>JASPKZ010009820.1:3595000-4795000 GCA_030220185.1 Diploptera punctata
ACATTCCAAGTTTATTTACTGTCCATAAATTAATCCAGAAAAAGCCTATGATGTGGTACTCTTGAAAAAGTTATTTGAAACATTGACGAAGATCGATCTTAAATGGGACCTACGTTAAGGCCATTTGGAAGTTATATGAGAAGGCAAAGGGTGTGTCCGAACAGGCAAAAAAAATTTCGAAATCGTTTCTTATTACAAAGGGCCTTAAATAGGGCAGCTGCTATCCCTTATCTCATTAAAAATATATATCCACAAAATATTTATTCTATTTGTTTATTTATTTAATTTACCCGATGGAGTTAAGACCGTAAAGGACTTCTCTTCCATTCTACCAAGGTTATATTATACACTTACTGAATGCAGGAAGAACATCTCAGGAATGGGATTTCACACGGAGGATTCTTGTTTGACGGGGTTTTTGAATGTAGATGATGAAGTAATTATAAGTCTTCTTCTTCTTCTTCACTTCACGGGCTAGGCAAACTGCCTGTTCCGCCTCACAGTTGTTCTGTCCATATTTTCACTGGCCTTCCTACATTCCTTGAACCTCTTGGCTTGTAGTTAAATGCTGCTTTTGGTAATCTTGTTACATTCTTTCCTTCTACATGTCTAAACCATTTTTCTCTATATTCTTTGATTTTACCATTCAGTGGATATATATTTAACTCTGTTCTTATATCTTCATTCTTTATCCGATCCATTCTTTATTAGCCTTTTGTTCTTCTAAGGAAGTTCATTTCTACGCTTTATATTCTACTTTATAATTTTTTGGTCATTATCCAAGTTTCACTCCCATAAAGTAATGCAGCAACTGCCAATGTTTCATAAAACTTCAATTTAGTATCTCTTCTTGTTTTGTCCTTTAATGTTCTATTTATAGTTCCACATAATTTGAAATCATGACAGTTTCATATTTACGTCTCTTTCAGTTTTTGTGTTTATTGTAAAATTACAACCCAAATAATTAAAATTTGTTACTTTTTCCAGAGTTTTGTTGTCTATTACGATTTTTGATCTTATATGTTCACTTCCCCAAAATGCCATTATTTTCGTTTTTTCCTTTGATACTTTAAAATTATATTCTTGGCATAACTGATTTAATTGATGTAAAGAGTACTGCAAATTATTTTCATTTTCTTGATTAATAACCATATCGTCAGCATACATTAAAATATTAAATATCTTAAAACGGTCCATTCTTATACCTACATTAACAATACTTTTCCAATTTTGGATGATGTCATTAATATATAAATTAAAAAGAGTAGCTGATAAACTACACCCTTGTCTTACACCTCTATTTATTAAAATTGGTTCGGCCAACGATAACGAAGGCGGAAGAGGAACCTGTAAGATAAGGGGTAGATGGGACTCCAAAGATTTAGTTAGCAACCCGTCTAGGAAAAGGAAACTCCGAAATAAATCCCTAATCCACTAGGGAATGTGGTTGTGCGTCTGGGCTGACCAAGTAAAAAAATTGCAAACTCATCTCTCTCACAGTAATTATAAGTAGTGACGAATATTATGTTGATAACATGCTGAGGAATATATAAGAAATGGGGCCTTAACATGAACATGGCGAAAAAAAATAATATCTGAGAATAGGAGAAAGTACAAAAAGAACAGTATGCTCGGAATATCAAGGAATGTAATGCAGTTAAGTATCTGGGAAGCGTTATATCAGCAGAGGAAACAACCTGGAAGACGTAACAATCAATTACAACAAGGAAAGGAAGCTATTCGTCTTTATAACAAGGTTTTATGGTCGAATTGAATGAACATTAATACAAAGATGAGGAAACATAGTGCTATGGTGGAACCAATGTTATCATATGGACTTGGTTTTCGGAAATTCGGGAAAAAGATAAAAGGGTAATTGAGGGTACCGGTAGTGGAAATTGTTTTCCAAAGAGAGCATTTGAGATCTCTAAATTGCAACATGTGCCGATTGCATTAATTCGAGGACGAGCTGGAAGGAATTTCACAAATGCTGCGGGGATATAATCTAGGGAGTTATTATAGTATGGTCATGCGAAAAGAATGGAAGAGGATAAATGGCAAAAAAAAAAGTTTTGAATTGTAATCCAGGGAACAGAAGGAGAAGAGGAAGAGCTGCGACCTAATGGAGAAAAGGAATTAGAATATTTATGCTCGACAGGGCAATTGGAGAGGATGAATGGAATGACCGAGAGAACGAATGAACGAAGGGTAGTAATGCTTTAAGCATTGCCCAATGTGCCGCGTCTGGAACCAGTTGAGGCTCCCTGGTGGCTAATTCCTTAGTTGTTATCTGTTAAGGGCTTAACCACTTAGCCCTCGCTTGTGTAGCGGCGTTGGTGTTAAACCGATACCGATGTGGAACGGTAGGATAAAATGAAGTGTTACTTCTCTAGAGCAGGGCATCGTAAATCACACGGCCGGACAAGCAGAGAGTCCCAAAACCGAAAGCGCGGAATGAGCCACACTACCCTATCTGTAACACAACACTCATTTTATTAGTCTGGGACCATTGGCGATCGAAATGCGGCAAAGGCTGTAGGACCCTTGCTTGATTGTTGACTTAAATTAATCCACAATTAAAAATGCCATTTTTAAAAATCTGAAATTATGACTAGAGAATCAAACATATTTTAAAAATCTAATTAGAGATAATGTTACAAAGCCTGGAACATTCATGATAAGTATCATAACAAAATTTTTATGAGGACGTTCAGAGTGTGGCCACTTAATGGGAGTAATTAACGAATAGATATTATTACATTTAGACCACCTTCTAAAATCGGTATAATATTAGATCCCACAATTCATTTTTGAGACTCATAGTTGCCAACCTGAGGATGACTCTAGAAAGCCATTTATGAGCGAACAGTTGACTATTACAAAGATAAATAACAATTACACACTAATTGTCACAGGTTTGACGATCGGGGCAAGAGGTGCTATACCAGGATCCTTAGCTAAATTTTGGAATTCCTTAGATTTGGACAGAGTACATCTTTCTAAAATTACGATCGCTGCCATTAGAGGATCAATTTCAATTCTAAGAAACCAACTTTACAAAATTTGTATTTTGTAGAATATACTTCAATTACAATTTGACATTTTAAAATGTATTTACAAAATGTATTTCATCAATTTCGAAATTAATAATTGTCGGTATCACGTTGTCCTTGTGGCAATGCTCTAATGAGGAAAATTTTATATAATAACATAAGCAGAACTTTTTAATGATATGTGCTAGTGTTTTAAAGTATTGTTAGGCACTGTATCTCATTCCCTAAACGTTATGGAAACATTTTGTTCGCTGCTGTACCTGTTCATAATTCAGATATTTCGAAAACAATGACTTCCTTTTGACAAAGACGTATGCAAGCTAGCAACGATTGTTACGTAGCAAATGTTTGCAAAACGTGAACAAAAGATCTGAACACAATCTAATTCTACAACGAATGGAAACAAGTAATGCTTCCCCTGACTTCCGGTTTGACTTGAGCATCACTCTCTTTGTCTGAGTGAATCACATTTTATACACATTTTTGTTACTACTCCTTAAATTTTTACGATTCAAAAGAAAACATCTCTAATTAAGCATGAAATAAAAAAATATTGTTTCGAATAGAGAAAAGGGTAAGTATTTAATTTTAATGATGTCTTTTTAACTCCTCACAGTATTAGCCTCTCAATTAAATCTGGACGTGATAGGACCAATAAATTTTGCTCATAATCCTCATATTTCAGGCTTCCTTTACGTGTCATAAATCCATGATATAGGTCCATTTTGAAGGAAGCCCTTCTCCAGATTTGTATCCGCTAAAACCAAAATAAATTGTTTTCGGCTGGATTTGAATCCGCCCTCCTTGGATCTAGAAGCTATCACAGAAATCACAATAACTGTTATTGTTCCAATTATATTATATGGTTAGGAAACATGGTCTCTTATTTTAAAAGAGAATAAATTATTTAGGAGTGTTTGAGAATAAATCGCTTACGAAAATTTCTGGAGCAAAGAGAGACAAAAGTCGGGTGATTAGAGAAAACTAGACAACAATTACATGCTATTTATGGCAAATTAGACATCATAAGAACAATTAAGTCTGTTAGAGTAGATGAGCAGGGCATGTGGTACGAATGGGGAATGAAAGAGGGCCATGGAAACATCTTGTAGAAAAGCCAGAAGGGAAACGCACAATTAGGTAGATAAGAATAACTTGAGAGTTGCGGCAGAAAAATGCACGAGGGTCTCTTCAGGGCGTATTTTAGATTAAGCTTCTTTCAGGGTTCTACCGGTGTGAAGGATAAGGAATTCGATGATCAGTAACAGTGAGTTGCGCAATTAATTAAAACGGGTTCATTCTGTTAACCCCTTATGAACAACACAATACACAATAAATTAACATCTTTATAGTAGACTACTTGAGCAAGTCTAGACTTCCCTAGTATATTTACGAACGATAGATTGATTTACACTTTTAGGTCGTAATATGGGAGCAACAGGCTCCTCTGAATACTCGAATATGATAAACTAGCCTACTATGTTTTTCGCAACGGAGCTACTGACCACACTGAATGTACTCGTATGAGAGTAACTGGCCACACACTGTGTGGTGTGTGTGTGTGTGTGTGTGTGTGTGTGTATGAGCTACTAACCACACTGTGTAACAATACATATTTCTTGGCCTTTTATATTCATTTTCCAAGGAAGTTTTGAAATTGGCTCAAGTATTCCTTTTAACAAATTGTATTGTTTTGCAAATTTGAACATATTCAACACAGTCAATCAAATTTACACTTTTATAATAAACATTAGTTTTACTTCACTAGGTACATGTACCTGTTAACCATTGAGTTACCGTTAACCACTGTATAACAATAGCTTATTGTGTGGTCCCAAACAATAACCAAATTAATTCTAGGAACCACCCCGCCTCAGAGTATAATATTAATAATGATTTGAAAAAGTTAACTTACACAGGGAATGATTTGAAACATTAGCTTAGGATAGGATACATGCAAAGGTTATATCCACACAGCTATGAATCTCCGGTTTTGATAGTGCCAGTGAGTAAGTTTTTACACGTTTTATATTAGTTGGACATGTATCCTTCTATGTAACGAAATCTTTCAACACGATTTTCACCCACTTAAAAAACATTGGATCGACTTGAAACTTCGTATACTTGTAAAGGACCAATGACAATACAATAATTTCATAAAAAGTATATAATATATGCGGACTTATCGCCTTTTTAGTCCATCGTTGGTCAGAAATTAATATTGTATCCTCTGGTAGCTCAGTTGGTAGAGTGGTGGACTGTAGTGGCATATAATTTTAGTACTCCATAGGTCGCTGGTTCAAATCCGGCCCGGAGGATTTTTTTAGAGAAGTATTACTTTTAGCTCATAATACTAAAGTATCGAATTTAAAGATATTTACATTTTTATCTTATTCTGTAAAATATTAATGACAATTTTGTAAACTTACCACATTGTAATTTATCCAAAAAATATGAGAAGGATACGTTGAACTGTAACTATTTATCTATATTAAAATATTCAAAAATATTATTATAATGTTAGATAATAATAATAATTAAAAAAATATATAATTATATTCGTGCCTAGACACTAAAAATATCGTAAGCAAGTACATTTTCATGCGATTCCGGTATATGACAATCAATTAAACTAAATAAAAAAATAAATAGTATTTAAAAACAACTAAAACAACACGCTTTATTAGAAAACCAAACTAAAAACTAAAAAAATAAATAATAGTTTAAAAAACTAAAACAACGCACTTTATTAGAAAACTGAACTAAAAAATGAAAGATAATTTTAATTTCCAACACGCTTGGGATAAAATTAAAGTGGTCAACAAAATAATCATCTCCAACACATCTAGAATAAAATAGTTATTTACAAAAAAATGATTTTAACCATCAAAACGTGGGTTGCTTTTTTTGGTATTTACGTTTTATTCTTAGAGATATTATCAAATAAATTAATTGATAAAGAGCAACCCACGCTTTTGATGGTAAGAGGTATTTTTTGTAGATAACTCTAGTTTTATTCTAGATGTGTTGGAGATGATTTTTTGTTAACCACTTTAATTTTATCCTAAGCGTGTTGGAAATTAAAATTATTTTTCATTTTTTAGTTTGGTTTTCTAATAAAGCGTGTTGTTTTAGTTTTTTTAAGCTATTATTTATTATTTTATTAAATCATGTTGAACTTAACCTAGAAGCGTCAGAGCATGTCGAATAGACATTCCTCTGATCTCTTACAACAATGAGCGATGAGACATGCGCGCTGATACGCGGTTCCCATGATCTTCTCCAGCTGACTTGGGGACGCCAGTCGTCTGTACATCGCGTGGCGATGCGGTGGGAGAAAAGTTATTCCCGTAGCACGTCCAATCGTAACTTCACATAACTTAGTTCGATACCAAGTAACCATTACTACTGTCAAAGACAATTTTTTTTTTCATAAAAGCTATTTTACCGATGGGACCCAGGTTCGTTTACATCCCATGGTAACACCAATGCTATTTCCAAGAATTTCGTGGAATTTAAAAGCTGTGAAATGTAAGGGACATTTTCATCTAGTGTAAAAAACATTAAACCGCTATTTCTGCCACCTACTAATTTTAATTTTGAAGCAGAAAGTTTTATTTTATTATTTATAAAAGAAGAAAACAATTTTATATATCGTATGTAGGAATATTTTCTATGTAGCAGCAACTTGTGGTACAAGATTGTAAGTAATGTGTGGACAAATGCAAAATATTTTCGTAGTTTATAACGATAGAAATAACTTGGAGTATCAGTAAGGAGTAAAATTGATCTTTACTTAAATTAAAATCATATCATGAATTATTCGGTTTAAAAAAATCCCATCCTACAAAATTATTAAAATAACAAAGGAATGGACTGATGCGCAGAATAATCGTAAAATAATATAGTTATTAGGAAATTGATTTAAAACTTTTTTTATATACTTTTCTCCAGTTATTAATTCAATAATCGTTTGTATAGTTTGTTTAGAGGAAATCGATTTTTGAGGCGTAGAAAGCAATCCTGAAGTATCTTCAGTATTTTGGATGGGAAGAAAAAATCTTTATCCGATCTTCTTTCTTTTTGGTAATAATATAAAATAAGGATACAGGAAAAAAAAAACAGGTAAGTCCTTTTTCCTTGAAACCTAGAAAATATACTTTTACTTGTACAACGTACATACTTCCTTACCTGTATGCCAAACTTTGGAGGTAAATAAACCCATGACTAATCTCTATATTTTACTCTTTCATACTTTCTAATTGACAGTGTTTTCCATGGAGAATCTAATGACAACCTCAAACACTATTTCGACGAAAATGTGACTTAACTGATTCTTTTTCCTGTACCCTTCAAATAATTTTAATAATAATATAATAAATAATATATTATATAATAATAATAATAATAATATAATAATAATAATAATAATAAATACAATAATAATAATAATAATAATAATAATTGTCTCATCATCCTCCAATCATCATGGTCCTCCTCGTCCAGAACTCCTACTCCTCCCCCTGATCCTCTCGCCTCGCCCCTGCTCCTGCTCCTCCTCATCATCCTCCTCCCCCTCCTGCTCTCCCCCTCTCCTCCTCGTCTCCGCCTGCTCCTGCTCCTCATCGTCCTCCCTCCTCCTCCTATTCCTCCCCTGCTCCTGCTCCTCCTCGTCCTCCTCCTCCTCCTCCTCGTCCTCGTCCTCCTCCTCTTCGTCGTCGTCGTCGTCGTCGTCCTCCTCCTCCTGCTCCTCCTCCTCCTCTCACTCTCCTCCTTTTCCTACTACATCCCGCTTTTCCCTGTTTCCCTCTCTTTCCTGTGCCTCCCCTTTCTTTTCCTCCTCCCCTCTTCTCTCTCCCTCCTCCCTGTCCTCCTCCTCTTGTTCTCCCTCCCGCATCTTATTTATTGCATCCATGAGTTTTCGAAAAGGAAGATTTCCTTTCCTTCTTCTTCCAGGTGGACACCATTTAAATGTTTTTCTGAGTAACCTTTCTTCTTGCATTCGTCGTACATGCGCAAACCAATTTAATTGCTTGTATCTTATATAATCTACTACTGCACCCGCCAAAGCTTGTCCCAAGCCAGATTAGAAAATGATGGGGGGAGGAGTAACAACCTTGTTAAAAAACCAGGATTCAGTAGACCCGGCTGATAGCACCCTGTGGGGGCCCCTTATCTAGGGTATGGATACTGCTGCCTTACATTTCGTAATTGGTTTGATAAAGGCTAGAGGAAGAAAACCTTGACCAAAATCACCTGGTCCTCCAGTTTGGGGGTTGATACATCAGGCCACCTCCCTGTTCGTCACAAAAAAACATAACAATGCTAAAAAGCCTAAAGATAATAATAATAATAATAATAATAATAATAATAATTATTATTATTATTATAATTTATTTTACCTTTTCTTCCACTTCACAAGCGATAAATTGAACATATATTAACGTCTGTAGTTAAATTGATAACTCTTAATAGGCTTACAGTTAATAATAATAATAATAATAATAATAATAATAATAATAATAATAATAATAATAATAGTAATAATAATATTAAAAACTTAGGACTTGATAAAATTATTTACATATAATGAATGGCGTGGGACATGTAAAAGTAGCTGTAGAGGAGAGGATTATACTAAGATATAGAAAGAGTGATAAAGTGCTAAATATAAAATAATAATTAAAATATATTTAGAAGTTAGTTTTATGTAATGTTATTGTTTGAGGAAATATTCAATAAGCTTATTAGCGAATTTCAAAGGACTGAAATTACTGAAGTTGTTCTCTTGAAAATATTAAAAAAAAGTTATAGATCTTCACCGATCCTATCGAAGAGACATCGAAAAATGACCAAGACCAAAACATATATTTATACGTATAGAAGCAGTATTTTGTCTCGTCGAAACCAAACTAGGCATATAACAGTTAATTAAAAAAAGGAAGGTCGAGTTCATTAACTAGTAAAATAGGTTAATTACGTATAGGAGTTCACCTGAAATAAGAATTAAAAAATAATTTTCTGTTGTGTTGTCTCGGAGGAGGCTCTGACGTTGAGATGTTATAAGTCATTCAGGGAGGCCCTTTATGTTATTGTGCGATCAAAAAAAGTATGTGTGTGTGTAATCCATAGTTTAAATTCCCTCTCCCGACAGGTCCTGCTACTCTAAGGTTTGATGGATGTAAAAGTACCTATAAGGTGAGAGGTTAAGCTAAGTTAATGGAATGGATTGTAGTATAGTGAATAATTAACCTATTCTGTCATTTCCGAAGGTAGGTTATGTCCTGGGTAGAGTAGGGCCTACGTCACGTTTTCTTCAAGCGGGTTATATAAATTATTTAAATAAATTCCAGCTCAGGAAGTATTTTTTATTGCGAAGCATGACTAGAAATAAAAAAAAAACTGTTCGATCGCATAGGATAGGCCTATAGTATATTACGATTCAAGGTTGGCAAGTGTTTTTACACAATCGAGGAAAAATATTTAAAAATCGAGCGATAGCGAGGTTTTTAATTTCCGAGATTCTGTAAAATATTTCACAAACGTGCGTTGTACATTATTTTTTGCGCGATGGTATTTTCAAAATAATAAATAATATTAAATATTAACATATTTTTGGAAATATTTTTGTTCAATATAAACAATTGACTAACGTTAACAGTGTGGGCGATGTTTATTAGTTGAAACAACAGGAGGCCTTGAGAACAATTATTGATAACATGGCCGCAAGTACGTATTTATTGTTTTATATTGTTTCAAATAAAGTTCAATTCATTTAAAATGCAATGATTTATTTCATATAATATACAAGTACGTATATATTGTTTTATATTGTTTCAAATAAAGTTCAGTTCACTTAAAATGCAGTGATTTTTTTTTTCGTATAATGTATATTAACACTGCCTTTTGGATATTTTCTGTATATACATTGTACGTAGTATACACAGAGGACAGTGGTTTTACTTCCCGCACGTGGGTGTAAGGATAATATTACAGTATAGTTATTTAGGTTGGCAACCCCGAAATGTAGGAAGTTGAACTTTCAATAATGGTTGCCATTGCTGTAAGTACGACAAAACGCACTATCGCGTAAGAAAGGAGTTACGATGTATTTAAGAAAATTAATTTTCTACGTTTAACGATCCTTTACTTTTTATACAAAACTTACAAATTATAGAGAAATTACTTCCTCTAAGAACCCAGAATTGCGGCGGTCTAATGGTTATATTCCTAGCCTCAACTATCTAGGATCGTGGGTTCAAATCCGGCCGGAGTCGATGGATTTTCAGGATGGAAAAATCCAAGGAACAATTCATCTGGCAGGGTCTTTAAGCCGTTGGTCCTGGATCTGAATATTTTCAGGCTCGAAAAACAACTAAATTAATGTTTCCAGTCAAGCCGTCTGTAGGTGGTTAACATAACTAGGGAGAAAAATATACACCTGAACCGGGATTTGAATAGAAGGTCTCTAGTTTTACGCGCTGATCGCACTACTATTGAGATCATTAGGCACACTTCTCCCTTAAAGCACATTTCTTCACTCGTGTCACATGACCTATCACTCTCTCTCTCTCTCTCTCTCTCTCTCTCTCTCTCTCTCTTTTCCATTTATTTATTGTTTCTTTCTCTCTCTTTCTTTACCTCTTTCTGTTCCTTGAATCCTTTCTTTTGTTTTCTTTATTCTTTCTTAACTATCACCTTCTACAAGTCTTAACTGTTCTCAATAGAAGTGGTGAAAATTAAAATAATAATAATAATAATAATAATAATAATAATAATAATAGTAGTAATAATAATAATAATGATGATAATGGGGCTAATAATCATTATGACTATTTAAATCATGTCCCAAATGGTAGTCAATGGCCAATCACGTTTCAATGAACTTTTTGTTTTACAACCAATGGCAGTCGTGTTTCTCCCCGTTCTTTATCTGTTTTCCTTTATCAGTTATATTTTTTCTGTACAGCTCGAAGCATTATTTTTCTCCAACAAATACATTGGATATAGCAAATAATGAACAGATTCCTTGATTTTACTGAGTTGTTTACTAAAAGAATAAATTAATAACCTATAATGTTGATTATAATATACAGTTTAATGTATTTCATTATTTCTCCACTAGGGTGTATTCTAAAAATATTGCGATCCTATTTGGCAATAAATAATATGATCAAGTTGCAATGATGAACAAATTAAACATAACCAAACATTTCTTATTTGTTTTTAAACATCGTCGTTTACATTAAATATATAAATATTTTAAAATAACTATATTTAAATAATGATTTGTGAGTTAACAGCTTAATTTTATTCTTTACATAGTCTTAACAAATGCCACCCTTGATTTCCAAATCCTCTAGATAATTTCACTCGACAGTTCGTGACTCCTGAATTTATCGATAATTTGTAAATCACTCGTGGCATTACTTATGATAAATTTTCTATAGATCTATACAGATTTCAGTAGTATCCAACCTTGCTTTACATTCTTAAAGAAGATATCTTGAAGTTTTAATAAATTATTGGATCATGCTACGAACCCGCATCTAAAGGGACAAGGCGTCAACTAAAAAAAATTCTTTATATACGTATCTTACGTGAAAGAGAAATGACAATGGTTATCTAAGAAAAAAAAACATATAAAATGTTTGCTTTTCATTTCTCGAGGGAGAGAGAGAGAGAGAGACATAGATAGATAGATAGATAGATAGATAGATAGAGAGTGAGAGAGAGAGAGAGAGCGAGAGAGAGAGAGAGAGAGAGAGAGAGAGAGAGAGAGAGAGAGAGAGAGAGAGAGAGAGAGAGAGAGAGAGAGAGAATAAACTGAAATGAAAGCACTCTCTGTGTGTTTAAAACAGGCTCCCTTTGATATTAAGAAAATGTGCTTTTTTATACCTATTTGTAATATGAAACCTGAAACCTATCTTTGAAATTGATTTCTCGTATAGGTCTGCAGAAGTAGCAAAAGCATGGTACATAATAAGATGTATAACTGAGCGACTGTCGCATTTGAGACCCGTATTTGGGAGGTCCAACTTTTAAACACAGCGCCGACGAACCTGAAATTTAAAGTTCACCATTGTGGGCTGTGGGGTAATGTCGAATTTAGCGGGTCGGGATTCGGTTCCCGACCGGAAGAGGTTTTTCTGGGCGTGTTTTTTTTAATTTTTTTTTTCTCACCGGCTTTTAAATATTTCTTTAGTATAGTGTATTGGTTTATATCATTTATAGCGAATCCATGAATTTGGATTGAACTTACGAAGTTCTATTTTTAAAAGGAAGTGAATATTAATAAAAATAATATAGGCCTATGGTCACACATAGAAATATATTATGTAACGGAAATGGACAACTAATGTCAATTAGGTAAATTTTGAGGAAGTGGTTGAATTAAAATACCCAGGAACAGTAATCGAAAATGGGAATGAGATGCACAAAGAAATAAAACATAGGACCTAGGCTCAATTCTGGAAGTACGTGCTATTATGCATTACAGAGACTCTTGACGTCCCAACTCCTTTAAAAAAACGTTAAACTGAAAATATATAAAACTATTATTCTATCTGTTACATCATATGGATGCGAAACATGGACTTTTACTTCAAGGGAGGAAAGGAGATTACGAGTATTTGAGAGGTGAATGGGGAAGACTACATAACAGTGAACTACGTGGTCTTTGTAGGAAGCCAGTTATAATAAGAACAGTTAAGTCTCGTAGACTGCGATGGGCAGGGCATGTGGCACGAATGGGAAATGAAAGGCGTGCATGGAAGCTTCTTGTAGGAAAACTAGAGGGAAAACGCCCAGTTGGTAGACCAAGAATGAGGCGAGAGAATACCATTAACTATGATTTGAGGGAAATAGATTATAAGGGAATGATTGAAAACTAATTTTTCAGGATAGGGGTGTACGGAGAGCTTATGTCCGCGTGGCCATAAACCTACGGATTCAATAGTGCCAGTGAGTTCATTAGTTAGTTGAGTTAGCCATTGGAAATTTATAAATAATTTTTGATATGGTTTATTAGGATTTGTAAATGAAAAGTCAGGTAATGTTGAGGCAGAAATAGGCCTCGAACACCATCTGGCCATCATAATCATGGTTTTTTTAAACTAGTACGTTACAATTACGCAGTAGAAACATAAAGAATATTATGTGTTAAAATTCAAGATATTAATGACAAAGAAAGTAAATTTAATCTAATGTGTGGCACGATTAAAATAATCCTTAAAAACACAAGAAACGAAACAAAAATGAAATTTTATAATGTAATGACTGTTACAGTACTGATGTATGGATGATCACTAAAAGACAAGAACAAAGATTGGAAGCAATTGAGATGCGATTTATAAAACGTATAGTAGGATATACTCTGCTGGATAAGAAAATTAATGAAGACAAGAAAGGAACTAAATATTTTCGAACTTACATATCGAATAATTAAATATAGGAACGCCTAGAAGAACATGCTGATAGAATGCCACAACAAATATTTCCAAAATTATTGCTAAATTATAAACCACACGGTAGCAGAAATTTTGGACGCCCACACAGAAGAGGGTCTGAACAATTTTAACAATTCTAGCTTTCATGAAACCTGAACGAGCCAACAGGCTTAATCCTTGAATGATGAAGAAGAAGAAGAAACATAAAGAATTATTGTTAATCTAATGAGCCTAGGATGCGATAGGAACTTGAAGTTAAAAGCGTCTATAAGAGAGATAAAAATGAAGAGAATATAAAACAGTAGTAGGCCTTGGTTATGATTTTGAAGTATTTCTACACAAGACTTCTACTCTTATTTCTTGAATGAATCTCGATGAAGAAATTTATCCGCTGTAATATAAGTTAGTGGTAAAGTCTCTTCAGATGCAGCGGGCTCGGGTTCGATTAATTGCGATATGCGAAGTTTGATTTCGATGAAACAAAATGTGCCGCAGCATATATATATATATATATATATATGATTAAGAACGTTTTCTTGGCTTTTCCTAGTCATGGATTCAAGGTCAACCTCTGGCCACTTATTCCGACGTTTCGGCATGATCCTACATGCAATTATATTATCATTTCTTGATAATGGCACGTTCTTAATCACACTTATATCCGTGAAAATCTACAATCTACAATATAACACATACACACACACACACACACACGCGCGCAAACACACACACACACACACACACACACATATATATATATATATATATTTATTAATTTATTCTCAAAAAAAGTAAAACTAAAATATATAAAATGATTATCCCTGTTCTATTATCTTCTTCTTCTTCTTCCTTTCATGTCATAGACCTAGTGGTCTGTTACGGTCTCAATCCAACGCTTGAAGGGTCTGCCCAAAGATCTCTTGCCTGGTGACACTGGTAATTTAAGATTTGACGTGGTATTCTTGTTCTGCTCATTCTTCTTACGTGAGATTTCCAGTTGTTTCTGTATTTTGTACATATTCCATGACTGATTCTGTTTGTAATTCTCTGAGAATATCAGAATTCCTTTTATGATCTGTTCTTGAGTAACCTGCAGTACGTCTCATAAATTTCATTTCTGCCGCAGTTAGTTTGGGTCTATGTAAATCCCAACTTCGCCTGCTCGTGGTGCAACCTGCCTAAAACAAACGGGGCACTGGGGACCGAGTCACGGCGGTATAACCGTTCCATCAAGATACAGAGTAAATACTGTATCATTATCGCGCCTGTCCAGAGGCCTAAGGTGGCAGCCCCCCACCACTGAACTTACTCACTTCAGGCCAGTAACCTGTTGTGAGGACTTACCTTACTAAAAAGTTTCAAAGAAGATGTAAAAGGACTGCTCTAAATGATGATGATCCTGTTCTATTATAAGAATGTGAAACATGGACTCTTACTTTAAGGGACGAAAAAAGATTACGAGTATTTGAGAATGAAGTTCTTAGGAAAGTATTTGGACCAAAGAAAGGTGAACAGACAAACGAATGGAGAAGACTACATAACTACTACACGGTCTTTATAGGAAATCAGATATAATTAAGAACAGTTAAGGCTCGTAGTCAGCGTTGGACAGGACATGTGGCACGAGTGGGGGAAGCTTCTTGCTGGTTAACGAACTTGGCCTTACTATTTTTATCGATTGCTATATGCCAGGTTGGGTTGTGCATTAATGAACACACACACGCTATATTGGTAATGCTCATTTTCGGTGTATTTTAGATAGGATCGGTAGAAATCTGTAAAAAAAATCCAAAAATATTTGCATAAGAACAACTTCAATAGCGTAATTCCCTAAAATTGCTCCGCTAGAGCGTTAAAAATGTTTCCATTAAAGTTTTACCTTTGAGATTAACCCTATTCTTAATCGGGTCCGATTTTCCTGAATACAACTTACTCTCAATAGTTTTCCTTAACCTTTAAATTGACTATTTAACTTCATGCCCCAATTGGGAGTCAATGACTCAATCATCCAACTTTCAATGATTTGTGTTTTACAACCAATCAGAAGCGTGTTTGTTTCACGAAATATTTTTATCAGTGTTAAATTTACCATATTAAAGAAAGCTCCTCCTTTTTAATATTATGAACAGGTCTGACCATTATTTTGCAGTGACTGAGCCTAGAAGAAATACGGCTACCAGATTGTATATATAGTGCATAGATGTAAAAAAACAAAAGCGCTCCTTGCAGGAGTTAATATAAAACTATTTGTTAGCAATTTGATATATACCACCAAAAAAAGAAACCAATGTTTGCAATTTCTTAAAGGTATTTAAATGATTTTTATTTTTTCCCAGGTAATCATCCAGGAAAAATATAATTGTCATATTTACATCACACGACATCAGAAATAGAATGAATTTATTCATATTTACAGTTTGTTTGTTTGATGTGTTTCATTTTTTCTCCACTAGAGAGCATTCTTTACAATATTGCGGTCCTTTGGACAATAAATCGTATGATCTGGTTGCGTACCTATCGTTTCTCATTTTGTTTAAAACCTCGCCGTTTACATTATTAAAATATATAAATATTGTTTAAAAATAACTATGAGTTAAAGAATGATTTTGTGAGTAATAAAGGTTAGTAGTTAAAGAGCTTAATTTTATTCGTTAAATAGTCATAACAAATGCCCACTCTTGATTTGCAAATTCTCTCTAGATTAAATTCACTCACTTCGTGAGTCGTGAATGTATCGATAATTTGGAAAAATACTTTCGTGGGCATTACTTATGACAAAAGGAACTAATTTCTCCGTGTCAGTTATTTGAATGTTGCGGACCGCCACTAGAAAACGAAGATCATACAGAAACTATTTATTATTGGGTATAGTTTGTTTATTCTACATACATTTAAGTAATTTATGCTTGATCGTTTTTTTTTATTCTGTTTTTATTAAAGATATTAAAGAAAATAAACTAATTGAGTGGTATATCCTATAGGATCCAGTTAGACAAATTGTCTAGGGTTAATCAAATGCTTTATATCGAGGTTTCGTTTTGCGTGTGAAAACAGGGGACCTGGCACCTGCTAGAGGGAGTTTTACAGGTTAATATTTCCACGTCTTAATGGTCGGAATTTCACTGATGTTAGGAAAATACAGTTCTCATTTATTTCAATGGCATTGGCATATTATTACTGATTTTTGTTGGAAAAAAATCGAAAACCGCGGACTTCTCCGCGGACTTTCTTTAGAGCGATTGTTTTTGCACCAGAAAAAAAGTCCTTTCTAAATGGTCCGATTTTGCTGGTTAACGAACTCTGTTTTACTTTTCTTAATTGATTCCTATATGACAAGTTTTGTTCCAAAAAAATTGCTTCTCTAGAGTGTTACATAAATAAATAAACATATATATACATAGGCACCTAATAGGCCGCTGTGGACTAGTGGTTATGCTACTTACCTCTGGTCCCGAAGGTCGTAAGTTCAACACATTTTTTTTAGAATGGAAAAATCTAAGGAGCAAGTGATCCGGGACGGACTTTAAGCCGTTGGTCCCGAGTCTGAAGATTTTGAGGCTCGTAAATTACCCTTAAGCCCGAATAAAAATGCATCTAAGCAAAATTTACCGAATTTCACATTCTGGCACTTTGGTTTCCTAGATGTCACTATGAGGCAGAACGCTGACTCCGGGCCACTACTCAATGGCATCTATCCAAAAAAAAAAGTGTAACTAAATTAGTATGGTTGAATTTCTCCCCTGTAGGGGGAGCCCCTAAGTTTTGTTGGGAAATACAAGGGCTTAGAAGAAGAAGATGTTGTATATATACATGTGTCCACAAATATAGTATCATACTTTAAACTACTATTACGTCGCTTTGGATAATCGTATCTAAATGAAATTGGTGACAATCAAAAGAGAAACTCAAAAAGTTTTGTGCATGTTAACAATGTCAACAATGGAGAATAATGGAGAACAATACAGAAACTAATCTATATTTAATCTTTTTTTGTGGTCGACCAGCGATTTGAAGAGGCATTAAGTACAAATAAATGCACACCAAATAGAATGGCCTATATGCTAGCCAGAGAAACCTACTTCCTAGAGGACCGGAGACAAAGTATACTACTGCCAGCAACGGATCCATATAAGAAAGTCACCGAAAAAGAAACAGAAGGAAACAAAGAAAGAGATCGACGAAGAGTTCTTCGCCTCAGACGCCATGGTGAACAGGGAATGGACCGGAAGCAACCAACCACAAGGGCACGCAATCATAGGCCTGGCAACACATGGATATCACCATAAAATGTGCAAAAATACGAAATCCCACCAACCGAGTGACTCGTGTGAATGCAAGATATGTGAACAAAAATGCGAGCGATACCATTACAAACAATGCAGATGATGGACGGGATCGTTGTACGAACTGAAAAAAGACAAATCATAAACCTAAAACTTGATGCTCTTTCGAGTGCCACTTACCCACTTATTTTATTTATGGTCAATATGGGTTCATTGTTGGATATTTAAAAAACTTGACGGTCTGCAGCGTCACTCGTGGGGGCCACATTCAATGTCTATGAGGTATAGCAAAAACGTTTGGAATTTCTCTTTTGATTGTCACCAATTTAATTTATATACGATTATCCAAAGCAAAGTAGTAGTAGTAGTAGTTTAAAGTCATCACCATATATATATCCATCCATAGTAATTCTGCCCGAGAGGCAGGTCTTTCACTGCAACCATAGCATTTTCATGCTATGCTTTGGAGCTTTATTAGGGGATTATAGGTGTGGTAGCTTCCCGTTGCTTTCCACACCGGTGAAGGATGATGATGACTATTTAACTCATGCCCCAAATAGGAGTCAATGACCAATCACGTTTCAATGATTTCTGTTTTACAGCCAATCACAGTCGTGTTTCACGAAATATTTATCAATGTTAAATTTACCATATTAAAGAAAGCTCCTCCTTTTTAATATTCTGAACAGGTCTGACCATTATTTTGCAGTGACTGATTCCATAAGAAATACGGCTACCAGATTGTATAGATAGTGGATAGATGTCAACACATAGCGCTTGCAGGAGTTAATATAAAAACATTAGTAGCAATTTATTATACCACCAAAAAAAGAAACCACTGTTTGCACTTTCTTAATTGTATTTTTCCCAGGTAATAATCCAGAAAAATATAATTGTCATATTTACATCATACATTTTCCGACTGAGGGTCTTTCCACTTTTCAGCGGTTGCCCTTTTACCAGCCGGCCGCTGGCCCTTCACATCCACATGTGTCAATCGCATCATACGACATCAGAAATTAATTAATATACAGTTTAATATGTTTCATTTTTTCTCCACTAGAGAGCATTCTTTACAATATTGCGTTCTTTTGGCAATAAATAGTATGATCTGGTTGCAGTGATAAACAAAAGAAGGAGATGAAGCGTACCAATCGTTTCTCATCTGTTTTCAAACATCGCCGTTTACATTAAATATATAAATATTTTAAAATAACTATAGTTAAATAATGATATGTGAGTAAACAGCTTAATTTTATTCGTGAAATAGTCCTAACAAATGCCACTCTTGATTTCCAAATTCTCTAGATAAATTCACTCCTCACTTCATGAGTCGTGAATTCATCGATAATTTGGAAAATTGGAAATCACTCGTGGCATTACTTATGATAATGATAATCATGATGATGGTGGCCGGATATTTTCGGGGACTGTTGGGCCCTAAGCTTCCTGATATTTGTCTTACAAGCGAGGAAACGAAAAAACCTCATCCAGGAGCCTGTCCCGACCGGCAATCGAACCCGGGCCCGCTGCGTGACAAGGCAGCACTCTACCTCGAGATCACAGAGGTGGATATATATATATATATATATATATATATATATATATATAATTGCTTAACTGTTATGTTGGCCACTAGATGGTGTTGGAACGAATTCCCACTACCTCTTGTGTGAATTGAGAATACTACATATATAAGAAAAATGTATGTTTGCGTTGGAATTCTTGAGTAGCTCAGTTGGTTAGAGCGCTAAACGTACAGAGTTTAGAGACTTGGGTTCAAATCCCGACTGAAGCATTCATTTTTCTTTTCATATATATATATATATATATATATATATATATATATAGGCCCTACATAAATACATTTTTGTCATGGCTAGTTTTTGTGTCTACCAAGTAGGTTTAGTGAAGATTTGTTAAATTTTCGAGAATATTTTTCATGATAACAACTTCAATAGCTAAATTCTTACGAAATTCGCTAATAGTAACTCAATTATGTATCCAAATAATCCCCATCCACCTGAAAGACAAATAGTTTTTTATAGCTTGATAACTCACGCGCCTTATGATCTTGACTCTGGCCGTTTCACGCCGTGATTTGAATTGTGTAGCAATGAACTCGAGTAGTTAAAAACGGTCGTTAAAATAAATTACTGCCTATATTCATGTGACCATTTTGCGAACTTCATCATCAGAAGTGTTACTTTACTTTGTCTCTGAATTTAGGATTTTAACTTGAAGCATAGAATATTAATGACCTTATAACACGGGTTTTTCCTTTCTGGTAGGGTCTAAGTTTAATATTGTGTAGAAAGTTACCACTTTTGAACAGGTTAAATTCAGTGAACTACGATAATATATATAAACTGGCTTATTATACAAAGTGTTACCGAAATGAGTGCAGATGTTCGTGTGGTGGCAGGGAACATCCATACAAGTATTTTAACACAATGAACCTTGGGTCGGAAATGCATTGTTGTGTGTCTACAGAATAAAAAACATTTAAAATGTTTAACACATTGTGTTTATTTATTAATTGTAAGAAAAACAGAAAGTATTACATGCTATTTTACAGTAATTGTTGGAAATAGCGACCATTGACGTAGATGGACAGCTCCACGCGTCTCACGTCGGACTGATGAACTCTAAGAAGCATATCTGGATGCACCCTGATTTCCGCAGCCACTGCCACGATCCTTGCTACAAGCTCTGGCGCTGTGCATCCAGGCCAATGGTCGCCATTTTCAACAGTTACTGTAAAATAACATGAAATACCTTCCATTTTTCATCATCATCATCCATGCAAGTATTAGGCCGTGTGGCCTGTTACTGTCTCAAAGAGGAATTTTCCATCCAGCGCTTTTTTGGACGTCCCAGCGATCTTTTGGCTTGGAGGCAGTAACGAAGCATGCCTTTTGGAATTCTATGATACGGCATTCGGTGAAGTTGGGCTTTCCAGTTGTTCTGATAGTTTTGTATATGGTGAAGAATGGGTTTCTACATCCAAATCTTCCATAATTTCCTCATTTCTTTTATGGTCCCACTTTGTATAGCCTGCTGTACGGCGCATAAATCGCATCTCATTTGCTGTTATTCGGCTTTCATCTCTTCTTCGTTTTGTCCATGCTTCACTACCATATCTTAATACTGGTCTTGCGAGACCCTTATAAAGCCGTAATCTTGTGTTCTTCTGTACTAAAGATGATTTCATTACACTGTTAATATCCCGTTGTTTTTGTGAAATTTGTGATTTTCTTTTATGTATCAGCTTCATCTTGAAATGTTAAATTATAACCCAAATAATTAAATTCGTTTACTCGTTCTAAAATTTCATCATCCAAAACAATTTTGCTAGGTATAGGGTATTTTCCACAAAAGGCCATCACTTTAGTTTCCTTGTATTGATTTTCATGTTGTACCTTTTTGCAATTATATTAAAATTATGTATTGAATTTTCTTAGAATTAATAAATGAACATCATTGTGTTCAACAATTTTGAATACTGTTTTATATTGTAGACCCACAACAGTGCATTTCCGACCCAAGGTTCATTGTGTTAAAATACTTGTATGGATGTTCCCTACCACCACACGAAAAATTTGCGCTCATTTCGGTAACACCTTGTAGTAATATCACTTCAAGTTTTAATAAATTAATTTTTGGAGAACAATAATTCTTAGAAACTAACTTGTTCTATTAATTTGTTATTGATCATTATTTTGCATCTTCTGTAGTTCAATCATTCGAAAGCTATTACCTTAGTTTTTTTTCCTGATATCCGCATATTGTATTTACTTATTACTTCATTTAATTTATGGGTAGCGATTTGTAACTCGTCCTCTCTACTCCCAAAAATTACCTGATCACCTCTGAACAATGTAGTGTTTTATGGATTGGTGATTCATTTAAAATGTTTGTTTAATTGCTCTTGTAATTTTCTAATGATGTCAATGGCAATATTATGGCTGATAAATGATAATGAAGCGTCAGGAGAGTCCTTAACCTAAATTTCTGACCATGGGAAACCATAGGAATAATTCACTTTAAGGAAAAAATCTACGGTCTGACCCGGAATAGAACACAGGACCTCATGAACTGTAATCGGAAATTTTGACTACTAGCCATAAAGCTATTAAAAAAAAGTCACTATAAGTAATTTTAGTTAGCTTATTAAACACAGTTAAATACGTGTAGGGCCTATGTATCATTTTTTAACTCCTGGCGCGACAGGCTTAGAAGGCCCTTAACCTACCAGCCGGCTTCTGGCCTCACATCCACATGTGTCAATCAGAGAAGTAGATGATCATCAGCTAGTGTAGGTGTGAAATGTGGTCAGCATGTCGAATTCCCCAGCCGTTATAGCTGGTTTTCTTAACCTGGAACCGCTACTTATTGTAGCTACCCAAATGCCTCACGATGCTGGGGGGCACCGGTACTAGCCGAAATACCATGAGAAAGTTTCTTCCCCCATGGAGACTCGAACTAGTGCAAGTCCCAAGGCTTCCTGCCTTAATCACTCGGCTACGGCTGGGACGCCTATGTATTATGGTGGTACACTACAAGCTGGTTCGAAGTTGGCACTCTGAATCATCTGTAGACGATTTTGGTACGGGCGGGGTGTTGTACTCGGTAGAGCAGTTGCCACGCTGCGATCTGTTGAGAGCTCGGCCCCTAGCTCGCTGGTTCGTTTATGGATAGTAGATAGGGACAGAGGGAATCTAGTTAATCCTTTAGGATTTTTAATTTACCTAAACTTTCAGGCGGTACTATCATCCTCGGGTCACTCAGCCTCTAATGGAAATGAGTACCGGACATTTGTTCTGGGAGTAAAGGCGACCGTCTTGCAAGACTAATAACTCTGCTGACTTACCAGGTACCAGGTACCAATTTATAATTAACATTTTATTACATAACCTCAACGGTGCTTTAATGTGAATTTCAAAAGTGTTGATTACCTGCTGATGTTCTACCCAAGAGACTTTTAAGATCTGAAGTAAGACCACTGTCCCGCGCCGTAGCCGAGCGGTTAAGGTAGGAAGCCTTGGCGCAGAGCTACGGGACTTGCGCTGGTTCGAGTCTCCATGCGGGAAGAAATTTTCTCATGGTATTTCAGCCAGTATGGGACCGGTGCCCACCCAGCATCGTGAGGCAATTGGGTAGCTACAATAAGTAGCGGCTCCAGGTTGAGGAACCAGCTATAACGGCTGGGGACTCGACATACTAACTACATGTCACCCCTACCCAGCATCGTGAGGCAATTGGGTAGCTACAATAAGTAGCGGCTCCAGGTTGAGGAACCAGCTATAACGGCTGGGGGACTCGACATGCTAACCACATGTCACCCTACACTGGCTGTTGATCATCTACCTCTGTGATTGACACATGTGGATGTGAAGGGCCAGCAGCCGGCTGGTAAAAGGGCAACCGCTGAAAAGTGGAAAGACCCTCAATCGGAATCGGAAGTAAGACCACTTTGAATTTTTAAATAGTAGGTGAGAATCAGATTCATAGAACGAGGTAGACACTTTTAAATCGTTTACTAAAATTAACTAGTTCAAAAGTGGTACCTTTCTACAAAATTACCCTAAAGTTAAAAAAAAAAAGTCTACTATGTATGTACATATAGTGATTCCAAACTCTACTGACAATCTTTCTGAAGTTGTTCAAAAATATTAACTGAGTGTGTTGATAAAGGAACCCATGGTTTCCGGTGGCTGAGTAATTTCATTGTTTTTGTTTACTATATTTCTAATTATTTCCAGTCGAGATTTTCTGGTAGATTTTTTCCAAAAATCCATTTCAACTGCAATTATTCTGTTGACGTGTTGTTGTGTCATTGTCCAAACTTCCGATCCATATAACATTATACTTTCTAGTATGGACTTATAAATTAGTTGTTCTGTTAATGATGTTTTTACTCCATAATATAGTGTAACATTCCTATGGTTTTTCATCCATTACTGAGCCTTTTTTCTATTTATTTATTTGATGTTCCATCTTTGTCTACAATTGATCCCAAATGACAGAATCTATCGCTCTTCTTTATCTTTATAATTATGATTATCATAAGTAATGCCACGAGTGATTTCCAAATTATCGATAAATTCACGACGCACGAAGTGAGGAGTGAATTTATGTAGAGAATTTGGAAATCAAGAGTGGCATTTGTTAAGACTATTTAACGAATAAAATTAAGCTGTTTAATCACAAAGCATTATTCAACTATAGTTATTTTAAAATATTTCTATATAATTAATGTAAACGGCGATGTTTGAAAACAAATGAGAAGCGATAGATACGCTTCATCTGCTTCTTTTTCTTATCACTGCAACCAGATCATACTATTCATTGCCAAAGGAACGCAATGTTGTAAGAATGCTCTCTAGTGGAGAAAAAATGAAACACATCAAACTGTATATTAGTTCATTTCTGATGTCGTATGATGTAAATATGACAATTATATTTTTCTGGATTGTTACCTGGGAAAAAATACATTTAAGAAAGTGCAAACAGTGGTATAATCAATTGCTACAAATGTTTTTATATTAACTCCCGCATGCGGCATGTGTCGACATTCATGCACTTTATATACAATCTGGTAGCCGTATTTCTCACAGGCTGTCACTGCAAAATAATGATCAGACCTGTTCAGAATATTAAAAAGGAGGAGCTTTCTTTAATATGGTAATTATAACACTGATAAATATTTCGTGAAACACGACTCTGATTGGTTGTAAAACAGAAATCATTGAAACGTGATTGGTCGTTGAGTTCCATTTGGGGCATGAGTTAAATAGTCAATATAATTATCTGACCATCGGCAAAAAGTAAGTGTTGCAAATATCTTCTTTCTGTTAATTCTAGTCCCATTGTTACACACTTAGGTTAAAGTTTTAATGAATGTAAAACAGTACCTGATATCTCAGTCATCCTCAATAATTTGACACACTTATGTGTCCATTCTACTGAACAAATGTATATATATTAACAAGTGTTGATGACACACACACACAGATATATATATATATGTATATATATATATATATATGGTATGATAAGAAAAATAAATGCCTGGACGGGATTCGAACCCGGATCTCTGAGTCTGTACCTCAGCATGATATCCATTACACTACCACTACCAGGCGAATCCAATTCAAACACTTATTCTTCTTATATATGTATTATATTCTCCATTATTACTAGATGTCGCGAGAACTAAAAATATTCTCTTTAATTTGCTTACTTGTTATAGTCAGCTACTAGATGGCAGTGAAGACCGAGTTCTCGCGACATCTAGTAATAATTGAGAATATAATACATATATAAGAAAAATAAGTGTTTGAATTGGATTCGCCTGTTAGTGTAATGGATATCACGCTGAGGTACAGACTCAGAGATCCGGGTTCGAATCCCGTCCAGGCATTTATTTTTCTTATCATACCATATTAAGCTTGCATTGCTCAATGTTAAACATTTAATTATAACATCGATAAAGCGTCACTGCTATAAGGTAAAAATATTCTCTTTAATTTGCTTACTTGTTATAGTCAGCTACTAGATGACAGTGAAGACCGAGTTCTCGCGACATCTAGTAATAATGGAGAATATAATACATATATAAGAAAAATAAGTGTTTGAATTGGATTCGCCTGGTAGTGTAATGTATATCACGCTGAGGTACAGACTCAGAGATCCGGGTTCGAATCCCGTCCAGGCATTTATTTTTCTTATCATACCATATTAAGCTTACATTGCTAAATGTTAAACATTTAATTATAACATATATAGCCTATATATATATATATATATATATATATATATATATATATATATGAGCAATGGAATATATTTAGTAAATGACTTATGAGTAATTTGCCTTAATTCAAAATACTGATCTAACTTCCATCAACAATCTTTACAAGTTTATGAAATATTCTTCGTTCTATCTAGTGCCTATTTTATGAGCCACAGTAAACGAAAAGTAAAAAGTTTGACAGATAAAAAAATTAGACAAGAAATATAGAGTTTCGAGAACCATTGAAATTTTTCCTATATTTGCTTTACTTCGACGTTACTTCAAAAGATTGTAATATATATTGCTTTTTGCTCGGAGATATCCACTGCTACAAATCAACAAGTGACAGGAAGCTATTGAATCATGCGCAAGTCCATATCTTCACATGGCGTTGGTGTTCGATTTAGCATAACAAAAAATTATTGCGGACGTCGGCAAAAAAAAAAAAAAAACAGGTGACACTGAAAGCATCAGAAAATATTACGAGCCCGTGGACTGAATTGAATTTATTAATAATTCTGTCATTTAAATTTAATATCAGGCCCATAATTTACATTGTTTAAAGTAGAGATTAAAGCACTCTTTGGTCAATAAAAATATTAATAAACTGTCTTTATAAGTGACATATTTAATATAAAGGTTAATATAAATCAGATAATCAGACTTATTAATGTTATTAAAAATTCAATCTATCTCGGATCTATAATAGATAAATCTGGTACTTGTGAAAAATATATTATTAACAGAGTAAATTGTGCAAGGAAGGCGATTAGATCCCTGAATGGTCTTTTATGGAATAGAAATTTTACCAGAAAAACAAAAAAAGAGATTATACAGACAATAATAGAAAGTATACTTACATATGGATCAGAAAGCTGGACAATAAATGAAAGGATGCAGAGAAGAATCTTGGCGACAGAGATGGATGGATTGCGGAGAAGTATGAGAATATCCAGGCTACAACATATTCGAAATACATATATCAGACAAGAATGGATGCACAAGAAACTGTTATCGATAGGATAACAAAGAGAGCTCTACAGTGGTATGGACATGTACAACGGATGTCGGAAGACCTGTGGCCTAAACAGGTGTTGGATAGGATGGTACCAGGCAGAAGGAGGAGGGGGAGAAGTAGAAGAGCATGGTATGAGGGAATACATGATGACATGGTATGGAGAGGGACAATGGGAAGATAGGAATCTCTGGAAAGCAGGAATCAAAGGCAAACTGCTGTAAAGTGGAAAGCCTGTATTAAGTAAATAAAAATTCCATGTGGGTTTATTTAATTAGCTATTTATATTATGATGCGAGGTTGGGAAGTGGTTTTTATAGAATCGAGGAAAATGTTTAAAAACCGAGCGATAGCGAAATATTTGCGTTCATTATAAACAAATGACTAAAGTTAACAGTGTGGGCAATATTTATTAATTGAAATTACAGGAGGCCATGGCACGAATTAATTATAAAATGGCGGCAAGTACGTATTTATTGTTTTATAATGTTTCAAGTAAAGTTAATTTCATTTAAAATGCAGTGATTTGTTTCGTATAATGTAGGGTCTGTATTAACACTATCATGATCATCATCATCATAGTACATTCACGAATTTAGGCCATTTGTTGACCTGTTTCGACCTCAAGAGAAACACCACCCAAAAGTCTTTTGAGTGGACGTCCTACCTTTTGGATATTTTTTTTTGTATATAGGCTTACATTGTACATAGTATACATAGAGGGCAGTGGTTTTACTACCCACACGTGTGTTTGTAATATATAATATTACAGTATACTTATTTTTATTACAGTATATTTATTTAAAATATACAGTCAATATGCCCATTTCATCAATTAATGTTTTAAAATGGTCAACAAGTTTCCACAGCCAAGTTGTCATTCTCAAGACCAGATATTGACTGTGGAAACTTGTTGACCATTTTAAAACATTAATTGGTGAAATGGGCATATTGACTGTATATATATTTTAATATTTTATCACCAAGAAGATCACTTGTGTATTAAATATTTATTTAGGTTGGCAATCCCGAAATGTAGGAAGTTGAACTTTCAATCATGGTCTCCTTTGCTGTAAGTACGACAAAACGCATTATCGCGCAAAACAGTGTTCTAAATAGTTAAAACATCATCATCATCCAGAGATTAAGCCTGTTGGCTCGTTCCGGTTTCATGAAAGCTAGAATTGTTAAAATTGTTCAGATCATCTTCTGTGTGGGCGTCCAATATTTCTCCTTCCATGCGGTTTATAATTTAGCAATAATTTTGGAAATCTTCCTTCTGGCATTCTATAAAAAAACACGTTCTTTCCAGGCGTTGCTATATTTAATTATTCGGTCTGCAAGTTCTTTTCTTATCCAGCAGAGTATATCCTGCTATATTTCTTAAAAATCTCATCTCAGCTGTTTCCAATCTTTGTTCTTGTCTTTTAGTGATCGTCCAACATTCTGATCCATACATCAATACGTGAAGAGCCATTACCTTATAAAATTTAATTTTCGTATCTTTTCTTGTGTTTTAAGGGTTATTTTTAATAGTGCCACACATTAGATTACATGTAGTTAAATAATATATATATATATATATATATATATATATATATATATATATATATATATAATTTTACTCTCAAAATCTTCCAGCTGGAATCTTAAGATACTCAATTTTAAGCATTATTTATTTTCTTTATCTTAGTTGACATGTTTCACGCCACTCGGTCTTTACACGGACACCATCTGTTGGAAAACATTTTAAACTCTGAATCACACACATAAAATATGGAGGGCCTCCCTGGATGAGTAATCAGCTCAAAGCCAGTGCTATCTTCCAGACAACAAAAACATTTGAAGTAAGGTACACCATTCACTCATATATTATTTCTTAAAACTAACTCACTGGCACTATCGATCCGTAAGTTCATGGCCGCGCAGACATAACCTCTCCATACATCCCTATCCTGAGCTAATGTTTTCCAATCATCCCTGTATAATCTACTTCCCTCAAATCATGGTTAATGTTATTCTCCCACCTCATTTTTAGCCTGCATACTGGGTGAGTTCTCTCTGGTTTTCCTACGATTTCCCATGACCATCTTTGATTCTCCATTCGTGTCACATGTCCTGCCTACTGCTGTCTACGAGACTCCTGTTAAGTAGTCTTCTCCATTCACCTGACTGTTTCTTTTTTTTTTGTCAAAAAAATATCTAAGAACTCTGTTCTCAAATACTGGTAATCTCCTTTCCTTCTTTAAACCAAGAGTCCTTGTTTCGCACCCATGTGATATAACTGAGAGAATAACAGTTTTATGTGTCTTCAGTTTAAAGTTTTTTTTTTTTGAGAGAAGTTGGGACGACATGAGTACCTGTAATGTGTAATAGCACCCATTTCCAGAAATGAGCCTATGTTAAATTTCTTTGTGCATCTCATTCCTTTTTGCAATTGTTGTTCAAAATTATTTGATTTCAGTCACTTTTTCAAAATTTATAGGAACAATAATTGCAAATAGCTACATAGTCTTTATAGAAAACCAGATGTAATAAAAAATAGTCAAGTCTCATAGACTACGATGGTCAGGACATATGACTAAAAGGGGAAATGAAAGACGGACATGAAAGCTTATTGTAGGAAAACCAGAGGGAAAACACCCAATTGATAGACGAAGAATGAGGTGGGAGAATAACATTAACCATAATTTGAGGGAAGTAAATTATAAAGGGATGATTGAAAACATTAGCTCAGGATAGGTATGTATGGAGAGCTTATGTCCGCGATCAACATACTGTTCGATAGTGCTAGTGGGTAAGTTAGTCCAATTTGGTGTAGCCAAATACCCTGAATTTTATAATAATAATAATAATAATAATAATAATAATAATAATAATAATAATAATAATAATAATATTAATAATAATAATAATATTTTTTGGGAAGCCAGATACAATAACAGTTAAGTCTCGTAGACCGCGATGGGCAGGACATGTGGCACGAATGGGAAATGAAAGACGTGCATGGAAGTTTCTTATAGGAAAACCAGAGGGAAAACGCCCAGTTGGTAGACCAAAAATGAGGTGGGAGAATAACATTAAATGTGATTTGAGGGAAGTAGATTATACAGGGAATGATTGGACAACATTAGCTCAGGATAGGGATATATGGAGAGCTTATGTCCGCGCGGCCATGAACGTACGGGTTCGATAGTGCCTGAGTTAGTTTATTAAGAATTTTCTCTACATTACAGTAGTTATCCTTTAGCTCAATTGTATTTTGCTCCGCCACAGGTTTCTCTCCTCAGCATCTTCTTCTTTGAGGTCTTTACTAATCTTGTTTCTTCTCACTTTATCCATGCACTGTTGTCTGGGTTTTCGCCTCCTCTTCCTACTGCCTTCAGCATTCCAATCCAGCATCATTCTTGAGATTTTATTATTCTCCATTCTCTTCAGATGTCCATACCATTTTAATCTTCGTTCTTCAATTAATTATATAATATTATTTTTAACATTCGTTGTTTCTCTAATTTTCTGGTTCTGAATTTTCTCCATTCTTGATCTTATTGATGCCTTTCGCCAAGAAACCATCTCTGCTGTCAATAATTTTTTTGTTGCTGTCTACCTAAGGTCCAGGTCTCTGCACCACACAACATAACACTTTGAACTAATGATTTAAATATAAACGTCTTGGTTTTATTTATATTTTTACTCCATATCACTTAATTTAAAACATTTCAATTACTTTTTTAAATAATATTAATATTAACAACAGTCATCATCATCAACAACAACAAGGATCAAGCCCAATGGCCAGTTCCGATCTTATTATAGGTCGAATTGGTCCTTCCATCTCTTCAATGGTCTTCCCAACATTCTTCTCCCTTTTGGTTTATAATTATACATTCTTCTTGGTATGCGCAGTTCATTCGTAATATGTGCTGAAGATAAGCATTTTGATAATATTTTATTCTTTCACAGAGATTAAATATATTAAGTTCTGTTCTTATATCTTCGTTTTTCTTTTTATCGGTCCTTTGGTATCCTGCTATTGCTCTCAACATCTTATTAACAACAGTAATAGTAAAAAATGTACAATGCTAAAAAACCTAAAGAGAAGAATGCCGGACGGAATTACGTACCCTAATATTAATATTATCATTATTAACAACAGTACCCTAATATTAATATTATTATTATTATTATTATTATTATTAACAACAGTAATAGTAATAATATTAATATTAGGGTAGATAATTCCATCCGGCATTCTTCTCTTTACGTTTTTTAGCATTGTACATTTTTCAGTCGAATGAGGAGCTGGCCCATTGCTACAACCCCAATCTGGAGGACCAGGTAATTTGTAATCAAGTTTGTCTTCCTCTAGCCTTTAGTGAATCAACACTTAATTACACGGCAGTAGCTGTCAGTTTTGGTTCGCCTCGGGTATTTAATTTCCCCGATACCACTCATATATGGGAAGCATTTCCCTACCCACTAACTAGGGAGGCGCCCGATGGGTGACTAACAACCCCACTTTAATATTAGCAATAATATTAACGATAATAATAATAATAATAATAATAATAATAATAATAATAATAATAATAATAATAATAATAATAATATTATTATTATTATTATTATTATTATTATTATTATTATTATTAGCAAAATTAATGTATACAAACTGGCAGAGTTAAGGCATAAGGCATTATCTTCCACTCATTATATGCAGGAAAAATACATAATACAGAAAGTAAATATTTATACAAATTAAACTAAAATTAAAATGAATCAAGTCAATCTTATTATGAAAAGCGAAAATTCAGAAACCATCAAATTATTCGCAGAGAGACGAATTACAAAAGAAACAGATTTAATTTTTTTAAAGGAAGCTAATATCCAGGAGTCCTTAATTTCTTGTGGTAGGGAGTTCCAGAATCTAACAGTAGGCATGGAATAGGAATCAAAATGGTGGGAGATTCTGTATTATGGGTTGCCGAGTAGCAGATTCTCGTGCGATCATGTTCTCAAATTGTAATTGGAAGATAGGTGAAATGGTATTAATAAGCTGTTAGTTTATGCTGATGATGTAGTATTATTGGCCGATAGCGAGGAGATACTAAAGAACAACACGCACACACTATTGAGTAATACTAAGAAATTAGGACTATAAAACTAAATATATGGTCACACGTAGAAATTCATTATATAATGGAAATGGACAGCTAATGACAAATGAGGGAAATTTTGAGGAAGTGGCTGAATTCAAATACCTAGGAACAATGATCACAAATAGGAATGAGATGCACAAAGAAATTAAACATAGGCTCAATTCTGGAAATGCATCCTATTATGCATTGCAGAGACTCTTGATGTCCCAACTCCTTTCAAAAAACGTTAAACTGAAAATATATAAAACTATTATTCTATCAGTTATATTATATGGGTGCGAAACATGGACTCTTACTTTAAGAGAGGAAAGGAGATTACAAGTATTTGAGAATAAAGTGCTTAGGAAAATTTTTGGACCAAAGAGAGATGAACAGACAGGTGAATGGAGAAGACTACATAACAATGAACTACATGGTCTTTATAGGAAGCCAGATATAATAAGAACAGTTAAGTCTCGTAGACTGCGTTGGGCAGGACATGTTGCACGTATGGGAAATGAAAGACTTGCATGGAAGCTTCTTGTAGGAAAGCCAGAGGGAAAACGCCCAGTTGGTAGACCAAGAATGAGGTGGGAGAATAATATTAACTATGATTTGAGGGAAGTAGATTATTCAGGGAATGATTGGAAAGCATTAGCTCAGGATAGGGATGTATGGAGAGCTTATGTCCGTGCGGCCATGAACCTACTGGTTCGATAGTGCCAGTGAGTAAGTAAGTAAGATAGGAGATGAAAGCGACTATTAGCTTGATGTAGAATAAGAAAAGAACAATGCACGCGAAGAAGATGGATTGTATACAGAATTGAATAAAACATAAAAGAAAATCGAATAAAATATTATCATCATTTCGTGAAAAAATAATTAGCTTGCATTTTGAAGTACTCTACTGTCCGTCAGCCTCATTATCACAAAGGAGATAATTGCAATGTCATGAAAAACGACTCTGTGTAAGTTATAGAGATTATCTCTGCAGGGCGATGCTAAATGTTAAGTTATTCTATAATGTGATCTTTAAATCATAGTTTCAGGACATTAAATTAATGAGAGAAGCTAGATTCAATTACTGACAAGGGAGCAGTCAACCATTGCACGACGAAATCTACCTTGAAATTTCTCCCAGAGAAAAGTTGCGATGTACCAAAGTCGTGTCCAGAGAAATCTGCCGTTTTTAACTGCAAGATACTGAAATTAAGCGCCAAATCTGTTATTTAAACTATAGGAAAATAATACAACTCCAGACTCGGTAGTTGGGCAATCCTCATTACTTGCCCCACATCCTGCCCCAGTCCACATTTCCCTAAGTCGAGCAAGGACGTACATCTCCTCCGTAAGGGTTGCCATTGCTGGATTGTATCTTCGATTTATGTGCCATGCAGTTAAAAAAACAGATAATATTTTTGTATACGGCAGTTGTAGATCACAACGCTTCTCTGGGAGACATTTTAAGGTAGGTTTCGGCATGTATTGTTGCACAGTTCCCTTGTGAGAGAAATTGAGATACTTTTAAAATCGGACTGCATTTTTTTCTATTTTTAAGGCCTGAAACTTAACTTGGAAGTTTGTACTTATTTAACCAAATTTATATTCATAATGATTTAACACTGTATTTGCGACTGAAAGCTTTTGTGGCAGAACAACTTAATAATATATTACTAGTCTGTATTGGAGCATGTTCAAATATGAATCATAAATAAACTTGAAATATAACACGAACTTAAAAAAAAACACGAACTTGTTCCAGTTGATATTTTAAAGAACTCGAGATGTTGCTACTTGTGTTGATGCATATATGGGAGAGTTTCTCAAGTGTTTTCCGCTGACCCCCATTAGTGATGTGGAAGTACGACTTTATATGTACAAAAGTGTGATACATCGATTCATTCGTTATTTCCTAGAATTTGTTCGTGGTTATATTTTTCCTTCTATTTACTGTGCAAGAGGCTGCTATTTCCAGCTTCGAGGCAGTTCTACAAACTACTTTACTGAGGTGGTTTGTTAGCCACTGCTCTTCCTGGTTGTGATTTTCAACAGCTGACGGTGGCATTAGAACAACCGAGAGCTACGTTTTATGTGAAGTATGAATAACGATGATGGATTAATATATTTTCAATCAAACACTAATCTATAAGTTACTATTGGATATTGGTTCAAAACTTTTTGAATTGTAAGTTGTGAACTCAATAAGTGGTTTTCGACGTATGTTATTAGTTTTAATATACGAAATAAAAATGAAGTAAATTAATAATCATTTCTGTCCCCTTCGTGTATTATATTATGCATTAAGATTCAATTTTTACTTACTCCATGAAACAATTGAAGATCGCTGTGAGTGGTTTTTTTTTCACAATGTGCTTCATGCTTGTATTTTTACTTTATTTATGTAATGGTTGGATAGTATGGCTTTTAAAAGTTTAAAGTTTTAATAGAAGTTTAATGTATTATAAATTTCAACTTAAACCTGCTTTTAAATTTGTTTTGTATAAACGAAATCATTTTTCTATTTGATACTTAATGTAAAAGAAAAAAACTTTTTCTTTAAAAAATAATATTACTTTGTACTTAATAAGCTAATAATCATCTTGGTGATAAAATCCTAAAACATGTAGTCAATGTACCTTCTTCTTCTTAAACTTAATTTGTAAGATTTTCGTCCTGTTTATTTCCAAAATCACTCCTCGGAGGAAGACGTACCATTGGATGTGCATTCACTGTCTATCTATATCTTGGCTGGTCTTCCTCTTGTTCTTCTCCCATAGCCTGTCCCAAGCCAGGTTGAAAAAAGGGTGAGGGGAGGAGTAACACCTCGTAAAAAAAAACCTTGGCTCAGCTTTGCCCAGCTGATAGTACCTTGTGAGGGCCCCTTGCCAGGGTTACGGTGAAGACCTCAACGGTAGATACAGCGGAGAAGGAGTCCTTCGGTACGGCGTACCTGACGGAAGAGGCAACTCTACATCTACTGCCTTGTAGATTGACAAAAGGGAGGATGGGGTTCGTTAGTCCTGCAAGAGAACCCGTCTAGGAGAGACAACTCCGAAATAAAACGGGACAGGCTGAGCTCTGGAGCTGGGTGAAGGCAATCGGCCTAGGGAGGAAACCCCGAATAATAAACCCGCCATGAAAACGGGCTAGCAACCCACTTCAAGGTGTATCTTATAATTGCTCGCAGTCCCAAGGATCAAGCCTTGGATCAATGTACCCATTTCACTAATTAAACATTAAAATAATCAACATGTTTCAACAGAGAAGTTGTCATTTTCAACACGTCTTGAAAATAACAGCTTCGCTGTTGAAACATGTTGACTCTTTTAATTTTCAATTGGTAAAATGGGTACATTGACTACATGTTTTAATATTACATTGTATTTTAAAACACTTATACACAAAAATAAAATTTTATTTTTATAATTTCGCTTCAATTTCGCTGAAGAGGTTAAAACAATAACCATAGACTTGATGAGTGAAAGAAATAAAATTATTAAATTATTTGTTCTAATTTAAAGTTTTTTAAACATAGATTGGAAAGTTTTATCCATAGGATTATTTCAACAATTTTTTCTCTCTTTCGTCCACCTGGTTAAAATTAAATTCTGACTGCAATAACTGGTCAATTTATTAACATGATTACTAAATAATAATAACTAAAAAAACTTGTTCTTGGATTTTAATTAATAACGAAATAATAAGTGATGTACAAATTACACAACCGCGTTTACTAATTTTCTGGGTTCACATGCAATCAGTTTAAGAGCTTTGAAAAGTTTTTACAAGTAAATTTCAGTTTTAATTTACATTTATAATGATCTTTAAATAGCGAAAAATGTTAATAATTTATATAATCTGGAGTTAGGTATTTACTTAAAATATTTATTATATATGCGCCAGCAGTCGCCATTTTACGTAGAATATAGGTAAATATTTTTAGTTAATCAGTTAGTTGTTCGAATTTTTAACTGATAGTTCTTTTTCAAAACCATTAAATATAAAAGGCTAATGATGTACATAATTCTGATAAGTTTTAAACATTAAAACCCGGTTTAAACCAACTTTTGACCAATGTTCTATTCATCAATATATTTTTATAGGTTGATATGATTGAATCCCTTTCAGTCCCACATTTTGAATGAAGATGGAATTCTTTTATGATTACTTTCCATATTAATACATTATATTGAACACAAAAATAATTTTTTGTCAAACAGGTAATTTGCTTACATCGAGTTGCTCAGGAACATTCGAAATAAATGTGCACACCATCTTGTGGTATATTGTAGAAACTTATTGCTAAGCCAGAATGAAGGTACTTAAACGATTTATGCACACTACCCTGTTAACAGATTTAAATATGACATTCAGGGAATATTCTGGAAGTGAAAAGGTTAAACAGTGTGTGAATGCTCAGTTTGAATTTAATCTAGTATGTTTTATACCTCTCCGTGTGAAAATTGTATGGTGTTAACCAGGTGAGAAAAATTGCTCATTGTCGAGTGGAATAAAGTGGTCATGGATGTGACAATGGAAGTGTTCAACTGCACGAGGTGCAACATCAGTGGATGGAACAATTACAGTAACTTTTCGGACTATGAAAACGAAGATTGCGATAACATGCCGGATGGAGTGTTGTCTTCTCCGTATTACCAAGCGGCAGTGTACATTATGTATTGCTCCATATTCGTGCTCGCGCTGGTTGGTAATGGACTCGTGTGTCACGTGGTACAATCCTCTCCGCGCATGAGGACTGTCACCAACTTTTTCATCGTAAATCTGGCTGTCGGCGACATCTTGATGACGGTTTTCTGCGTACCGTTTTCCTTCGTATCCACGCTGCTCCTCCAGTATTGGCCTTTCGGATCAGAGATGTGTCATACCGTCAGCTACTCACAAGTAAGTTATAATTATTGAAATTAATAAGGTTTTGTATAATATAATTGGACGGTGTTATACAACAACCGGCTAAGCGTCATTACAATAATTGAGATATTGCTGCCATCTGTTGAACTGGCTCATGAAGTAAATGTATGCACACTTTTAGCGCCAAATCTTTAAATATAGCCTTATTATTAAAGAAAAAATGTAAACGCCATCAGTCCTATAGGAGATTCTATGTTTTGTAACAAACAGCTATGAAATCAGATCTTCATAGATGCTAATCTAAATTTTGCTTGCTCAGCCAAGCGTCAAATGCTCCCGCTCTTAGATTGTTGATGCATAACTGTCAAACGATATCCAGTATTGTTAGTTTGGCGCTACAAAAATAGTGAAGATTGACTTAAAATATAAACGTATTTTTCTCAAAACTTAAAAATGGCGCATAGCCTGTTGATGCATAACGTCGTCCAATTATTATAGATAACGAACTTCTTTCTATCTCATGCCCCCTTTTTCCTTCAACTTGCTTCCCTTCACTATCTTCCCACCATAACTTCAACACGCGATCGAGAAATAACCTAAACTGAAGTTGTACATGTAGACGAGATGCCTTGGAGCAGAGGTACGGGTCTTGTGCTGGTTCGAATTTGCATTGGGGAGAAATTTTTCTCATGGAATTTCGGTCAGTATGGAAGCGGTGCCCAGCCAGCATCATGAGGAATTTGGGTGGGAATAATAAATAGCTGCTCCAGGTTGAGAAAACCAGCTATAACGGCTGGGGAACCCGATATGCTGACCCTATACCACCCTTACACTGGCAGGATGATCGTCTACCTGTGTGATTAACACGAGTAGATGTGAAATCAGCAGCCGGCTAGTAGGCCAAGGACCTTCAAGACTTGTCGCGACCATGGTCTTTAGATTTAGACGCTGTACATGTACATCGAAGATCACATCTTTGTTTGATTAGGTTACAAGAATTCCCGATGTAAGCACTGTTAAAAAGTTATATTACTTACAGTCCGAGATCCGGCTGCAAGATTACACCGTTCATCGAGTGTATGGACAAATTCAAATTTTTTCATAACATTGTGAATTACTGAATACATTTTTGCCGAGTTGCCTATTAAAATTTGACCGCCAGTATGTTTAATTAAAATATAATTAATTTATTTATACGAAATAATTTGATTCACTTGTTATTAACATACATTATAATCCAGTTCGCAGAAATCGGTGTATAGAGCTTGAAAAGTTTTGGTTGCCTTTGCACACTTGGCTGTAAACCTCCTCGCGGCTACAACAGGCTGTGACACCAATCAGTAATAAAATGGCGGTAAGTACGTATTTATTGTTTTATATTGTTCCCTCGCAGCGGGAAGTAAAACCACTGCCCTTTATGTATACTAAGTATAATGTATATACAAAATATATCCAAAAGGCAGTGTTAATATACATTATATGAAACAAATCACAGCATTTTAAATGAACTGAACTTTATTTGGAACAATATAAAACAATAAATAAGTACTTACCGCCATTTTATTACAGATTGGTGTCACAGCCTGCTGTAGCCGCGAAGAGGTTTTCGGCCAAGTGTGCAATGGCAACCAAAACTTTTCAAGTTCTATATATCGATTTCTGTGAACTGGATTATAATTTATGTTAACAAGTGAATTAAATTATTTCGAATAAATAAATAAATCATATTTTAATTAAACATGCTGGTGGCCGAATTTTAATAGGCAACTCGGCAAAAATGTGTTCAGTAATTCACAATTTTATGAAAAAAAATTGATTTTGTCCATATACCCGATGAACGTAGTAATCTTGCAGCCGGATCTCGGACTATTAGGACTTCCATAAACAATTCTAATAAGGTTTATTCTAAAATTTCTTGAGATCTTAGTCACTATATAAAATTATAATACAAACTTATACAATCAATTGAGTTGGCGTTTACTTGATGAAAATCCATATTTATTAATTAAATAAAAATAAAACGTAGTTTTATTTGATTTTCATATTTATTATATAATTCAGTGACAGCTGTTTCGGTACACTGTACCTTCTTCAGTCATGTTAACTAATTATGAATTGTGTTCCAACTGATCTAAGCAACAATACAACAATATTTATTTAAATTTTCAAATTTAACGAAGGGGATTCATTCAAATCAAGTTGAGAATTTAACAGTTTTTTTACTACTTTTAAATTTATTAATTTCTACAGCCTCCAAAAGATCAAACTTCTTACCCTTATCACAAATATGTAAAATTTCAAAATTTGGATCGAAACAATGATTAAATTGGAATAGGTGGTTAGCATATTTTGAATATTCTAAATTTCTGTTATATGCTCTCATGTGTTCCTTTATCCGAGAGATAAAATGTCTACCAGTTTGTCCTATATAGACATTGTCACATGTGCCACACTTCAATTTATATACACCTGATAATTTTTCTTTTCTTGTTTTGGTTTTGTTGTTTTTTATTATATTTTGTAGAATTTTATTAGTTTTAAATGCCACATTAATGTTCAACTTTTTAAAGTGTTTAGATATTTTATTTGAAAGTGGGCATATGTATGACATTACGACATATTTCTTTATGTTTTAACAGAAATCACATATAACAGAAATTTAGTAAATTCAAAATATGCTAACCACCTATTCCAATTTAATCATTGTTTCGATCCAAATTTTGAAATTTTACATATTTGTGATAAGGGTAAGAAGTTTGATCTTTTGGAGGCTGTAGAAATTAATAAATTTAAAAGTAGTAAAAAAACTGTTAAATTCTCAACTTGATTTGAATGAATCCCCTTCGTTAAATTTGAAAATTTAAATAAATATTGTTGTATTGTTGCTTAGATCAGTTGGAACACTATTCATAATTTAACATGTCTGAAGAAGGTACAATGTACCGAAACAGCTGTCACTGAATTATATAATAAATATGAAAATCAAATAAAACTACGTTTTATTTTTATTTAATTAACAAACTTATACAATTAAGTGTCCGGTGTTAATGTCATATCGTCGCATGAGATGAGATGAGATGAAGACCCTATTATTGATGGTCCATTACATATTGTTATTCTTTTAAAGGACTGGTGTATTCTATTTTCTAACTTTTACGCATAGTTAAGAAGTGCGATGTTTAAAAGTTTTAGCGTGAATTTCGTTATACTCGTACCTGTATGATATAGGCCTATTTCATCGTTTGATTTGTTTGTCGTCCTGTATAAACAGAAATCCGCTGGCTGTCGATGACAAGAGAATGCCATCACAGTATTCAAATAACTTCATTCTTGTTGAATTATTGCGGAGATGGAAATAGCTGTGCCTACATTTGTTTCAAGATTGTGTCACATGGCATGACACAGCACTCTCTTCTTGTGACACTTTGTGTTCTCGTCATTCTCCAGTTCTTGTGATCATATGTATGTGAAAATCCATCCTGTCTCAAATTTAGCAACATGTTATCGTGTAAGTCACTTGCAAAGTGACCGCCTCGGTGGCATAATGGTGTCTCATTAGCATCCCATGAATCCCTGGTTAGATTTTGAGTGTCCTATAGAAATTTTCTTTTTCTGCCTCTCGATATGGGTCCATTGCATTTGTAAGAATTTGTGAATATTACACTGGTCAACATGATTTTTGTCTCTTGAGTACCAATAGTTGTACTTAATGCAGTTTTTTTATCGTGTTTTCAAATATGTATTCGGAATTTCTCCATCGCCCACAGTATTTTTTATTTCAATTTCAATTAATGGATTTAAATAATTATTTCTTTAATAAACGTTTTTTCGTCCATCTGTTCATTGTAAAATAAAACCAAATGTGCTAACTCAAATGGTTTCAGCTATGGAAAAGAGATATCAAGGCAAATGGAATCCTAATATTCTGGCCGATTATTGTTGGACCATCAAGAGGGATGCTACATAGGCGAAATATAGCAGAAAATCGTCATTTCTTACTTTCTAGGTGAGTCCGAATGTTCGAATATTGTGTAGTTACGAATGTAGAAAATATTAAAGTATTTGAAATTATAAATTCCTGTCTCTCGGAAACCTTGCGTGATGGAGAAAAACCGATATCATATTTGAATTGAGAGAAAAAATACTATCAGAATCATATGTTTTTCTTTCTGAGACAAAAAAAAAAGTTTATTTTTTGTTGCTCAGTGTTATTTATGTGATCAGAAATTCATAAACCCTGTTTAACCTAAGGTTTATTAGAGTTATCAGAGCACGCCGTAGCGTAGTGGTTAAGGCACTGCGCTACAAGCCGGAAGGTCGAGGGTTCGAGTCCCGGTGGGGTCAGAATTTTTAAACTGACCCAAACCCTCTGGCGGCACTATGACCCTGGGGTCGACTCAGCCTCTAACGAAAATGAGTACCAGACGCTTGTTCTGGGGTAAAGGCGGCCCTCATGCAGGGCTGACAACCCGGCTTACATCAAGTGCCGATTGTCAAGAAAAAGTGGGAGCATTAACCTCCTACTGCCCCCAAGGGCCTCTTGAGTGGGATCACTTTACTTTTTTTTAATTTACCATACGAGTAAAGTTCTTAAGTGATAGTTAATTTCTTATGGTAAATAGGCTATCACTTGGTCAGAAGTAATGTACATCTGCAATTATTAATAAACTATTTAATCAATTGAATTGGTGTTTACTTGATGAAAATACATAACCTATGTAATTAAATAAATTATAACTTAAAGTTTTATGTGATTTTCATATTTATTAAAATATATTAGGCCTATATTATATTAGTTATAGCTGTTTCGGTACTTTGTACCTTCTTCAGACATGATAAATTAATTTGTTATACACACACATACAGCATATAACATTTGTAAAAGAGTTTGTTTTATTCCTCCGGGAACTATAGGAACTAATGAAAGCTCGCCATCTCTGTTCTTGGCCAGTGCCTTGACCTCATTCCTACTTTTCCCGTTTGCTCATCCTCAATTCACTCCAGTGCATCATGTTATTGTCTTCCACTTTACTCTTCTCGTTTGTATTGATTCCTTTCAAAGTTTATTTTCGAAATGCTATCACCTTTCCTTATAGTACATGCATTATCCACTTCCATTTGCGATATTTTAACATATTTCCAAATTTCATGTTGACCAGTTGCTGCTATCCACAAATGTTTATTTATGGTAGAGGAAGAAAATAGTTTATTTATGACATATTAATCTTCTTCTTCCTTCCAAGTATAAGCCAAGGTCTGTTAGGATCGTATAGAAAATTTTCCCTCCAGCGTTTCATAGGACTGCCCAGAGATCTTCGTGCTGACATATTAATCTACAAAATAAAAATCACTAAAATCTAACTTGTGTACTTTTACCCTAATGCCACGGTTATATGAACTCACTGACACAATTCAACTCAGAGGTTCAAAACCGTGCGTAAACCCCTAAACCAAGTTTTCAAATTATTTTTCAAATCATTTTTCTTTTGTGTATTTCATCTCCTTAAAATTATGCTGAATGCTATTCTTCCACTTCACTATTGGCCTAACTCTTGGGCGCTATTCTCTGTTTTTCCTAATCGGAGTTTCCATGGCTTCTATTCTTAATTCATATCACATGTCATGTTCTTAATATTGAAATTAATGTACTCAGGGGGATTAATTGTCCATCACTGTGGTCTCTCGAGGTAGCGTGCTCCTTGTCACGCAGTGGGCCCGGGTTCGATCCCCGCTCGGGACAGTTTTTCAGGGTTAGGTTTTTATCGGATTTTTTCCTCACCTGTAAGACAAAGTCAGGAAAACGTTAAGGCCCAAACAGTCCCCGAAATCATATGGCCATCGCAATCATCATCATTCATATTCATCTTATCATTATCATCCTTCATCGGTGTGGAAAGCAACGAGAAGCTACCACACCTATAATTCCCTAGTAAAGCTGCAAAGCATAGCATGAAAATGCTATGATTGCAGTGAATGACCTGCCTTCGGGCAGAATTACTGTGGATGGATGGGAAGCAATTAATAAACTGGGATGCCTGGATAACGTTCATTTTTTAAATTCATATTAAAGCACCGTTGAGGTAATGCAATAAGATGTTAATTATATAATTTTTACCTGGTAAGTCAGTCGTCCTCTACTATTATTAAACTTCTTCAAGTTATTCTAATATTCCTTGTAAGGAATAAAGACCTACTCAACGAGAACATACCCGCAGATATAAATCCATTATACAACCTATACAACACCATCAGTTCCAGTTAAAACGCAGAAGATGAAACATTGTTTTCGAAAGGCCTCCATATTAGAATAACTTGAAGAAGTTTAATAATTTAGTTGAGGACGACTGACTTACCAGGTAAAAATTATATTATTAGCATCTTATTGGATAATGTTGTCGGTAACGCATTAACGTACAGAGTTAGAGATACCGGGTTCAAATCCCGGTTGAGGCATTAATTTTTCTTTTCATGGCAAGTTTGACTATCATTGCTTAATGTAAAAATTAAATTGTAACGTCAAAATAATAAGGATTATTTACTGTTATAAAGTAAAACATTCTCATTAAAATACTTTAGTTGTATCCTAAATGTCTAACAGATCAACAACAAACTACTCTGAACTAAATCGCTGGAGATAATGGGTTCCTTATATCAAAATACTCAATAAACATCTCTTAATGACTTTAAACGTTTGTCGGTAGAGTGTTGTTCCACTCTGTACATTAACTTTTCTTTTCAATTTAAAAACGTTTGCATTCACGCGTGGCAGTTTAATTCAATCTGAAATATTGTTCTCCTATTAACAGAATTTCAAGAAAAACTTGGAAACCATTTCATGTGTTCCATTCTCGAGAAGTTATTTAAAATTGGTTCTTCTTTAAAACCCCTTTTTAAATCTCAGAAACTCCGGAATTAATGTGACTCTATTTTACAAGGCAGTCCTTCAACAATATCCAGAACAAATACCAGCGTTTTCATTAAACTTCTGGAGCATTAAATGGGATCTTATAAAGGTTCCTACAAAAATTCATTTTGAACAGCTTAACATTTCGCTGAACAGAAATAAACGTTTGCTCCTGCACTCCCCTCCCACCAGAGTATTGATCGTATAGCATTATATTTTTTATATTCTAAATTCAGCATAAATTCATTAAACATAGGTTGTCTTATTTATCTTCAGCATCTCAAATTACTTTTTTATTTATTTATATACGTATTTTCAATGTTTACACATCTTTCTGTGCCTGAAGTTTTATCACTCGTCTCTATACATCCACTCTATGACCTCCTGTCCTTTTGTTCTCATTCCAGTTCTTATTTCTTGTATCTACGAGTTTCGAGGTGTTCCTTTCTTTCTTATTCCAGATGGACACTATTCCAATGTTTTTCTGGGTAACCTTTCTTCTTGCATTCGACTTGTATAACCATACCAATTTAATTACTTGTATCTTATAAAATCTACTATTGAATATTTAATATTACTTTTTTCTCGTATGCCTATTATTTCTTATTTTGTTCTGATTTTGAATATCTTACTGCTCTCCTCAAGAAATCCATTTCCATGGACATAAGATTTTGTTCTAAGTTTTTTGTTGGAATCCCATGCTTCAGTCCATATGTGACAGTTCTTCTCACTATTGAATTATATATTTGTAACTTTTTTCCTGGTTATATTTTCACATATTGACCCTCAAATCATCATATAGGCTTATTGTAGATAATAATTGTATTGTAGATATACCATGTAATCATTTAATCATCATCATCATCCATCACGAATTGGCCTTTGGAGTCCTGTTTCGACCCCATCTAGTAGTCGTTTAAGAGATCTTCCCATACATCCCTATCCTGAGCTAATACTTTCCAATCATTCCCTGTGTAATCTACTTCCCTCAAATCATAGTTAATGTTATTCTCCCACCTCATTCTTGGTCTACCAACTGGGCGTTTTCCCTCTGGCGTTCCTACAAGAAGCTTCCATGCAAGTCTTTCATTCCCCATACATGCAACATGTCCTGCCCATCGCAGTCTACGAGACTTAACTGTTCTTATTATATCTGGCTTCCTATAAAGATCATGTAGTTCATTGTTATGTAGTCTTCTCCATTCACATGTTTGTTCATCTCTCTTTGGTCCAAAAATTTTCCTAAGTACTTCATTCTCAAACACTTGTAATCTCCTTTCCTCTCTTAAAGTAAGAGTCCATGTTTCGCACCCATATAATATAACTGGTAGAATAATAGTTTTATATATTTTCAGTTTAACGTTTTTTGAAAGGAGTTGGGACAGAAAGAGTCTCTGCACTGCATAATAGCATGCATTTCCAGAATTGAGCCTATGTTTAATTTCTTTGTGCATCTCATTGATATTTGTGATTATTGTTCCTAGGTATTTGAATTCAGCCACTTCCTCAAAATTTCCCTCATTTGTCATTAGCTGTCTATTTCCATTATATAATAAATCTCTACGTGTGACCATATATTTAGTTTTATTGATATTTACTTCCAGTCCCAATTTCTTAGTGTTACACAATAGTGTGTGGGTGTTGTCCTTTAGTATCTCCTCGCTATCGGCCAATAGTACATCATCAGCATAAACTAACAAATAATAATAATAATAATAATAATAATAATAATAATAATAATAATAATAATAATAATAATAATAATAATAAACAATAATAATAATTATTACTTGAAATTTAAATTAACCCTATAATGCCCCTTGTTGTATATGCAACACCGGGAATTTATCAATTATTTCTTCAATAAATTAATATTTATTTCGGATGTCTGATTTACAGTTATGTAACAACGTTAGAATGCATTTGATTTCGCTACAACTAGGCCTACACGTTGTGTATCTTTTAAGCCATAACTAGAGTAACTTTAGGTTAAGTTAATTTAAGGTTATTAAACCTTTTGGTTGGAATTAATTGTATGCATGTCTACTGTATGTATATTTAAAAGTCAGAGATTCACCCAACTCAGATCGTTGTGGAAGGTATTCGCGAGTCGAAAAGGTTGGGAACCGCTGTATTATACAATTTTTGCAGCATCTATGTCTGATCCCGTCTTGACGTTATGTTCCTATTACTCCCGTCCCTCGTCCATACAATTGTTGTTTACATGATTTCTACAGTCAGGTCGTGCTGCACTTGAAGGGTTCGGTGTTAAATTCTCTAGCATTAATTATTATTATTCTTGCTATTATTATTAATTAAAAAAGTAATTATGAATCCAGTAAAGCATTTCGTTTATGTTTATCAGATTTTCCGTCCGTCATTTTAGCATTATTGTTACATATTAGTTTGGGATTGTTTAACCATTGCATGCGAATCTGATTATAATGTTTGAACACAAGAGTTTGTGCAGATAATTCTCATAGCTGTGATTGTAAATGGGCTTTTAATATCAACCGACTATAGAATCGTATACTGAATAACGAACAAAATATGATAATACATTACATCAAAAGCGATAACGTAGTTACGTGAAGTGTGCTGCTGAAAAATATCAACATATATGACTCAGAGGCTTATATTAATAATAATAATAATAATAATAATAATAATAATAATAATTACGACACTATAACACTGTAATTAAACCAGAGTGCCTCTATGGAGCAAAATCATTAATTTTGAACAGAAAAAATATATAGAAAATATAGTGAAAAAAGAATGCAAAATTATAAGGTCCACAAGTCATAGATGAAGCATTTAGACTCAGAAGTAAAAAGGAAATAAAAATATATACAGACATTCATAGTGATATTAGAAAACGAAGGTTACAATTTTATGGCCATATTAAACGAATGAACTCAAATAGGCTTACAAAACAGATAATGGAATTCTACGAAAACAGAAGTAAAGCTCCAGTGGATACTATGAAGTGGACTGATGAAGTCAAAAAGGACTTAAAATTGGCAGGAATTACTAAAGAAGATATCCCAAACAGAGATATATTTAGAATTAAGGTGAATAAGTGGCAAGTTGACCAAGAGGACAAACCGAAGAAAAAAACTGGAACTACTTGGACAGATGAGAGAAAATAAGCTCATAGCTAAAGAATGAAAGAAATTTAGACTCAAAGGAAACGCCTCTAAGTACTTTGCGTAGTCCTACATGGGCTCACCCGCAATTAAAAAAAATAATATAGCTGGTTTTCTCAACCTGGAGCCACTACTTATTGTAGCTACCCAAATAATAATAATAATAATAATTATTATTATTATAAATAATGATAATAATATAATAATAATAATGATACCACCCAGCATCGTGAGGCATTTGGGTAGCTACAATAAGTAGCAGCTCCAGGTTGAGCTATATCGGCTGGGAGACTCGACATACTGACCACATGTCACCCCTACACTGGCTGGATGATCATCTACCTCTGTGATTGACACATGTGGATGTGAGGCATTATTGTTAATAGTTATTTCTTATACAATCATCTGTTATTGATTTTTCCCTAGCGCAAAGAGATTTAACAGTAAATATATGCTATTTGTAACTATACAGCCGGCTTAGAAATCGTCCAGAAGTAAAATCGGAATACATAACCTCGCATTTGGTAAATATTAAACATTATAATTATTTTTAGCTTTGGATGTTGTATTATTCGCTAAATAGTCATTCCTAATCCAACGCGAGGTTGATTTTTTCATTAGAGAAAATCACTTGCGACTTTGTCGCTCCTGATTTTTTCAGAAGAACACATCATCTTGTTAGATTCCTGTTGAGAATATGACATGTTGAATACAATAAAATTAAACCTGGCAGTGATGTTGATTAGATTCAATTATTCTGATTTTCATATATCTTATTCTTAATTTTCTTAGGAGGAGATTTCTGTTGACTATTTAACTCATGCCCCAAATGGGAGTCAATGACCAATCACGTTACAATGCTTTTTTATTTACAACCAATCACAGTCGTGTTTCACCTCGCTCTTTATCGATTTATTTTTATCAGCTCCTACTTTTATGATAAAGAAAGCTCCTCCTTTATTAATGTTCTGAACAGGTCAAAGCATTATTTTTTTCCAACAAATACATTGAATATAGCAAATAATGAAAAGATTCCTTTATTTTACTGAGTTGTTTAGCTACAAAAATAAATGAATAATCCGTAATGTTGATTATGATATATAGTTTGATGTGTTTCATTATTTCTCCGCTTAGGTGCACTCTTACAATATTGCGATCTTATTTGGCAATAAATAATATGATCAAGCAGCAGTGAATGAACATAACCTCACATTTCTGATTTGTTTTCAAACATCGCCGTTTACATTAAATATATAAATATTTTAAAATAACTATAGTTAAACAATGATTTGTGAGTAAACAGCTTAATTTTATTCGTTAAATAGTCCTAATAAATGCCACTCTTGATTTCCAAATTCTCTAGATAAATTCACTCCTCACTTCGCGAGTCGTAAATTTATCGATAATTTGGAAATAACTTGTGGCATTACTTATGATAATATGACATATTGAATACAATACAATTAAACCTGGTAGTGGTATTAAAGTTGGATTGCTTAGTGTGATGTCCGAAGTTGTAGATTTGTGTAGTTGTAGATTGTAGATAGTGCCACGGCACTAATAACTCTCGTCAGGGGAATGAGGAAAAGTTTCTTACACAAATAACGACACTTTATTAACAGTTGAACTAAAAGTTATTTTATTAAAAACTCTCACTTTAGTTAAGATGAATCTTGTAGATTAAAAATTCAAAAGATTCCGGCTTAGGTTGATACTTTTCACTTCTAGAAGATTACCATTTTATGTATTTAATGGATGACGAATTCTAACGGTCAATCCAGCAATTATTATACTTTATTTTCACTTATGAACTGTTTTTTAATCAAGATGGATGACTATTATATCATTATATCACTATATAATCTTCCATAATTTTAACACTATTTCTTTTAACCAATATCAAGAAAATAAACCATTATTTCCTTATTCCTTAAGGAGCAGTCGCTTAACATGACTGACCATCTTCAAGTATTGTAGCCATCTTCTTATTTCAGTTATAACCTCTAGGTTATGATTGGTCCAACAGAAAAGGAAGGAGTACTTTCAAGCTGACTTCTATCCAATTCGTCCAATCCCATTTATTTCTTTTATAAAAATTATCAATTTGAATATTTGAAGTATTTTACATACTGCATCAGTTATAAAAACATCTAACTGTATTAACAGTTTATATTGACCAGTTTGAATTTTATATATACTTATAAAAAAATTTGAATTCTTTAAATCAATCTTATTATTATAAACCCAACTGGATTTCTTAGGCTTAAAGGACCTTCGGGACTTGGGAAATCTGGTAGCGTTTATCTAGCCGAGCGTTAGTATGAGGATGTACAGTATACATGTTTTGAAATAAACAAATGGAGTCTTATTTTGAACTATTTTATTACTAAAGTATAAATAATTAGAAACCCTAAGTAGTCTACCCCTAAATCTAATCTAAGCCTATATTAAAAACTACAGTACTTCCTTGGGGGGTTGAGAAGAGGGAGTTCTGGAAGTTATAAATCTACCCTAATCTACATGTTTAAAAATGTAATATCCCTTTTTGAAAATTTAATATCAAAATAGTTAAATGTACTTGATTCACATCCTAAAATTCCAGAATACATATTAAGAAAAATGGTCGGTGACTTACCCTTCAGCACCTCTGGTTGTCACACATCAACAGACAGACACGAGACCCTCACTTCTCAAGTATTATATACTCAATTTGACCTCTAATTACCCTAACTGTACTCACTAACATTCCAATAAACTAAATGTAGGGATGTTTACAGTTAGTTAAGCAAAACTTTGCTCTGAACTATATCATGTCTAAACTCTATTTCAACAGACTTTGCATGTCTGAACTCAATTTCAAAATACTTTGCTTGAATAATTAACCTAATCTATAAAACAATAAAAAATCTATATAAAAGACTATGTATTCATAACACTTATGTCCATTCTTCATATAAATAAATATAATTATAAACAAAACAAAAAAACCCTTATTATTATTATATGGGGATAAATATCCGGTTTTAGTATTGATTACATAGTAAAACCAGGAGAAAAACTCTTAAGTTGGTCTGCATCTAGAGTTCAACACGGGACAGTCTGCTGCCGCTGGAACTAACTTGCTCGGTTTTACAGTATAATTATGCGGCGTTGGAAATGACTTGTCACAAACTGTGTGAAATTACTAGCGTGAGTGTTGAGATTGTTGAAGCAGATTACATTGATAAACAGATGAGAACCTGAAAGTTTGAAGACATGACGTTATTATGGAGGTGAGAGATAGAAACGCTTATCTTTTCGCTGTTAATTTAATATCGTTTCCACTTCTAAATACACAACTAGATTACAAAACCAAGAGTTGATTAAAGTTTGGAATGGCCGAAGAATCAGCCATTAAAATTCATAAACCACTCTGGAAAACCACTCAATAATGCTATCTGGTTTTCCTAATTTTCTTCTTATTAGATAGTAGGTAATACCCGCGTGTGCTGTTACCCCTAAATAAATTAATACTGATGATTAATTAATTATATGGTATACACTGCGACTATCAAACATGGCGGATGCTAGAGTAAATGTTTAATATCAAATTTCAGGTAAATCTTCACTTGTAACGGTCAGATTTCGCTGATTTTTGGATAAAAATACATACCTCGGTTTATTTTAATAGGGTATTCCGAGTTTTGTTGTGAAACATCTAAAATAGGGATCGTTAGAAGGATTTTTGAATTTTCGTTTCAGGTGAACTCTTACAACTAATGATTTTAGAACATAATAGATAACGGCTAAACGCTCCCCGCATCTGAAAAGTTATATAGGCCTATACAAATTTTCACGAAGATCGGTTGAACGGTTTAGAAGTCTATAAGGACAAACCGACAGGTAGATAGACATACATACGTTTATATATACCACACACACAGATATATATAGCAATACAACTAAATGTATGGTCACAGATACATATACATTATACAATGGAAATGTAAAATTAATGACAAATGAGGGAAATTTTGAAGAAGTGGCTGAATTCAAATACCTAGGAACAAACAACAGGTATGAGATGCAGAAGGAAATTAAACGTAGACTCAATTCTGGGAATCTTTACATCCCAACTTCTCTCAAAAACGTTAAACTGAAAATACATATCAGATGGATGCGAAACGTGGACTCTTACTCAAAGGGAAGAGAAAAAAATACAAGTTTTTGAGAATAAAAGTCTTAGAATTTTTTTTGGATCAAATAGAGATTAATATACAGGCGAATGGAGAAGGTTACTTAACAGTGAACTCTATGATTTTTTTTGGGAAGCCAGATGTATTAAGAATATTTACGTATTATAGACTGCGATGGGCAGTACATGTGACATGAATGGGGAATGTAAGAGAGGCTTGGAGACCCCTTTCTAGGAAAACTAGTGCCCGTTAGGTAGATAAGGAACGAGACGAGAGAATAATATTACACATTATTTGAAGGAGGTAAATTATACAGGGGATGATTGGAAAACTTTAGTTCAAGATAGGGTTATATACGAGTAGTGTGCTCATGTCCCTCATGCTTTGAACCAATGTTCGAAAGTGCCATTAATTATAAAAATATTGTACTATAGTTTTCTTTTATTGGACAAAGTTTTAGAACCTCTCTGTCCCTTGTACCCTCTTCTCACCACCTTCAAACTCAATCTTCTAATACTCTCTTCCTCCATCTCTTTCTTCCCTTAATCATGCCTCTCTCATCCCACTCCCTCCGTCTTTTCTCACCACTCTCTTTCTTTCCGCTGTCATTCCCTCTTCCTACCAGCCACGTTTTTTCCCTCAATCTTTCCCCTTCCCTCCCTCTTTATCTCTCTCTCTCACTTCCTCAACCTCTCTTTCGCCCTCTTTTTCACGATAATTCCATCCTGTCACTCTCTCTCTCACCCTAATTCCCTCTTCCTCCCTTCCACTCTTCGTTCCTAACCTTTGCTCAATCTCCCAGTCTTCGTCAATCCATAACTCAGATATCTTTTGAATTGTTTAGAGATAATTAGACGATGTTATGAATCAACCGGTTAAGCGTCATTTAAAAAATAGATTTTGATGCCATCCGTTGCACTGGCTCTTGAAGTAACTGTACGCATAATTTTAGCGCCAAATCTTTAAATATATGTCCCGACGGGAATTGAATCAGGGCCCGCTACGTACGAGCCACCGATGTTATCCCGAGACCAAGGAAATTCTAAAATATTCCTGTAGAGTAGTAGATAAAGTTGTAAATTTTTTTGCAGTTCCGGATATTTTCATTATATTTGTAAAGTCTTATTTTTAAGGGAGGGTAGAATTTAATTGGAATATATATAATTTACAGTTGTCGATAATTCTAAACTTCAGGCTGATCGAGTTGATTTTATTTTCAGCACTTTTGTCTCTTGAAGTAAAACACTAACTGCTAAATAATTACAAAATTGAGCAGTGGTTTTCACAAGCCGATAACAATGAATATTATTTATTTACATATTGTGATACTAACAGATTTGTTCATTGTTGTATGAAGTGCTCACGTATTATTTCTGTTCATTTACTTTGATATTAATTATAAATATACAGTTATTTTTGCACAATATATGGTAATTGTTATTGCATAGTATTTATAATAGCCTATCTTGAATTCAACGAAACGAAAACAATGGTTTTATATGTTTACATGAAAACAGAAAATCTGTCCAAACTAAACAAAGTGATAATTAATCTTGTGTGTACTATACTTTGAAAATAATATCCCATGATACGTAAACCTACCATTATTTATACTTCATTCTCATTGGTGGAAATAAAATGTTTCTCATATTGATCAATGCTTAGAATTAATATAATTTTTTTGCGCGATAGTGCGTTTTGTCGTACTTACAGCAATGGCGACCATGGTTGAAAGTTCAACTTCCTACATTTCAGGATTGCCAACCTATATAACTATATTGTAATATTACATTTTAAACTATACATAGACTTCAAAAAAGCATACGATTCAATTAAGAGAGAGAAGTGCAAACAGTGACTTCTTTTTACACGCTTTATATTAGCTTGACCCGTATCTATCTATCTATGTAACGGAATATTTCAACGCGATTTTCACCCACTTAAAATCATTGGATCGACTTGAAACTTTTTATACTTGTTAAGGACCCGTGACAATACAATAATTTCATTTTTGTTTCTAAAATCCTGGCCAGAATCATCATAAAATAAAAAAAGTGTCTTTGTATCTATGTAACGGAATATTTGAACACGATTTTCATCCACATAGAAACATTGGATTGACTTGAAACTTTGTATACTTGTAAAGGACCCATGACAATACAATAATTTCATATTCATTTTATGGAATAATCAATTGCTACGAATGTCTATCTATTATATCTTTCAAGCAGATTCTGGCTACATTCGTGCACTATATATACAATCTTGGAGCCACTTGATAGAATAATAGCGATAAAATGGAAGTGAAAAAAAATCGAGGTGAAAAACGAATGTGATTGGTCATCGAGCCATTTGGGTCATGAGTTAAATAGTCGTAATAAAAATACGGAATTTCGCAGTGATTATCTTTGGTATTAAGTTTATTCAGTAATTTTTCTTCTTTCGCATACAGATATATTATATTGAAAGGTGAAGGTAACGTGATTCCAATAGAGGACTCTAGTAGGACCTTGAAGTAATAGGAGGTTAAGGCTCCCACTTCTTCCAGACAACCGGCAATAGATGTCAGCCGGTTTGATAGCCTTTATCCCAGAACAAGCGTTTGGTATCCATTTCAATTAGAGGCTCGGTCGACCCATTTGATGGTTTATTTATTTGTCCACTTCACCAGGGTTAAATTATGCAAATGATTACAATTATAATTTTCTTCAACTTGATTAATAATACATAATAGATATAGGCTACATAATATATAGTTGACAAGGAAAGAACAAAAAAAACCTATAATTTGATTAAATAATTCGCTTTGTAAAGAACGTGCAAAATATAAAATAATAATAAAAATATATCTAGAAAATAGTTATATATTACATTGTGTAAGGAAATATTTAGTGAGCTTTATTATTGTTTTTGAGTCGGGAGGAGTCCCGCGCCGTAGCCGAGCGGTTAAGGTAGGAAGCCTTGGCGCAGAGCTACGGGACTTGCGCTGGTTCGAGTCTCCATGGGGGAAGAAATTTTCTCATGGTATTTCGGCCAGTATGGGACCGGTGCCCACCCAGCATCGAGAGGCAATTGGGTAGCTACAATAAGTAGCGGCTCCAGGGTGAGGAACCAGCTATAACGGCTGGGGGACTCGACATGCTAACCACAAGTCACCCCTACACTTGCTGTTGATCATCTACCTCTGTGATTGACACATGTGGATGTGAAGGGCCAGCAGCCGGCTGGTAAAAGGGCAACCGCTGAAAAGTGGAAAGACCCTCAATCGGAGTCGGGAGGTCATTGATATAAGAAGGGAGGGAATGCCACAGTCGGGTGGGTGAAACAAGGAGGGATGAGGAATACTGAGGTGTTCAATGTAGAGGTACAGATCAAATTGAATTTTCTATCGAACGTGCGTTTAAGTTATGCTGGAAAGATGGTGGATGGAAACGAGTAGAAATATAAAGGAGTGATAAGGTGGACAAAGTGTTGTATAAGAAGTAGAGACAATATACAGGGTGTCCACAGTGAGATTCCCTCATTTCAAACGAACATAGCGCAAAGGAAATGTTGTGTACTATAATTACCATACACGAAAATGATAATGTAACTCATAAAGTTTTAATGTTGTGTTTGTGACAAACTCTAGTTCAGTGCACTTGGACATGTGCGCCTCGGGTGGTGTGAAGAATATCCAAGCTATAGCCAATTTCACGCCATGTGTTGAACAGCATGTCTTCTGTCACTGAGTTATAACATCTCTAATGCGTTGTTTTAAGTCCAGTACAAATGGACTTCGTTTCAGCATACCACCAGACAACCTGAGCATGCTCGTTTGGAATCTCCATTTTAGAAACAATCGTTTGTTGCAGCGCCACTACGGGTATTGTGCGCACTGCAACATTACCACATAAACTTTTTGAGTTGCTGTTTCTGCTCTTTCAAGATTCACAGTTGTACAACCTGAAATAAAAACATTACAGACTTTTAAAATGAGGGAATCTCACTGTGGACACTCTGTATATTTCTCCTGTCTTCCAATCGGAGTCAAAACAACATTTCAAATGTTGGAGTTATGCGATCTGATGTATGTAGGTTGCATTATAACGTGAACAAGCTTTATGAACTCGTTGCAGTCTTTGTCCTCATGTCATACTCGTGTCGGTTAAGAGTAAGTCACAATAATCGAACTGCAGCATAATCAAAGCTGAGACAAGCACTTTTTTAATGAACAAGGAAGGACATTTTTCAAAATTTTAGGATTGAAATGTGTACTATATTTTTCCACAAGTTTCTCTTAAATGAACCTGCCAACTGAACTATGGTGCCACCGGAAGGTTTAGGCCAGTTTAAAAATTCTGATCCCACCGGGACTCGAACCTGAAACTTCCAGCTTGTCGCCTATTGTCTTAACCAGCTAAGCTACTGCATGCCCTCGTTATATTAATCATATTTCATTTTTAAAATCAATAATGTCTTAAAGATGGAAGAATTCCAGTTATGTAATAAATATATGGGAAGAAAGATTTTTATTTCTCACTTCTTTGTTCCAACGTAGCCTTATGCGTTTAACATATAGCTCATAAAGTATATGTCATGACATTTCATCGTAGAGGTCAGAGAAACTCCCTTGCCATTTCATGAGCTGAAAGAGTGGTCGCCACATCACCCAGGTTAATGACAATCTTGCAGTTTTATCACCTCGTATAAAAATAAACTTCAGATAATGTGTTTGTCGTGATATTAATGAATACCAGAACGATAGAGAAATGTTCAAGTTCCTTATTCAGGTCAAACAATAATATTTATACATCAAGGGCATTTCTGGGCTGGAATTTCATTAGTAAGACCCATTTCTTCATTAATTACTACTTCATACTATCATAAAAGTTATCATCATCATCATCATCATCATGAACGTATTAAGGTTAGGTCGCTTGATCTTGTTTCTATGAGATCTCAATATGTGGTTGGTCAGTCCCCTTAATTTTGGTCTTCATCTATCTCAAATCCTTTAGGTTGATAATGCAATGGTATTTAGGAAAGCGAGATGGGTTCTATGGACAGTGAGAACACAACAATCTGCCAGGATACAAGCTGCTGAAATGAGATTCCTCAGACCAATAGCAGGATATCAAAGAACAGACAAAAAACATAACACAGAAATAAGACAACTAAAAATAGAGGAATTAAACTCAACAATAGAGAAATACAGAACAAACTGGAAAGAACACTTGGCAAGGATGACTGAGAATAGAATACCAAAAGCAGGATACAACTATTCACCACGAGGAAGAAGAAGTTTGGGAAAACCAAGGAAAAGATGGAAAGAGCAGCAATTTGGAGCCGGAACAGGCTAGTAAATAAGCCTAAACCGCGAAGAAGAAGAAGAAGAAGAAGAAGAAGAAGAGATGGGTTCTAGTGTTTGTCGTATTTTGTTTCCGTCTTTGTTCCGAGGCTTGATCCTTGGGACTGCGAGCAATGTATAAGATACACCTTGAAGTGGGTTGCTAGCCCGTTTTCATGGTGGGTTTATTATTCGGGGTTTCCTCCCTAGGCCGATTGCCTCCAGCCAGCTCCAGAGCTCAGGCTGCCCCGTTTTATTTCGGAGTTGTATCTCCTAGATGGGTTGTCTTGCAGGACTAACGAACTCCATCTGCCCATCCGAGGAGTGGTTTTGGAAATAAACAGGATAAAAATCCTACAAATTATGATTAAGAAGAAGAAGAGAAGAAGAAGAAGAGATGGGTCAATTTTTTGGACATGGTGTAACCAATTGCTTTGATAATTATGAATTTCTTCAATTATATTTTGAACCTAGGAGTGATGTAAAAATCTCAACTATGCCGATTGCAATATATTTTGATTTGATTTTAGAATTTAGTATCCAATTTTCGCTGCTATATTTCAGTCCTAATTTTGCAGTTACATTTTGTAATCTCAAGTTGGTTGCGGTAGACCTTTGTTTAGCAAATTTTATTTTTATGACTCCATTTATTACATTGTATTTCTGTAACTCTATCTCTGTATTATTTCTTATATCATATATTATGTAACCGAGGTAATTAAATACAGAAACTTGTTCTATGACTTTTTAATATAATTCCATTTTAACTTTTCGTAAGCGTTATCCACACATACATAACACTTTTAATCCATTAATTTCTTGATTAAAACACATGGCAAACATAACAATATGATGAGTACATTTCAGCGAATTCCAAAACAATTGAGGACGTTCTCATAAAAAAATTAAAAACAGTTCACAAATCTTCACCGAACCTATCTATCAGACTCCCAAAATGACCACAAAAAAAAAAAGGTCTGTTCGCGCCCTATCAGCTACAATTTTTGTCGGAACAATAATCGGCATATAACAATCAAATAAAAAAGTAAAAAGGATTTCGTTAACTAGTAAACTCGAAAATTAAAAAATCGATCCAGCTGTCGCAATTTTCGATTTTTTGCAACGAAACTCAGTATATGCTACTAAAATAAAAGGACGAAGGTATTTAAAAAAATAGCGAAATCCGAAAATTAGAAGTGGTGATTTACCTCAAACTCAAAATTAAAAAAATATATATCAACCGCCATGTTTCCTTTGTCGCAATGTATCTATATAAGCTACAGTATTTAATTATCCTTTAAAGTGGTAATGTCTCCTATAAGATAAATTGTTCTAATTTATTTAATATTTTTAATAAATCAACTAAGAGGAAAAAAGTCACAAAATTATCAAATTGAACAGAGTAACAGGAATTATAAATAATATTTTTAAGCCAAACGTAGTACAGCAACACACACGAACTAGAATTTATAAAACACTGACCAGACTCATATTATGTTACGGCAGTGAGGCTTGGACAATTCGCAGTGTAGATGAACAAAGACTAACTGCGGCAGAAATGAAATTTATGAGACGTACTGCAGGTTACTCAAGAACAGACCATAAAAGAAATTCTGAGATTCTCAAAGAATTACAAACAGAATCAATCATGGAATATGTGCAAAAATACAGAAACAACTGGAAATCTCACGTAAGAAGAATGAGCAGAACAAGAATACCACGTCAAATCATAAATTACCAGCCACCAGGCAAGAGATCATTGGGCAGACCTTTCAAACGTTGGATTGAGACCGTAACAGACCACACTAGGTGCATCACATGAAAGTAAGAAGAAGAAGAAGAATAAGAATAAATCAATAGAAAAATGTATCAATAAAAATTGTTTAAATTTGTGTGAAATTACAAACAATATGGAAATAGGTAATAACTGAAACGATCATGTATGCTAGTTTTCACTGCATCCTGACTTTTTTTGTATATATCCCATATATCCAACATGGTGACATGGGTACTCCCTAGCGGAAGTTCCTTAACTAAGCTTATTTAGTTAAGCATATTTACCTACAGATGTCAATGAGTGTTAAATGCCTCTATTTTAAATAACCTATGTTTTCTGATCCTGCCAATTTAATTGTATCTCACATTCTCCCATTCTTTATTTCTATCAGATTCTTCTCCGGTTGTCACATTTTCATCTGAAGAATCCAGTATTTCAAATCTTTTAGTAATTTATGATGTATTCTTGCCGCAGTTCAATATATCTTAAGTCTTTTTATTCAATTTTTTCCAGAATCATCTTTAGCGTTTGTTCCTGTCATAAGCGAAAACCATTTTCTGATTTTCATCCTGACCAAATGATGATCCGAATTACACCCTGTCCCTCTAACTGATCTAACGTTGATGATGCTACTGTGCCAGCGTTTATCCATTAATACATGGTGTATCTGGTTTTGAGTTGCACCATCTGGAAATAGAGAGATGGACAGTCAGGCGAATGGAGGAGAGTGTGTAACAGTGAGCTACATGATCTATATGGGAAACCAAATATAATAAGAACAGTTAAGTATCGTAGACTACGATGGGCAGGACATGTGGCACGAATGAGAAATGAAAGGGAGATTTGGAAACTTTTTGTAGGAAAACCAGAGGGAAAGCGCCCAGTAGATAGGCCAAGAATGAGGTGGGAGAATATCATTAACCATGATTTAAAGGAAGTAGATTATCCAGGGAATGATTGGAAAAATTAGCTCAGGATAGAGATGTATGGAGACCTTATAATCTACAGGTTCGACAGTGCCAGTGAATTAGTTAGTTATTTTGTCATTCTCTGCTATATTTGGATCCTCCAGTACTTCCATTTTTGTGAGTTTTGAATCTAAACTAAAGTTCTTAAAATCGTTTGAAAATACTTCTGTACTAACTTATAAGGAAGTTTCGTAAATAATAAAATGCCATAACGTTTTGAAAATTAGTCGATTTAACAGCGAATTAAGGTCTGCAAAGAGCGGGTAATGATATGAGAAACTTGAAGCGAGTAATGCTATACACTTTGCTTTTTATCGTGTAATCAAAGCAACTCTTTCATCTTGTAATGAATATTCCTATCTTCACAACCTCATAAAAAATTAAATACACCACTTCAGTTTCCAACGATATTCAAATTACTTTTAAATAAAAGAGAAAAAAATTAGAATTGGTAAATACTAAACCCATTACTTTGTGATGTTTAACTTTTTATTTATAATTTAGAGCAGACTAGGTAATACCCAGCGTACGCTGCTACGCCTAAATAAATGAAAATTAATGTGTTTTTATGTTTAGTTGCACAAGTAAAAGGTAAAATAATTATAAATTTATATTTTTTAGATATCCCATGCTGATTACCCGGCGTTGCCCGGGAATCTACTTATCCCGATTTTCTTGACATAAATTAGCTGAAATACGAAAATTAATGTGTTTTATGTTTACTTATATAAGTAGGAGACAAAATTTATATCGTAATTATTTTTAGATATCCCGTGCTGTTTACCCGGCGTTGTCCGGGAATCTACTCATCCCGATCTTCTTGACATAAATGAGCTGAAAGACGAACATTAATGTACTTATTATGATTAGTTGAATAAGTAAAATGAAAAGTAATTATACATGTATATCGTAATTATTTTAAGATTTCCCGTGCTGATTACCCGGTGTTGCCCGGGAATTTACTTATCTCGATCTTCTTGGCATAAATGAGCTAAAAGACAAAATTAGTTATTGTGAGTTATCCGTAAAAGAATACTCGACATGTGCTGCTATGCTTGCACAGGAATCTACGTACTAGCCTCGATCTTCTTGGCATCAATGGAAGAAAAAAATGGTTATTGTGAGTTATCCGTAAGAGATACACATGTGGTGTCGCGGACTTTTTTTGTAGAGTTTTTTGAGACATTCAATTCTCTGTACATTAATTTTGTGTATTTGTTATGGTTTAGGCAGCGTAAGCCATTTAAGCGTCCAAAGAGCTACTTTTTTCACGTTTTCCTCTACAAAGGGCGATTTTTAAGGGTGTAGGAGTTGAGTATCACAACTCTCTTATAGCCTATGTTCATCCCGGGAATCTCTTGAACCTTTTGCAAAAAGCCCCATCACAATCGGATCGACGGTATGGCCGCGCATAAAGTACGAACAAACAAACAAACAAATAAACAAAACATTCATTTTTATGTATAACTGAATACATCGTAATCATAAACATCATCATCATCATTAAAAGCTACTTTGATTTTCGTCTCCAAGATTTATATGTGTTCATTCCATCGTTTCGTAGATCTTCCAATTCTTCTTTTCTCCGTCATCCAATTCTTGTTTTCTCATGGTGCTTAATTCATAAAAAATCCATGTTATTTTTGGCTCTCCTTCTTTTATTTTACCAGTTGGCTCCCATTCTAGGATTTTTCTAGGGAATCTGCCATCTTTCATTCTTAATTCAATGTATTATATAATATGAATATATGGGATCGATAGTCCCAGTGATTCAGTTAGTCAGTTGTATGGGAGAGAGCGAATATAGAATATTAACTGCATTTCCCTGTGGGACTGTAATAAAATCCGATATTATGATTCAACCTGTTGTTGTATCGACCAATTTTGAAGTCAGTAATACATTGACTGATACTATCATCATCATCATCTTCATGGCACGCCGTCGGCCTGTTCCGTTCTCAGAATTCTTCTTCCCATCGTCTTCTAGGACGTCACACATCTCTATAGCTTTGAGGTTGGTACAACAGTGTTTGTTTTGTTAGCCTAGAAGAGTCCATTCTTGAAATATGTTCATGCCATTTTTGTTTATAGTTTTGTATTTTTTCATCATCATCATCATCATCATCATCATCATCATAATCATCATCATCTTCCAGGGATTAAGCCTGTTGGATCGTTCCGGTTTCATGAAAGATAGAATTGTTTAAATTGTTCAGACATTTATTGTATTTTTTAAATTTTAGATTAAAAATTTTGAGTTCTTGCCTAATTGTTTCGCTAGGAATGTGGTCTCTTAGAGTATATCCTGCAACGTATCTGAGAAACTTCATCTCTGATGTTTCCAGTAATCTTCTGTCTGATCTATTGATGGCCCAATTCTCTGATCCGTATGTCACAATGGGAACTGCCATTAACCTGTAAAACTTTAGCATTGTTTCTTTTGTTGCTTTTATTTCTAGTGTTCTTTTAATAGTCCCACACATACTTTGAAATTTATTTCCCACTATGTAATCCCTTATACGCAATAATCTATGTGGAACATAAGCTTGTACAAAGAGCGCCGAGGAAAGATACTTGCAGTATGAGAGACAGTCAACTTTCGATTGGTCATTCAGACTCAAGGTAACACTGACTGATGAAAATTGCGTACCGTATTATCGCCTGATTATTCAGCTCTGCCATGTGCTATTTTTTCCTGTCTAGAATACATTTCAGAAAATCTAATTTTGGCCGCCTAAATCGGTCAAATACTCCACTGTGCAGCGGTCAGATGCTCCTAAAGTTGCCCCAACGACAGGAGGAGATCCCTAGGTTCTATTCTATGCTGGACACCACATAGAAAACACCGGGTTTAATTAAATAAAAAAGAAAGACACATTCTGAAAACCACAGCAAATTCTGACCATACATTCAACTTGGTGAGGGATTCATCTAGTTTACCCAGTTTCTGTGACATTTTTTTGTTATTGGAAAAGCTTTATAAAATATAAGTCCACAGAAACTGTGTAAACTAGATTTTGGAAAAGCTTTACACAGTGGAAATTAAAAAATAGAATCGCACAAACAAAACAAGCAATAAATGCTTTAAACTCTGTTTGGTGGAGCAAACATATTATAAAAAAATAGAAAATTACAAATATATCAAACCATAATTCAGAGCATTTTAACGTATGATTCTGAAGTATGGCAAATTTCTACCAGGGAAATGAAAATAATTTTAAGTACAGAAAAGGATGTTTTAAGAAGATCAGCTGGAAAATCTAGAATGGATAAAATACGAAATAAGGAAATAAGGGAGATTATGGGTGTACAAGAGGAGCCGGACATCATAGACATTATAGAAAAGCAAAAATTACAGTGGTATGGCCATGTCAAAAGAATGCCAGAGCAAAGATTGCCTAAAATTGTTATGGAATGGATCCCAATAGAAAGGAGGAACAGAGGAAGACCAAAGAAAACTTGGATAGAAGGGGTACAAGCAGCTATGAATATCAGAGGATTGTAGGAAGATCAATTGATGGACAGAGAGGAATGGCGTTTCGTTTCCGGAAGACGGCAGCAGCTGCCATAATACCGGATGATGATGATGATGATGGAAAAGATTTAAGGAAGAAGATTAGAGAGAATTAGACTAGGTGAGAGGATAATATCCTGATGGATTTTAGGAAACCGAGTATCGGATATAAGAAACAGATGAGGTTGGCTAATACAGGATCAGCGGAGTGAACCATGAGCATGGAATGTTAGTGCTAATAATAATTTCAGCATTAGTTTTTCAAACAATACGTGTTGACAAATTAGCCTGAATATAATTCTATAGTTTAGTGTTATGTACCTGAAAATTCTATTAATGCTTATAATAAGTATTAATCAGTATGAACACCATTTGATTTCCGACAATGAGAATGAAGCATGGATCATGGACAATATCATAGGATATTATTTTTCCAATTCAGAGTATATGCTAGATTAACTATCACTCTGTTTTGTTTAGACAAATTTCCTGTTTTCCCGTTATCATATAAAACCATTGTTTCCGTTTTGTTGAATTCAAGTTATTGTAAATGCTATAGAGTAACAAATATCATGCATTGTGCAAAAATAACAGTCCGTGTACCTACAATTATTTTTGAAACACTTGAACAGAAATTATACAATACATGAGCACTTCATAGTTCAATGCACAAATACGCTAAATGACATTTATTGTTAACGGTTTGTCAATTCTACTTCATAATTTTATAAATACATTATTTAGCAATTCATTAACATAAAGATTATACTTACTTACTTACTCACTGGCACCATCAAACCCGTAGGTTCATGGCCACGCGGTCATAAGCTCTCCATACATCCCTATCCTGAGTTAATGCTTTCCAATCATTCCCTGTATAATCTACCTCCCTCCAATCATAGTTAATATTATTCTCCCACCTCATTCTTGGTCTACCAAATGGGCCTTTTCCTTCTGGCTTTCCTACAAGCAGCTTCCATGCAAGCCTTTCATTCCCCATACGTGCAACTCCTGCCCATCGCAGTCTACGAGACTTAACTGTTCTTATTATATCTGGCTTCCTATAAAGACTATGTAGTTCATTGTTATGTAGTCTTCTCCATTTACCTGTCTGTTCATCTCTCGTTGGTCCAAAAATTTTCCTAAGTACTTTACTCTCAAATACTTGTAATCTCTTTTTCTCCCTTAAAGTAAGAGCTCATGTTTCGCACCCATATAATATAACTGGTAGAATAATATTTTTTATGTATTTTCAGTTTAATGTTTTTTGAAAGGAGTTGGGATATCAAGAGTCTCTGCAATGCATAATAGCACGCATTTCCAGAATTGAGCCCATATTTAATTTCTTTGTGCATCTCATTCCTATTTGTAATTATTGTTCCTAGGTATTTGAATTTAGCCACCTCCTCAAAATTTCCCTCATTAGTCATTAGCTGTCCATTTCCATAATATAATGTATTTCTACGTGTGACCATATATTTAGTTTTATTGATATTTACTTCCAGTCATAATTTCTTAGTTTACTCAATAGTGTGTGCGTGTCGTCCTTTAGTATGTCGTCGCTGTCGGCCAATAGTGGGCCTACTACATCATCAGCATAAACTAACAGCTTATTAATACCGTTGAGTCGTAAGCCTTCCTCGTTCTCTAAAGATTTAATGGCATGCTCTAGTACAAAATTAAATAGTAGAGGAGATAGTGCATCTCCTTGTTTCAACCCATTCTGCATTTCAAAAGTGTCCGAAAACTGTTTGCCTACACGCACCCTACTCTTTGTGCCATTTAGACACATTCGTATAAGTCTAACTAACTTTTTAGGAATTCCGAACTCCAGGATACTATATAACATAACATAAATATAACATTATACAATTGAACATTATTTTCCATTCTCCTCATCTAACCAACTCACTGGCACTATCGAACCCGTAGATTAATGGTCGCGCGGACATAAGCTCTCCCCACATCCCTATCCTGAGCTAATGTTTTCCAATAATCCCCTGTACAATCCACTTCCCAAATCAAGGTTAATGTTATTCTCCCACCTCATTCTTAGTCTACCAACTGGGCGTTTTCCTCTGGTTTTCCTATTACAATTTTCCGTGCCCCTCTTTCATACACCATTCGTGATGCATATCTTGCCCATCGCAGTCTACGAGTCTTAACTGTTCTTATTATATCTGGTTTCTTATAAAGACCGTGTAGCTCACTGTTATGAAGTCTTCTCCATTCGCCTGTCTGTTCATCTCTCTTGAGTCCAAACATTTTTTGAGAAGTTTATTCTCATATACTGGTAATATTTTCTCCTCCCTTAATGTTTCGTATCCATATATTATAACTGGTAGAATAACAGGTTTATATATTTTCAGTTTAACGCTTTTTGAGAGAAGTTGGGACGACAAGAATCCTGTAATGGATGATAGCATGCATTTCCAGAATTGAGCCTGTTTAATTTTTTTGTACATCTCATTCCTATTTGTTATTATTGTCCTAGATATTTAATTTCAGCCATTTCTTCAACTGTTTTAAATAATTAAAACATTGTAGGTCTTTCGAGTCCGGTTCCATTATCAGCATAAGGTTGTTCGCTACAGAGCAGCTATCATCTAGCTACTGAGTATTTGGGTCGATCGTGTAGATAATTTTGTGTGTACTGGAATAAGTTTTATTTTAAAATTGGCTTGTGTTATGGTATTTTGCATGTAGCGGTAAAACGGCACGTTTCCGGACGTGAATTCCTATGCTAAACATAACCGTCTTGGCCCCCATTACACGTCCTCAAAGTCTGTAATGGGAATTTAGTTACACCCTATAGGCTACACGCCTTTGTTATTACAATTATTTTTTTCTATGCATTATTTATTATGTTATTGATTTTGTTTTTCAGTGTTGTATGCAATTTTTATGTTTTTGTCAAACTTTTTGTTATTGTCAGATACTTTTTCGAGTTGAGTTATGTTGAGTACATTCTTATTTCTTTTTAATTTTCTTAGTATTTTATTTATGGTTTGTTCATTGTAGCCGTTACTTTTTGCAAAGATTTAACTCTTTGTTGTAATTTTCTGTCTTTAGGGGTAGTTTCAACCTCCTATTAACTAGGCTGTTCAAAGTGTCTGTTTGTTGGTAGGAATATTTACGAACTTTATTAGTATTGATATTTATCAGTTGGTCTCTTACTTAAAGAGACGAGAAAATGTGAAGAGTATTTGGAAATTAAGTATACAAAGGAAAATGATTTAAATATATGACGAAAGAAACAAAATAAAAATTTTACAATGTTGTGGCAGTTCCTGTGTTGTTATATGTGACTGGAAATTGGACTTTGGCTAAACATAAAAAAGTAACCTAATCTCCAGAAATGTATTTCCTAAGACACATGTTTTACAAGATAAAATATATAGTAAATATATTTGGAACGAGCTTAACAATTTCAGCTTAACAGGGAGAATAAAAAAAATATAAACAAAATTGGTTCGACCACATTGAAAGAATGGATCAAGAACGTATAAAAATAGTTCTTCTTTTTAAGAAACCTGATTTCCCAACTCTTGTGAAATTAAAAATAAAATGCAATGGGCCGGACACATTCAAATAACACACAACAATAAAGAATTACTCGCAGGCTCTAAATGTATCAATAACTATGTTTTCGGACTCGCAGAAGACGAAAATGATATTAGTTTTTTCCAATCACCTAACCGGAGTCAGATATTTCGACGACAAACTTTAGCAGAAGTGATCGTTTCCATGAGAGTCGCAGGCCCTATTGTCTCTCACATTGGTCATCCTTATTTTTCTTTCGCGCGGATTTATTACTCTTAGGGATTGTTAAACCCTCAGGAATACACAGGTATACAAAATTTCCTGATTGCCACTGTCAAATACGTGAAGTAATGGCTTGTAATACCTCGTTCTGTGCAGTTCGTTTTACATTACATCATTGTGATTGCGAAGTGTCGATATATGCATTATTGTGTATCATTATAAAGAAATTGAATTAAAACAATCTACTATAATATATTTTAATACGTAAGTTTTAGTGTTTTTATAATTTTGCAATATCTCGCCGCTGTAAGAATTCTCCTATTTTTTCTGTTACGTATGTGGAGAGTATTGTACAAAATATCAGCGCAGAACTAGTTATAAAGACGTAACATTTATATTTCGGGAACTATAGTAAATTTGGAGATACTGATAAATATTGGGCCCCCAATGTTTGCTGTACAAACTGCCAAATGATTTTAATAGGGCGGTCAAAAGGTTCGCATTCGGTGCATGCCATTTGCCATTCCAATGTTGTGGAGGGAACCTATGGACCACCTCACTGACTTATTTCTGTATGGTCAATATATCTGGTTTCACTTAAAAAAATAAGCATTCTCTTCAGTATCCAAATTTGCAGTCAGCCATGCGACCTGTTAAACATAGTGATTCTTCACCGAACTTGGGTGACGTCAGTGATGAACATGGCGAAAGGTTCCACGAAGAAATTTTAGAAATGGAACGGCGTTATAAAGGGAAATCAATGACCAACATGCTTGCTGATTACTGCTGGCAACTTATCACAGACGTTTCGGAGCCATCTTATCGGCTAAGTCATCCAGGAAGAAGTTTTGAATGGTGAGATTTTTGCTAAAATTTAAGCATGTGTTGTAACGTAAATACTTATTTATCCTTCTTAGAAAACAAAAAAAAAATAACTTTTTGGATCTTATATGATTTGGTTTTACATAGATCAATTGCTTCTAGCAATACTGGTGCAAAACAATGAAACTAAGTGCAGATAAGCAATAATGTGCGAAATATAACGAAAAACGTTCAACACGTCCTCGCAAAAAACTGTTAGGTGATAGAGAAAAACGGACTTCAAATTCGAAATCAGCGCATGCCAATTAACTAAGATCACCTATTTTCATTTCTGCGAACGTCTAAAAGTTCAAATTTGTTGTTGTGTGTAATGGACAAAGATTCCTTGTCTAAGAAGTGATGACGAAGGAAATGTTTGGGAAGCGGCCAGTAGGAAAACCTAAGAAAAGATGGATGGACTCAGTGAAGGAAGATTGTCATCAAATCCTGAACTCATCTAGGCCCATCCGTCCACCCCTTGGGATACCTCGGTCGTCATGACCATACTCCCAAGTCCTAGTTCTAGTCCTCCCTATCCTATGTTCACGTCCACGTTAAAGTTCACGGTCCTTAAACCAACACCCCAGGGAGAGGGTGTTGGAGTTTGCAGTTTTTGGGAATTGCTGAGCTACATAGTACATCAGGTCGCTCAATCCTGACGACCCCACAGTTGGTCCACGGGCTCCATGAGCCTAGCCGGGAGGACTGCTATCGCAGATCCACCGACCATTCCCCTGTTCTGCCTCCAGGGACGTGTCCTGCAGCCGTTGTGAGACCGGCTAGGGCTACAAGCCCAACAGTGTGAGACTTTTAGTACATCCAGGTGCTCATCTCCTGGCGACCCCACAGTTTGTCGACGGGCCCGTAGGCCGAGCCAGGAACCAGTACAGTTGCTTCCCTCTGGACTGGTCCGAGCCGAGCCCTGGTGTGCACCCAGAGACGCCTTCTGCAGCTGTTGTGGGCCAGCACGGAGCTCGCAAGCTCCAACAGATGAGCAACTAGTACGACAAGGCGCTCAACTCTTGCCTACCACACTAATGGTTCACGAGTCCCTTGGACTTAACCGGGAGGACTGTCTAGCAGATCCACCGACCTTTCCCCCAGTGCACCAGCTGAGGACGCGTTTGGTTGCTGAAGTGGGTCCAGCCTGAGCATTAGTACGTCAGGTCGCTCAACTCCTGACGACCTCACAGATTGTCCTTGGGTCACTCGGTTCCAGAGTCGGCGCTAAGTCCCAAAAGCCAAAAAACCGCGCTTCCTCCTTTCTCGAGCTTATCGACCTGGTGGTAATTCCCAGCATTACGCCCGGTATTGTCCCATCCAGCCCGTTCGCAAGACTAAGCCTAGTCGTGTAGCTGCTGTGAGACAGCCCACTGAGCAATGTAGGCATCCAGGGTGCTCCTGAACTGTAGGAACTGGCAATAGAGAGCATTGGATACAGTAGATTGGAGGTCTAGCATCAAGAAGGCCTAGGCCCGCTATGGGTTGTAGCACCATTGGAAGAAAATAGTTATTCACATACAATCCAGAAGATGTGTGGGACGGCCAAGAACACAATGGAGAGATGGAGTTTCCTGCATGAGACCGGAACGAACCTTATGCAGTTTAATCCGTGAAGAAGATGATGAACTTCTTGTAGGAAAGCATAAGGAGAGCGGCCAGAAGGTAGACCAAGAATGAGATGGTAGAATAACACTGATGTGTTCGGGGAGATGAATTATACCGGAAATGATTGGAAAATATTAGCTTAGGATGGGGATATGTGGAGATCTCTTTTCTGCGCGGCCGTAAACTTTCAGTGCCAGTGAGTTGTTTAGTAATAACTTTAGAGATTAGACCTATCAAGTATTAGGCTTCACAGAATCATCTCGACTTAAGGGTTTACAAACTTCGCAAGGTGGTGTTATTGTAAATCCTCTCTTTTGGAGAAAGTAATGAAGTTATATCCATTGTTTTTATCGAACTTCTCAAGACATCTGGTAAGTTACTACAGCAATGATTCTCACCCTGTGAACTCTGTTGAGATTATTGTCACTTCGGTTAGAAGGAAGTGTATAAACCAAGCGAATTCTTCAGGAAGTCGAATTTATGGTCCCATTTTACTGGTCTACGGAATTGTATTTCCCCTCTTTACTAAATCTTATGTATTGCAGATGCTTCAGCTATTTTAAAGTTTTTGATTACAGATGAACCCTTATTTCTAATGATCAGATTGTACTGATGGGGCACGCCGTAGCGTAGTGGTTAAGGCACTGCGCTAAAAGCCGGAAGGTCGAGGGTTCAAGTCCCGGTGGGGTCAGGATTTTTAAACTGACCCAAACCTTCTGGGGTCGACTCAGCCTCTAACGGAAATGAGTACCAGACGTTTGTTCTGGGGTAAAGGCGGCCGTCACGTAGGGCTGACAACCCGGCTGACATCAAGTGCCGATTGTCAAGAAAAAGTGGGAGCCTTAACCTCCCACTACCCCAAGGGCCTCCTGAGGCCTGTAGTGGGAATACTTTACTTTACTTTTACTAGATTGTACTGATTATCGAGAATATTTTTTCTAGTTTTATTTCAATAGTATATACTGTGTTTGTCCACCGCTGTGGTCTCGAGGTAGCGTGTTGCCTTGTCACGCAGCGGGCCCGGGTTTGATCCCCGGTCGGGGCAGTTTTTCTGGGTTAGGTTTTTATGGGGGTTTTTCCTCACCTGTGTGGCAAATGTAACGAAAACGTTAAGGCCAAAACGGTCCCCGAAATCATATGGCCGTCATCATCATCCTTATCATTATCATCATCATCATCATCATCACCATCCTTCACAGGTGTGGAAAGCAACGGGAAGCTACCACAACTACAATTCCCTAGTAAAGCTGCAAGCTTAGCATGAAAATGCTATGATTGCAGTGAAGGACCTGCCTTCGGGCAGAATTACTATGGATGGATAGAATTAAATCGGATGAACTCTTATTTCTAATGATAAGATTTTACTGATTTTCGAGAATATTTTTCTAGTTTTATTTCAATAGCATATACGTGTTTTTCTTTACGAAACATCGAAAATTGAGGCTTCTAAGCCGATTTTTAAATGTTAGCTTCGAGTTAACCCCCATTCCTACTGGTACAGTTAAAGAACTCAATCTTAATTTTCTTAATTAATAGCTATATGCTGAGTTTGATTCCGAAAAAGCAAAAAATGCGACCAGTTGAGAGTTGACACTCACATACATACATATCATACATAGGCATACATACATACATACATTACATATATACATGTTATATGAATAATTTAGGGCGGTAACTTGATAAGTCACATTCTGTTAAGAAATGTCATTTATTACAATGATAGCAAATACATGTATAGAAATATCCATAAAATAATTTGTAAGTGCGCCAGTGATGAGTTAAAACTAATAGACACACAATGTATTAACAACAACACTGTCAAATTAGTATTTATAATTTTTTGAAACATTAAAATCCTTATATCTCAGAAAGTAAAATATGTGGCTCATCATGTTATTGTCATACGCCGTTCATATATATATATATATATATATATATATATATATATATATAGCTGATGGTCTGAAATTTAGGTTAAGTTTAGGTTAAGAACTCTCCTGGCGCTTCATTATCATTTATCACCCATAATCGGCCTTCAAATTGCCCCAACCTAAGAAATGGATTACAATTCCGCCGATGTCAGGGGAGAAAGTCAGAAATGTCATAAAAGACAACCTGGTGCGGTAGACTAATGGTTATGCTCCTTGCCTCTGGATCCTAGGGTCGCGGGTTCAGACCCGGCCGCGGTCGATGGAAAATCTAAGGAGCAAGTCCTCCGGGAGGAACTTTAAGCCATCGGTCCCGAGTCTGAAGATTTTCAGGCTCGTAAAAGATCCTTAAGCCTGAATAAAAAGACCTCTAAGTTAAATTTACTGACCTCAAACATCGTACTAATACCTTAGTTGCCTGTTAGATGTTTCATTGAGTCGTTGTGTTCACCGCATGCCACTCACGATATCTATGGACAATTAAATTAATTTGGTCTATAAACTTCTAACGAAGGAGAGGGTATGGCTCAACACTGGGCTACGCCATTATATATATATATATATATATATATATATAAGCAGTATATACACTTTAAGGGAGCTGAAAGATTATGCACTTAATAAAGTTCTTATAATTTTTTTATATAAAAATATTTGAAAGGTAGTGTTAATATATAATGAACGCAAATATTTCCAACAAAGATGTTATTATTATACTATTATTCATTATTTTGAAAATGCATTATTAGGAAAAATCCCAGAAGCCTGGAGAACATCAGTAATAAAGACCATGCATAAAGGGCTAAGGAGACACCAACAACCCAGACTCGTACCGCGGCATTGCTCTTGAAAACTCTGCGTTCAAAATTTTCTCAAAAATCTTAACAACCAGGATCACGAACATAGCGGATAGACACATTCCGGAATGCCAATTTGGCTTCAGAAAGGGCAGAGACACATTACAAGCGGTGAACTACCTCATAGGCTCGATTGAAGACACATTAGGACATAATGGAAAGAAGTATTTCGCAGTGTTCATTGATTACAAGAAAGCGTTCGACCTCATCAACAGAGATGTACTCCTTCAAAAACTCAGGCGGATATTAGAAGACTCGAGTCCATTAACAACGATTGTGACAAGCATCCTGGATCACAACTATGTTCAACTGTACGACGAGGTCGCACTATCAAAGAAAATAAAGCAAACAAATGGGGTACTGCAAGGGAACCCCATCAGCCCACTGCTCTTCAACATCATGACAGCTGATATTGTGGATATCACAAAGATAGTGCGACATCGATCATAATGTACCCTGATGACATGGTATTTGGATCATCAAACAAAGATGAACTACAATGCACATTAAATAGACTCGAAAAATGGGCAAATGAAAACTGCCTGCAAATGAACCATCAGAAAACTAAACAGATGACCTTTCGAAAATGAGGAAAACCTACTGAAAATGACAGGCTAATGCTCCTTGGTGAGCCACTAGACGTTGTATCGCAATGCACCTACCTAGGCATCACCCTACAAACAACCATTAAATCCTACAGAATACATGTGCAACAGAAGGTTTCAGCTGCAATAAGAGCGATATACAGCATCAAAAATCTCCACCAATTATCAACAGAAACAGCAATGACTCTCTTCCAGACAGTCATAACTCCCATAACAACATATGAAATTAACATAATATTGGACGAACTCACAAACAGAGACTTGACACAAATAGAAACAGTAAAAGCACGCTTCATGAAAAGAGTTCTGGGAGTTGGAAAAACAGCACCTTCAAGAATGACGTATGTCTTAATGAAAGAAACCTTCTTCATTGAAGACATTAGACGGCAGCTATTCCTACCGAACACCTGCGCATATGAGACAACAATGCAAGGAATGATATCTGCAGCGAATTCTACACAACAGAGGCTATGTGTACGAGAGAGTGGACACGACCAAATTACGAAATGAGGCACATCCTAACACGGCATGCAATCCATGGCTTTCACCACAAGGTTTGCAGCATAAAGCGATTCCACGAGCCAAACCAAGAATGCATATGCGAACTGTGCAACAATATATGTGAACGATATCACGTCGAAAAGTGTGCGGAAAGACAATTATCGTTTAACAAGTTTTGCTTAGACTAAATTTACTAACAACTTGCACATTTGTGCGCATTTACTTTCATTCATTATTTTGAAAACACATCGCGCAAAAAAATAAAGTACAACGCACGTATGTGAAGTGTTTTACAGAATCTCGGAAATTAAAAACCTGACTATCGCTCGGTTTTTAAACATTTCCTCACTTCTGTAAAAACTACTTCCCAACATCCATCGTAATATGCTATTTTACAACAATCATCATACAATCAGTCAGTATCCTGAGTAAGTTTTGATAGTCTGTGGATAAGTTATTTTCCACTCGATACATGAACTCGGAGCAGAACATGGCAATTAGATAAAAATCCGAAGTTCTATTGATTGGTTTTTTCTCGCTTCTTTGAGCATTGAGCTTTGCTTAAGGACGTACTGCTGGCAATTAAAAAGAGAGGACACTTTGAGATTGTATGTTTTCTGAGATGAAAAAATTGTGATCGCATTTTCATTAATTCTCATACGCGGTCATCCTAATATTAGCAATGGCTTGATCTTCCATTTGAACGGGTAAATGGGCAATAATACCTTTAAAATGAATACATGTGAGTTTAATTTTAGAATTTGAAAAAAATAAATAAATAAATGTCGCAATGCGATGACATTCCCTTCATAGAAAATATTTAAATATACCCAAGGAGGATATTCTGGAGGCAGAGAATTTCATTAACTCATATTTGCTTAAACACCCACTTTGTCTATGTATTATGGAATTTGTGACTGCATTCAAATACCAAAGAATATTAATTACAAACCGGAATGAGGTGCACAAAGAAAATAAACATGGGCTCAATTCTGGAAATGCATGCTATTGTGGATTTTCTGGCTGAATTTATTTATTTACTTATTTTTTATTTATATACCTACAGATTTTTAATGTTTACACAACTTTCTGTGCCCAAAGTTTAATTTTTCTTCTCCACTCGTATTATTTATTTATTTATTTAGCCTGGTGGAATAAAGGCCATGTGGCCTTCTCTTCCACTCACCAGGACAAACATATATGGCGTCAGAATATGCAATCACAATAACTCTGATATTAAATACTAATTTGATCAATTGAATAATATCTATTATATGACGATCTTTAACACAACCAGATAATGATAGTTAAGACTAAGACTAAAACCAATAATAAAATGTATTCAAGCAAGATAGATTAAATTGTTGGTAGACTCTCCCTGTCTAATATATACACTGCTCAAAACAATTAGAGGAACACTTGTAATAAATTGAATAAGTAATTGTTTTTTAAAGCTGAAAGTTGGACAATATGTAAATTGAATTATTAATTTTATCATTGGATGCAAATTTTAAAGATCCATGGCTTAAATACAGAGAAATTACCTCAAATAACAAATATAGGAAAATGTTTTATTTTGGAAGGCACTGGCCACTTCTAATTGGTAAGCTTCCTGATGTTGCTATAGTGACGAATGTTGATTATTGCCTTGTTTATTGAAGTCTCTGACAAAATTAGGCATTTAAATGAGTTTGAAGTGTACCATGCTCTACAACTTTTACGACAAGGTCAATCTATGAGACAAGTGGCTAGAGAGCTTGGGGTTTCACCTTCCGTGGTGTCCAGGTTACGCAACAGGCATAGAGAGACAGGTCAGTATTGTAGAAGACGTGGCCAGGGCCGTAAATTTAAAACAAGCCCCTAGGATGACAGATACGTTGTTCTTTCTGCTCTTCGACAGCGTACAAAAACTGCAAAAGACCTGCAGAATGACCTTCATATGGCTTCCGGAATCCGGGTTTCAGACCAAACCATAAGGAACAGATTAAGGAAAGAGAATATTCGTCCAAAAAGGCCCGTTAAAAAACCACGCTTAACAAATGGGCATAAGGCAGCAAGACGTACGTATGCTGAAAACCATGGTGATCGGAACCTGAACCAGTGGGAGTCTGTGCTCTTCTCGGACGAATCCAGGTATCGTCTTACACGTTGTGATGGTCGATTGAGGGTGTGGGGACGGCCAGGAGAAAGATTTTCTGCAGAGGCTGTACAGGAATTGATAGATTCGGAGGAGGTTCCATAATGGTGTGGACCGGAGTTATGTACAACAATCATACGGACCTTGTACTTGTTCCCCAGCGACTGAATGCTGTCCGGTATATCGAGCACGTTCTGGAAGAGCATGTAGTACCTGCTGCCATTGGAGTAGGCCCTGGAATTCTGTTTATGCAGGATAATGCCAGAGCACATTCTGCGGCTGTCACCAGGGATTTCCTGAGGAGGAATGAAATTAAGGTAATGGAGCGGCCAGCGGTCAGCTCAGACCTCAACCCTATTGAACACTTGTGGGATCTTCTAAACAGGAAGGTCAGGAACCGACATCAAGCTCCACATACTCTGCAGCAACTTGGAGATGCTCTGAAGGAGGAATGGGAGAATATCCCGCAAGAGGAAATACAGAATCTTATTGGGAGCATGCCACGAAGGTGCCAAAGTGTCATCGAATGTCGTGGAGGCCATACACGATACTAACTCTATATAACTAGTGTTTAACTTTGAAAAATAAGCACAAGATTCAATTGCTTACATAGCGGAATTATTTGAAAAGTTAATTGTCAGCGTTATTCATTTGTGTTTACTGACATGAGCAATAAATAAATAAATAAATAAATAAATAACCACAAATAACGTATTTTATTAATTTCATGTTTGTACCTTTATCCAATGAAAAAAAAAATGCATATTTCATAGTGTTCCTCTAATTGTTTTGAGCAGTGTATAAAAAAGAAAAGAAAAATAATGAGACATAGAAAACTAATTTTACAGTTATACAATATTTAAACAAATGAAAATATCTGATAATCTTAATATTGTTTTCATAAATAGAATTATTAATTGTTAAAAGAATACTGTCAGTGAGGTATATAAGTTAGTTTGTTGTTAAATAATTCTTAGTTTGTTTTTGAACAAAGTTACAGTTTGACAGTCTCAGACATAGGGAATTCCATGTTTTGGCAATTACCTAAGAATAATAATTACAAGGAAAATAAACATAGGCTCAATTCTTGAAATTCATATTATTACGCGTTACAGGGACAATTGTTATCCCAACTTTTCTAAAAAAAACGTTAATATGAAAATACATAAAACTTTTCTTCCAATTATATTTTACGGATGCGAAATATGGACACTTACTTAAAGGAAGAGAACATGTTACGAGTATTTGAAAATGAAGTTCTTAGGGACATTTTTGGATCAAAGAGAGATGAAAAGGCAGGTGAATGGAGAACACAACACAACACTGATCTTTATGGAAGCTAAATCTAATAAGAACGATAAGACTCTTAGGTTCGGATAGGCAGGGCATGTGGCACGAATGGAGAATAATGTAAAATTCCTTGTAGAAAACAACAGTTAATAGCTCTTATTCTTCTGCCGTGGAAGCCGTTTAACGAAAGACCTTACTTACTTACTTACTTACTCACTGGCACTATCGAACCCGTAGGTTCATGGCCGCGCGGACATAAGCTCTCCATACATCCCTATCCTGAGCTAATGTTTTCCAATCATTCCCTGTATAATCTACTTCCCTCAAATCATAACATTCCATGTTCCTAGGAACATGTCCCTGTGTTAGAGCCTTTGGCATGGGTTCCCTGAAGTAGTCCCCGCCCGGAGAACCGAATGGGGGACTATTTGACCTCCGGAAAATTTTACCCCAGATGAACCCATGTCCGCATTTCTTGACGGTTGTATTTTTACGGTCAAAGATCGTCACTCTTTCGCCCAATGTACTTTTTTCGTCTGGCTTATCACCTTCGACCAGTCCGACATGGGTAACCCTATCGGCAGCAATGCTACCGCCGGCATAGCTCTCAGGATCATTTAAGCACGCAAGCCACTCCACCACGACAAGGTAAAGATACCATGTAGGGTTAACGAAAGGCCTACAGTTCTTAAAAGTTAAAAAAAGCAACCTAGTTGAGGACGATAGCTCCTGCCAGTAGGTCTATTTATTTTAATTTTTTACTTTGTAAATAATATAGGTTTAATAGGAAGAATAGCCGTTTCATATGTTTTTTTGCTTGACATAAATTGAGAGAAGTTGGGATGACAAGACGCTCTGTAATGAATAGTAGCATGTGTACTGAATATTAATGAGAACACTGTATGTCTGGTTGGTGGGTGTTGTGTCGGATAGTATTTCAATTAACATAATCATCCGAGTGTCTGATATTCCTCTGTCAGTCAGTTTCATTGACTGTCATGTGCTCCGCCCTTTAGTTAAATTATACTCTAGTACTTTTCCAGTAAGTGTACAAATGTTCATCGGTGTGATCTCGGGATAATGCCCTTTCCCCGGTCATTTCAAGATTCCTGGGTGCAGTTTTTTTCGGGGTTTTTCGTCGCCTGTATAATAATAATAATAATAATAATAATAATAATAATAATAATAATAATAATAATAATAATAATAATAATAATAATAATAATAATAATAATAATAACAATAATAATACTTTATTTATTCTGGCAGAGTTAAGGCCATAAGGCCTTCTCTTCCACTCAACCAGCACAAATACAAATAAATATTTGACAAATATAGATATACACTATACTAATTATAAACAGTTAAAGATACAATAAGGGGGCACGCCGTAGCGTAGTGGTTAAGGCACTGAGCTACAAGCTGGAGGGTCGAGGGTTCAAGTCCCGTTGGGGTCAGGATTTTTAAACTGACCCAAACCCTCTGGCAGCACTATGGACCTGGGGTCGACTCAGCCTCTAACTGAAATGAGTACCAGAGGCTTGTTCTGGGGGTAAAGGCGGCCGTCACGCAGGGCTGACAACCCGGCTGACATAAAGTGCCGATTGTCTAGAAAAAGTGGGAGCCTTAACCTCCTACTACCCCAAGGGCCTCCGGGTCTGTTGTGGGATCACTTTACTTTAAAGATACAATAAATGTAGCAATGTAAATGTCATGTACAAACAACATTTTATAGGGTAATAACAATAATGATACGATAATAATAATAATAATAATAATAATTAATAATAATAATAATAAAAAAATATGATACATTATACGGGAAACACCAATTAATATATATACCTTACACTGGATAATAATGAAGTCGAGTTTAGAGCAAATATAAATTTAGATTTATTTTAAAAGATGCCAATGTCCGGCAGCCCCTTATTTCTTGTGGTAGGGAATTCCAGTTGCGAGAAGTGAAGATGGTATATGACATGGAGTGATGTGATGTCCTATGTTGCGGTATGACAAATGTCGGGAAAAGTTAAGGCCCAAATTGTCCCCGAACACCAGCTGGCCATCACAATCATCATATAGTATTAGCCTTATTTAGTACCGGTATGTATGAATGAGATAATAGTGCTTCATGACTTAAATGTTCGTGTTGTCTCGGAGGTCATAAAGAATTTAAAACACTGGACGGCGTTATGCATCAACCAGCTGTACACCATTATCTAAGTTTCGAGAAAAAAATATGCTTAAAGTTTAAGTCATTCTTCACTATTTATTGTAGCACTAAACTAACAATACTGGATATTGCAAGTTATTTTCCTTGTTTGGCAGTTATGCATCAATAATCTAAGAACGGGAACATTTGGCGCTTAGCTGCACGATGTAAATTTGTATTAGCATTTATTAAGACTTGCTTTCATAGAATCTCTAATAGGGCTGATGACGTTTATATTTTTCTTTAATAACAAAGCTATATTTAAATATTTTTGGCACTAAAATTGTGCGTACACTCACTTCATGAGCCAGTGCAACAGATGGCACCAAAATATAATTTTCTAAAAAAATGTCGCTTAGCCAGTTGATGCATAACATCGTTCAATTGAATGCAAGAATATTAATAAAGGAGGAGCATTTATCTTTATCTCATTATTTTCGATTGTTATATTTAACGGTATTTTAGGGTTATTCCCATGTGGGTCCTTGCATTGAGCTGACCACTCATCCAGGGAGGAACTCCATGTTCATGTGTGGACAAATAGTAACTCTGTGATCCAAGATTAAAAGCTTCTCCCGAGGGAGGTCGTGTCCTTGTAAGACCCTAGTGGCATGGGATATGTAAAAATACATATAAAAGGAGAGGTTAAACTAAGGTAAACAGTGAGGAATTATTTGAAAATGTAATCATTTATAAGAATCATCATGCTCTTATGCACTACAAGGACTCTTGCCGTCCCAACTCCCCTAAAAACATTAAACTGAAAATATATAAAATTGTTATTCTCACAGTTTTATTATATGGATGCGAAACATGAAATCTTTCTTTAAGGGAGGAGAAAATATTACGAGTATTTGAGAATAAAATTCTTAGGAATTCTTTTTTTGGACCAAAGAGAGATGAACAGACTGGCGAATGGTGGAGATTGCTTAACAGTGAGCTACATGATCTTTATTGGAAATCAGATATAATGAGAATAGTTTAGTCTCGTAGACTACAATGAGTAGGATGTGTAATACGAATGGGGAATGAATGATGGGCTTGGAAACTGCTTGTACGAAAACCAGAAGGAAATCATCCAGTAGTTAGTCCAAAAATGAGGTGGAAGAATAACAATTTCCATGATTTGTGGAAAGTTAATTATACTGGGGTCGAATAGAAAAAAAACATTAGTTCAGGATATAGATGTAAGTAGGAACTTTTTTTGAATATTTATGGATTTAAGTGCAGTACGGCAGTGGTTAATGTTAATTTACTGTAATGAAATTTGATACACTACCAAAGTGGGCCAAATGGAAAATTTTAGAGGGTATGCGTTGAAATGAGACATTTTAATTCCACCCCTATAAATAAGAACCATCCTAATATATATATATATATATATATAGGCCTATATATCATTAACTATGATTTGAGGGAAGTAGATTATACAGGGAATGATTGGAAAGCATTAGCTCAGGTTAGGGATGTATGGAGAGCTTATGTCCGCGCGGCCATGAACCTACGGGTTCGATAGTGCCAGTGAGTAAGTAAGTATAGGCCTATATATATATATATATATATATATATATATGATAAAATAGGAAAAGTAAATGCCTGGACGGGATTTGAACCCGGACCTCTGAGTTGATATCTCAGTGCGCTACCACTTACGCTACCAGGCGAATCCAGAACAAACATTTATTTTTTCTTATACATATTCTCTATTATTACCTGATGTAGCGGGTCTCCACTGCCACCTAGTAGCTACTATAACAAGTAAGCAAATTAAAGAGAATATATTTATTTATATATATATATACACACACGCACACACACACACACATAGGTGTCCCATTTATTTTTTTGTACCTAAGTGCAAAATGAAACATTGTTTTATACGAAAATTGTCCAATTACGAGGGTAAAATAATGCTGATGGTTTGTTAACTTTGTAGCATTATTTATTAACACGATACAAATACTAACTTTGTTTTCTTCTATGGCACTGTGTATTTTTTCTTCAATGTATTAATTAAGCACTCCAAGACTTGTTCAAAAAGTATCCCAACGTGTCATTCTAATATGTAGAACCTTGTTAATGGAAAGATAAAGTGCGATTATGAGCAGTAGAACATTAAGTGCTCAAACTGGTGGCCATTTTCAGTGACACACAAATAAAATCGCCGAATGCATGAGGAGACTGATTTCTCCACTGCTACCGGCTGAATGGAATCGCAGACATTTGCCTACACAATACGGTCCTGCATTGGATTTGTCAAAATATCTCAATAGAGTAAAAAGTGCAATGTGGTAATATCAAGAGATTGAGCAGGTCAATGAACAGTTCCTTCACGATCAATCCACTTTTCCATTAATAAGATTCTACTTATCAAAATGACCTCCATGGTATCTTTACCTTGTCGTGGTGGAGTGGCTTGCGTGCTTAAATGATCCTGAGAGCTATGCCGGCGGTAGCATTGCTGCCGATAGGGTTACCCATGCCGGACTGGTCGAAGGTGATAAGTCAGACGAAAAAAGTACCTTGGGCGAAAGAGTGACGATCTTTCACCGTAAAAATACAACCGTCAAGAAATGCGGACATGGGTTCATCTGGGGTAAAATTTTCCGGAGGTCAAATAGTCCCCCATTCGGTTCTCCGGGCGGGGACTACTTCAGGGAACCCATGCCAAAGGCTCAAACACAGGGACATGTTCCTAGGAACATGGAATGTTAGGACTTTATACAATAGCGGGGCACTAGAGATATTAACGCGGGAATTGGATAAATCGCCCTTGGATATAGTCGTTTTACAGGAAGTTAGGTGGCCAGGAGAAGGTAGTCAGGAATCAGGAAGCTTTGCATTATACTATGGGGGTGCAGAAAGACCTGCATTTGGAACGGGTTTTTTAGTCAGAAGGAGGATCCTATCCGCTATCCGAGATATTAAGTTTGTTAGTGATAGGATATCATACATAATTCTAAAGGGTAAACGACATGATTTTATAATTGTAAATGTACATGCCCCCACAGAAGATAAAGATGACAAGATCAAGGATGAGTTCTATGAAGAATTAGAATGCTTATTTGATAGCCTTTCACGATATCATATGAAAATTGTCTTAGGAGATTTTAATGCAAAAGTGGGGCGGGAAGATATATTCAAACCAACAATAGGCAAATTCAGTCTTCATGAAGATAGTAACGACAACGGGGTTAGATTAGTCACATTTGCCACATCAAAGAATCTCATTCTTAAGAGCACAACATTTCAGCATAAGGATATTCATAAATACACCTGGACGTCCCCAGATGGAGAAACTCGGAACCAGATAGATCATGTATTAGTGGATAAACGCTGGCACAGTAGCATCATTGATGTTAGATCAGTTAGAGGGACAGACTGCAATTCGGATCATCATCTGGTCAGAGTGAAAATCAGACAACGGCTATCGCTTATGAGAGGAACGAACGCTAAAGATGATTCTGTAAAATATGAATTAAAAAACTTGAAAAATGATGAAATGCGGCAAGAATACCAAATCAAAATAGCTAATAGATTTGAAGTACTGGAATCTTCAGATGACAATGTGGCAAACGAAGAAGAAACTGATATAAATAAAGAATGGGAGGCTATAAGAGATACTATTAAATTGTCAGCATCAGAAAGCATTGGTTGTTTAAAAAAGAGGCAAAACAAGAAATGGTTTGATGAGGAATGTGCCGACATTGTAAAGAAAAGAAAGCTAGCAAAAATGAAATGGTTACACGATCCAAATGAGGTAAATTTAGAGCAATTGGGTAGTGTTAGACGTGAAACCACCAAGTTACTAAAGAGTAAAAAGAGGGAATATTTGAGAGAGAAGATTAATGATCTTGAAATGAATGCAAAAAATAGGAACATTAGAGAATTATATCAGGGAATTAGTATAGAGAAGAAAGGGTTTCAGGCTAGAACAAACATAATTCGGAATGAAAATGGGGATATGATTGCAGATTCTAGGAGTATATTAAATAGATGGAAAGGTTACTTTAATCAGCTATTAAATGTACATACAGAACAGGACATTGAGGAGGATAAGTTACAGACAGCAGAAATGCTAGTCGCAGAGCCAAGTGCATTAGAGGTTGAAATGGCGATTGAAAAATTGAAGATGTATAAAGCATCAGGTTCAGATGAGATCCCAGCAGAACTGATAAAATCAGGGGAGGAAAATTGATGGACAAGATACGCTGGTTGCTTAGTATGATTTGGGAAAAAGAAGCTCTTCCAGATGAATGGAAGGAATCAATTATCGTACCAATTTATAAGAAAGGAGATAAAACTGATTGCAACAACTACAGGGGCATCTCATTACTTTCAACTTCGTACAAAATTCTAACAAATATATTAGTAAGCAGACTTACTCCCTATATTGATGACATTCTAGGAGACCATCAATGTGCATTTAGAAGAAACAGGTCTACAACAGATCAGATTTTCAGTATAAGACAGATTTTAGAGAAGAAATGGGAATATAATGGTACTGTACATCAACTATATGTAGACTTCAAAAAAGCATATGATTCAATTAAGAGGGAGAAGTTATATAGTATCCTGCTGGAGTTCGGAATTCCTAAAAAGTTGGTTAGACTTATACGAATGTGTCTAAATGGCTCAAAGAGTAGGGTGCGTGTAGGCAAACATTTTTCAGACACTTTTGAAATCCAGAATGGGTTGAAGCAAGGAGATGCACTATCTCCTCTACTATTTAATTTTGTACTAGAGCATGCCATTAAATCTTTAGAGAATGAGGAAGGCTTGCAACTCAATGGTATTAATAAGATGTTAGTTTATGCTGATGATGTAGTACTACTGGCCGATAGCGAGGAGATACTAAAGGCCAACACGCACACACTATTGAGTAACACTAAGAAATTAGGACTGGAAGTAAATATCACTAAAACTAAATATATGGTCACAAGTAGAAATTCAGTATATAATGGAAATGGACAGCTAATGACAAATGAGGGAAATTTTGAGGAAGTGGCTGAATTCAAATACCTAGGAACAATAATCACAAATAGGAATGAGATGCACAAAGAAATTAAACATAGGCTCAATTCTGGAAATGCATGCTATTATGCATTGCAGAGACTTTTGATGTCCCAACTCCTTTCAAAAAACGTTAAGCTGAAAATATATAAAACTATTATTCTACCAGTTATATTATATGGGTGCGAAACATGGACTGTTACTTTAAGGGAGGAAAGGAGATTACGAGTATTTGAGAATAAAGTTCTTAGGAAAATTTTTGGACCAAAGAGAGATGAACAGACAGGTGAATGGAGAAGACTACATAACAATGAACTACATGGTCTTTATAGGAAGCCAGATATAATAAGAACAGTTAAGTCTCGTAGACTGCGATGGGCAGGACATGTTGCACGTATGGGGAATGAAAGACGTGCATGGAAGCTTCTTGTAGGAAAGCCAGAGGGAAAACGCCCAGTTGGTAGGCCAAGAATGAGGTGGGAGAACAACATTAACTATGATTTGAGGGAAGTAGATTATACAGGGAATGATTGGAAAGCATTAGCTCAGGATAGGGATGTATGGAGAGCTTATGTCCGCGCGGCCATGAACCTTCGGGTTCGATAGTGCCAGTGAGTAGGTAAGTAAGTTATCAAAATGACACATTGTGTTACGTTTTTGAACTGGTCTTGGAGTACTTAATTAACGCAACGAAGAAAACATAAATAGTATCATTGAAGAAAACAAAGTTTCAGTATTAGCCTATTTCCCTCTCATAGTTGGACACCTTTTGTATAAAACAGTTTTTCATTTTGTACTTAAGTACAAAGATATTTCTGGTGGTTAAAATAAATGGGACATACTGTAGCCTATATATAGAGTGTTTCAGAATAAGTATTACAGATATCTATGGGTTGTAGAGGGGACTTAGTATATAAAGTTTTGATAAGGAACCCTTGTCCGGAAACGTACCATAGGTTTGAAGATCGAAACACAATGGGCTGATATCATGTGTCTTTTGTTTCAGAATAAGTATTACAGACTTATAGGTGTTGTACTACAAGAGTTCTTTCACGTGACGACCCTGTTGGTCGTTGCACAAGTGTACCTGTGACGCATGTTTTCATACACACGCCCCACAAAACCTGTGCAAGGAGATCTTCCTCCGACTCGACAGGTGTAGTACAACCCCTAGAAGTCTGTAATATTTGTTCTGAAACACAAGACACAAGATATCAGCAGATTGTGTTTCATTCTTCAAACTTATTTTACATCGAAATAGTAGGTTTCCGGACATGGGTTCCTTATCAAAACTTTATCTTGTAAGTCCCCTCTACAACCCCTAGAAGTTATACTTATTATGAAACACCCTGTATATATATATATATATATATATATATATATATTACACGATAAGAAAGATAAAATTGAAGTAATAAGTTAATTGAAATAAATTGAAGTGTGGCACATGTGACAATGTCTATATAGGACAAACTGGTAGACCTTTTATCTCTCGGATAAAGGAACACATGCGAGCATATAACAGAAATTTAGAAAATTCAAAATATGCTAACCACCTATTCCAATTTAATCATTGTTTCGATCCAAATTTTGAAATTTTACATATTTGTGATAAGGGTAAGAAGTTAGATCTTTTGGAGGTTGTAGAAATTAATAAATTTAAAAGTAGTAAAAAACTGTTAAATTCTCAACTTGATTTGAATCAATCTCCTTTGTTAAATTAAAAAATTTAAATAAATATTGTTGTATTGTTGCTTAGATGGAACACAATTCATAATTTGTTAACATGTCTGAAGAAGGTACAGTGTACCGAAACAGCTGTCACTGAATTATATAATAAATATGAAGATCAAATAAAACTATGTTTTATTTTTATTTAATTAAGGAAAATAAATGCCTGAACGGGATTTGAACCCGGACCTCTCGATTTATATATATATATATATATATATATATATATATATATAGATATTATAAATATATTTTTGACATTTGGCAATGAAGGCAAATATGATATGAAAAGAAAAATGAATGCTTGAGTCGGGATTCGAACTCGAGTTCGAATCCCGACTCAAGCATTCATTTTTCTTTTCATATATATATATATATATATATGGTATGATAAGAAAAATAAATGCCTGGACGGGATTCGAACCCGGATCTCTGAGTCTGTACCTCAGCGTGATATCCATTACACTACCAGGCGAATCCAATTCAAACACTTATTTTTTTCTTATATATGTATTATACTCTCCATTATTACTAGATGTCGCGAGAACACTGTCTTCACTGCCATCTAGTAGCTGACTATATCAAGTAAGCAAATTAAAGAGAATATTTATTTTACTTTATAGCAGTGACGCTTTATCGATGTTATAATTAAATGTTTAACATTGAGCAATGCAAGCTTAATATGGTATGATATATATATATATGTGTGTGTGTGTGTGTGTGTGTAACTTATAGAATCGTCATCTTCAATGGTAGGCCGTCGGCCTGTTCCACTCTCAGAATTCATCTTCCCATCGTCTTCTAGGACGTCTCACATCTCTATAGCATTGACGTTGGTAAAACAGTGCTTGTTTTGTTAGCCTAGAAGAGTTCATTATTAAAATATGTTCATGCCATGTTTGTTTATAGTTTTGTATTTTTTCATTTAGATTATACATTTTGAGTTTTTGCCTAATTGTTTCACTAGGAATGTGTATCCTGCAACGTATCTGTGGAACTTCATTTCTGATGTTTCTAGTAATCTTCTGTCTGATCTATTCATGGCTCAATTCTCTGATCCATATGTCACAATGGGAACTGCCATTACCTTGTAAAACTTTAGCATTGTTTCTTTTGTTGTTTTTGTGTGTAGTGTTCTTTTAATAGTCCCACACATACTTTGAAATTTGTAATTCTATTCATGTATATCATTTTCCCAATTGTAAGATATGTGAAATCCTAAATATTTAAAACTCTGTATTTGTTTGATAATTTCATCGTTCAAAACTATTTTCGATCGAACTGCATATTTTCCTTATACAGAGTGATTCAGAAATATGACTATACGATTGATCGCATTTTGTGACGAAAATATTATTATTAAAGGAAATATGATGTTATCACTGGAAAGGGAATCCTTCAAATTACAACAATAGAACAAAACAAATCACTTACAACAACACTAAGCAAGTCACTTTATTGCTTCAAACTGTTCGCCGTTTACATCCAAGCATAATTGACAACGCTTTGGGAAGTCATTCATTGCGTTATGATAAATGTTTAGAGGAATATCTCTAATTTCTTGCTGAATCACTAATTTCAGCATGTCGACGTCTCGACGGCTGCAATGCTACATTAAACGTACGTCTCGCCCGTCTTGCGGCCTCACGATCATTAGCATACGTTATTGCCATGCAGTAATTGTAATTTGCTGTTGTATATTCAACGCTATTTTGACTAATGACGTAAGTTCTATACTGTTTTGTTTAATTCCATTATTGTAATTTGAATAATTGCCTTTCCAACGATAATTTCATATTTCCTGTAGTTGTAATATTTTCATCACACAACGCGATTAAACGTATGATTTACTCGTATTTGCATATGTAACTTATAGAAATTGTAACATATTGTATTGTTTTGTTGTTGCAGGCTGTGTCAGTGTTTGTGAGCGCCTATACTCTCGTCGCTATAAGTGTGGATCGGTATATGGCCATAATGTGGCCACTTAAGCCGCGAATGAGCAAAAGGCACGCGAAGGTGATAATAGGAGCTGTGTGGCTGATAGCTCTCGGTACGGCTCTTCCAATCCTACTGCTGTCAAGACTCAGCCAACCTCCTGGTTGGCATCTAAGGTGTGGCAAATACGTCTGTGAAGAAATCTGGGACAACCCTCGCTACCGCTACTATTACAGGTCAGTTACATTCCTTGAATTTGTTTTACAGCCTTACAAGCATTTCAATACTTTTGAGGTTCCATTTACACAGTTCAGTTTATCAATTTTCAAATTTTCCATAGCAGTAGAAGTGGAGTTTATACCCGATCCGTCATATCTTCGGCTTTGAAGTTTAGGTTATACGAGGGGTAGAGGGAGAATTCGTCCTCCACTGCCAATAAGAATATGCTTGTAGTGCGAGTAGATGTCTGCCACAACCAATCACTGCTCTTGACGCAGGTATAGCGCGCTGGTAAGGTTTGAAATTGCTGAGATGTCAGCTGTATGTCTGCTAACCGCATACATAAAGAGGCCACTCCCACTGAATATCCATATCGGCAACACTGTCCTGAAAACGTCAAGGCCAGAGAATCAGTGGCTGCAGTATAGTGACATTTTGTTTTGGATACATAGGCCTATGTACAGTATAAACCTTTTTTTTTGTGTTTTGTCCAATATTGCCTCTTCGGTAAATATTGGTCAGCGTTTCGGGTCTCCCTGCTGGTTTTCTCAATTCCCTACTTATTGTTATCCAAATTCATCACAATCCTGGGAAAGTAAAGTGCTTGGAATAGAAGATATAGGTCTACTACTGTGACAAAGTAAGACCATAAATTAGAATATATTAGGTTTAGGAATCATGATTATAGAACAGTTTAGCTTTTCAAATATCTCCTCCTCTCTAAACATTGGTCAGCATGTCGGGACCCAGCTACATATCATTGTTAGCTAAATTCATCACGTTGTTGACAAGGTGAAGTGATCTGACTATAAGATAATAATAATAATAATAATAATAATAATAATAATAATAATAATAATAATATTAATGATAATATCATCATCCGGTATGATGGCAGCTGCCGTCGTCTTCCGGAAACCAAACGCCATTCCTCTCTATCCATCCACTGATCTTCCTCCAATCCTCTGATATTCATAGCTGCTTGTACCCCTTCTATCCAAGTTTTCTTCGGTCTTCCTCTCTTCCTCCTTTGCATTGTGATCCATTACATAACAATTTTAGGCAATATTTGCTCTGGCATTCTTTTGACATGGCCATACCACTGTAATCTTTTCTTTTCTGTAATGTCTATGATGTCCGGCTCCTCTTCTACACCCATAATTTCCCTTATTTCTTTATTTCGTATTCTATCCATTCTAGATTTTCCAGCTGATCTTCTTAAAACATCCATTTCTATACTCAAAATTCTTTTCGTTTCCCTGGCAGGAATTTGCTAGACTTCAGCACCATATCATAAAATGCTCTGAATTATGGTTTGATATGTGTGTAATTTTCTATTTTTTGTAATATTTTTGCTCCACCAAACAGAGTTTAAAGCATTTATTGCTTGTTTTGTTTGTGCGATTCTATTTTTAATTTCCACTGTGTTATCGCCTGAATGGTCTAATTTTGTTCCTAAGTAAGTGCATTCAATACTAGGTTTTAGTTCTTCTTCATTGTTGAAATTTATGTTTTCCATTTCTTCTACACACAGATATTTAGTTTTCTCAATGTTTATATAAAGTCTCCATTTTTCATATTCTTCTTTTAGTTTTTTTTCCCATATATTCTATGTCATCGTGGTCTTGTGCTATTAATACCTGGTCATCTGGCAAAATTTAGTGAATATACATGTGTATTTTGGATTTAAATTAATAATAGTAATAATAATGATAATAATAATAATAATAATAATAATAATAATAATAATAATAATGGCAACTCTGTTGTAAATTAGCGATCCTGGTGGTGATTATTTTAATATTGTAGTATATTGTTGAGTAGCCTTTGTTAATAAATCTGTAAAATTGAAAGTCTTGAAATGGCAATGTTTTTTGTATTATTCCATTGGTAACTACTTTTAACATCCACCAAATTCACCAGACATGAGCGCTTGTGACTATAACTTATTCTCAAGATCAAAGAACTTCTACGAGGGATTCAATTTCAATCAAGAGTTGATATCCAGAAAGTTCTAGGTAGTTCAGATGAGAGAGATATCAAGAAATGGTGCTGCAGACGGAATGTGCCATATTCCAATGATTTGGCAACGTATAGTTTGACTTGACAGGAGACTATAAATGACGTTTGTAATGTCAAAAGTACTGGTAACCTAAATAACATTTTTGGTGATGTCATAACAGTGTTGTCATTACGGTACTTAATGAATGACCTACTAGTATAATAATAATCTGCTTAATAGAGGCTTTCTACTTTACAGCAGTTTGTCTTTGATTCCTGCTTTCCAGAGATTCCTATCTTCCCATTGGCCATCTTCCATACCCCTCTTCATCATGGTATCATATATTCCCTCATACCATGCTCTTCTACTTCTCCCCCTCTTCCTTCTGCCTGGTACCATCCAATCCAACACCTGTTTAGGCCACTGGTCTTCCGACATCCGTTGTACTTGTTCATACCACTGTAGAGCTCTCTTTGTTATCCTATCGGTAACAGTTTCTTGTGCATTCATTTCTTGTCCGATATATGTATTTCGAATATGTTATAGCCTGGATATTCTCATACTTCTCCGTAATCCATCCATTTCTGTCGCCAAGATTCTTTTCTGCATCCTTTCATTTATTGTCCAGCTTTCTGATCCATATGTAAGTATACTTTCTATTATTGTCTGTATAATGTTTTTTTTTTGTTTTCTGGTCAAATTTCTATTCCATAAAAGACCATTCAGGGATCTAATCGCCTTCCTTGCACAATTTACTCTGTTAATAATATATTTTTCACAAGTACCAGATTTATCTATTATAGATCCAAGATATATAAATTCTTCAACACATTTAATTATCATATTATTTATTTGTAGGTCTTCTGAATTTCCTCCGATTACCATATATTCTGTTTTAATATAATTTATCTTCAGTCCACCTACCTCAAATGCATCGACCCAACTTTCTGATCATATATTCTATATCTTCTTTATCTTGTCCTATTATAATCTGGACATCAACAAATAATAAATTGTGCAGTAAATGAACATTAATGTGATTCCCATTCCCCTACATAACTTATTCCATTTCATTAATACATCTTGTAAATATATCTTGGACAATGTTGGTGACATCCCGCATCTTTGTCTTAATACTTTTGTTATATCAAATTCTGAGGATACTCTATTTCCAACGTTAATACTTGCTTTACAATCATACATTCTTTTTATAAAATGTACAAGAGATTTAGGTATTCCAAACTTCTCCATTGCCACCCAGAGCTTGTTAATGGGTACAGAGTCATATGCCTTTTCCAGGTCTATAAATGCCATATGCACTTCTTTTCCTTTAGCCAACATCTTTTCGATAATCTGCCTAATAACAAATATATTATCAAGGCACGATTTACCTGCTGTGAAACCTGTTTGTTCTTCTGATATTTTATTTTGTATTAGTTCCTCCAATCTAATTTTAATTATTGTACTCAACATTGCTGCCATAACACTGATCCCTGTATAGTTTGCTGGATCTCTTTTATCCCCTTTATTTTTGTATATTGCACTAATATACGATAACTTCCACTCATCTGGAATAGGATCTCCTTCTATCACTTGGTTAAAAAGTCTAGTTAAAATTCTTATAATTCCTGAACCATCATATTTAATTAGTTCCATGGTTATTCCTCCTGGACCTGCAGCTTTTCCACTATTTACTGTTCTCAACACGTTTCTTACCTCGTCTTCTGTTATAGGTTCTATTAAGTCACTTTTCCATTATCCAGTGTAGCATAGTCTATAAATTCTCTCCTAGTTTCTGTTAAAAGCACTTTAAAATATTCATTTGTACTGAATTAAAACTCTTTGCCATATTATCATTTCGCATGTTTGTAATTGTCCTCCATGCTTGGGCTGACTTTGAATAGCCTACTGTATGCTCGATTTCTCCACATACCCTATTCCATATTTCTTTTTTATGTTTCCTGACTTCCGGTTTAACCTTTCTTTTAAGTATGTTATAACTTTGGTAATCTTCATATTTCTTGGAACTTAAATATTTTTGATATGCATTTTTCTTTTCTGTTATGATATCAATTATTTCCTTATTCACCCAATGGTTTTTATGGCGTTTATCATTTTCCAGACCAAGTGCTTCTCTTGCTGCTTCATGCATATATTTTTTCAAATGTTCATAAGTAACGACAGAGTTCCAATCTTCATCAAATTTTAATTTTTCGGTGAGGCGTTGGGCATATAGATTTTTAAAACTCTCATCTTGTAGTAAATGTAGATTATATCTATATTTTTCTAATTCATTTTCTATTTCTATATTCTGATCTTTATTTACCTTTTGCCTGTTTATAAGGCATACTATCCTAGTTGACAGCATATAATGATATTGACTTGACAGGAGATTATAAATGATGTTTGTAATGTCAAACGTAACCTAAATAACATTTTTATGATGATATAACAGTGTTGCCATTACGGTACTAATCGAATGCCCTAGTAGTATAATAATATTACTATTAATCATGTTATTAATGTGTGATAGTGTGTGGAAAAGTACTTCACAAAGAGGTTGCAACTATATTGAAGTATGCAATAGATACTGGTGTTTCGGGTTGTCATATTATTCCATATTTGATATATAATAACTCTTCAGTTCTTCATAGAAGTGGATTGTTTGCTCTGTAAATGGAACAGCTGTATCGTAGCTTTAAGAACACTCTATACGTTTAAAGCTTTAATTTTTATTTTTTTGCTCCACCGTTTTATACAAATAACACGTGTTCAACTCGATTTAAAGTTGTCTGGCGAAGCAGTATTTTCACTCTTTTAGAATAAGTCCATTTACTGAGTGTTTTTTTCAGCATTTGAAATCTGCGACTTTCCGAAAACTTCTTACCATTTCCCAGTAAGGTATGAATTTTATGTATTTGTTATGGTTCAGGCAGCGTAAGCAATTTAAACATCAAAATAGGGACTTTATTTCACGTTTTTCAAAAGGGTGATTTTTAGGGGTGAAGGGGTTGAATATCACTAATCTCTTATAGCCTATGTTCATTCCGAGAATCTCCTGAACATTTTGCAAAAAAACCCAATCACAATCGGATCAACGGTATGGCCGCGCATAAAGTATAAACAAACAAACCAACAAACATACAAACAAACATTTATTTTTATATATTAATAATATTTTTGTTCTTTCCTTGTCAACTCTATATTATATAGCCTATTCCTATTAATCAACTCGTAGATAATTCATAATTATTATAATGGAACCCTGATAAAGAGGAAGATAAGACCTTACGGTCTTAACTCAATCAGGCAAAAGAAATAAAGGAAAAAAAAAATTAAGAAGTATCCATAGTAGTAAACTTCTCTTCATATTACAACAGGGTTACTTATATTCAGAAGCCATTATGTTGGGATTTATTCCGTGCAATTTGAAGTAATTACGAACGGAATATTGAAATTAATATCCTGACGATACGATTTTCTTTCCAGTTCAGTCTCTATTGTTCTATGTACTGGATGATTGGATTCAATTCTAATTCGTTCAGTATACCTTCATTTATTTAGTAATCGAGGAGGAGGTTTCCTGACGTTTCTTGTCATAAAATTCAATTTCTTTTGTTTCAATGCATACTACGAATGGTATTAAAACAACATCATTACAAGACAATTAATAACAATTTTGTATTTTGCTACAATATTATATTAATCGATTAATTAATTATAATAGTATGGACTCCTACTTTAAGGGAGGAAAGGAGATTACGAGTATTTGAGAATAAAGTTCTTGGGACATTTTTTTTGACTAAAGAGAGATGAACAGACAGGTGAATGGAAATGATTACATAACAATGAACTACATTGTCTTTGTAGGAAACCAGATATAATAGGAACAGTTAAGTCTCGTAGACTGCGATGGGCAGGACATGTGGCACGAATGGGGAATGAAAGACGTGCATGGAAGTTTCTTGTTTGAAAACCAGAAGGAAAACGCCCAGTTGGTAGACCAATAATGAGGTGGGAGAATAACATTAACTATGATTTGAGGGAAGTAAATTATACGGGGGATGACTGGAAAACATTATCTCAGGATAGGGACGTATAGAGAGCTTATTTCCGCGCGGCCATGAACCTACGGGTTCGATAGTGCCAGTGAGTTAGTTGGTTAGTTAATTAGTATGAGATAATATAATTAAAAAAATTAAGTATTCTGAGTCCCGCGCCGTAGCCGAGTGGTTAAGGTAGGAAGCCTTGGCGCAGAGCTACGGGACTTGCGCTGGTTCGAGTCTCCGTGGGGGAAGAAATTTTCTCATGGTATTTCGGCCAGTATGGGACCGGTGCCCACCCAGCATCGTGAGGCAATTGGGTAGCTACAATAAGTAGCGGCTCCAGGTTGAGGAACCAGCTATAACGGCTGGGGGACTCGACATGCTAACCACATGTCACCCCTACACTGGCTGTTGATCATCTACCTCTGTGATTGACACATGTGGATGTGAAGGGCCAGCAGCCGGCTGGTAAAAGGGCAACCGCTGAAAAGTGGAAAGACCCTCAATCGGAAGTATTGTGAAAATACTGTTTTCGAGCGTCAGCAGCGGAAGAGAGAGGTTCTCCTGGCAGCAGCGGGTGGGAGTCTACAGTGGCGTATCCCGCAGCAGCGTTGCCTCGCAGCATAGTCGTCTCATCGGCTACCGGGCTGGAGAAGCGACTCCCGCTTCTAAAAAACTGCCCGCGCATGCGCGGCTGAGCAAAACAAGTCCCGACAGCTTCCTTTTCAGGTCGAGTGTTCTATCCCACTACTTCACCACGGTTAGTACCCAATCCTAAAAAGGCACTAGGCCTTTCCCGTCCGGCCTCAGGCTCGGCCCAGATACCAGGGTCTTTGACAGGGCAATTCCCTACCGGTCATCCACAAAATTCCTGTAAACAAAATTCCAAAGAACACTCCAACATGGTTAGGAATGGTAAATCTACAGGCAAGTCTTCAAAGACGCCCCCAATCGCGACTCGTACGCGCAATAATATGAAAAATGAGAAATCCTCGAATCCTAAAACGGCAGCAACGGCTGTCGAAGCAACTGAACAAGTCTCTCCGACAACTAAATCGCCAGCAGCAACTGTCGAAAAAAATGGTTCAAAATTGACTGTCGCTCTACCTCCGGTGGCCTCCCCGCAAAATAGCGAGGGGCCCACCGGAGGTCCAGGGACACCGAACCAGCGCGAAAGCGTAACTAAACCTCCTTCCCTGCTCATCCGTAGAGAATTTTCTACTGAACTGGCAGCTGTGAATAGAGTATTCAACAAACACCACCCTCTCACATTAACTTGTGAGGTTACTAGGGTGGGTAATAGGGTCCGGCTAACTTCACTGTCAGCCCATAATAAATACGTACAGCTCCTGCAGCGGCGTCAGATACCTTACAGCGAAGGTATAAAAAAAAATCACATAGCTACAAAAAAGATTGTGATCAAAGGCATAGACTCCCACGTGGATCCATCACTGATCCAAGAAGACCTTGCAAGTCTCGGGTTCACGGCCCTGAAGGTAGTCAATATGACATCCGGAAGGACCAAAGGCCCGCTGCCAATGTTTATGGCAGTCTTGGTGGATGACTCCACAGCCTGCGAGGTCCTGAAAATAAGAAGACTCTATTATTACAAAGTTAAAATAGAGCTCTATCGACGTGCAGCTCAAACTGCAACCCAACGGTCTGAAACAGTTCCAGTTGAGCCATCTGCTCCTGCTGTTGAAAGACAAACAGCTCCAGCTAGAGTCGAGCCAGCCGCTCCTCGACCTGAGAGCAAAAAATCACGTAAAAGGAAAAATAGAAACTCTAGGAAAACTGGAGTTGCCACCAGCAATGAACCTGAATTCAACGACCAGGAACAAAACCCGGTTCCCTCTCAGCCAGAGGAGGAAATCGTAGACGATCAGCAAAATGTTATATACATTACTGATCAAGAAACCCAAACTGAAATATTGCCTCCACAGAGAGCAGATAAAAAGTGTCAGGCATCAATAAACCCAGTGAGGAAGGATAAATTGATAGGCACTCCATCAGAATGCCTATGCTGGGACAACTGCCCAACATATCCGCATGACTCAAATCTCATGCACAAATTTGGCGATATTGTTAGCCAACTTCTTGAACAACTTCAACAGGAACAGAGATCAGGTTCCTTTAACCTTACCCTGACCATGGGCTGGGGCGAAGGTGAAATTGACAGTTGGGATATAAATATAAACCTACTGGAAACCAAAAGCCGAAGACAACAGGAGGACTTCAACTTTCCTCCGAAAAGTCCGACACACAGTCATGTAGTGGATTTCTATCCCCCCATGGAAGAAGTGATCTTTAGAAATCGTCCACCCAGGCAGACAATACCTGAATGGCCTGCCGTAGGCAAACACAGCAAAAGATCGCATAGACACAAATAATGTCTGACATATACTCCTGAATATCGACATACCAGGTGATTTTGACGGCTATTCGCCTATAAGAACCGTCCTAATTAACTATAAACAGGTGAAAAACCAGCTAATCACCTCTAAAAAGCTGGAAGGCCCGACCGATTTGGCCATATTTCGATCATTCTCACTAACTTCAAACCTACTCTGCTAAGGTTTCGGTGGTTTCCTTAGCGCTAAGATAAATATCGGAGTAGGCCCCTTGATTCCACCAGTAAATATAAATCCCATAACTTTTCTAAATTCAAAATTAATGGGCTATTTAACGAAATTATACCTCTAACTTTAAAAAATTACACATCTATGGCACGTGGCGCAACGGATGACCGATGGGCATCATCCTGTGTCATAGAACATCATTAGAAAATATAATAAATATAATTATCATTTCTTTTCCAGATAACCACTCTGCTAAAGGTTTCTGGTGGTTTCCTTAGCGTGAAGGCGAATGCCGGAGTGGTCCCCTAGCTCCCACCAGTAAATTTCATTCCCAATTTTTCACTGAGCCGGGTAAAGAGGATGAGAAAGATTTCATTTCGACTTGGCGCTGGTTTTTTCGGACTTCTATATTCCATCATAGGGTGCACAACTTCTCTGGATCGACTTTGGGCTGCTAATGTACAAACTCGCGAGAAACCGCGAAAATAGGCGTGGCAATATCACACAGCCTCCGGATTGGCTCAGAGACACGACTGCGTTTTAGGCACTTTAAATAATCAAACTCAATTGAAAACACGTCAAATGCATTCATGGACCACATAATATATCACAGAATCGAAATAACATCAATATATATTTCGAATCGTCCAAAATAACACATTTTCAAAAAAGGGGCGTGGCATCCCCAGACAGCCACGCGAATGGCTAATACAAATTCGTGACAATAATATATTTTAAATTAAATTAAACTAATAATATCTCGGTATTAGATTTAAACAAGCATTAAGAACACCATGGATATCACTCGAACATGATATCCTAATAAATTAATACAAAAAATCAAGCTTCAAAAAATCACCAGCCTCTGATTGGCTGACGGCCACAAGCGCCATATTCAAGAATTACGAATTCATATACTAGTCGGAGCACATCGTCGCTACCATGCAGGTTAGAATGATGGTTTTCGTTTTAATTTATTATCAAATCGGTACTTATTCATTTTCTAATTTACACCGGGGCTAATGCTTAAGCAGGAACCCGGGGCTCTCCTTTCTAGGACATCCTGGAGAGTCAAAAGGAATTGCTCACCGCTTGTCATTAATTTGGCTAGCCGCAGGGCCTTTCCACCAAGACTACATTCAGACACATAATGATGTTATTTATATAGTATCTATTAATGCTTAGCGGTCTTAATATTTGTTTTATTAGAACCAAACTTGGCATATAGTAACTATTAGGACATTCGATAAGTAATAGCAACACTGCTATAGCATCACAACAAAATTATTTAGCTTACTTCTGATATTACGAACTTTATTTACAGTCTCCTTCCAAGTCAACTATACGTTGCTAAATCCTTGGTATTATAGCCTCAATTTGATGGTTAACAGTTTATATAAAAGCGGGTGCCGCGCGGCAATGTTTGACATGCGATGTTATCACGTTTTTCATAGCGCTATAGGCGTTTATTGTACAAGGACAGAAGTCATTGATTATTTATGTTATTATTTAATTTTATGTTATTATTTGGTATTGTTTAACTTCTAAAATTAAAATTACATATGTATTTATTTATTTATTAATTTAATTCCAACATTATATAGCTTGCAGGTCTACATAATTTAATATTCATACAACACCACGCTGAAAATATTATTATTATTATTATTATTATTATTATTATTATATTATTATCATTATCATTATAATTAACTATAATGTTGAGTGATTCCGGGTTATGTGGCCGTGGTCCATAGTTGGTGTTGATACCAGACGTTTCGCCCTCAACTGCGGAGGGCATCTTCAGTGGCGAGTGCTTCTAGGCGTGTTTCCTGGTCGGAAGATCTACTTAGAGTGAGCGCTGCGGACGTTGTGGACGTTGTATTAGTGTGGGACAACAAGGAGACGACCATTAGCCAATCAGCAAGAGCCACGCCCACTCACCCTGCACCCACCACTAATACAACGTCCACAACGTCCGCAGCGCTCACTCTAAGTAGATCTTCCGACCAGGAAACACGCCTAGAAGCACTCGCCACTGAAGATGCCCTCCGCAGTTGAGGGCGAAACGTCTGGTATCAACACCAACTATGGACCACGGCCACATAACCCGGAATCACTCAACATTATGATTACCGGCCGTGAAAGCCTGCATTCAACTATTATAATTAACTGTTCGGTCTGAAATATTTTCTCATGACTGCCACATGTTGAAATCACTTAGGCCTATATATTAAACGAATATAATATGTAGGCCTAGATATTTTATTATTTTTCGAGCTACATATCACAATAAATCACTGATAATTGTACCACTAATTAGGTATATAATTTTATAACTGGATCGATTGCTCCACGTTCCGAATTTTAATTGAAACTGAAGGAATAATAGCAATATGGCAACATCGTGGTAATAGCTATACTCGGGATCTTTGTATTTTAATAATATATAACAGCTGCGGGGAAACAAAGCGAGCCGCTTGTTAAGCATCATAGTGAGGCTATAATATACGATTCGCTCCATCTGCAGCACCATTTATAGATATATCTTTATTCTCATCGATCTACAGCATTCTGGATATAAACTCTTGATTGAAATCGGATCGTTATAGTCACAAGGGGACATGTCCGGTGAATGTGATGAATGCTCGAGTACTTGCCATTACATCTTCTAAACAAATTCTAATGAACATCTTTTTAGGGCGGTGTTACTTACTAAATGTGAGAAGCAAAATATTGCTATTTCGAGGCTTTCAATATTATAGATTTATACAACAAAGGCTGTTCAGCAACGTACTACAAAATTAGGCCTACTTGGTCACCCCTAGCATGGCAGATTTACAACAGTGTTGCCATTAGGCCTACTTATGGAATCATCATCATCATCATCATCACTCCAAGGATTAGGCAATTGCCCGTTCCGACTTCATATTGCATCAGCCCAACGTCTTCTAGGTCTTCCAACATCACGCCTTCCTCTTGCTTGATAATTTCTGGCTAACAATGGATATCTCTCCTTGCTCATTCCATCCATGTGATCAATCCATTTCTGTCTGTAATTCGTGACTTTATCCAACAAAGGCTGTACTTTCAATTCTTCTCTTATATCCTCATTTCTTATTCTATCAAGTCTTGTACATCCTTTTACTTGTCTTAGGAACCGCATCTCTGCCGTCTGTATTCTATCCTTCTGTCTTTTCACTGGAGCCCAAGTTTCACATCCATACAATATTGTGGGAACCGCCATAACATTATACATTTTTATCTTGGTTTCTTTTCTAATTTTATTTTTGAATGTTCTCTGTATTGTTCCACACACCGTCTGAAATTTATTTATTTTGGAGTCAATATCTCTTTCCACATTGTAGCCAACATCACAGCCCAAATATTTGAAACTAGACACCTGTTCTATACTTTGATTTTCTAAAATAATTTTGGTTCTCACTGGATCTCTTCCTCTAAAAGCCATGGTCTTCGTTTTCCTTACAGAAATTTTTAGATCGTATAATTTACATATTTCATTTAATGCATGCATTGATTTCTGTAAGTCGTCTTCATTTTTCTGTATTATGATTACATCGTCAGCAAATAAAAGATTATTTATGCACATTTTATTATCCATTCTTATTCCTGGATTTACTAAAACTTTCCATTTATTAAAAATATCGTCTATATATATATTAAACAAAGTGGGTGATAAACTACATCCTTGTCGTAATCCAGTATTTGTTTTGATTGCATCTGTTCTTTTGAATCCGGTATCTATAATTATATTTGTGTCTTCATATAATGTCTTTATTGTTTCAACAAGGCACAGCGGGTATCCTTTCATTCGTAATATTTCCCATAATTTTTGTCTGTTTACTCGATCGAAGGCCTTATCCAAATCTATAAATCCTATGTGAGTTTCTAAGTTATGTTCTCTTCTCTTTTCTATGAGTTGTTTCAGTGTAAAGACATTGTCTATACATGACCTTCCCTTTCTGAATCCACTTTGATTTTCACTTATTATTACTTCTGTTATGTTTCTCAATCTATTATTTATTATTTTCGTATATATTTTGTAGCCAGTATTCATTAAGCTAATCCCTCTGTAATTCTCGCAATTTCTCCGGTCTCCTCTTTTGAATATATTCTTGACAATTGCTGTTTTCCAAGTGGTTGGAATCCCATAGGTCTGCCAACATATATTAATTAGATGAAGTATTCGTAGTTTACACAATATTCCACTATATTTGATTAATTCCATATTTATATTATCTAATCCTGTTGCTTTCCTATTCTTAGTGGTTTTCAAAGCCATTTCTAATTCATTTATGTCTATTACATCAATATTTTCCACTTTTATTTCTTCCTCATTGTTCTCTTTTCCTTCAATTTCCTCCTTTTTCCAAAGTTTTTCATAATGCTGGATCCATTCTTGTTCTGGGATTATATTCAATCTGGCAGAATCTTTCTCAGTCTGATTTAGATGTTTCACTAATTTATAACCTATTTCTTGTCTTCCATACATATCATGTTCTACTGAGCTTATAAATTTATCCCATGACTCCTGATGGGATTTTCTTATAATGCTTTTAGCAATTCTCCTTTTCATTTTATATTCTTCATAAGATTCTTCTGTTTTCAGTCGTAAGTATGTATGATATGCTTTTTGTTTTTCATTCACTGCATTTTGTATATTCGCATTCCAAGTTCTCAAGCCCTTCCTATTCCTTATTCTATTTTTCTTTCCTAATATCTCATTTGCTGTTTTATGTATTACATTTGATATATTTTCCCATTCAATATTTATATCTTCTGACGTCGCTATCTCTGATATATATTTATTCATTCTGCTTTCATAATGTTGTCTAATACTTTGATCTTGTAATAAATATACTTTATATACTTCTTCTTGGTTTCTTTTGTTCTTTATGTTATTTTTCCGCCATTTAGCTATTATGTTTATTTTGCTTATCACGAGATAGTGATCAGAGTATATATCGCTGCCTCTATGTACTCTCACATCTTTTACCAAGGCTCCTAGCTTGTTGTTTACGATTAAATAGTCAATTATTGATCTTGAGTTATATCCACTTCTTGTATATTTATGTATGTCCTTTTTTCGGAAATAGGTATTCATTATTTTTAATTGATTATAGGCTGAAAACTGTCTCAAATCCTGTCCATTATTATTTATTGTTATTTCTCCATTATTTCCTATTACATTAGGTATAGGGACATTGCCTACTCTGGCATTTAAGTCTCCACTTATTATTAAATGATGATCTTTTGTATATTTATCAACTAATGTTTGTAATGTTTTATAAAATTTTTTTGTTTCTTCTTTCTTGCCTTCCTCTGGGGCATACACAGCAATTATCATCATATATCCTCTTTCAATTTTAAATCTGGCTATCAGGATTCTTTCATTTATAAACTCATAGCTATTCAATTTGTTCTTCCATTTTTCATCTATTAAAATTGCTACTCCACACTGCGCTCTTGTTGTCTGTTCTACTCCGCTATACAACATAGTATAGTGTTGTAAGTCCTTTGTTCCTTTTAGTTTCTTTTTTGTTTCTGTTATTGTTGCTATATTTATTTCTTTTTTCTTTAATTCTCTTTCTAATTCTTCTTCTTTTGTATTTATTCCCCTTACGTTCCAATTTCCTAATTTCAAAATGTCCTTTATTCCAAATCGTATCCTTTTATCTTGCTTGGGTCGGTTCCTTTTATGACAATCCGGCTGATTTCCATGAAGCTTCTCAGTAAGATAAATGTCTCCTGGAAGCGTTATGAGCGCTTCGCAGGACAAGGATGGTGGAAGGGCTGCTTCCTCTGAGCCTCCAAACATGCTCCTCTGGGTATCCACCCCCCAAGAGAGGGCTGCTTCTTCCGCTCTTCAAGCCCTACAAGTTTAGCTGTGCTATTCCTTGTCGCCCTGTTGACCGTTGAAGACTTGACTTGACGAAGATGTGGCCGCCCAATATGGATACAGACGCCATTCCTTCGTTGTGAGCTATACTTAGTTCCCCTCGCCTCTTACCCACCAGCAAGATTAACCTAAGTCAATCTTCCCCAGTAGAGTCGTCTGGTTCATCGGGTACTAAGCCCCCCCACCACGTCAAGGTGATAGCTCCTGGGGGGGCCTTTTAATTAAAAAAAATAGAATTTGTAAACAATAATGAGAATTGTAATAAAAGATTCCGGGCTATGTGGCCGTGGTCTATAACTGGCGTTTCTTCCAGACGTTCCTCAACTGCGGAGGGCATCTTCAGTGGCGAGCGCTTCCAGCTGTTGTTTCTCTGTCGTAGACTCGAGTTATGCCAAATTAAATCTTTCATATATCCTGATATTTGTGTTGCTTTATCAGCTTGTTTCTTTACTTCTTTTCTTAAATTTTTAGTGTTTGTTATTAATACACCTAAATAATTAAATTCTGATACTTGTTCTATAATTTTTCTTTCCACTTCTAATTTGCATCTTATTGATTCTTTTGATATTGTTAAGCATGTTGTCTTATTCGTGTTAATTTCCATATTGTATTTTCTGGCATTTATATTAAATTGATGTAAAGATCTTTGTAAATTATCTTCAGATTCTGAACAATATGTTAGCGTGTTTAAAATTCATATCATATAGGGATGTTGCTTGTTCGATGCTGAACAGACTATGGCGATAGCAATGTGTTGCTGCGATAAGTAAAATTTACATTGTAATGTATGCATCCTTCATAATAGAGTTGTGGCCATATTGTTGGCAGTATCGCTCTGGCCATTTTGCTCACAGCTACTTCACTTAATGATTTTATTTTTATTATCTTTTAATAAGAAGGAAAATGAATACTGTGATAATTACTTGGATATTCAACATATTTTAATTACAGTATATCGGATTTTAATTGGAAATTCGAATAAGGCCCCAAGCTCGTTAATGAACAAAAATTACATAATTTCAATGAAAATAATGATGAAATATATTTCTGGCTGACTTGCTTTAATTATATACTCTTTACATCGACTTATGTAAGCATTCTAATCTCCAATATAATTAAGTCACGTCATCTCGAAATATTTTAAGTTATACCGTACTTATATTAGTCTAATTACATAGCGAAATATCAATACGAGTATTTTAAAATATTCTAAAGAAGTTCTTATTTTTAAAACATAAATTAGTTCCGAATAAAAACACCTATACATATCACGGAGCCACGAATTACACTGGGCAACATGATTTTTGTCTCATGAGTACCAATAATTGTACTTAATGCAGTTATTTTATCGTGTTTTCAAATATGTATTCGGAATTTCTCCATCACCCACAGTTTTTTATTTCAATTTCAATTAATGGTTTTAAATAATATATTTTTTTAATAAACGTTTTCTCGTACATTTGTCCATTGTAAAATAAAATGGGGTACACTTTGATCAGGAGATTTCACTATGGAAAGAGATATCAAGGCAAGTAGAATCCTAATATATTGGCCGATTATTGTTGGACCATCAAGAGGGATGATTCACAGGCGAAATATAGCAGAAAATCGTCATTTCTTAGTGTCTAGGTGAGTCCGAATGTTCGAATATTGTGTAGTTAAGAATGTAGAAAATATTAAAGTGTTTGAAATTATAAATGCCTGTCTCTCGGAAACCTTGCGTGATGGAGAAACTCCGATACCATATTTGAATTCAGGAGAAAACATATTATCAGAATCACGTATTTTTCTTTCTGAGTCAAAAAAGTGTATTTTTTGTTGCTCAGTGTAATCAGTTAGATGCATTCCAATAGTCACATTACATATTAAAATAAATAATTAGACGTACTACATCAAAGTTAGTCCATATACGTACATATATATGTGCGACAATTCTTCTCCCTTGTGGAAGTTATTTGTTCAAGGCTTATTTAGTCATTTACTTCTCTACAGATGTCAACCGGCGATTTTCTCTCAAAGAGAAGCTTAGTAGGCAATTATTAGGTTACTTGGATGGGAAAGGCTGGTCAATTTTTTTCTCAGAGATCCAAATTTAGACTTATGATTCTTTTACGAGCCGAAAATTCTTTAGACTTGGGACTCGAGTCCATCATGGAGGACTTGTCCGCTGTATTTTTCCAATCATAAAATACCCATCGACCTCAGCCAGGTTTTAACCAGTTACTCCCCGAACAAGAGGCAATAAAATAAACCCCTAGATCACTGAGGCAATGATAATAATACGTCACTCGATATAATCTCATCTAAAGTTATACGGCTGTGATGGACATGGCATATTCAAATAATGACATAGAGTAATATTCCTAAGACAGTTATATTGGTTAACTGAAGGATGGAGAAGTGTTGGACGACCAAATTTACGGTGGATTGATAACATGTTTCAAGATTTAAGAATAATTTGAATTAAGGAAAGATGGATACTTGCTAAAGACACAGATCCTGGAGAAAAGTCATTAGGGAAGCCAAGGTCGAATTAGGTTTATGTGGAAATTATCATGATTAATTTGTACAAATGATGATGAGGATGAATCGTGGAGTATAGCTGCAACTTAATTTGGAATAATATTTTGTGTAATTAAGGTGGAATGAAAAGAAAATAAGCGAAAAAAGGGGGGTATATTACGCAGGGCAAGTTTGCCTATATCGTACTTCATTTGAGATCTTATTGTTAATGTTAAACATTTTATTTCAAGTTTGCCTGTATGATTTCATTTAATCTGTAATATTTAGTAACTGATAATTATTAATGTATTTATGTTGCATTAGTGAATTTTAAAAATTTCAGAATCCGAAAATTACTTTACGATTTAGGAATCGATACGAATTTTTTACATTTCCCTACGTTTGTCAAGATTTACATACTCAAGTATCTAACTAATATTTTTTGTTCAAATGCCCCAGGTTGTCTTTCGACATTCCTGGTGTTATCTCCTAGCATAGTGTACTTGTAACCCACTTCTGAGGTTGGGGCGCTTGGAAGGCGTGGTTACGTTGCCCCGATGTTATGATGAGTGATGGTGCGCCAGGAGAGTCCCTAATCCTAAGCTTAATCTAAGATGAATATGAATGATGATGATTGCGATGGCCATATGATTTCGGGGACCATTTGGGCCTTAAAGTTTTCCTGACATTTGTCTTGCAGGTGAGGAAAAACCCCGATAAAAACCTTACCCAGAAAAACTGTCCCGACCGGGGATCGAACCCGGGCTCGCTGCGTGAACCAAAGACAGCACGCTACCCCTCTGAGACCACAACGGTTTGACAATCTAACTAATATTCAATACTAATGGGAGGGGAAGTAGTTGTTAAAACCGTTGAAGGTGGAGAGTCATAAAATAAAGTAGTTTAAATTATACCTTTTCTTAGGTAAAATATCCGTCCGTTCCTCACCTTATAAAATACTTTCATTCCTTTTATGCCCGTAAAGGTCTTTTCAGAACATCCGTTCAATCTTCAACAGGTCACTCTTCGCTGCAACATCCAGTATGATGGTTGATGCTGCTGGTCCTAATGCGGCTTTGTCCTGACATTAGGACCAGCAGCATCAACCATCATACTGGATGTTGTACCGAAGAGTGACCTGCTGAAGATGGAACGGATGTTCTGAAAGGCCTATAGGCATAAACATGACATATTTTATAAGTTGAGGACGACGGATTTTACCTAAGAAGGTATATTTTAACTTACAATATTCTCTAACTAATATTGTACTTTGAAGAAAACAGATGCATCTGAAAATCTTTGAAAACCGAAGTTTTTTAAAACATAAAGAAACTCTTCAAAATTAAACATGTTATTTTTGGATACGTTGCAAAAATGTTAAATCTTATATCTGACGTATAGCGAAATAAAAAAATCTTACATTTAAAGGTTAGACTATTTTTTATTCTGAAAATCGTCAAAGCACTTAAAAATAAATTATTTCCAAGCAACCTCGATGATTCTGAGAAGTTAGGATTTAGTAAACTGGGCTAATAGCTTCAACTTGTGTTCTTTATTATGCTCAGATAACCTCTTAAAAACTTCTGTATAGAAGTGTCTGCTCTACTAAAATCAACAGGAAGAGATCAAATGCAAAACAAGTTATTTCTCAGAAATGAAGACATTTCTGTCAGAATATATCTTAAGGTTTATTTTATAATATTGTTTTTATATAAGTTATTTGGATTTAGCATAGGAATATTAAATTCTATACTACGGAATAAAATCACCATTAACAGAACAAAATAACTAATTTAGAAGTCCGTACTAGAAAGTATAATGTTATATGGATCGGAATTTGGACAATGAAACAACAACATGTCAAAAAAAAACTACAGTTGAAATGGATTTTCGGAGAACAGCTGCCAGAAAATATCGAATGGAAAAAATTAGAAATACAGACATTAGAAAATGGATGAATGCAGAAAGAAGTATAATGGATGAGATTGAACACAGAAGGCTAAAATGGTATGGACACGTAAGAAGAATGCTGGATGGAAGACTACCAAAGGTTATCTATGCATGGAAAATTCAAAGAAGGAGCATAAAAGGAAGACCAATAACAACTTGGAAGAATAACATTCAAAATTCAATGAGGAAATTTGGTGTAACAGATGAACAGACAGAGGACAGAGAACGATGGAGAACTTTAATTAAGGCATTGTTTGTTGCAAACTGATAGTCTATAAGTCTGTAGTTATTTATGTATTTTTTAGATTCATGTTAATTACTAAGATTGGTTAGAGAAAACTCAACGACGAGGAAAATTCTCAAAATATATGAATTTGGATTTAGTTAGTGAACTTTAACATCTATTTATCATTAGATTATTTAACTACAAAAAATCTCCATAATTTGATCTGTGTATAATACTTTTTGCACTTAATCCGTATATATTAATTTTAAACTAATTCTGTGATATATATTATATATATATATATATATATATATATATATATATATATGTGTGTGTGTGTATACTTTTTATCATCCCAATTATATATATATATATATATATATATATATATATATTACTTTTATAATATTTGTAAAATTACAGAAAGGACAACATTTCAAATTACCAGCTGATATATTCTCAAGGTCCACCGCTGTAGTCTCGATTTAGCTTGCTGCCTTGTCGCGCAGCGGGCCCGGGTTCGATCCCCGGTCCGGGCAGTTTTCTGGGTGAGGTTTTTATCGAGGTTTTTCCTCACCTGTAAGACAAATGTCAGGAAACCTTTAAGGCCCAAACGGTCCCCGAAATCATATGGCCATCATCATCATCATCATCATCATCATCATCATCATCCTTCACCGGTGTGGAAAGCAACGGGAAGCTACCACACCTACAATTTCCTAGTAAAGCTGCAAGCATAGCATGAAAATGCTATGATTGCAGTGAAGGACCTGCCCTCGGGCAGAATTACTATGGATGGATATTGTCAAGGGTAGTGATCGTCTATACGTCTATTTAACTAAACATTAAAAACATTAATAAAAGGATATCCTTTCTAGAGTTATACCAACCTGATGTTTTTGTGCAAAACTTACACAAAAAAATCAACATAATTACAGTTCTTCTCAGGTATAGTGGGTTATTGTATAGCTGTTGATGTTGGTACTGGTTCTTAAAGAAAAAAAGTCTTTGATCTTCTCTGAAATTTAGTTTACTTATTACAATAAGTCCATTATTTTCAGCTGAGTTACCGGAGACAAAATATTTATTGTTGCAGTAAACGCACAAAGTTATTCAGTCTGGATTGGTGAGATAGTAAACTTATTGAATGGGAACTTCCGTCAGAATTTGAATTTACTCTGAGTCGAGAAAATAACTATGGTTCGTTGATTATGTATAAAACACTTGGCTTTTATGAATGTTCAATTAATTTTGTTATTTTTATTTATACTTGTTTTCAGCTGTGTCACATAAATTTGCAGACTTTTGAACGAGGTGTACATGTTAATTTTCGGACTGACAAACTTAAATTGTAGGCCTAATATTTGAGAATATCGAAAATTTAACTTATATAGGTCCAAAGTTGTGAATTATATAGAAAGTATCGTTTTGTTTATGTTAGCTATGCAAAATATAGAAAATGAGCATTTTTACCCATGTCCATAATACTTTTTCTTCGCCTTTGTTCTTCCAATGAGATTTCGAATTTTGTTTTTATTTTCAGATTTCTTCTAATCTATGATTGTAATTTATTCTCTCACACAGTTTCGGTTGATATTTGGCCTGTAGTAAAGCTTCTTGTCAGAAAAGCAGTCGGGATTTACTATTGTTTGAGGATGTGTTCGAATGATTGTCTTACTTACTTACTCACTGGCACTATCGAACCCGTAGGTTCATGGCCGCGCGGACATAAGCTCTCAATACATCCCTATCATGAGCTAATGCTTTCCAATCATTCCCTGTATAATCTACTTCCCTCAAATCATAGTTAATATTATTCTCCCACCTCATTCTTGGTCTACCAACTAGGCGTTTTCCCTCTGGCTTTCCTAAAAGAAGCTTCCATGCAAGTCTTTCATTCCCCATACGTGCAACATGTCCTGCCCATCGCAGTCTATGAGACTTAACTATTCTTACTATATCTGGCTTCCTATAAAGACCATGTAGTTCATTGTTATGTAGTCTTCTCCATTAACCTGTTTGTTCATCTCTCTTTGGTCCAAAAATTCTCCTAAGTACTTTATTCTCAAATACTTGTAATCTCCTTTCCTCCCTTAAAGTAAGAATCCATGTTTCGCATCCATATAACATAACTGGTAGAATAATAGTTTTATATATTTTCAGTTTAACATTTTTTTAAAGGAGTTGGGACATCAAGAGTCTCTGCAATGCATAATATCACGCATTTCCAGAATTGAGCCTATGTTTAATTTCTTTGTGCATCTCATTCCTATTTGTGATTATTGTTTCTAGGTATTTGAATTCAGCCACTTCCTCAAAATTTCCCTCATTTTTCATTAGCTATCCATTTCCATTATTTAATTAATTTCTACGTGTGACCATATATTTAGTTTTATTGATATTTACTTCCAGTCCTAATTTTTTAGTCTTACTCAGTAGTGTGTGCGTGTTGTCCTTTAGTATCTCCTCGCTATCGGCCAATAGTACTACATCATCAGCATAAACTAACATCGAATGTTTGTCTACGATCGTGAATTTATTTGCTAGAAACAATATTTACAAAGTAGGCCTATTTATATACCTTTATGATTTGCTTCTATTGTTCCAATTCTATCAGCTCCTTCTAATTTAGTATGCTGAGGAAATAAGTTATCTTAGTGGGTATTATACTATTTTCGTTTGGAAACAGAGTGTTACTCAATTAATTGGCATGATTTTCAATAATCTGATAATTAGGCAACGGATTTTTATTTGCTAAAAGTTAAGATTGTAACATACTATAATGAGTAGTAAAACTTTTTTAATTAATTGAAAATATCATGTTCACAATTATATATATTACCTGTCCAATAGTTTTCGTGAGATCTAGTAATATTGTTTCGACAGTATACATGCAACTTTTGCATTAGGAAGTTAGGAAGTAAATAAACTCCCATTTACATTAACTATATTCTAATCTATGCTTCAATCTTAGCTTTTAGTTTTCCTTTCCCTACTGATAACATAAAACAAATGTGTGCAATATGTTAGAAAATGGAATTTCCATCCAAATGAATTGAAAGAGCAAATGGAATGTTGTTAAAAAAGTTCCGAATTGAAGAAAATACACAAGTTAGTTACACTATTATAGTGTAAAAATTTGACCCTATTACCGACACTTAACTTAGAAACCCCAAACCCGATTCAACCTCCAATAGTACTAACAAAAATTATTAATAATTTTAAATATAAAGACCACAAAAAGTATACATACACAAAATATTGATATCATCATCCCGGTCTACATCATTGCGGTTCCCTTTTGTGGAATCCACAGTTGGTTCCCGAACTGAGAACATGTCTTCCATATCATCTAAATTCTTGGCTTCTCTTCTTCCTCTTCACTTGCTGGTTTAGGCATTAATTGCCTGTTCCGTCTTCACTAATAGATCTAAGACAGTCTCTTCCGAGGGCGTCCGACATCTCTTCTTCCTCTCGGAACATATTGTAAGATTTTATTGGGTAATCTGCCTTCTTCCATTCTATCTACATGTTCTTTCCACTGATTCTTGTTGTTAAATATATTTTATTTTATGGAGTAGATCTGCAGTTAAATGCAAAAATATCTAAATTTTTAAGAATTTTAGGGTTAATAAATTCTATCTTCAAGCCACAGTTAGTCCAAAAGCATTCAAGACTGAAAGTGTATAAAACACTGGCTATTCCAACTCTTTTGTATGGTAGCGAAGTATGGACATTGAAACAGAAGGATATACAGAGACTTAGATCTGCTGAAATGAGATACCTTCAGAGGACTGCAGGATACACACTACTAGATCACAAAAAAAAAATGAAGACATCTTAGAAGAATTACACATGGAACCTTTAGAAAACAAAATTTCTGATTATAAGTCAAGATGGATGCAACATGTTCATCGAATGGAAGATCACAGACTACCCAAACAAATGTTAAGATATCAACCTGCAGGAAGAAGAAGACCAGGACGTCCACTCAAAAGACTTCTGGATGGTGTTTCTCTTGAGGCCGAAACAGGTCAACAAATGGCCTAAAATCGTGAATGTACTATGATGATGATCATCATCATCTGCAGTTCTTCATGGACATCCTCATTTCTTATCTGGTTCATTCTAGTGCATCCTTTTACTCTTCTTAAAAATTTCATCTCTGTTGCTTGGATTTTACTTTCTTGTTTGGTAGTGATAATCCAAGATTCGCTCCCATGCAAAAAGACAGGGACCGCCATCGTTTTATAAAATTTCAATTTTGTTTGTTTATGGACTTTATTATTATTATTATTCTTCTTCCTTCCAAGTATTAGGCCAAGGCCTGTTACGATCCTATAGAAAAATTTCCCTCCAGCGTTTTCCGGGAAATTCTCGTATAAGACTTGAAAGCAGAATAATAGTCCCTTCGATTGGTTGCTGGCCAAAGGAAGGCAAGACCAGTGATGGGGCTGTCATCTTATAGTCTCTGGTCAGGCTTTTCTGGAGAAGAAAAGAAAATAAAGAAAAGAAGAAATGGAAGAGTCCCGCGCCGTAGCCGAGCGGTTAAGGTAGGAAGCCTTGGCGCAGAGCTACGGGACTTGCGCTGGTTCGAGTCTCCATGGGGGAAGAAATTTTCTCATGGTATTTCGGCCAGTATGGGACCGGTGCCCACCCAGCATCGTGAGGCAATTGGGTAGCTACAATAAGTAGCGGCTCCAGGTTGAGGAACCAGCTGTAACGGCTGGGGGACTCGACATGCTAACCACATGTCACCCCTACACTGGCTGTTGATCATCTACCTCTGTGATTGACACATGTGGATGTGAAGGGCCAGCAGCCGGCTGGTAAAAGGGCAACCGTTGAAAAGTGGAAAGACCCTCAATCGGAGAAATGGAAGAAAGGAAAGACTCCCTAGCCCTCGGATGCCCTAATAGCGTCGGGGTCGAAAAAACAAGAGTTAACCTAGGAGGTTATAATAATAATAATAATAATAATAATAATAATAATAATAATAATAATAATAATAATAATAATAATAATATTGATAGTAAAGTTAAAAGAGTGCAAAACACAAGTAAGTGGAAGAAATGTTTTGCTCAGCTTGGGCACCTTGTGGTCGCCATCCACATATCCCCTAGATGAGGACCCCTGAGGGTACTTTATTATTCAATATTCTAAATTCTTGATAATCATATAAATGTTGTCAGCTCTCATCAAATTGAATGTTAAAACACTAGACAACAACACATCAATTTAATTAACAACTTTAAAAACCTATACAGACAAGGGAACTGTCAACCATATCTTGTCGAATCCTATCTTGAAATTTCTTGCAGAGAAGCGCAGTGAAGTACCAAGGCCGTGTCCAATAATTATCTGTCTTTTCTAACTATAAAACACAGAAATCGAAGTCAGAATCCAGAAATGGGAACCCACTGTACGGAGTCGATGGACTCCCTGTTTTAATAAGAGCGGAGTGTTTTCAGGTGGGACGCGGCTCGGACGGCAGGTACTGAGGGTTAACCAATCTACCATTAAATGAGTTGCATTTCTACCCTATAGTTAAATGATCGATTTGGAGCTTAATTTTAGTCATAAGATAAAAACTTAAAATATGTACCTTTTTGGCAGGTGCCGTCGTCCTAACTATGTTAAAATATTATATTTAAAATATTATCTGGAAGCCTTTCGGTAGTCAACTTCCATCATCAGCAGGATGAGCTTCTGCTACTAGTTATTGTTGTTTATGACGATGCAGTCTCCAAGTGTCTGTAGCAGCAACTGCATCCTCATAATCAACAACAACAACTAGTAGCAGAAGCTCATCCTGCTGATGATGGAATATATTTTCCGAAAGGCCTCCAGTTAATATTTTAAATATAATATTTTAACATAAGTTTTTATCTTATGACTATTCACCTCAACCGAATTTGATATCAATTTTATTAGTATTGACTAAATTTTAATGCCTTGCAGTTAAGAACGGCAGATAATTCTTTGGAAACGGCCTTGGAACATCACACGCTTTTCTGAAGGAAATTTCAAGGTAGATTTCGGCATGCAATTGTTGATAATTCACTTGGGAGTATTATTCCCGAAATAGTGGTGTAGGACTCAGTCCTAATTTTTTCACCAGTGCTCGTTTACTTTGAAGCAGGTGATCAACTCTCCTGCCGCAATGGATATAACTCAAAATGATACAAACCAGTTATTTGAATTTAACTTGCTTTGAATCAAATGCAGGTTCTTAACATCTTGCACATCTAATGCAAATTTGTGCGCCCTTATTCCTATTATTATTATTATTATTATTATTATTATTATTGCTATTATTATTATTATTATTATTATTATTATTATTATTATTATTATTATTATTAACAACTTCATAAAGGCTTTTGACAAAGTAGACAGAAATATATTACTACAAATTTTAGCTGATGATAACGTTCCACAACAATATATTACTAATATCTTCAACATCTATAAAGATAATGAAATCTCTGTTAAACAAGATGGCAAATTATCTTCTTGGGAAAAGATCAGCACTGGAGTAAGACAGGGATGTGGACTTTCACCGGTGCTTTTCATTATATATATGAATAAATTGATAAACGAATGGAGAAAAACACAACGAGGATATATACCCATCAATAGGAACCTCAAACTCGATGCTATTCTTTTTGCAGACGATTTAGCTCTTCTGGCACTTTCCGAAAATGATTTGCAACGATCAATTTATAATTTACAAAAAATAGGTGCCAAATTTAATATGGAAATATCAATTACCAAAACTAAAATTATGGCATTTCATGGGAAGGACCCCATACAAAGTAAAATCTGTCTCCAGAATAAAATTTTATACAGATCTAATCAATTTAAATATCTTCGATATTATCTCTCTATCTGCGATGAAAAAGATATCCCTGAAAAAAATACTAGTTATAATAAAAGTTTAGGAATTACTAATCAAGTTATGAAACCATCCCTTGTACAAAAAAAAAAACACCAGATTACGTTTATATAACACTTTGGCTAGACCAGTGTTGATCTATGGTAGTGAAGCATGGACACTAAAAAGACAACATGAAAGCAGAATAACGGCTTGTGAAATGAGATTCTGCGCAGAACAGCGGGTTACACCAGATGGGATCGGAAAAGGAGTACCGATATCTTAAAAGAATTGAAGACTACTCCAATTTTGGAATATATTAAACAGTACAAACTAAATTGGAAACACCATCTTGGAAGAATGAGTTCAAATCGGATCCCAAAGCTGTTTATAATTATATACCAAGAGGACGAAGATCACTGGGCCGTCCTATGAAACGCTGGAGGGAAAATGTTCTATAGGATCGTAACAGGCCTTGGCCTAATACTTGGAAGGAAGAACAAGAAGAAGAAGATTAACATCTTGTAAATCTAGTTATAGCCTGTAACTTTTTTTGCACAGAATAACTTACTATAGGATCAGACATAGGAGAGAGACTCCTAAAATGGCAATGGTGACAGATATTTAGTTAAAAATCGACATTATTATGCATTTGACCTATTGTTTTATTCTGGGCGCTTCTAGCATCGTTATATCTAAAAAGTATCAAATCAGAATCATTTGATTTCATATAATTGAGTGTTTAGATTGGTCTCACTTTTTTCTGCATGGATAATTATTATCCTAAATAATTAAAAATATTAACTCGTAAAATTCAGTACATTATTAAAATCTGCTCTTGGTAATTAAGCTATAAAATATAACTATTACAGTTTTCATGAATGTGTACTTTTGAATAAAATAAACAAAATATGTGAAATATTGTTTTATTTTAAAACAATAGTACATTATATTTAGCCCTCTATCCACATATACCACATCATTATTGAAACCACTAGCAAACTTTTTGCGGTGGATGATTCCCCTCGCAATTAAATCGCACTGGTAAATAGAAGTTTTTTTTTGTTTGTGTGTAATAACGGCACTTTAATTTGCGGGGATACATTGTTATCTGATGTTTGTTTGACCTTTACAAACAGAGTATTTTGAGATGAAATCGAACAAATGACCGGATATATATAGATAGATATTATAAATATATAATATCTATATATACAAGCGTTACTGCTATAAAGTAAATATTCTCTTTAATAATTTGCTTAACTGTTATGTTAGCCGCTAGATGGCAGTTGAAAGAAATTTCCGCTACCTCTTGTGTGAATTGAGAATACTACATATATAAGAAAATTGTATGTTTGTCTTGGAATTCTTGGGTAGCTCAGTTGGTTAGAGCGCTAAAGGTACAGACTTTAGAGACTCGAGTTCAAATCCCGACTCAAGCATTCTTTTTTCTTTTCATATCATATATATATATATCCATCCATAGTAATACTGCCCGAGGGCAGGTCTTTCACTGCAAGTCATAGAATTTTCATGCTATGATTTGCAGCTTTACTAGGGATTTGTAGGTAGGTAGCTTCCCGTTGCTTTCCACACCGGTGAAGGATGATGATGATGATGATAATGATGGGGATGATGATGATGATGATAATGATAAGGATGATGATGATGATGATGGCCATATGATTTCGGGGACCGTTTGGGCCGTAAAGTTTTCCTGACATTTGTCTTACAGGTGAGGAAAATCCCCGATTAAAACCTGACCCAGAAAAACTGCCCCGACCGGGGATCGAACCCGGACCCGCTGCGTGACAAGGCAGCACGCTACCTCGAGACCACAGCGGTGGATATATATATATATATATATATATATATATATATTTCATGGGCAATAATATATCTAACTTAATAGAGAAAAAAACATACAAATAAATTATTAAATCATTACAATTGATCTTGTTTTATAAAATGAGTGTCAATGATTCTGTCTGTCAGGTATTTTTCATACTTACTGCAAATTAAAAAACACACATATTCCTCGAGTAGTTAAAATTACTACAATAACATGTGCATTTTTAAATAATTTTCTTGGAATTACCTTAGATTGTTATTGAAGCGATTCCAGAATAATAATGCACTGGGTCTGCAAGTAAACACGAATAAAACTAAATACATGGTCACACAAATATATTAATTATATAATGGAAATAGACACTTAATGAAATTAAAAAAAAATAATTAGTGGCTGAAGATTGATGCATCCTCAACAAATGAACGGATATATATATATATATATATATATATATATATATATATATATATATTTCATGGATTGAAACAGAAGGATATACAGAGACTTAGATCTGCTGAATTGAGATACCTTCGGAGGACTGCAGGATACACACTACTAGATCACAAAAAAAAATGAAGACATCTTAGAAGAATTACACATGGAACCTTTAGAAAACAAAATTTCTGATTATAAGTCAAGATGGATGCAACATGTTCATCGAATCGAAGATCACAGAATACCCAAACAAATGTTAAGATATCAACCTGCAGGAAGAAGAAGACCAGGACGTCCACTCAAAAGACTTTTGGATGGTGTTTCTCTTGAGACCGAAACAGGTCAACAAATGGCCTAAATTCGTGAATGTACTATGATGATGGTGATATTTCATGGACAACAATATATCTCTAACTTAATAGAGAAAAAAGAGAAAAAATAAATATTTGAATCATTATTATTGATATTTTTTCTTTATAAAATGAGTGTCAATGATTCTGTCTGTCTGCTTATCTGTCTGCCTGTCCTTTTTGGGCTCAAAACTACTTGACCGATTTGAATGGTTTTTTTTCTTCCATCATTTAGATCATTTTTATGCGATAATTGCTGTATATAAAAAAATATTGCGGTACGTACTATAGGGCCAGATCTAAAACAAAAGTGATTCGGTGCACTAAAAAAATAGCTTTTTGGACGCTTGAATGGCTTATGCTACCTAAACCGTAACAAATACACCAAATTAATGTAAACAATATATCTAAATAAATTCTACAAAAAGGCCCCCACACAATATATATATATATATATATATATATATATATATATGCGTCCGTACACGTATTCCTCGTCAAAACTTCACTTTTAAAATCCCCTCTATTCTTGAACTCGTGGTGCTTGGTCCCGAGCAGTAAGTCATCAGAATTGTGGAATAAGATTTTTGAATCACTCTGTATATATAATGGACGTTATTATTTAAATAAGCGTTGGCAGTTGAGTACTTAATCGACTTCGGTGGTATTGGGCTTAAGTTCCTTGCTTCTATTCTGGAGGGTCGTATGATGGAACTCAGTCGCGGACAATAATTTTTTTAGGATAGCAAAAATAATTCGTGCGGGTTGGACTTTAAAGACACAGGTCTCGATTCTGTAGATTTTCGAACTCATAAAACAACCTCGAGTCAAATATAGAGCCTTCTGAGCAAAACCTACTCGTCCCTTTCCATCTAAGTAATAGCTTAATTACCTAATAGGCATCTCTTGGAGATAACCACTTGTCACCCACTGAAATATGTAGAGAAATAAGCGAAACTAAATTAGCTTGGATAAGTAACTCCTCTTAAGGAACACCCTTTGTCGAGGCGATATCGGTAATGTACTCCCAGAAAAACAAAGTCTTAAGAAGGAATGAGGCTGAATCGAACGCTACGCAAATCTAAGCTGTACGTATTGTAAATAAATATAAATACTCTCAACTCGTGTCCATCATAGGGTCGGGTCGAGGAATGATATGAGATGAAGCCTCTTTATTCATAGAGGTCTGTGAACTACAAGGGTGCCGGTCGACCTCTCCTGATGCACCATCACAGGGACGGAAGAACTTATTCAATTATATCAATAACAGTAATACACCTCTACTTTGGTTTCAGCCAAATTAAGAATCAGGGTAAATTAATACCATAGGATTAACTCGAAACTAATTACATTGTTGTTTCTAATTCTACTTTAAGTTATAAACGAAATGGATGGGATGAGGATGGAGAAATGATGGAATGAAATTTGTGGCTGGGGAAAACGGAAGAAACCCCGGGAAAAACCTGCCCAAGCTCCGTTTCGTCCACCACGAAACCCACATGGAGTGATCCCAGCGGCGAGAAGTGAATAAGGTTTTTAGTAAGATCTTCATTATGCCCCTCGTTGTGGCGACAATTTTGAAGAAGTAATTCTTTTCCAATATTGTGGCGATGTTTTGAAGAAGCTAACTCTCTTCATGCCCGATGTTGTAGTAACATTTTGTAGGATTAGTGTCCAAAAAAAGAATTACTGGTTCAGGTTGGGTTTGATTTTCGGTAGAGCTGGATTCTCTTCTCAAGGTCGGAAGTTGGTACACGGGATAGGAAAACACTTTAAAAATCACTAATAACTGATTGTTGTAGAAATAGTTGTAAATTTATTTACTATTTAATTTCCCAGCAGATCAAGTAAATATAGGTGGTATTATTCTTCACCGTCAATTAAAATTAAATTTTCTTTTCTTGAATCAACTATTCTTCTTGTATTAAATATCACATTTTATCAGGAGAGCTGTTATTGCTTCTATCCTTGATGAAAGTTTATATGCTGACTGACCAGTGTAATTATTTTCTAATTTTAAAGAACATTATTACATCACATGATTTTATATTTAAATTCTATTGGTTAATGGTCCATTAAATACCAGGTTTAAATTTGATTTGTTAAATCAAAAAGTTAATTGTTTTAACATCCAATCAGAATTTAGTATACTTTTATTTAAAAATATTAAGTTAAGCAGGTGTTCTTATTACAGTTATAACAGAAAGCTTTATATTTCAGACAACAATTACTTAAAACACAATTTTAAAAGCATTATTTAGAAAGACTGTTATATAATACAATTTCTTTAATTGTTACTGAGACATTTTTATTCAACAATGAAAAATTCATTATTTAGATGTTTTTCTTTATTTAAGTTATATTTAAATATTAAAAGAATTTTAAAATATAAAATTATGAACTTAAACTTTCATATTTATTATGATATTAAAATCCTGCTATAGAAGTGAGCGTCTAATCGCTTGCATCACTGAGCCGTCTTCTAAATTGTATCGTACACTTCGAAAATATAGTTTGGCAATGCGCTTTAAGCATAATTAAAAACCAATATTACATATACAATTGAGGAGTTGAATGGACTATGGGCACAATTAAAGAAATATACGTTTTGATATATTAGCAATTGATATGTAACTAAATGCATAACATTGTTGTTTATTTTAATTGATACAATCAGCTGCTGAACCTGTTGTAATCGAGATATCGGAACGAAACTTTTCAGGCTGACCAACTACAAAATGGCGAGACCAAAAATGCATTGAACGGAAAAATGTCAAAACATGAGTTACGTCCATATTCCATTCAACTCCTCAATTAATGTAAGATTTAATACAACATTCAGAACTAGTGTGACGTCATATGAATATAATACTCAAATTAACACAATAAATCAATTCGATATCAGGAATCTATACTAAATAATGTAATTTGTTATGTGTAGTGAAACGGTATAACCATCGACACGTCATAACTAGCCAATGGGATTCGAGGAATCCACCTGCATGTAGACTCAAAGCCCCTATTCTGCACTATTCCGTAATCCACGCAGGGGCTTTTTTCACTGAGAGTACAGTAGATAGACTGACAGGCAGGCAGGCAGGCAGGCAGGCAGGCAGAGTAAACAAAAAATGAACCTAGTGAGCAGATGTAGAAATACACACTAAAAAGGTTTGATTTTTCCAGCTGTCAGAGAGTTTCTTGTTATAGCTGTGTAAATTCTGAAGGCAACAAAAGAAATTTAGAACTGAACATTAGATTATTTGAGAACAGGTGAACGAGTGCCACGAACAGAAAGAAATAAAAATGACAAAAATGGCAAGTCGGATGAAAGCAAAAGAATCCATTATAGAGAAGATTGAAGAAAAACATTTGAGATATTTGGGTCACTTAAAGTGGATGGATAGTAAAGCGGATACTATTATCTAACGCACTGGTACTATGCAAAACCCGGAGGTTCATAGCCTCATGGAAATATGCTCTCTATACATTCCTATATAGAGCTAATATCTTCCAATTATTCCCTGTATAAGTTACCTCCCTCACATAAGGTTAATATTATTCTCCCACTTCATTCTTGGCCACCTGTTATGTGCTTTTCGTATGGATTTGTTATAGTAAGTATCAATGTCCTCTTTCTTACCTATTTGTGCCATATATGCTGCCTTTATAAATCTATGAGACATAACTGTTCTTATTATATGTGATTTGCCATAAATATAACGGAGCTCACTGTTTTGTAGTTTTCTCCATTCACCTTCTGCTCGTATATCTTTAGCCCAACATTTTTCCTAAACACTTTATTCTCAAATACTCATTACATCTTTTTGTATTTATATTGATGATGTAATTAACAAATGGAGGAATGAAGTACCTCTGGGAATACCAGTTAGTTTAAATAAGAAAATAAACATATTGCTATATGCAGATGATATCTCAATAATACAGAATCATGAAGATAACTTACAACATTCAGTATATAAGTTGAGTCAAATTGGCAGCGAATATAACTTGAAAATTTCCACAAAAGAGACAAAAGTAACAACTCATCGAGGAAAATTCTCTATACGTTCCAAAATAATAATAGAAAACAAAATATTGCAACAAGTTTTGATTATCTTGGATGCAATATAATCTAACATAGAGACAGAGACTTAGAAACCAAATTGAATAAATTTCAGTCTGTATGTGTGACAATAAATAGAAATCTCCACAATAAAACTAGAAAAAACCAAAATTAAAGTTTTATAAAGTAATGGCTGTGCAGGTATTAATGTTTGGCAGTGAGTCTTGGATATTGCAGGCAAGAGGTAGAAGGAAGAATCAATCGGCTGAAATGAGGTTCCTTCATAGGGCAAAAAAGCTGCTCAAAAATGGATCTGATAAGAAATGAAGATATAAGAGACGAATTTAATATTATACAACTTAAATTAGAAAATAGAGGAATATAAAGACAATAGGAGAGCCCACCTGGATCGTACGTATAACGAAATAATGTCAGCACTAGCGTATAACTATCAACCTCAAGGAAGAAGAGATGTGGGACGTCCGAGGAAGAAATGATTCTAACAGTGTGAAGACGGAACAGGCAAGATTGCCTAACCCCTGCAAGGGAAATGATGATACTCGTTATATTTTCTCATTTCTTAAAGTGAGACACTGTGTTTTGGAATCATATAAGTGGAAGATTCACCGTTGTATATATTATTCTACTGAAGTTGGGATGACAAGAATTCCTGAAATGTTTAGTCTCATTAGTAAGTGTTTCAAGAGTTGTGCCTTATTTATTTCCTTTCTGGGCCTTAAACCTTTTGTTATTAACATTATTAGATCCATCCATCCATAGTAATTCTGCCCGAGGGCAGGTTTCACTGCAATCATAACATTTTCATGCTATGCTTTGCAGCTTTACTAGGGAATTGCAGGTGTGGTAGCTTCCCGTTGCTTTCCACACCGGTGAAGGATGATGATAATGATAAGGATGATTTCGGGGACCGTTTGGGCCTTAAAGTTTTCCTGACATTTGTCTTACAGGTGAGGAAAAACCCCGATAAAAACCTCAACCAGAAAAACTGTCCCGACCGGGGATCGAACCCGAGCCCGCTGCGTGACAAGGCAGCACGCTACCTCGAGATCACAGCGGTGGATAGTCGAAACTGGGAAAATTAATATGACAACCAATACAAACATATGTTACTATAAAGAAAATTGAAATTTTAATTTCTAAGATTTGTCTAGTAATTTATTATGAAGTGAGTTGTATTTGGTTACTTAACGCATGCCCCAATTGGGAGTCAATGACCAATCACGTTTCAATGAATTTTGTTTTACAACAACCATTCACACTCAATAATTATCGAGTTTTGATTATCAAAAATGAAGAAAGCTCCTCCTTTTTAATATTCTGAACAGGTCAGAGCATTATTTTGCTGTGACTCTCTCTCTCTCTCTAACAAATACGTTGAATATAGCAAATAATGAACAGATTCCTTCGAACTATACATTTGATAATTGTGCGTACAATAATTGTGTTTATAAATAATGATTTTACTGAGTTGTTTCCTAAAAAATGATTGATAACCCTTAATGTTGGTTATAATATACAGTTTGATGTCTTTCATTTTTCTCTACTAGGGTGCATTCGTACAATATTGCGATCCTATTTGGCAATAAATAATTTGATCAATTTGCAGTGATGAACAAATTAAACATAACCAAACATTTCTCATTTGTTTTCAAACATCGCCGTTTACATTAAATATATAAATATTCACTTCGTAACTGGTGAATTTGTGGGTAATTTGGAATTCAATAGTGGCATTACTTATGAATAGAAATGTTATGCAATTTGTAAGGGGCTTAAAGGAAATGTTTGCTCCCTTCTAAATAACTTAATTGCATCTCTAAAATGTTGTAAAACACCAATAAATCTAATCTTGTTAGGCCTTTTATGAATATGAACATAACCTAGCCTTTCATAAAGAATTTAAGACATTCATTTGAAACAAGAATGTTCTTCTTCTTCTTCTTCCGTATGCAGTTTTGGGTGATGATGCCCGTTCTGCGACTACAAAAACTGATCTTTCCATCGGTTGAAGGGTCTTCCAAGGTCTCTTTTGCCTTTAGGGTTGAGTTGGTAAATCATCTTTGGTAAACGGGAATTTGACATTCTCTGACGTGTTGGAACCATTTAATCTGATAATTTTGTATATGTTCAACCATTTCCTTACTATTCCACTGCATCCTTATTCCATCACTCTTCATTCTATCCCTTAAAGTTACTCCAGTTGTTAATAAAATAATAACATTTATCTTCATCCTTTACAAGTTATTCAGCGAAATTCGGTTATGAAAATTGAAATTGGGTTTCATGAAAGCTAGAATTGTTTAAATTGTTCAGATCATCTTCTGTGTGGGCGTCCAACATTTCTCCTTCCGTGTGGTTTATAATTTAGCAATAATTTTGGAAATCTTTCTTCTGGCTTTCTATCAACATGTTCTTTCCAGGCGTTCCTATATTTAATTATTCGATCTGTAAGTTTGAAAATATTTCATTCCTTTCTTATATCTTCATTTCTGTTCTTATCCTGAAGAGTATATCCTGCAATATATCTTAAAAATATCATCTCAACTGCTTCGAATCTTTGATCTTGTCTTTTAGTGATCGTCCAACATTCTGATCCATGCATCAATACAGGAACAGCCTTTACTTACTTACTTACTTACTCACTGGACCTATCGAACCCATAGGTTCATGGCCGCGCGGACATAAGCTCTCCATACATCCCTATCCTGAGCTAATATTTTCTAATTATTCCCTGTATAATCTATCTCTCAAATCATAGTTAATGTTGTTCTTCCATCTCATTCTTGGTCTACCAACTGGGGGTTTTCCCTCTGGCATTCCTACTAGAAGCTTCCATGCACGTCTTTCATTCCCCATTCATGCAACATGTCCTGCCCATCGCAATCTACGAGACTTAACTGTTCTTATTATATCTGGCTTCCTATAAAGACCATGTAGTTAATTGTTATGAAGTCTTCTCCATTCACCTGTCTGTTCATCTCTCTTTGGTCCAAAAAAAAAATCCTAAGAACTTTATTCTCAAAAACTCGTAATCTCATTTCCTACCTTAAAGTAAGAGTCCATGTTTCGCACCCATATAATATAACTGGTAGAATAAGGAACAGCCATTATTTTACAAAATTTCATTTTTGTTTCATTTCTTGTGTACATCCATTATTTCTCTATTTTAGTATTTCTAATTTTGTCTCTTCTTGAATTTCTAAGAACCCTCTTCCTTGCTGTCTATTTAATAATAATAATAATAATAATAATAATAATAATAATAATAATAATAATAATAATAATAATAATAATAATAATAATAATAATAATAATAATAATAATAATAATAATAATACAATTAATAATAATAATAATAATAATAATAATAGTAATAATAATAATGATAATAATAGCTTTATTTTACCTGGCAGAGTTAAGGCCTTAAGGCCTTGTCTACCACTCAACCAGGTTTAAAAAAAATACAAAAAAATAGTCTTACATCTAAATTACAATATATATATATATATATATATATATATATATATATATAAACGATTACAAGTTATGAATACAATACAATTAATATTTATAATGTATTTTGATTTACTCTAAATTTAACGAATTAAATATATAATATCAACAAGATATATAAAAAACAAGGAAAAGAGATTAATGACATAGTATAAAATTAAATAAATAGAGAAATATTAATTATTAGACAACAGATAAATGTATAAGCGTGACATAAAGGTGCCAAGTGTGCGGCAACCCCTGATATCTTGAGGAAGGAGATTCCAGGAGCATTAAATATAATTTTATAAAATATCAATTGTTTATCTTGTGTCACATTCGACTCATGGTTGATTAAACAAACTTATATACTGTAGCGTATCTGTGTTGCTTAGGTGATGTGCAACACCCAGGAGAACTCACTTTGTTTAGAGATGGTGAAGTAACTTGGTTGCTTCTAACCTTTTTGGAGCAGGATTACAGTTAACTCTCATAGGGATCAGACAAATAACCAGTGTGCATTAAGTGCGTGGTTATGTCCTACCAGCACGAGTAGGCCTACTGTTCCACTGCTATATAGGCCTATATATACAGAGTGAGTCTAAATTCCCCTACAGAGTTTGAGGTGTTATAGAGGGACAAAAGACAATTGAATTTAACATAGGGACCGATGTCCGGAAACATACTGTTTTTCCCGTTCACAAAATACCATTACAACACATCATATATATATATATATATATATATATATATATATATATATATATATACATATATATATATGCACAGGGTGAGTGGGACCAAGACAATTAAATTTAACATAGGAACCCATGTCCGGAAACATACTGTTTTTTCCGTTCACAAAATACCATTACAACACATCATATATATATATATATATATATATATATGCACAGGGTGAGTCTAAATTCCCCTACAGAGTTTGAGGTGTTATAGAGGGGACCAAGACAATTAAATTTAATATAGGAACCCATGTCCGGAAACATACTGTTTTTCCATTACACATAAAATACCATTACAACACATGTTGCTCTCTTCGACTCCTGCTGCCTGTTAACCACTTACAAGAAGGGCTCGATGTGACGACCACCGACTTCAATACGGATGCGGTACCTTGGTACCAAGTTCTCGTACACACGATTACCAATCCCTGGTTCTTCAACATCCGCCACAACCATAACTCGTACTAGTAGGTCTTCCTCGGATTCTACAGGGGTCTCCTAAATTAAGGTTTTTATGTGACCTCATAGTTAGAAGTCTAGCGGGGTCAAGTCGGGAAAACATGAAGGCCAAGCAATTGGGCTTACCATTGCACCGAGTTTCACTGTACAATAACATCATGTCTGCGTATTCTGCAAACGTGTATGTCATGGATAACAACAACACAGTACCAATGAAGTATGTACACCTTGAATTCTGCTGTGTACTGTCCTGAAGGATTACTATTGTAATGTGCAAGTGCAAACGTCTCTGGGCGGATCACAAACTCAACTGTATAGCACGTAAACAAACTTGCAGTGGACATGGAACATCAGGTGAGCGGGGAATGATATATGGACTACCTTAGTCAAGACTATCTTACCTTATAAAAGTGGCAAAACAGGAAAAATAAATACTGTTATTTAATCCCTTGCCTAAGCCTGACAGTAAAATTAATAAAAATTGTTCAAAATCTCTCATTAATTGATTTTATTTTGTTAATTCTAATCTTATTTCGGAACCTTAGAACGTTCCCTATATACCCATAAAAATTACCATTCCATATTCACGGCATATTTGCGGAACATATCCCCTGCGAATAAGGAGCTTTTACTGTACTGCTTCCTGTCCTGATCTCTGAAGCAAGGTTCACTAGGGAACAACAGGCAGTCTTGTCTAGAGTGCTTTACATCAGACACATTTCATTGATTAACGCAACCATGAACATGATGTTCAAGTCGATAGTTGGCTCAGTGCCAGAATGTCCTGCTTCTATTTGATGTATTCTTTTTTCTTTACTTATATTCTCTTCACCTTCACTAAATTTACTAAGGCATTCAATAAGCTACAATCAATAGCAGCAGAGTTCCACATTTTGTTTTCTTTGCTAATTTACAATCTGTCTTATCAGAATAAATAAATAATAGTTTTAAAAAACTAAAAGAACGCGCTTTATTAGAAAACTAAAAAATGGAAAATAATTTTAATTTCCAATACGCTTGGGATAAAATAAAGTGGTCAACAAAAAAATCATCTCCAACACATTTAGAATAAAATTAGAGTTATCAACAAAAAGAAAATAATTTTACCATCAAAAGCGTGGGGTGCTCTATATCAATTAATATATTTGATAATAAACAGATATTGGTAAAAGTAAGCTCTCTAAGAAGAAAATGTAAAAGTCATAAAAAGCACTTTTTTTTACTCTTGGAATTTATATATAGGCAGCTCCGTGGTGCAAGCGGTTAGACGCTCGCATCTCACTGCTGGGGTCCCGAAATCGAGTCTCGGTCACTCCATGTGGGTTTCGTGGTGGACAAAACGAAGCTTGGGCAGGTTTTTATCGGAGTTCCTCCAGTTTTCCCTGCCACAATTTCATTCCACCATTTCTCCATACTCATCTCATCCATTTCGTTTCATTTTATTCATCTGTCCCTGTGATGGTGCATGAGGCGTGGTCGGCCGGCACCCTTGCTATTCACGGACCTCTGTATTTAGGGATTCATCCCATCTCATCCCTCGCCCCGAGCCTGAGTTGGACACGAGTTGAGGATATTATTACAATTTATATATTTCGACGAATGATGTAATTATGTTAAAAGATTCCGGGCTATGTGGTCGTGGTCTATAACTGATATATCTTCCAGATGTTTCTCCCTCAACTTCGGAGGGCATCGTCAGTGGCGAGTGCTTCTAGGTGGTATCACCTTGTCGTAGACTCGGCTGTAAGCCACTGAAGATAACCTCCGCAGTTGAGGGTAAAACGTCTGGAAGATATTACCAGTTATAGACCACGGCCATATAGCCGGGAATCTTCTAACATTATGATTACCGGCCGTGAAAGCCTAAATTCTAGAATGGTGTTATTATTCACCTACCAAGGATATGCAACATGAACGAACAATATTCAACAGTATCGAACGAAACATTTGGGAGTAAATTATTTGTAGAATTTCAATATTAGAATTGCTTGTACTTCTCCATAATTGGATGCCCTAAATCCAGGTAGATTTAATGATTTCTGTTAGACCATTACGGAAAAATCTTAAAGGTTATCGACATTGGTCTTATAGATGAGGGAAAACCGCGAAGAAACCGCTCCAAGAAACATTTTTCCGACCGGGAATCGAATTCGGGCCCGCTGCGTACGAGCAACGATATTACCCTGAGGTCAGAGCAGTGGACAATAATAATAATAATAATAATAAATAATAATAATAATAATAATAATAATAATAATAATAATAATAATAATAATAATACTAATAATTAATAATAATAATTTTTAATAGTAATATACCACACTACAATAGTTCTCCTTCAACCCAAAGTGATTTGTCGCCAGATGTTCCTCTCTAGAGCATCTTCTTCCCTCATATCTCTAGCTTCCATGCTTCTCCTCACTCCATTTATCCAACATTCTCTAGGTCTGCCTCTTCCACTTTTTCCATTGCCTTTCCAATCAAGGACCTTCTTTGGTATTTTTCCTTCTTCCATTTTTTAGAGGTGTCCATACCATTTCAAAAGTTATTCTTCTATTTTTTCGAATGTGTGTTCTTAACTTGCATAATTTCCCTCATTGTGCTGTTTCTGACTTTGTAACTTAATAATAATAATAATAATAATAATAATAATAATAATAATAATAATAATAATAATAATAATAATAATAATAAAAGTAATAATAATAATAATCATTATCATCATTCTGAGAATTTTCCTTATCATTGAGGGTTTTCTCCAACCAGTCTTAGCTAATTAACATGAATTAAAAAACATATATAAATGACTACGGACTTATAGATTATCAGTTTGCTACAAACATTAACAGATTTCCCTTAATTAAAGTTCTCCATCGTACTCTGTCCTCTGTGTCTTCATCTGTTACACCAAATTCCGTCATTGAATTTTGAATGTTGTTCTTTAACGTTGTTCTTGGCTTTCCATTTCTCTCCCTTCGTTCAATTTTCCATGTATAGACGACCTTTGGTAGTGTTCCATCCTGCTTTCTCCTTACGTGTCCATACCAATTTAGCCTCCTGTGTTCAACCTCATTCATTATATTTCTTTCTGTGTTCATCCATTTTCTAATTTCTGTATTTCCAATTTTTTCCAGTCGAGATTTTCTGGCAGCCCTTCTCCAAAAATCTTATTCCAACTGAAGTTATTCTGTTGACATCTTGTTAATAATAATAATAATAATAATAATAATAATAATAATAATAATAATAATAATAATAATAATAATAATAATAATAATAATAATAAATTCAAAATCATAATAATACTACGCAATAATCAGCTGTGAGCTTGTTGTAAAGCAAAAGACTGCAAATTGTGAAAATAATTATCCCATAAAGTATTAAGCTCTTGAATTACGAAAAAGAAACAACATTTTATTCATCTTTTGTCATTTGCTTCTTAAATTGATCGTGTATGCTAAAGGTAATTTTGTAAAATATACTCTTCTTATTTAACAACTGATCTCGCGATAAGGTGGCGTAGAATATTCTAATTTTAACGTAAAAGAATAAACCCACACACAAACATTTATAATAAAACAACATCTGGTATAGAAATATTTGTATCTCTCTCCGTCCCAAAAGCTACAGCTGAGTTTGATAATAAAAATGACAAGAGCAGCTATGCATGTGCTCAAACAAAAGTCCTTAAGCTATGTTATTTTAAAATCTAAATTAAAATCTCTTCACTTTGTAATATTGTAAATATAGTTATGTTTGTATATGGTTTTCATAAAATAGCTAAAATAATTAATTTCACATATGTTGTGAACGTGTTCCAAACTACACTAATGAAACAAGGTTCACACATACACAAAAGGGAGAGACAAAGAGTTGGATAGATATATGCATTTTATTTAATTTACTTGAGATGGTGGATAATTGTAACCTCTTATTTTCATTTAGAAATCACTGACTGGACGGACGTTTCGAGACTTGCATTTATTTACTTTATAATTTTAATTATTTGTTTATTCTCTTGGTGTTGGTTTAACCTTTTCCTTTAATAGGTACTTTTTTTATGCCCCACCGACATATGAGCATTACGTATAGTATAGGGTGTGACATGTGGGCAACATGTAGGATCACCCAGCTGGACCCACCCGCCTCCACTCCTTGGGATACTTCAGCCTCGAAGCCCATACTCCCAAGTCCCAACTGTTTTTGTCATAAGAAATGCCACGAGTGATTTCCAAATTATTGATAAATTCACGACTCACGAAGTAAGGAGTGAATTTATCTAGACTATTTAACTCATGTCGCAAATGGTAGTCAATGACCAATCACGTTTCAATGAATTCTGTTTTACACCAATGACAGTCGTGTTTTACCTTGCTCTTTATCGATTTCTCTTTATCAGCTCCTGCTTTGGCGATAAAGAAAGCTCCTCCTTTCTTTAATATTCTGAACAGGTTAGACCATTATTTTTCTCCAACAAATACATTGGATGTTGCAAATAATGAATAGATTCAGTGATTTTACTGAGTTGTTTATTCAAAATATAGGCCTAAATGATTAACCTATAATGTTGATTATAATAGTTTGGTGTGTTTCATTATTTCTCCACTAGAGTGCATTCTTACAATATTACGATCCTATTTGGCAATAAATAGTATGATCGAGTTGCAGTGAATATACATAACCTCACATTTCTAATTTGTTTTCAAACATCGCCGTTTACATTAACTATATAAATATTTCAAAACACCGGTAACTATTTTCAGATAGTTATTTTTTAGTAAAGAGCTTAATTTTATTCGTTAAATAGTCCTAACAAATTACTTATGAGAATTTAGAAATCAAGAGTAGCATTTGTTAGGACTATTTAACGAATAAATTTAAGCTGTTTACTCGCAAATCATTATTTAAATATAGATATTATAGATATTTTCAAAAATCTTTATATACTTAATGTAAACGGCGATGTTTGAAAACAAATTAGAAACGTTATGTTTCATTTGTTCATGACTGCACCGGATCATATTTATTGCCAAATAGAATCGCAATATTGTAAGAATGCACCCTAGTGGAGAGAAAAATAAACACATCATTACAGGTTATTAATTAATTTCTGATGTCCTATGATGTAAATATGTCAATTATATTTTTCTGCAACGTTAATTCCTGGGCAATAATACGTTTAAGAAAGTGCAATTCTTTTTTCTCATGGTATAATCAATTGCTACGAATGTTTTTTTTATATATCTCGCAAGCAGAATCTGGTTACATTCGTGCAATATATATACAACATGGGAGCAACTTGATAAAATGAAAGCGATAAAATGAAAGTAATAAAATTGAGGCGAAAACTACTGTGATTGGTTGTGAATCAAAATTCATTGAAATGTGATTGGTGATTGACTGCCATTTGGGGCATGAGTTAAATAGTCTCTTTAATCTACTTTGCGACCACTGCAAGTCCTCGGCTTGAAACCAACACCCCAGGAGGTGTTGGAATCACAATTTTGGGAAATTGCTAAGCTTCATAGTACGTCAGGTCGTTCACCCCTGACGACCCCACGGTTGGTCCACGGGTTCCTCGAGCCTGGCCGGGATGACTGCTTTGCATGCCGTATCGCCCGAGGAGCCCTTGGATCAACTGACGTGTCGTCAGGGGTGAGCGTCCCGAAATTGTGACTCCTACTACATCTTCTCCCGGGGTGTTGATTTTAAGCCGAGAACTTGAAGTGGTCGCGAAGTACATTAGAGAGACAAAAGTAATTGGGACTTAGGAATATGGGCTTGGTGCTCGACGTATTCCAAGGGGTCCCCCAGGCGTTATGACTGGTTTTCTCAACCTGGAGCTCCTAATTTTCTCAACCTTATCCGCTCTTAGAGTATTCCTAACATAAACAAACGCCAATTGTATCCTTCCGCCATTCGCGCCAAAATTACTGCCATATTGATAAAGAGCATGTATAAAGTATACAAGACATGTGATCGTCGAATAGGGCAGTTTACAGTAAAGCTGGTGCGATTTTTCACTGAACTTGTGAAAATACGTTTAATATAAGTGTTTTTAACCAATAGTTAAAGGTTTGACAGAACGTATGTTTTAAAAATTTAGATGGCGACATGGCAACAGATGACTCGACATCTTCAGCCATTTTATTGCATCAGAATCGACTGAAGCATGACTCAAATGTATCATCCATATGTAATAAACTATTTTAAGTTGTAATGTATATTTTATAATGTTTTCTTTGTTTGGAATATTACGGTATTAATTTCATTCACGAAGAATAATAAGTTTGAGGACATATTTTTAATTTAATGAAGGGAACTGCTTTTTCGCGTACTTATTGCTTCTACAACGTACGTTGGTGACCATTACCAATGAAAAGCGAACAGGTCACATGATTTTGTTTTGGTGAAGATCACTTTAAGAGCGGATAGCCTTGCTGCCAAATTTTCTGAGGATGCTGGGAGGGATCGAATCATAATAGCGAAAATTCTATGAGAACATTTGTTCTCGAAGCAGCGCAAGTCTGTAGTTGGGAGCCACCGATTCGTAACTAACTAAGTAACTCACTGACACTGTCGAACCCGTAGGTTCATGGCCGCGCGGACACAAGCTCTCCATGTATCCCTATCCTGAGCTTATGTTTTCCAATCATCCCCTCTATAGTCTACTTCCCTCAACTCATAGTTAATGTTATTTTCCCATCTCATTCTTGGTCTACCAACTGGGCGTTATCCCTCTGGTTTTCCTACAAGAAGCTTTCATGCATGTCTTTCATTCCCCATTCGTGCCACATGTCCTGCCCATCGCAGTCTACGAGACTTAACTGTTCTTATTACATCTGTCTTCCTACATATACCATGTAATTCACTGTTATGAGTGTTCTCCATTCACCTATCTGTTCTTCTCTTTTTGGTCCAAAAATTTTCCTAAGAACTTTATTCTCAAATACTTGTAATCTCCTTTCCTCCCTTAAAGTAAGAGTCCATGTTTCGGACCCATATAATATAACTGTCCACCGCTGTGGTCTCGAGGTAGCGTGCTGCCTTGTCACGCAGCGGGCCCGGGTTCGATCCCCGGTCTGGGTGAGGTTTTTATCGGCGTTTTTCCTCACCTGTAAGACAAATGTCAGGAAAACTTTAAGGCCCAAATGGTCCCCGAAATCATATGGCCATCATCCTTATCATTATAATTATCATCCTTACCATTATCATTATCATCACCATCCTTCACCGGTGTGGAAAGCAACGGGAAGCTACCACACGTACACAATTCCCTAGTAAAGCTGCAAGCATAGCATGAAAATGCTATGATTGCTGTGAAGGACCTGCCTTCGGGCAGAATTACTATGGATGGGTGGATAATATAACTGGTAAAATAATAGTTTTATATTATGAGAACATTTCTTCCCACAGGGACTCGAAGCAGCGCAAGTTCTGTAGCGGTACACCAGTCAAACATTCCTTAAACCACTCGCTATATTTCGGACGACGTAGGGACATCCTTCTTCTTCTTTTCCTATTGCGCTACAGCCCGATGTAGGGCCTTGGCCTTGTGTATTAAGCCCTCCAAAACTGCTTATCCAGTGTCTTCCTTTTGCAGTTACTCACTCCTAGAACCTTCTTTGTGTCCTCGTCCACAGCCACAATCCAAGGGTTCTTCGGTGCGTAGAGGCATTATGTAATCTTAATAACAAAATAAATACATTCATTTTGTTTCTATCGAGTTTAATTAATTACATGCATTTTTGCTGACTTGTCAGGCAGCGGCCAGGGTTCGATTCCCGGTCTGGACAGGCTCCCTTGTAAAGCTGCAAGCACGAAAATGCTGTGTTTGCAGTGAAAGACCTATCCTCGGGCAGAAGTACTATGGATGGATGGATATGCATTTTAGAAATTGTTGAGTTATTGCCATTTTGTGGACGTCTGAGGAAAAATAAAGTAATTATATTTAAGGGCTATAATATGTTTATGTGAAATAACTACATATAAATAATTAAATAAAAATAAAACGTAGTTTTATTTGATTTTCATATTTGTTATATCATTCAGTGACAGCTGTTTCGGTACACTGTACCTTCTTCAGACATATTAACAATATAAATATATCCATCCATAGTAATTATGCCCGAAGACAGGTCCTTCACTGCAACCATAGCATTTTCATGCTATGCTTGCAGCTTTACTAGGGAGATGTAGGTGTGGTAGCTTCCCGTTGCTTTCCACACCGGTGAAGGATGATGATGATGATGATGATGGTAATGATAAGGATGATAATGATGATGATGGCCATATGATTTCGGGGACCGTTTGGGCCTTAAAGTTTTCCTGACATTTGTCTTATAGGTGAGGAAAAACCCCGATAGAAACCTCACCCAGAAAAACTGCCCCGACCGGGGATCGAACCCGGGCCCGCTGCGTGACAAGACAGCACGCTACCTTATAAATATATAGCTACAGCATACCTACTTCCACATATAACTCAGCTCCCCAAAGCGTAATCGGTTAAGGCAGTACTCTACAAGCCGAAAAGTCCCGATGAGATCAGGCTTTTTAAACTGCCATAAAAAAATCGGGACCTACCTGGCAGCTGACGAAACGAGAATTATAGATTTGTATTTGTGGAAAGAATTGTTAATGTTTGTGCCAGGTCTAGAATGGTGTAGTAGGTTGTACACTAGTACGGAGAACTAGAGGTCTACGGTTCGATTCCTGGTTCAGACAATTTTTCTTTTCACAATATCATTATAATATTATAATATGATCCATTATTAGAACTGTGTTAAAATAACAGTATTGGAAAATGTTAAATAACATCGTTTACTGCTTATAAAAGTGGTGGTGTAAAATTCTCAAGTGTAGATACGTATAAACGAAGCCGGCCGTTGGCGATGGTAGTGACACCTACCTGGCAGCGGAAGAAACGAGAATTATAGATTTGTATACGTGGGAAGAATTGTTAATGTTTGTTCCAAGTCTAGAATGATGTAGTGGGCTGCACACTAGTATGGAGAACTAGAGGTCCACGGTTCGATTCCTGGTTCAGACATTAATTTTTATTTTCGCAATATCATTATAATATTATAAGGCCTTGAGGTCGATTCAGCATCTAAATGAATGAGTACAATGAATCAAGAAATATTGGAATAAAGACCGTCATGAAGGATTAAAAATCCTACTGATCCTCGTTCCGATTGTCTAGAGCAGGCCTGTTAATAAGTGGTCACTAGGTGTGAAAAGACTCCCCGCTGCCTCCTATTCAACCCGACGGATAGGCTACTTATTGTCAGTTGTGTTATTTTATAGGGAGTGCAGCTATACGAGGATTGGAAGGAGGACCGCCTCTTCACACCTAGTAGGCACTTATTAACAGCCTTGATCTAGAATAATGCTATCCTTAATCTCGTACTACTCTTAGGGCCTCCTAAGGTCTCTAGTGGAGACACCACTTTAACTTTTTCTCACCTACCTATCATTACTTACTTACTTACTCACTGGCACTATCGAACCCGTAGGTTCATGGCCGCACGGACATAAGCTCTCCATACATCCGTATCCTGAGCTAATGCTTTCCAATCATTCCCTGTATAATCTACTTCCCTCAAATCATAGTTAATGTTGTTCTCCCACCTCATTTTTGGTCTACCAACTGGGCGTTTTCCTTCTGGCTTTCCTACAAGAAGTTTCCATGCACGTCTTTCATTCCCCATACGCGCAACATGTCCTGCCCATCGCAGTCTACGGGACTTAACTGTTCTTATTATATCTGGCTTCCTACAAAGACCATGTAGTTCATTGTTATGTAGTCTTCTCCATTCACCTGTCTGTTCATCTCTCTTTGGTCCAAAAATTTTCTTAAGAACTTTATTCTCAAATACTCGTAATCTCCTTTCCTCCCTTAAAGTAAGAGTCCATGTTTCGCACCCATATAGTATAACTGGTAGAACAATAGTTTTATATATTTTCAGCTTAACGTTTTTTGAAAGGAGTTGGGACATCAAAAGTCTCTGCAATGCATAATAGCACGCATTTCCAGAATTGAGCCTATGTTTAATTTCTTTGTGCATCTCATTCCTATTTGTGATTATTGTTCCTAGGTATTTGAATTCAGCCAATTCCTCAAAATTTCCCTCATTTGTCATTAGCTGTCCATTTCCATTATATAATGTATTTCTACGTGTGACCATATATTTAGTTTTACTGATATTTACTTCCAGTCCTAATTTCTTAGTGTTACTCAATAGTGTGTGCGTGTTGGACCTACCTATCATTTCCATAACAAATATGATACATTGGAATGAAATATTTTTCATCGTAAAAGAACTGTTAATTCAAAATGAAAGTAAAAAACTGGAAGAAAAATTATTAACTTGAATTAATAACAGGTTGGTTCAGTTGGTAGCATTGAAATTAATTATATACATATACATCGCAATTTTCAATGCATACATGCAGAATGAATCATACGATCCGCCATTTATTGCCTGAACAGAAGTAATTTGTCACAATTAATACCATATTTAATATTCGTTTGTAGGTTTTCAAAATATTGATAATGAAAACGCATACAACATGACACCACTGTATATCTCATTTGCATTATGAAAATTGTTTGTTCATATTTGTATTTTTAATATTTGCATATTTTAGTTTTAAATTACACACATCTGACTTTATATTATTAACTACTGTTCAATTTTAAGTATAATCTAACTGGATATATTAAAATTTTCTTTTGCTGAGCGAGTTGTCTCAGGTGTTAGCGTTTTACTCATATTATGGAAATCCAAGTTAAAATTCCGCTGTCGATCAATCTGAGAATTTTTCCCCTTCAGTCCTCAAGACAAAGGCTGGGTTTGAATTATATTACCAAGTTTAATTTCTTCACAATAACTTACAGACACTATCGAACCCGCAGGTTCATGGCCGTGCGGACATAAGCTCTCCATACATCCCTATCCAATTTCTCCAAATACCTTTCAAAATTAAACCAATGTACTCTCACGAGAACATCCGACTGCAAAATAGTATCTACCTCAGGTGATGACAAAATAGTATCTACCTCAGGTGATGATACAACAGTATCTACCTCAGGTGATGATAAAATAGTATCTACCTCAGGCGATGATGAAATAGTTTCTACCTCAGGCGATGATGAAATAGTATCTACCTCAGGCGATGATGAAATAGTATTTACTTCAGGCGATGATGAAATAGTATCTACCTCAGGCGATGATGAATTAATATCTACCTCAGGCGATGATCAAATAGTATCTACCTCAGGCGATGATGAAATAGTATCTACCTCAGGAGATGATGAAATAGTTTCTACCTCAGGCGATGATGAAATAGTATCTACCTCAGGCGATGATGAAATAGTTTCTACCTCAGGCGATGATGAAATAGTATCTACCTCAGGCGATGATGAAATAGTATTTACCTCAGGCGATGATGAAATAGTATCTACCTCAGGCGATGATGAATTAATATCTACCTCAGGCGATGATCAAATAGTATCTACCTCAGGCGATGATGAAATAGTATCTACCTCAGGAGATGATGAAATAGTATCTACCTCAGGCGATGATAAAATAATATTTACCTCTGGCGATGATAAAATATTATCTACCTCAGGCGATGATGAAATAGTATCTACCTCAGGAGATGATGAAATAGTATCTACCTCAGGCGATGATAAAATAATATTTACCTCTGGCGATGATAAAATATTATCTACCTCAGGCGATGATGAAATAGTATCTGCCTCAGGCGATATAATGTAGTATCTACCTCAGGCGATGATAAAATAGTATAAATCTCAGGCGATGATAAAATAGTATCTACCTCAGGCTGATAAAATAATATCTACCTCAGGCTGATAAAATAATATCTACCTCGGGCGATGATAAGATAGTGTCTTCTTCAGGCGATGACAAAATATTTTATACTTCAGGCGATGATAAAATAACTAACACTATCGAACGGAGGTTAATAGCCGGCAGACATAAACTCTCCCTTCATCCCTAATTTGAGATGTTTTAAAATCACTCCCGGTATAATTTATCTCCCTTAATTCATCGTTAATATTACTCTCGCATCTCATTTTTGGCCTATCTTCTGGGCACATTCCTTCTGGTTTTCGTGTAAGAAATTTCCATATTTACTTTAATTTCCCATTCGTGCCACGTGTCCTCCTCATTGCAATCGCGAGACTTAACTGTTCTTATTATCAACAGATTTCCTATAAACATCATGGAATTCACTGTTAAGTAAGTTTTGTCCATGCGCATATCTATTCGTCTCTCTTTGGTCCAAAAGTTTTCCTAAGCAGTTTATTCTCAAATACTCGACATATTTGCTCATTGCTTAAAGTAAGATACCGTGATTTGCATCTATATGAATGCAAGAATAAGAATTTGATTTTTTTTTTAGATTTTACAGGAGTTGGAACGATAATACTGCATAATATGGGTGTTCAGAGTTAAGCCTATGTTTAATTTCTTTTTACATATTATTCCTATTTATAAATTATTATTTGTAGATATCTTCAGATAATATTTAGTTCGTTAATTTGTAATGTATCAGAATCCAAATGTACTGCACGTGTAACACATCAACTACGCTTAACTCTGTAATATGTCGTCTGAGACCATGGGTTCCTTATATACAAATATTCAGCCAATATCCTCGACCAATCTAAATTTTGTCAATGGAGTTTTTCCAAATCTGTATGTATATATATATATATATATATATATATATTTGACATGCAATGAAGGCCAATTACGACTTGAAAAGAAAAATAAATGCCTGAGTCGGGATTTGTAGCCGAGATCTCAAACGTTATACGTTGAAGTTAGAGATTTCGGGTTCAAATCCCGACTCATGCATTTATTCTTTTTTTCATCTCTCTCTCTCTCTCTCTCTCTCTCTCTCTCTCTCTCTCTCTCTCTCACACACACACACACACACACACACATATATATATATATATATATATATATATATATATTCTCAAATAATTACAAACACAATCAGTCATGGATATGTACAAAAATACAAAAACAACTGGAAATCTCACGTAAGAAGAATGAGCAGAACAAGATTACCACGTCAAATCTTAAATTATCAGACACCAGGCAAGATATCTTTGGGTAGACCCTTCAAACGTTGGATTGAGACCGTAACAAACCACTAGGTCTATCACATGAAAGGAAGAAGAAGAAGAAGAAGAAGAAGAAGAAAATATAGGCCTCTATATATATATATATATATATATATATATATATATAAACACGAGTGTGTGTCTGTCTGCCCTTCATTGACTCAAAAACTACTTAACCGATTTGATTGGGCCTTTTTTTCTATCATTTGGAGAACTTCTCTGGGACAATTAACGTATGTAACATATTACCCTACGTACTATAGGACCAGAGCTAAAAAAAGATCATGGGTGCACTAAAAATACGCTTTTAGACGCTTAAATGGCTTACGCTGCCAAAACCATAACAAATACATCAAATTCATATTCACAAAATTGAATATTTAAAAAAAATCTACAAAAAGTCCGTGACAGTATACTTTTAAAGATAACTCACAATAACTAATTTGTCTTTCAGATAATTAATGCTAAGTTCGGAATGAGTAGATTACAGCAAAAGCAGCGTACGGCGGGTATTCTTTTACGGATAACTCACAATAACCATTTTTCAATACTTATAAAATTCACATTGAACCACAGTTAAGGTTGATGCATATAGTTAAAATGTTGAATATAGAACAACGATTCCGAAAAGGCCTTCCAAAAAAATTCAGATTTACGATTTTAAAGGTATTTTATCATTAAGAACAACTGTGACTTCGGGTACTATTTTATCATTTTAACTATAACCATTTTTGTCTTTCAGTTCATTGATGCCAAGAAGATCGGGATAAGTAGATTCCTGGGCAACTCCGGGTAATTAGCACGTGGTATCGAAAAATAATTTTAATGTATAAAATTTCGTGTCACATTGTTTGTCCGCGATGGAATCCTAAACTACTGAAACGATTTTAATAAAATTTTGCACATTGTGTGCAGTTTGATCCAACTTGAGACTTAGGGTAGGTTATAACTAAATTCATAGTCGCATTTTTTTTATTGCAAATTATTTGTTTATTATTTAACAAAGAGTTATAATTATCTGTGAGTTCCATACGATTCTAACAGATGGCGGTGTACTTATCTGTGAGTTCCATACGATTGTAACAGATGGCGGTGTAAGGTAATTTGGTAAGGTAATTGGTTTATTATTTAGCAAAGAGAGGTCCAGATGGCTGTGTTTTTTTGTTGCAACCGCGAATTTCAATTGAATTACAAATATTGATTATTTCATAATTTAAGTGTGTTCAGTGTTTATTTTATTTTCAGTATTATTAATTTCGTGTGTAAATATTAGTTTTAAGTAATCTGGCTGAAAGACAGCAACTTAATTAAAATTTTTAACGTATACCTTAGCCACAGCAACGCGTGGCCGGGACTTCTAGTTAGGATATAAATTTATAACATATTTTCTTTTTACTTATTAAACTAAACATAAAAACATATTTAATTTATTTATGCGTAGCAGCACACGTCGGGTATTAGCTAGTACGTAATAAAAGAGATTCTCTCTGAATTCTCCAAAGTTTAATTGATGGAATATTTTGAAATTTGAAATTCCCATGTACGCCTGCCAAATTCTAGTCTATCTGGAAATGTATAATAGGATATTTGCTTTAAAAATTAATCACTAATTAATAGGCAGTAAAGTTTAACAGGTTAAAGTCTCCGCATTAGTTTAATCGGAAATATTAAATGGTTTAGCGATGGAAAATGTAATGTTTATTAATATGAAATTATAGTGGTTGTAGATTTTCATGTAAATGAAGGTAATGCGGCGTGAAATTGGAGTATTACTTCCATCTGCATGCGCCCAGAGCACAGTATCAATATGTGTCCTTGTTCAATGTTAAACGTAGTTTAACGTACAAAGAATCATGCGTCACATACTTGAAATTTGAATTAATTACTACGTTTGGTATTGTTCTTGCAGTTTCTGAAATTGGCATCAAATTTGGAACAGTAAGCTGATTTGAAATTCAGCTAACTACAATATTAAATTCCATTTTGAATAATTCTTTCAGGTTTTAATTTAAAAAGAAACTTCTCTTTCATATTAAATTCAAATTTGTGTTAACATTTGTGAACAACGATTACATTTTCAACTTTTATAAGATTCATGATGTGTTCCGTTGAGGTTTATTCAAAATTAATATAAAATTATGGAATATTCACCTGAAAGATCCGTCTCCTCAACTTAATTAATCATTTAACTGTAGCGCTTTCGGGACTTGTCCCATCATCGGCAGGTTTCAAAACTGTGAAACACCAATTTTGAATCCTGCCGATGATGGGACAAGTCCCGAAAGCGCTACAGTTAAATGATTAATTAAGTTGAGGAGACGGACCTTTCAGGTGAATATTCCATAATTTTATATTAATTTCGATTACATTTTGTATGCAGGAAGGTCTTATGTACACTTCCCTAAAAAGAGAATAAATCAGTTGGAAATGTAAAGTACTAGATTCTCTAGACTGCGCATGCTCGATCTCTTAGAGCGATGTTTCAACGGAGTGCACATTTCAAGTATATCTGCTTCTGCCACATTTAAGGAATCCAACACCGTTTTCACTTCACTGAAATGTTCGTAATAGTGTGACACAGTCTCTAACCATGTACCCCGATTCGATTCGATTGAGGGTCTTTCCACTTTTCAGCGGTTGTCCTTTTACCAGCCGGCTGCTGGCCCTTTACATCCACATGTGTCAATCAAAGAGGTAGATGATCAACAGCCAGTGTAGGGGTGACATGTCAAGTCCCCCAGCCGTTATAGCTGGTTCCTCAACCTGGAGCCGCTACTTATTGTAGCTACCCAATTGCCTCACGATGCTGGGTGGACACCGGTCCCATACTGGCCGAAATACCATGAGAAAATTTCTTCCCCCATGGAGACTCGAACCAGCGCAAGTCCCGTAGCTCTGCGCCAAGGCTTCCTACTTTAACCCACATTGTTAAAACTATCTCAGGAGGTAAAGGCAAAGTTCTAAATAGTTAGGGAATTTTTTAACTGAAAGTGACGCCTTCACAAATACTTTCTTCACGTTGGAGAAACGTAAGTCCACAGTCTTTATATTTGGCTTTAATAGTTTCAACAACGTGATAAAAACCGTGATCAAGGCAAATCAAGTGAATTAATTTGAGATAAATAATTTTTAATCCAGCTCCCATTTTAACTGTATGTGGTGCAATATTTCTGTTAAATAATTGCATGTTCTCCGACTGTACCCAGCTTGGCCACAAGGAAGCTAACGAGCCATTGAAAAATTTTGCAGTAGCACCGGTATTATGTTCTTGTTCAGAAATTATTCTCCACGATGGAATTCATTCTATGTCATTAGCAACTTTATTTCCGTTTTTCTAACTTCTAAATTTTTAAGATGTAGAAAAAAGTACAAAAATATTGTACGCATAGGCCTATAATAATACGTATATTTTAGGCATTGTATGTAAACATTTTTGTTTATTGTAACTTAGCTATAAGACAAGTTATTGCAAATTTTATCTAACTTGCTTGAGTGGCAAACAAGATCTTAAATCTGATAGGTAAAATAAACCCATTATTATTGTTGATGATATTATTATTATTATTACTGTCATACGAAAAAAAAAGAATATTACATATTCAATAGTACATTATATAAAATGTAAGCAATTAAATTGGTATGGCCACATACAACGAATGCAAGAAGGAACGTTCCCACAAAAACATTGGAATAGTGTCCACCTGGAAGAAGAAGGAAAGGAAGACCTCGAAACTCTTGGAGGCAAGAAATAAGAAATGGAATGAGAAGAAGAGGACTGGAGGACATGGAGTAGATGGATAGACACGAGTGGAGAAGAAAAATAAAACTTTAGGCACAGAAAGATATGTAAACATTAAAAATCTGTAGATAAATAAAAAATTATTATTACTATTATTATTACTATTATTATTATTATTATCATTATTATTATTATTATTATTATTATTATTATTATTATTATTATCATTATTACTTACTTACTCACTGGCACTAACGAACCCGTAGGTTCATGGACGCGCGGACATAAGCTCTCCATACATCCCTATCCTGAGCTAATGCTTTCCAATCATTCCCTGTATAATCTACTTCCCTCAAATCATAGTTAATGCTATTCTCCCACCTCATTCTTGGTGTATCAACTGGACGTTTTCCCTCTGGCTTTCCTACAAGAAGCTTCCATGCAAGCCTTTCATTCCCCATACGTGCCACATGTCCTGCCCATCGCAGTTTACGAGACTTAACTGTTCTTATTATATCTGGCTTCCTATAAAGACCATGTAGTTCATTGTTACGTAGTCTTCTCCATTCACCTGTCTGTTCATCTCTCTTTGGTCCAACAATTTTCCTAAGTACTTTATTCTCAAATACTTGTAATCTCCTTTCCTCCCTTAAAGTAAGAGTCCATGTTTCGCACCCATACAATATAACTGGTATTATTATTATTATTATTATTATTATTATTATTATTATTATTATTATTCACATTGAGATTTTAGCATAGTTCATTTTATTAAAATGTTAAAATTCGTACCTGATAAAACAGTCGTCTTCAACTATATTAATTTCTGTTGTAAAACTTCGTCACACTATTAAAATCTAGGCCTTTCAAAGAGCAGGAAAAAGTTCTAGATTTTAAAAGTGTGGCATCGTTTTACAACAGAAGTTGATATAGTTGAGGACGACTCTTTTATCAGGTATGAATTTTAAAATTTTAACACAATTTTACCCTTAACGGTGTTCTACCATGAATTTTAAAAGCATAGTTCATTTTTTCAATAAGGGGGGAACTGGCCCATCGTTATTACCCCCAGCTTAGAGGACCAAGTGATTTTTGTTCAAGGTTTTCTTCCTCTATTCTTTGACGGACCAACGTCTCCTTAAAAGGTAGCAGTTACCGAATCCTGGCAAGAAGCCCTCACAGGGTACTTTCATCCGGGCCAGAATGAACTCTGGTATTTTTAAGGTGTTACTCCTCCATCACTTCTCATAGCTTGTGACAGGCAGAGCCTAGTTCTAAAAAATGAGTCAAGGTTGGCTTTACGTACGTAAAGAGGATGTCAGATGACAGAATATCTAACATGATATTATATTTTGATGCAATGGACAACAAAATAAATTGCAGACCAAAATAAAAGTGGATTCAAGGAGTGCATTAGATTATGGTATCGAGAGGATTAACAGAGAGTATGGATTAACGGAGGAATAGAGTTTACACTGGGTTGTAAGAAAACTACTGTATTGTAGAGAAATTCCTAATGAAAGTTAGAAATAATAATTTATTTATACTTTTTTAGCATTGTTATGTTTTTTGTGACGAACAGGGAGCTGGCCTGATGTATCAACCTCTAACCTGGAAGACCAGGCGATTTTTGGTCAAGGTTTTCTTCCTCTAGCCTTTATCAAAACCAATGACGAACTGCAAGGCAGCGGTATCTGCACCCTAGATAAGGGTCCCTCACAGGGTACTATCAGCCGGGCGTACTGAACCCTGGTTTTTTTAACGAGGTTGTTACTCCTCCCCCTCACCCTTTTCCAACCTGGCTTGGGGCAGGTTTTGGCGGATTTAGTAGTAATAATAATAATAGTTATTATTATTATTTATTTATTTTTAATTATATACAACATTTTAATGTTTACACATCTTTCTGTGCCTAAAGTTTTATTTTCCTTCTCCACTCGTCTCTCTCAATCCAATCCATGCCTTCCAGTCCTCTTGCTCTCATTCCAGTTCTTATTTCCTGCATCCACGAGTTTCGAGGTCTTCCTCTCCTCCTTCTTCCAGGTGGACACCATTCCAATGTTTTCCTACGTAATCTTTCTTCTTGCATTCGTCGCACGTGCCCATACAAATTTAATTGCTTATACTGTATATAATCTATTCTTATTTTGTCTAATTTTGAACATCTTGCTGCTCTCCTCAAGAAATCCATTTCCATCGACATAAGTTTTTGTTCTAAGTTTTTGTTGAATTTCCAAACTTCAGCTCCATATGTGGCAGTACTTCTCACTCTTGAATTATATATTTGTAACTTATTTTTGCTGGTTATATGTCTCTTCCACAATACTCCATTCATCATTGCTGTATAATAATAATAATAATAATGAATAATAATAATAAGAAGAAGAATAAGAAGAAAAGAAGAATAAGAATAAGTAAGAAGAATAAGAAAGTAATAAGAAGAAGAAAGAAGAAGAAGAAAAGAAGAAGAAAAAGAAGAAGAAGAATAAATAAGAATAAGAAAGAATAATATAAAAAGTAATAAATAAATAATAATAATAATAATAATAATAAATAATAAAAATAATAATAATAGATAATAAAATAATAATAAAAATAATAATAATAATAATAATAAAATAAATAAAGAATAATAATAAATAAATAATAATAATAATTAATAGTAATAATAGTAATAATAATAATAAATAATAATAATAATAAATAATAATAATAAATAATAATAATAATAATAATAATAATTAATAATAATAAATAATAATAATAAATATTAATAATAATAAATAATAATAATAAATAGTAATAATAATAATAATAATAATAATAAATAATAATAATAATAAATAATAATAATAATAAATAATAATAATAAATAATAATAATAAATAATAATAATAATAAATAATAATAATAATAATAATATATTAAGAACAAATCAACCACATTTCCAAACTTTAGCTTCTACAGAATCTGTAAAATTGGAGGCAGGTGGGTGATTCTTCAGAAGTTACATTTAGTGAATTGTATCCAATCTGTGATTATGCTATGAAAACTGCGATGGTGTCGACATGCGGAATGAATGGGAAATAATTGAGGGACATGTAAACTTCTTTTAGGAAAAACAGAGGAAAATCACCCACTAGTTAGGCTATAATGAGGTGGGAGAATAAAATTATCTATGGTTTGAGGAGAGAAAATTACACAGGAAATGATTGAAAATATCACCTGAGGATAGGGATGTACAGAAAGCTTACGTCTGCGCGATCATATATGTATAGTTCTAGTATTCGATAGTACCAGCGAGTTAGTTATTTGTCTACCCCACTCCATCCTATACTCCTATTTTATTGTAATAAGTTACTTAATATCAAATACAAGCAATCTTATAACTCACAAGGGAACTGTAAACTAGTGCATGAAGGAACCTACCTTGAAATTTCTCCCAGAGAAGCGTTTGATCTACCAAGACCGTGTCCAAAAATTTGTCTGCTGTTTTAAAGTGCAAGGCACAGAAATCGAAACCAGAATTTCATCAATGGCAGCCCACAGTCCAGAGCAGATGTACATCCCTGCATGAATTAAGAACAGAGTGGAATGAGGCGGGACGCGGCATGGGCGGCGGGTAGTGAGGGTTTTCCAATATGCCAATATAGGAGTTCTATAGACCTACTGTGGTTTAAATGAGATATTTGGGCACTTGATTGTAGTGTCTTGCAGTTAAAAAGGTAGATAATTTTTTGGAGACAGCCTTTGTACATCAAAATGCTTCTTGAAAGAAATTTAAAGGCAGGTTTCGGCATGCAATGGTTGACAGTTCCCTTGTCAGATATTTTTATTCCTGAGGTCCTGCGTTTCCGATCTCAAAACTGATTCTCCGCTATTCTTTAACAAGCTATTTTTCTGTTAATTTATTTACATTCTGCATACATTACAGTAAGAATAGAAACTATACTTTACATTTAAATATGCTCCATTTATATTTTCTGTAATTTGTACATTCAACAAAGCTCATTATTTGTAGGAACGCTAATCTAAAATACCAATGTAACTTGTTTAAAATTAATCTTGTTGCAAGTCAGTAAATCAAGAGTTTTTTATTTAAGAATACGCGGAAAATTCTAGCTTCTTAGATATCCGATAACGAAGTCACGCAAACTTCGTGAACAAATTTATATTCCGAAATCATGCTCAACTTTCGAGAAATTTGATTTATGGAGCATTAAGAGATTTACTTAATCACTTTGTAGAAGTATATTTATGATGAAAAAATTATATTTTTCTGTTAACAAAAGCTGTGACTGACAGTTAATAACAATACAAACAAATATATGGTCACATGTAGAAATACATTATGAAATAGGACTGATCACGTAACAAATGAGGGAAATTTTAAGAGGTGGCGAAATTAAAATATCTAGCAACAGTAACACTTATTATAAGTATTGTATTTGAATGGAGAAGACTACATAACAGTGAACTACATGGTCTTTAAAGGAAGCCAGATATAATAAGAACAGTTAAGTCTCGTAGACTGCGATGGGCAGGATATGTGGCACAAATGGAGAATGAAAGACCAGCATGAAAGATTCTTGTAGGAAAACAGAGGGAAAACGCCCAGTTGGTAGACCAAGATCAAGAATGAGGTGGGAGAATAACATTAACAATGATTTGAGGGAAGTAGATTATACAGGGAATGATTGGAAAACATTAGCTCAGGATAGGGACGTATGTCCGCGCGGCTATGAACCTACGGGTTCAATAGTGCCAGTGAGTAAGTTAGTTAGTTAATTGAACTTGTAATTAATATTACAAACAGAAATGAAATGTTGAAAGAAATAAAATATAGGTCCAACTCTGGAAACACATTCCATTATGTATTAAAGGAACTCTTGTCATCTCAACTTAGTTAAAAAATGTTTAAAATGTATAAAATCGTGATTGTTTTAATTATCAAATCTTCCTTCTTCTTCTTCTCCTTCCCCTACGCATGAAAGCTGGCAGCTTGTTGCGTGTTCATTCACTACAGGTCCGGGGTATGGTGACGTCCTTCCATCGTAGTTGTGGTCGTCCTAAAGGCCTTTTCTGCTGAGGTCACGTACTTTCTTCACTAATCTACTGTTCTCCATTCCATCTATGTGATCGTTCCAGTTTAGTCTTCTATCATTTATCCAGAGGTTTATAGGTCCTATTTCACATTCTTCTCTAATAACAGAGTTGCGAATTTTATCTCTCAGCGATTTTCCTACGATTTTCCTTAAAACTTTCATTTCAGTTGTTTCATTGATTTGTTTTGTTTTTTGAGTTTCTGTTCGGCATTCATCAAATGTGGATGAAAAACATGAACTCTTACTTGAAGGGAGAAGAAAATATTACGAATATTTAAGAATAAAGTGCTTAGGAAAATTTTTGGACCAAAGGTAGACGACAAACAGGTGAATGGAGAAAACTGCTTTACAATGAACCAGATCTTAATAGGAAACATTAAATATCATAGACTGCGATGATCATATGTTATGCTGACAATGCGGTTTTGATGACGAATACAGAAAATGATTTACAAAAATTATTATATGGAATCTATCTAAATTTCCAAAAGTTCGATAGGCCTATGAAAATATCGTTAGCAAAAACCAAACCGATGACAATAAGTAAAGTTCCATTAAGGTGCTGCTAGAATTAGAAAGGAAAATGATTGAGCAGCTTATGGTAATCAAATATTTGAGTGTGGAAATAACTATCTGGGGATCGTTACATAATGAAGTCACACATCAGGCTAATAAAGGAACGAAAGTGGCTGGGTGTATGAATGATATCATATGGAAAAACAAGTACAGCACTTAAATAAAAATACTAAAACAAGAATATATAAAACAATGATACGCCCAATATTGACCCATGCCTCCGAAACAAAAGCAGATACTGTTAAAACAAAACAAACTTTAAAACCAAATGAAGTGAATATTCTGAGGTAAATTGTACGTAAATGAAGGGAAAATTAGAAATGAAGAATAAGAACGAAGCCGAATAATCAGGTAATAGGCGAATCGTTGAGAAAAATAAAATTTGAATGAAATCAACACATACCGGTATCCCGCTTGCACCAGATATAATTGTACACATAGCAAGAAATGTTATCAGAGGATGGGAGGACACCTGGAAAACCGATAAAATAGATGAAAGGACACTTAATTCTGGATAGAACAGGTCATGGATCTAAAACAAACAGAAGAAGAAGAAGAAGAATACTGCGAACCCGGAGGTTCATAGCGGCGCGGGCACTAGTTTTTCATACATCCCTATCCTGAGCTAATGTTTTCTAATCATTCCAACAACTCCCTAAAATCATGGAGAAAATTATTCTCCCACCTTTTCCGTGGTATAGGCCTACGTATTAGTTGCCTTCCCTCTGGATTTTCTGCAAGAGGTTTGTATGCCTCTTTTTTATTCCCAATTCATGCCACATGCCCTGCCCATTGTAGCCTATATTTAACTATCCAGTTTCTTCAAATTCTTGATTGGGGACACGAATGAAATCGGAAATTAATTTACTTTCATTTATCCATCCGTTTTATTAAAATACGTTTTCTTATAGCCTATAAATCATATAGCTCACTTTTATATAGTTTTATCATTTCACGTATCTGTTCATCTCGCTCTAGTCCAAAAAAATTCCTAACACATGATATTCAAATACTCGTAATCTTTTTTCCTCTCTTAAATCCGAGGAACTACTTGAGGGGATCCATGGCAAAGGCTTAAACATCCAACGTTATATCATTTTATTTTTTCTTCGTTCTTTTATCTTCCCATTCTCCTTCCTTAGTTTATTCACCATCATTGATATTTTATTCTCTTGTATTCATGCAATTTTTGGTCGACTCATCTGCGTTTTTCCTGGGAGTCAATATAACACTTTATTTAAGTGAAAGTAATTTAACGTTAAATTTATCACTTCTGATTCAATGACAAATTAAATTTGAAGAGAAAAATATATGCCTAAATCGGGATTTGAACCCAATATCTCTGTTTCTGTACACCAGTGCTTTAACGGTTTAAGGTATTAGGCATCACGATTTAAACATAGATTTTTCTCTTATACTAATATGATTTCCGTGCGCCAGGTAGCAGTGAACGTTTGTTCCATTAACGCCATCTAACGGTCTGTAATGTGCTGATTTCCATTTTAAAGTGCTCTTATTTTAGACACCGCTAGATGGCGTTAGTGGAAAAAAAGTTCACTGCTATCTGGCGCACGGAAATCGTATTAGTATAAGAGTAAAATCTACGTTTAAATCGTGATGCTTAATAGCTTAAATCGTTAAAGCACTGGTGTACAGAACCACATATATTGGGTTCAAATCCCGATTTAGGCATATATTTTTCTCTTCAAATTTAAAGTAAAAATAATGCAATTATGCAAATCAATGGACAGAAATAAATCTACTTCGTGGCGCAAAGTGATTATACACTCGTCATCCACCTCTGGGTCCCGAACTCGTATCTCGGCCCCTCCATTTGGGGTTGGTGGTGAACGAATCGAAGGCTGAAATGTTTTTTTGCGAGATTTTTTTAGTTTTGTCTTGCCAAAACTGCATTCCTCCACACTCATTCAATTCGCTTCGTTCCATAACATTTCATCTACCCGTGTGATAGTGCGACAAGTGTGATCATCTGACGTCAATTTAGGTACTAGGTCATTCTATAATTAATGCACATAATTTTAGTTCTCCATTGACTTTTATTAGAAATGAATGAAACTTTGCAGAACATATCTTCAATCCTTTCTTTATAACGCCACGAAGTTTCATTGTTGTGCGGGTTAGAAACCACGCTACTACTACCATAAATCCGGGATCGTGTTTTGTTATTGCTGTCTCTGTTAACGTGGATCTGATTTCCTGCAAGGTTATAAATCACGAAGTTGCTCGCCTTGGGCCCATAGAAGGCAGCAATTGATTCATCTTTCTCTCTCAGATATATTGGCATAGATAAATAATGATTCTAAAATACATAGAGTGAGTGAAAAAGATAATAATTGTCATTCCAGAAAGCTAAACAGCATAATAGCAAGGGAGCTGGAAATAATTTCCTATGTGAGTGAATTTCCGTATAGGATTGAAAACAACTACGTGCACATCAATAAAGAAGCAGATAAATAAAATATGACCTTTAATAGAAACAAGTTGTCTGAATTAAAAACAAATTAACAAAGAGACTTCGATCATTCAACAAAAAAAAAACAAAATATAAACAAATAAATAACGATATTCTTACAATAGAAAAATCCACACCATACCTCACGCTACACTCATACTTGCGTCCGAATCAGGAACCACTTCTTCCCTGGTCTGCCGGACGAACTAAACCACGCCGCTTCTCGGCTTCAGACCAGCTTGTCCATTAGAGCTTCATTCGCATCGCGGACTGGATGCTGATTCAAACTTTGAATCTGCTCAAAGAACAAAACGATGAACGCTTGAATGATAACGTTCTGCCAGTGCACTACGTATATGAAGGTTCCGAGGTAGAGGGGAGATGCGCCGTAGACATAGCGCAGCAGGAAGGGTAAAATACAAGGAGAAAGGGATATTGGCATAGTTCATAAATATTCCAGTCTAGGGAGGAGAACGACGTTACAATAATGAGCCGAAAAATACACTTTCGGTTCAATATCTCCTCCTGCACCCTCCGGGAAAAGAAAACAGTCCATAAACTTCAAAAAATGCCAGAAAGTCCCAAAAGTCTTATAGACTTAAATCACCATCACGATGTTGCAAAGATACCAGATAGAAAATCCCACGTTGGGAGAGGCACGTTAACACTATCAGATTCAAAAATTTCATCGTCCCCAAAATTACTATCACCACACTCGCTTCTACGTCGACTATACATGCGCTGTAAATAAATTCCAATCTTGACACAGCCGCCATAGTAAGATTCTGCGGTGTTCCAGGTGAAAAACAGGGTGACGATACCATAACTGGATTGCCGGGTCGCAATCCCGATCAACCGCTATCCAGGAATCTGTAGTTGCAGAACCACCATTTCGGTCAGCTGGGCACTCGGGGTCGGCCGGATCCGCCAAGTGCTCGACTGCCGAACATTCCAGGCTGCTCTCCTATGCCAATATTAAGGAAGGGTGAACTGAAACAAGAAAACAGGCAAAGACAGAAAAACGGAACCTCAAACGTTCTTGCTTAACATATGAATTAGTACAAGTGTTTTTCAAAAACATCCGTGGCATTAATCCACTACAGAACATATTTTTACTAACGTGTTGTTCTATGACGTGGCCATCGACGCTTACTAATTTCTAGTTACACTTGCTTTTAGAACTTAGCCTGCGTCTTAATAACAAAACCTGGACCACATATACCGAAACTCACTCAAAGATCTCCCACAAACGAAATGGCTCAATCAGCCCACATACCGATGTCCAAAAACTAGCTTTCCTAAAAAAATAAACGAACTACGCCGAAAAAGCTAAGATCGACACTCTCTAGCAAGATGTCCAAAACGCTGACATTTCCAACATTGTAAACTACTTTTCGGCTGCCAGGAATTATTGCGAGAAGAACGATTCGCAGAAGCATTAGGTTTACTTAAATTGTCAGGCACACGTTTCTCGCTGAAGTTCTTTTGTCTTTCAGCTATCTCGAAATCAGCTATTTTCCTAGCCAAGACACACATTTCTGCTACATTTTGAGGTTTTGTAGCGAAGATCAAATGCTGTCTGGCGGCAGAAGACATATGTTGAAGAATAATGTCAATCAACTTTTCTTCCGAAAACTGAGGGTTCAATATCAGTGAAGCTCCTTGGATTTCGGAAATAAACTCCAGCAAAGATTCCTTAGAAAGTTGGAATCGTCGCGACACAAATTTAATCCAATAATCTTCTAACAACCTGGAAGGCAACAACGAACATTTCACATATTCCAAACTCTTAATCCAAGTAAATCTTAATTTAACAACATCACTCCACACCTTCAGTAGTATTCCTCCATTACAACTCAAAATCGAATTAACAAAATACTCATCTGAAACTAATTTCAATTCGAAAATCGGGTTGAGTTTAATAAGGAAGAAAACTAGCAATTCCTTATCACTTCCATCGCAGGGATCGACTTTTCTAATTAACTCTCGAAAAATTCGCTGGTTATTTTCTTCCATATGAGAAGAAAGGTTGGAAGCCGTTCCACTAGAAAAATCCTTAATGGAGCTAAGTCTACGATCGATAATATTCTTGTTCTGTTCTACAGAATAATCTTCCGCAACTGCGCCGTCTACAATAAACTTACGTTTCACCAATGTTTGTTCAGCTGGGGAGAGAGAGAGTTCAAATGAATCTTAAGTCGCTGACGCAATATATTAACATCGCCTTCAACATCAATACCTAGTAAGCTCAATTCTCGGACTAAATTGTCCTTGGATACAACATGCATCCAACTAGGCATGTTTACTAAACCCAATGAACAAAAGATGTAAACAACTATAAGGGAACGTAGTTCTTTATACATAAGTCACTCTATGTTTACATGCAAAGAGAGATGAATCAATATTATTTACGTTAAACCGTTCAAACACGTAAATAAGTACGTTTCAATAACCTTTACATAGATACTAAGTATCGAAAACAAATAATTGTTCACGGCGTAATACCTCTGAAAAATGTCGACATCAGAATGCTTTCTAATTCCAAAAATCATTTACGACCACACAGAGTATATACCCTTGTTCTGGCACTTGAATCCAGAACTCCAAAACTTAAGTTGAAAATTTCGAATCGATACCCACTTGAACCACTGCCAATAGGATACAGCATACCTTTCCAAACTGAAAGGAACAAAACCACACGCTCTGACTACCATTTGTGCGGGTTAGGAACCACGCTACTACTACCATAAATCCGGGATCGTGTTTTGTTATTGCTGTCTCTATTAACGTGGATCTGATTTCCTGCAAGGTTATAAATCACGAAGTTGCTTGCCTTGGGCCCATAGAAGGCAGCAATTGATTCATCTTTCTCTCTCAGATATATTGACATAGATAAATAATGATTCTCAAATACATAGAGTGAGTGAAAAAGATAATAATTGTCATTCCAGAAAGCTAAACAGCATAATAGCAAGGGAGCTGGAAATAATTTCCTATGTGAGTGAATTTCCGTATAGGATTGAAAACAACTACGTGCACATCAATAAAGCAGCAGATAAATAAAAGATGACCTTTAATAGAAACAAGTTGTCTGAATTAAAAACAAATTAACAAAGAGACTTCGATCATTCAACAAAAAAAAAACAAAATATAAACAAATAAATAACGATATTCTTACAATAGAAAAATCCACACCATACCTCACGCTACACTCATACTTGCGTCCGAATCAGGAACCACTTCTTCCCTGGTCTGCCGGACGAACTAAACCACGCCGCTTCTCGGCTTCAGACCAGCTTGTCCATTAGAGCTTCATTCGCATCGCGGACTGGATGCTGATTCAAACTTTGAATCTGCTCAAAGAACAAAACGATGAACGCTTGAATGATAACGTTCTGCCAGTGCACTACGTATATGAAGGTTCCGAGGTAGAGGGGAGATGCGCCGTAGACATAGCGCAGCAGGAAGGGTAAAGAGTAGAGAGAGGGGGTAAATACAAGGAGAAAGGGATATTGGCATAGTTCATAAATATTCCAGTCTAGGGAGGAGAACGACGTTACAATAATGAGCCGAAAAACACACTTTCGGTTCATTGTTTTATGACAGAATGCTGTGATGTACTTTAGTTTTAAAATTGCAGCTACTCGTTAAATACATACAAAACAGAGAACTGTGATTGGATTTCTTTCTGCGGAGCAGGATACCATTTAAAACATTCACAGACACTTACAAAATGTCTCTGGGGATCAAGCAATAGATAAGAGTTCTGTCAGTCGTTTGGTTAGCAGAATGTCAGCGGCAGAACGAGGTAAGCAAGACTGTCAGATCCCCCTGATCTTCAATTACATATCTCTGCTTTGTATTTGTTACACGAGGAAACACTAAAGGCTGAACGGTAATTACATCAACAAACTACAAGGACTGATTCCTGACTGAAAATGAAGGAAAAAAGGTCCTATAAATATGTGTCCGGAAATGATCGATGTGCGTGCAACGACAACAAATCGTCCCGGCACACAGTACGTAGCACAATCTCATCCACGTCACAACAGATGTTCAAAGTGGCCCCCATGGGATGCAAAACACTTGCTCACACGTCGTATCATGGATTGCCTCACTCTTTCGGATGTTCCGAACTCTCTCCGAATAGCGTCACAGGCGACGTGGACACGCTGTTGAAGGGTATGCACATCAGGAACTGGTTCAGCATACACAACGCTTTTCAGATGTCCCCAGAGGTAAAAATCGAGGAAGTCAAGTGATCTAGCAAGCTATGTAACAGGGCAGAGATAATATGTCACTCATCAGTGCCATCTACCGTGGCAACGATGCATTTACTTACTTACTTACTCACTGGCACTATCGAACCCGTAGGTTCATGGCCGCGCGGACATAAGCTCTCCATACATCGCTATCATGAGCTAATGCTTTCCAATCATTCCCTGTATAATCTACTTCCCTCAAATCATAGTTAATGTTATTCTCCCACCTCATTCTTTGTTTACCAACTGGGCGTTTTCCCTCTGGCTTTCCTACAAGAAGTTTCCATGCACGTCTTTCATTCCCCATACGCGCAACATGTCCTGCCCATCGCAGTATACGGGACTTAACTGTTCTTATTATATCTGGCTTCCTATAAAGACCATGTATTTCATTGTTTAGTAGTCTTCTCCATTCACCTGTCTGTTCATCTCTCTTTGGTCCAAAAATTTTCCTAAATACTTTATTCTTAAATACTTGTAATCTCCTTTCCTTTGATTAAAGTAAGAGTCCATGTTTCGCACCCATATAATATAACTGGTAGAATAATAGTTTTATATATTTTCAGTTTAACGTTTTTTGAAAGGAGTTGGAACATCAAGAGTCTCTACAATGCATAATAGCACGCATTTCCAACTATGCATTTATGGACACTTATTCATACGATATTTTTTCCTCCTTTTCCAGTCAGGAATCAGTCCTTGCAGTTTGTCCGTGTAATTAAAATTCACTCTGTATTTTAAAACTAAACTACATCAGAGCTATCTATCGGAAAACAATGAAATTTCTTGACGTTATAAAGGAATGATTTAATATACGTTCTGTAAAGTTTAGTTCATTTCCAATGAAAGACAATCGAGAACTAAAATTATATGCATTCGTTATTGACCGTCCCTCGTATATCACAGAACCTCGATAGTATGAACTTCATCACATCCCATCCTTCGACCTGACGTTACACAGGACACGAACAGAGATTTACTTAACGTAGCCAGGAGTAGAGCAGATGAGGCCAAACAGCACCTCGTCCTAATGGATCACATTAACGTAATCGATATCCTGATGAATTTCACATGAACATAATGAATTAATGGAATGTGCCGTGTAGACAAATGGAACATGAATACAAAAATATGACCATTTTAAAACATTAATTGGTGAAATGGGCATATTGACTGCATATATATTTTAATATTTTATCACCAAGAAGATCACTTGTGTATTAAATGAATACAAAACTTATGTCGTACAAATGTGATTATTAAATAATTAATTAATTAGAGGTGATCATCAGCTTAACCTCGTTTTATTTAATGACAGTCAACCCGAGGCTCGGTCGAACGTGGTGTAAAACAAACCTGTTATTAACACTTTGTGCTAATTAATGGCTTCATTGTATCAGTGTGATATCCATTTAGATAAATTGAAAATATGGTGAGAAACTAATATATTTTATCTACATTTATAAATTAATTATTATATATTGAACTGATGTGGCGAAATACATCGTGTCTCTAAAGTAGGTCATACTTTGATAAATTTATAATTGAAACAATGAATGCGTTTAAATGACACAGGGAGTAGAGTGCTTGTAGGCAACCAATTTTCAGATACTTTTGAAATTCACATTTTTATCGCAAATGTATCTTATTAGTATAATTGTTTCCGTGGATGAGTGATCAGTTCCATGACTACACTCATTTATGATGATGATTATAAATGTGTCCAAACGATTCCTTCCGCAGGCCTACCAATTAATATGGCAAGTAGCTGATGACAAGTAGAATAAAATCCCACTCTTAACAGATGGGACAACTTTATCCTATGTAGTTGGATATATATATATATATATATATACTTCGAGCAACTATTCCCCATAAAAAACAAATTAGAAAATACGTAAAAAGGAGAAATTTTATCTTCTGGTGTACCCCAGTCCTAATGGTCCATTTTTTTTCTGATTAAGGAACTCAACCTTACTTTCTTTTATTCAACTGCAATATACAGGGTTTTGTTCCCAAAAAATTTCGGACTTTAGAGCGTTAAAACACACACACACACACACATATATATATGTTAGGTTAGCAGCTAGATGGTAGTTGAATGATATTTCCGCTACCTCTTGTGTGAATTGAGAATACTACATGTAAGTTATAAGAAAATTGTATGTTTGTCTTGGAATTCTTGGGTAGCTCAGTTGGTTAGAGCGCTAAAGGTACAGACTTTAGAGACTCGAGTTCAAATCCCGACTCAAGCATTCTTTTTTCTTTTCATATCATATTTGCCTTCATTGCCAAATGTCAAAAATATATTTATAATATCTATATATACAAGCGTTACTGCTATAAAGTAAATATTCTCTTTAATAATTTGCTTAACTGTTAGGTTAGCCGCTAGATGGTAGTTGAATGATATTTCCGCTACCTCTTGTGTGAATTGAGAATACTACATGTATAAGAAAATTGTATGTTTGTCTTGGAATTCTTGGGTAGCTCAGTTGGTTAGAGCGCTAAAAGTATAGACTTTGGAGACTCGAGTTCAAATCCCGACTCAAACATTCTTTTATCTTTTCATATCATATATATATATATATATATATATGTATATATGACATGAAATGAAAAATAAACGCCTGAATCAGAATTTGTACTCGAGACCTCTAACTTTATACGTTAGTGCGGTTCCAACTAAACTACCCAGGCATATCATCACAAACATGTTTCTTTCTTATTTATATAGGCCTCTACCTATGATTATCTATCATGAGAGGCAGTGTGCCATCGGTCGCACTGCCATCTGTGACTTCTATAACAAGTAAGTATTTAAAGAGAATATTTTCTTTATAGCAATAACGCTTATATATATATATATATATGTGTGTGTGTGTGTGTGTGTGTGTGTCTGTGTGTGTTTGAATTTGTGCCCTGGCATTTTCCAGTATCTACTAGGTAGGATCAATGAACACATATATATATATATCCATCCATAGTAATTGTTACGTTTCCTGCAAGGAGAGCAGGACAATGGGAAGATAAGAATTTCTGGAAAGCAGGAAGCAAGGGCGAACTGCTGTAAAGTGGAAAGCCTGTGTTAAGTAAAAGTAATTCTGCCCGAGGGCAGGTCTTTCACTGCAATCATAGCATTTTCATGACGTGCTTTGCAACTTTACTAGGGAATCATAGATGTGGTAGTTTCCCGTTGCCTTCCACACCGGTGAAGGATGATGATGATGATAATGATAAGGATGATAATGATGTCCGGATGATTTTCGGGGACCGTTGGGCCCTACGCTTCCTGACATTTGTCTTACAGGTGAGGAAAAACCCCGAAAAAAACCTCACCCAGGAGCCTGTCCCGACCGGGGAATCGAACCCGAGCCCGCTTCGTGACAAGGCAGCACGCTACCTCGAGACCACAGTGGTGGACTACATATATATATATATATATATATATATTCCCCCCCAAATATTTCTTCATGAAAATAACCTTAATAGTTACATTCCTTCGAAAGTCGCTAAACGATTCTTGCTCTAATACATTCTCGATACATTTTTTGCGATGTCTCTTAGCATTTGATTATATAAAAATAACATTAACAAGTTTATAGAAAATATGAGTAGTCTGGAGCAGCATCAGAAATCATCTCTAGTACAAGGTCAGAAAAAAAAATGTTAGAAGTGAAGGGATTTGACTTTTATGACAGTAATTCTGGTGCCAAGAGAGATTTTTGAGTTTTTATGTGACTAGAAATAAAAACACTTTTTGCTTAAAATAAACAAAAGCTGGTTTTTAAGGTTCATAAAACGTATGAGTATTGCAACTTTAATTTAAAATTGTTTAGCTTGGACTGAACCTCGCGCATAAGCATCTTCCATCTCTTTGACAAAACTAATATCGCAGCTGAAGAAAGAATACGGAATTTTTTCTGATATTGATACACCAAGCAATAAACATTTGAAAATTATTTTACGAGAAATAGATACATCACCATGAACAAATACGTTTAAGGCCATGTGACCTGTGACAGAAAACCTAACGAATATGGTCTTGATCTTTCCACCGATATTTTGGTCTTCCTTAAGCCCGATGTCCAGTTGGAGTACATGGAACCCCAATTTTGAAACTTTCTTTCCATCTATAAATGTCGTAGTAAATTCCTTAATTAGTATTACCACTAGCTATTACTCGAAATCGTTTACAGTTTCTCTTGCCAGAACATGGAATTCTCTTCCACCCTATGTCAGAGACTGCCAAACTTTACCATTTTTTCAGAAACAAATTGAAAATAATATTATTAGCAGAAACATCTCACTAATATTACTTTTTGAACTATTAATAATTTATTCACGTAGACTTTTACGGCCCGAGTTGCTATGATGATCTTGATGAAGATTTTCAGGCTGTAGGCCGTGGTCGTGAGGCTTGTAGTTCCCCGACGTTTCGCCAGAGACTGCGCCTGGCATCGTCAAGGGTTGTCTTGAGACTGGCCAGCTCAAGACAAAGCCAGTCTCAAGACAACCCTTGAGGATGCCAGGCGCAGTCCCTGGCGAAACGTCGGGGAACTACAAGCCTCACGACCACGGCCTACAGCCCGAAAATCTTCATCAAGATCATCATATTAATAATTTGTTTATTCATTATTAATAAAAATAGTATTAAGATTTGTCAATAATATTTACCTAATGCCTTATATATAAGCGATGTCACAGGATTGATGAACGGGGCAATAGGTACTATACCAGGATTCTTAGCCAAATTTTGGAATTCCTTAGATTTGGACAGGGTGTATCTTTCTAAAATTGCCATCGCTGCCATTAGAGTATCAATTTAAATTTTAAGAAATCATATTTACAAAATTTCTACTTTATAGTATGTATACTTCAGTTAGGCCTAAAATTTGAAAAAAATTGTAAATGTATTTACAAAATGTGTTTCATCAATTTCGAAAATTAATTGTCTGTATCATTTTGTCCTTGAGGCAATCCTCTAATGAGGAAAGTTGTATATAATAATAAAAAATAATTCATTAGAGTTTATTACTTTCTTTGTAGGCTATATATTTATTCTTTTCTTTTTATGTATTGTAGATTCTAGCTGTTATTCATTTGAGTACACATTATTCCATTAGTTTAATTCTAATTGTATTTAATTTTATTGTATTATTAGACATTATTTTCATTATTGTTCAGTTTGACTAGATAATTAATTGTTTAGTCATCATCATCTGCCTTTCAAGTATTAGGCCCAGTGGCCCGTTACGGTCTCCCGCCATCTCCGAAAAGGTCTACCCACAGATCTTCTACCTCGAGGAATGTAGTGAAGAATTTGTTTTGGTATTCTGTGACGATCCATGCGCTGAATATGGGCTAGCCAATTGTTTATATATTCTTGGAGGTATTCAGATATAGGTACGATGTTTAACTCTCTGGCTATTGTTGAATTTCTTTGGTGGCCTAGAAGGCTATAACCTGCAGTTCGTCGCAGAAATTTCATCTCCGTGGCTGTAATATGACGATCATCATGAGTTCTGATGGTCCAAGCTTCACTGCCATAACAGATTATGTGTCTAGCGAGAATTTTATAGATTTTCATTCTTGTGTGTCTCTGCATTGTTTAGTACGTACAGTCATTGTAGTTTTGTATTTAAATGTAACATATGTTTGACCTGGTGAGTGGAAGAGACGGCCACATGGCCTTAACCCCATTAGGCTAAATAAATCTATCTATTCTACATTGATTTACAACAAATTTTACAGCTAGAAGTAACATATGTCGATGTGAGGTCATCAAGCGGCAGCTTGTCTAAGGGAGTTGTCATGTATAAATGTACCACCAAATTAAATTTATTTTAAAACAGATTCATTAAGTCAATTTTCTGTTGTATAAATTTAAATTATTCTTTATCATATTTTCATCAACAGCTTCCCAATTTGTTATGTATTTCCGAAATTTCTTCTTAACCATAATTGATACTGACACAAGTGAGGGATGTCGCACAAACTGCAGCGTGTCCATAATATATGTATCAGATTCATATTTAAAACCCGAAAATATGATTACATTTCTCAATTTTGCCACGAATTGTCATGGCTACATTTTAAAGAGAGAAGAAAATCACACTGTCTAATTCTCTTATTTAACATTCTACATACCTCGACTCCCAATTATTTAGCCTCTTGTTTCCAGTATTTATCCTCCAACCATAACTTAAACACAAGATCACAACATAGTCTCTTGTTTAATATACCGCAACATAGGACATGACCTCACTCCATGTCATATACCATCTTCACTTCTCGAGACTGGAATTCCCTACCACAAAAAATCAGGGGCTGCCGGATGTTGGCATCTTTTGAAAGAAATCTGAATTTATATTTGCTCTAAAATTGGCTTCATAAGGTACATTATATAAATTGGCGTTTCTTGTATAATTTATAATATTTATACAGAACTTTCAGTAATCAGTGAACACATAATTAATCAAAATCATAAAATGAAATGGAATGACATAAACATTTTACACAAAGAAAATAATTATCAAAAAAGATTAATAGCAGAAATGGCCTATATAAAAAAGAACAAAATAAAGCATTAAATAAACAAAAATATTTAAATGAATGGTGTGGAACATATGATTCCTTGCTAAAATATTTTTAATTATAAATTGAAATTTTAAATTTATACATTTAAATTTGTATACATATATTCATATAAAAAACAAAAAAAATAATTGTCTTGCTGATGGTAACTATGTACAATAAATTTATAAACAACCATGTCTTGAAAATAATCTCACAACAGGAGATTGAAACGTCGACACAATAAATTTATGTTTTGACTGAGATAACGTTTTTTTTGTAATTATAATATTTATACTATTATTATCAATTTATCATTATTATTACGATCATTAGTATTATTATTGTTATTATTATCTTGATGAAGATTTCCGAGCTGTAGGCCGTGGTCTCAAGACAACCCTTGAGGATGCCAGACGCAGTCTCTGGCGAATCGTCGGGGAACTTCAAGCCTCAAGACCACGGTCTACAGCCCGGATATCTTCTTCAAGATCATCGTAGCAACTCAGGTCATGAAAGCATAAGTCAAAACGTTATTATTATCATCGTATAAAATGTTGTTGCACATGAAATTTACATTGCAACATTTAATACCTTTTTAACATTATATAATTAGTAGTGTGGGGCACGCCGTAGCGTAGTGGTTAAGGCACTGAGCTACAAGCCGGAGGGTCGAGGGTTCAAGTCCCGTTGGGGTCAGGATTTTTAAACTGACCCAAACCCTCTGGCGGCACTATGGCCCTGGGGTCGACTCAGCCTCTAACGGAAATGAGTACCAGACGCTTGTTCTGGGGTAAAGGCGGCCGTCACGCAGGGCTGACAACCCGGCTGACATAAAGTGCCGATTGTCTAGAAAAAGTGGGAGCCTTAACCTCCTACTACCCCAAGGACCTCCGGGTCTGTTGTGGGATCACTTTACTTTACTTTTATAATTAGTAGTGTATATAGACTGCGATGGGCAGGACATGTTGCACGTATGGGGAATGAAAGACTTGCATGGAGGCTTCTTGTAGGAAAGCCAGAGGGAAAACGCCCAGTTGGTAGACCAAGAATGAGGTGGGAGAATAACATTAACTATGATTTGAGGGAAGTAGATTATACAGGGAATGATTGGAAAGCATTAGCTCAGGATAGAGATGTATGGAGAGCTTATGTCCGTGCGGCCATGAACCTACGGGTTCGATAGTGCCAGTGAGTAAGTAAGTAAGTGTATATGTAATCTATAATGTTAAATATGTATTTGTGATTTGTGCTGGTTGAGTGGAAGAGAAAGCCTTATGGCCTTAACGTTGCCAGAATAAATAAAACATTATTATTATTATTTATTATTATTATTATTATTATTATTATTATTATTATTATTATTATTATTATTATTAATATTATACTCCTCTTTGTGCATGCTTTTCCTTTGGAACTAACTATACAGATGCAAGTATTGGTCCTTGAATTTGTAGTTCACTTCAATTTCTCTTTGTTTCTGTTAATATTTTTATATCTTCATTAATTTGTTTTATGCTGTTCATTATTTTCCCAGATTTATTTGTAATGCCTTGTACATTCCACGTTCCTAGAAGAATGGTCCTTTTTCTTAGCTTCTTTCATCGTTTATTAAATTCTTTCCGCCATTTCATTCTTGGGCTTTTTAGCATTGTACACTTTTTTGAACGAACAGGGAGCTAGCCTGATGCGTCAACCCCCAACCTGGAGGACCTGGAGATTTTTAATCAAGGTTCTATTTCTTTGGTCCTTGACGAACCAACGCCTAACTACAAGGCAGTAGGGTAGAAAGAAGAATAAGAAGAGGATGGCCAAAAAATAATGTAGATTAATGGTGTTTTGAGCAGCATGAGGGAACAATTTATTGGAGGATGGAGATTGGAATGACAAAGAGATGTGGAGGAGCATGATAGTAGATTGATTGGGCGCAGGAAAATGTTGTGAAACATTGTTAAACGAATATATTATGAGCTGGAGAAGTCTGGAAATAGTGCACCATTAAATAATATATTCACTACAGCCAAGTTAAGTCTTTTGTAAAATTAATGAGTGTCAGTAAATAGCTAGTTAAAATCCAAGTGAAAGACGCTGGAAATCCGTTGATGAGAGAAGCGTCGCAAAACAACTAGAATATCCCAGTGCAAGCCAGTCCACAGTGTTTTCCGGTAGTCTCTAAGACAAATGCTGAATTGAAATGTTCATGTCTCTTGTATCAAACAAACCTGTTTTTGTTTTGAATTTTATTTGTCTTTAGAGATCCGTTGCACTTAATGGTGAACATATACAAACACATATATTCCTCCATGTCCTTGTGTGGGTACATGGCATGAGATGATTTACTTCCGCAAGGCACCAGCTTGGAGTCCCGAGAGGAGTAGTATGTATGTCTGACTACTGTAACTCTGTGGTTTGTGAGATTTGTAGGTTCAATACCGCATTCACTGGTCGTGTCCTAGTCCAACTGAATCCAATTCCTACCACCAACATCAACTTCCTTTACATTCTCCCTACTTTGCATTAAGCGGCCTCTAGATGATTAATATTGGAGATACTATGGGCTAGCACACACTCTATTGAGTAACCTCACATAGAAATTGCGGTTGGAAGTAAACATCAATAAAACTAAATATAATATATGTTCACACATAGAAATACATTATATAATGGAAATGCACAATTAATGATAAATGAGGGAAATATTGAAGAATGCTGAATTCAAATATATAATAACACAGGTCGACAAAAATGAACTTTTTTCTTTCAGAAGAATAAAAATATGAGTATTTTTCATCCTGAATTTAAATATCATTTCAGTTTTCTCCTACCAAGAAAACGTTTTCTGTGATATTCATTTACATTTTTTATAATTTTTAATAAAATCCATCTAACTCTAACTCATTCTGATTTACATAAAAAAAGTGGTAGATAGTGATTTTCGGGCATATTTTGCATCTGGAACATCTCTCTTCTTGGTCCAACAGTACTCAACAAGCGTATTAGTACTCCACTTGCCTTGGTACCTCTTTTCCATTGTGGAAATTTGCTGATGAAAACGCTCACCGTACTCGTCAGAGACAGCCCCAAGATTTTCCGGAAAGAAGTCTAAGTGAGAGTTCAAAAAGTGCATTTTTAAGGACATGTTGCATCCCATAGCTTTATAAGAATGTAGAAGATCAGCCACTATGTCTCGATAGTTTTCTGCTTTATAGTATCCAAAGAAATTGCAACATACACTTTTGAAAGACTGCCAGGCTGCTATTTCCAGAGGATTTAACAGACCTTCAAAATGTTCATCAGCCATTAGTGACTGTACTTGGGGCCCTATAAAAATCCTTCTTTCAGTTTAGCATCACCGACTTTGGGTAATTTCCATTTCAAGTACAAGAATCCATCAACAAGTTTATCCATAGCTTTGCCAACATTTTTCATTACTCCTAATTTAATATGCAGTGGAGGTAAATATATTTTTTTCAGGATTCACTAAAGGGATATGTGACACATTTTTCTGGCCAGGGATAAGATATTCACGTATAGGCCATGGTTTTCTAACGTAGTGAGACTTCTTATCTCTGCTGTCCCATTCGCACAAAAAACAGCAAAATTTTGTGAATCCAAGTTGCAAACCAAGCAATAAAGCATTGACCTTTAAATCACCACAGATATACCATTTATATTTTTCATATTGGATTTTCTCTAAAACCAGTTTCATACTTTCATATGTCTCTTTCATATCAACGGCATGCGCTACAGATATTGATGGAAGTTCATTGCCAATATGTAGCAACACAGCCTTCAAACTAACTTTAGAGGAGTCTATGAACAATCGCCACTCACGTGGCTGCTGTTGATGCCCAAGTGTTTCCATAACAGAACAAATATCATTGCAATACACAATACCATTTTCTTCAGAGAAACAGTCTTTGAAAGAACTATGGCAGCTACGATAACTACATATTTTTACATCTTTTTGAAGTAGATTCCAGCCTTTGAGTCTGGAAGTTAAAACTTCAGTTTGCTGTTTAGACAGGTTTAAATCTCGAACCAGGTCATTGAGGTCTTGTTGATTGGGAAAGTATGGTTCTGATGAACAGCTACTGCCCTCATATGTGAGATAATTTTTATTTCCATCTGAATGATTTTCAGTTTGAGCTAGGTCAGAATTAGAGTTATGAGTTAAGGTCATATCTGTATATACTGGTACAGGGGACTCTTCATTGTGTAAGACGGGCCTCATTGCAGATGGCAAATTCGGATACTTAATTGTATATTGTGATTTAGATGTGATTCCTTTAATATTTGTTAAACAAAAAATAACAATCAGTTAGATGATCCTTCGGTTCCCTCCAAATCATGGGAATTGCAAATGGCATATGATATGAATCATTTTTCACCCAAATTAACAGTCTAACACACAAAATACAGCATATATTTGGGGCCCAGCTCTTATAAAAATTACCCACTTGACAGCCAAAGTAAAGTTCATAACACTCTTTCACAAGTGGTGTGAAATTTCGCCTCTGAGACTTGAAGGCCAACTCACCACAAATATAGCAGAAATTATCTGCATGATTTATACACTTTCGTGGCATGATGAAAGAAGAAAACTCTAAAACACAACACACATAATACACTTCTAGACAGAAAGGAAGGAAATATATTTTCACTAGTGATATTCGTGCTAACAAGCTCACAGTCAGCTCAATACTGACACAGTGCAATGCGGATTAACAGGTCTGAGCATATTAAAACATGCGTGAACCTGCAGTCTTGTCTTTTGGTGGTTCGGCATGACATTACATACTTACTTACTCACTGGCACTATCAAACCCGTAGGTTCATGGCCGCGCGGACATAAGCTCTCCACACATCCCTATCCTGAGCTAATGCTTTCCAATCATTCCCTGTATAATCTACTTCCCTCAAATCATAGTTAATGTTCTTCTCCCACCTCATTCTTGGTCTACCAACTGGGCGTTTTCCTTCTGGCTTTCCTACAAGAAGTTTCCATGCACGTCTTTCATTCCCCATACGCGCAACATGTCCTGCCCATCGCAGTCTACGAGACTTAACTGCTCTTATTATATGTGGCTTCCTATAAAGACCATGTAGTTCATTGTTATGTAGTCTTCTCCATTCACCTGTCTGTTCATCTCTCTTTGGTCCAAAAATTTTCCTAAGAACTTTATTCTCAAATACTCGTAATCTCCTTTCCTCCCTTAAAGTAAGAGTCCTTTGGCATGGGTTCCCTGAAGTAGTCCCCGCCCGGAGAACCGAATGGGGGACTATTTGACCTCCAGAAAATTTTACCCCAGATGAACCCATGTCCGCATTTCTTGACGGTTGTATTTTTACGGTGAAAGGTCGTCACTCTTTATGACATTACATATAATTTCCTTAAATACAGCTTGAATGAAATCGCTACATATAAGGTAAAGGTTCCTGTAACAGGTCAAAGAGAATGCTAAAATCAATTTAAAAAGTAGCTGTCACAAAATAACTGTGCTTGATGAAAACATTCTGACTACACATCTGAATTCAGTATGAAAAAATGCAGTAGATTCGCTAATCAGATTTCTTGTGAAGACAACCTTGTCAACCAGTGTAATTACAAGTAGGAATGAGATGCACAAAGAAATTAAACGTAGGCTCAATTCTGGAAATGCGTGCTATTATGCATTACAGCTGTGGTTTCGAGGTAGCGTGCTGCCTTGTCACGCAGCGGGCCCGGGTTCGATCCCCGGTCAGGGCAGTTTCTGGGTGAGGTTTTTATCGGGGTTTTTCCTCACGTGTAAGACAAAGGTCAGGAAAACTTTAAGGCCCAAACGGTCTCCGAAATCATATGGCCATCATCATCATCTGTATCATCACCATCATCCTTCACCGGTGTGGAAAGCAACGGGAAGCTGCCACCCCTACACAATTCCCTAGTAAAGCTGCAAGCATAGCATGAAAATGCTATGATTGCAGTGAAGGACCTGCTTTTGGGCAGAATTACTATGGATGGATACATTACAGGGACTCTTGTCATCACAACTTCTCTCAAAACGTATTAAACTGAAAAAAAAACTGTTATTTCGGAAACTGTTGTTTAGGAGGAGGCCTTGAATTGAGCTGATCACTCATTCAAGTAGACCCTACATGCACTTGTGTGGTCAAAAAAGTATGTGTGTGATCAACAGTTAAAATCCCTCTCCCGACAGATCGTGCAACTCTAAGGCCAGGAAGCGTGTGGAACGTAAACGTACCTATAAGGTGAGAGGTTAAACTAAAAGAAAAAAGAAAATAAGGGCCCCTATTTCGGTCAGCACCCTCTTTTCTTTAATTAAAATGAAGGATTATGTTGATGATGTCATAAAGTAATTTAAAATTGTCAGTGGCGTGATGTGACTAATCAGAACAGTAACTGATATTCTGTTTATACACGTAATCCAATCAATAAGTAGTCTTGATAATGATAGCCTCGCCATCGAAACGTGTTTACTGTTTTAACATATTGGTTTGGTTACTTGGGTTTTATTGATTATGTGTAATAGAATAATAATTTGTATTTATTTATATACAGATTTTCATGTTTACACATATTTCTGTGCCTAAAGTTTTATTTTCTTTCTGCACTCGTCCCATCCATCCACTCCATATCCTGCAGTCTTCTTGTTCTCATTCCAGTTCTTATTTCTTGCATCAACGAGTTTCGAGGTCTTCCTTTCTCTATTCTTCCAGGTGGAAACCATTCCGATGTTTTTCTGGGTAACCTTTCTTATTGCATTCGTCATATTTACTCATACCAATTTAATTGCGTGTATCTTGTATTACCTGCTATTGAATATTTAATACTGATTTTTGTCATATGACTTTATTTATTTTTTTCAATTTTGAACGTCTTGCTTCTCTCCTCAAGAAATCCATTTCCATCGACATAAGTTTTTGTTTAATTTCCATGCTTCAGCTCCATATGTGATAGTACTTCTCACTATTGAATTATATATTGATAACTTATTTTTCCTGGTTATATGTCTGTTCCACAGACACCATTTGGATATCATTACTGTTATTGCTCTTCCAGTATTTATTTGTTCACAATGTCACTTTTTTATCTAATTTTCCCCCAAATACTCAAATTCTTAACATCCTCTAATGTACTCCTTCTGATCTTCTAACATTAAATCTACGGTTTCTACTCCTCATCCCATATTTTTTTTTTCTAATTTTATTTCCAACGCCCAATTTCTTATTTGTCAAATTATTATTTTCTGAATAAAAACTCCATGTGTAATAATAATAATAATAATAATAATAATAATAATAATAATAATAATAATAATAATAATAATAATAATAATAATAATAATAATAATAATAATAATAATAATAATAATAATAATAATAATGATAATGATAATAATAATAATGATAATAATAATAATAATTTATTATAATATTATTATTATTTATCTATAAACAGGTTTACAATGTAAGAACATCTTCCTGTGCCCAAAGCTTTTTTACATTTTTATCTTCTTTCTCCATTCCTCTCTATCTTCCCATTATTATTATTATTGTTATTATTATTATTATTTATATATTTATTTATAACAGGTTTACAATGTAAGAAAACTCTTCCTGCGCCCAAATCTTTTTATATGTTTATCTTCTTTCTCCATTCTTCTCTATCTTCCCATTCCATCATTCTTCCAGACATAGCTCCCTCATACCTCTTGTTACATCAACCATCCATTTAAATCTAGGTCGACCTCTCTTTCCTTTTCCAGGTGGGAATCATTCCAAAACTTAATAATAATAATAATAATAATAATAATAATAATAATAATAATAATAATAATCCCGTTGGGGTCAGGATTTTTAAACTGACCCAAATCCCCTGGCGGCACTATGGCCCTGGGGTCGACTCAGCCTCTAACGGAAATGAGTACCAGATGCTTGTTCTGGGGTAAAGGCGGCCGTCACCCAGGGCTGACAACCCGGCTGACATAAAGTGTCGATTGTCTAGAAAAAGTGGGAGCCTTAACCTCCTACTACCCCAAGGGCCTCCTGAGGCCTGTTGTGGGATCACTTTACTTTACTAATAATAATAATAATAATAATAATAATAATAATAATAATAATAATAATAATAATAATAATAATAATAATAATAATAATAATAATAATAATAATACTAATAATAATACTAATAATAATAATTTATTATTATTATTATTATTATTATTATTCCGGCTTTTACAATGAATATACATTTTTCCGGTACCCATGTTCACAGTTAACTACACATTTGTTTCAACACATTTTTCCATTCTTGTCTGTTCATCCAAATATCTTCTTCTATTTCCCATTCCCTTTTAGTTTCATTGATTCCCTGAATATTTGGTCTACCCTTCTTTCTCCTTCCCTGTGGTTCCCAATCCATGATTATCTTAGGTAGTCTTCCTTCTTCCATCCTTCTAATGTGTCCGTACCAATTTATTTGTTTCTTCTTTATAAAATCTAATATTGAATATTGTACCCTGCATTTTTTCTTTTATACTCGTATATGAATTTCTGATTTTATCCTTCCTGGATATTCTTGCAGCACGTCTCCAGTAGTCCATTTCAGTGGCGAGTTTTTTTTTTTTTAATTTGTGCATTTAAAGCCCACACATCAGCTCCATTGGTAATAATGCTTCTGATTATTGTATTAAAATAATAATAATAATAATAATAATAATAATAATAATAATAATAATAATAATAATAATAATAATAATAATAATAATAATAATAATAATAATCCGATCCGATTGAGGGTCTTTCCACTTTTCAGCGGTTGCCCTTTTACCAGCCGGCTGCTGGCCCTTCACATCCACATGTGTCAATCACAGAGGTAGATGATCAACAGCCAGTGTAGGGGTGACATGTGGTTAGCATGTCGAGTCCCCCAGCCGTTATAGCTGGTTCCTCAACCTGGAGCCGCTACTTATTGTAGCTACCCAATTGCCTCACGATGCTGGGTGGACACCGGTCCCATACTGGCCGAAATACCATGAGAAAATTTCTTCCCCCATGGAGACTCGAACCAGCGCAAGTCCCGTAGCTCTGCGCCAAGGCTTCCTACCTTAACCGCTCGGCTACGGCGCGGGACTAATAATAATAATAATAATAATAATAATAATAATAATAATAATAATAAACCAAAATATTCATAATGTTGAAGTATAGCGATTATAACATGATACATGAAAGCTGTAATTCACAGTGAATTGTTTGTAATAACACTTAAGACCTTTACTGGTGATAACAGGTTTCATCTTCAGTGAAGCAAGAACACTTAAATATTAAATATGTGAGGTTTTCTGTTGAAATATTGCCAACACCATTTTATTTCCACGAAAAAAGTAATGCACGAGAGTGGTTTCTTCTTTACTTAAATTTATGAAAGCGTAGGTCGCGATAACTTGGCAAGAATGTACAACTTGCGAGCATGTTGGCCGTTTCACCACTTCTAGCATTACTACTGTTTACCTTCATAACAAGAAATTAGTAACCTTTTCAAAATATTAAATGTTTGTACAGGATATTTCACTACATCACCTAAAATACAAGAGTATTATAAATGATTGATGCACTCATAGTCATAAAATATAATACTACGATGAGAGGTTGGGTAGTGGTTTTTACAGAAGCGAGGAAAATGTTTAAAAACCGAGCGGTAACAAAGTTTTTAATTTCCGAGATTCTATAAAACACTTCACTAACGGCGTTATACATTATTTTTTGTGCGATGGTGTTTAAAAAATAATAAATGATTTTATTTATTTATACAGAAGTTTAATGTTTACACATCTTTCTGTACTTAAAGTTTTATTTTTTTCTTCATTCGTCTCTATCCATTCATTCCATGTCCTCTTGTTCTCTTTACAGTTCTTATTTCTTGCATCCATAACTTTCGAGGTCTTCCTTTCCTTCTTCTTCCAGGTGGACTCCATTCCTATATTTTTCTGGATAACCTTTCTTCTTGCATTCGTCGTAAGTGCCCATACTTATTTAATTGCTTATATCTTTTATAATAATAAATTATAGTAAAATAATAACATCTTTGTTGGAAATATTTGCGTTCATTATAAACAACTGACTAACGTTAACAGTGTGGGCAATGCTTATTAGTTGAAACTACAGGAGGCCGTGACACCAATCAGTGATAAAATGGCGGCAAATACATATTTATTGTTTATATTGTTTCAAATAAAGTTCAGTTCATTTAAAATACAGTGATTTGTTTCGTATAATCTATATTAACACTACATTTTGGATATTTTTTGTATATACATTGTACGTGGTGTACATAGAGGGCAATGGTTTTATATCCCATACGTAATATTACAGTATAGTTATTTTATTATAGCATATTTATTTAGGTTGGCAATCCCGAAATGTACGAAGTTGAACTTTCGATAATGGTCGCCCTTGCTGTAAGTACAACAAAACGCACTATCGCGCAAACAAAATAACAAATGCAGGGAACTTGACAGAAGTCATTGTTCATAATTATGAGTAAGGAAATAACTGATAACAATAAATTAAAACAATAAAACACCATAGCATAAAAGAGATCTTTCCTTCAGCGTAGCAGAGTGAAGTGCCTGACACAGTAGCAGGTGGTTTATGTCCATGTTGGTGTTCGTGGAGCACAGTGGGCAATGAGGACTTCTGTAAATTCCAGAATGAAAGAAGAAGGCGTTTACGCGCACACACACACACACACACGCATATATATATATATATATATATATATATATACACCGTGTCCCATTCAAACCTCCCACATTTTAATTAATCTTAACTCTCAAAGTATGTGGAATTATGAAACTGGGTTTGTATTAAAATAAAGAGAAACTCAAACACTTTTCGTTTTCATTGTTGCAGTTAATTCATCTGTCGTATGTTGGACAATAATGACATAAAACAAAATGACGACTCCTCAGCAAGGAGCACAAACTGTTTTCGTATGCAGAGACGAAGTCAATAATTACAGTGCAATGAATGCAATTAAATTATGGAGGAAATACACCATTAAGGCACGGCTTGAGAAGTTTCTGGCGACTGGAAGCGTTAAAAAAGAATCAGGAGTTGCTCGTACACGTGTTTCAGAAGAAAGAAGATATGTTGGAACAGTTCTTGTACCTCCAAGTAGCTGATCTGCAACCCTAAGTAATCTTTCAGCAAGATGGAGACCCACCATCACTGGATCTTGGATGTTCGGAATTCACTCAAAGAATCCTTCCCAGATAGGTGGATTGGACGCGGCGGACAAATCTGTTGGCCACCACGTTCGCCAGACATCACTCCACTGGACTTCTTCCTTAGGGGATATGTAAAAGGTCATGTGTTTGCGACTCCAGTACAAGATCTTCATGATTTACAAACCCGTATCCTTGACACAATTGCAACAGTACCAAAGGACATGTTGGACAGAATGTGGCACGAAATCGAATACGGGCTTGATATTGTTCGTGCTAATGGTGCACATATAGAGATGTTTTAGTGTGTGGCAATGTGTAGCAATGAAAATTCTTTGAGTTTCTGTTTCGTTTAATACCAGGCTCATTTTATAATTCCGCATATTTTGTTAGTTATGATTAATTAAAATTTGGGAGGTTTGAATGGGACACTCTATATATTTATATAATTCTTCTGTACGTGTGTTGTCACTCTACTCCTCCTAAACGACTGGATCGATTTTGATGAATTATTTTGTATGTGTCTCATTGGGACCCTCGATTGATTAGATTCACAGAACCATTAGATGTAGGAGTTCGCTCGAAGTGAAAAGTTAAAAATCCCTCTAGCGGTCACACTTTTTGATGTTTCACAACTAAACTCAGTTTTTTCTCTTTTTTGTTTCTGTATCTTGTACATATTATATTTATTTATCTAACTTCAGGTTTTTACAGCTGCTGCCGTCTTCCGGTGCCAAACCTCCAAAGCCTACGATCTTAGGCATCTTCTATGCTTAGCCCTCTTGCTTGTATTACTGTCTTCATGTTTTCCTTCCATTTTAACTTTGGTCTCACTCTTTTCTCCTTTCTGGTCGGATGCCATTCATATAGTTGCGTTGGCCATCGCTCATCTTCCATTCTTAAAACATGTAACCATTTTAATTCCTTCTCCTCAATTCTTTCAATTATCCTTTATTCTGCTTCCATTATGTTTCTAATTTCCTTATTTGTGAATGTTCTAATTTTGATTTTGTGGCACTTCTGCGTAAATAATCCATTTCTAGAGCTATTAGTCTATTCTTATAATACTTATTGATTGTCCATACCTCACTTCCATACATTGCAACAGATTCCACCGATGTTTTACCAATATATTTTTTTGTATATTGTATTTAATTCGTTAAATCTAGAGTAAATAAAAATACATTATGAATGATATTTGTATTGTATATATTATATATATATATATATATATATATATATATATACAGCATGTAATCGTTTATGTTTATTGTAATTTAGATGTAAGACTTTTTTTTTGTATTTTTAAAACCTGGTTGAGTGGCAGACAAGGCCCTAAGGCCTTAACTCTGACAGGTAAAATAAAAACTATTATTATTATTATTATTATTATATTCTATTAAAACAAATCGAAGTAGGTATAATGCAAAAATGAACAAAATCCGTCAATATTAGAAGTGCGGGTTTACCTGAAATACGAGATTAAAAACTAACAACCGCTATGTTTTGTTTGTCTGAGCGTATACCATACAATTTAATTAAGCTTTAATATTTCATTTATTTAGGCATAGCAACGCACACCGCGCCGGGTATTAGCTAGTTAATTTATAGAAAGCTTACACGTCAGCTAAAATTCATCACTTCTAACCCAGCTATGTACACCTCTAATCCCAGATACGTCAGCTCCGTTTCATATTTTATTCTTTAATCATAACGTCAACACCAGATTTCAGTGATATATTAAACATAGGCCTAAATTATCACAGAACATATCATTATTGTTCTTTTTTTATTGTCTCACTTTCCAGTTATTGGAATAATATCGTAATACTTATTACTAAGTTTTAATTTTAATTTTTTTCGTAATAATAATTACTTTTATCGCAATATCATAATAGATCTAGGATTTTTATGTACCAAAAGTTAAGCCTGTTGTCTAATAATTAATTTTTATATATTTATTTAATTTTATACTATGTCATTAATCCTTTCCTCGTTTTTTTTATATATATTGTACATATTATATATTTAATTCCTTAAATTTAGAGTAAATTAAAATACATTATAAATATTAATTGTATTGTATTCATAACTTGTAATCGTTTATATATATATATATATATATATATATATTGTAATTTAGATTTAAGACTATTTTTTTTGTTTGTATTTTTTTTAAACCTGGTTGAGTGGTAGACAAGGCCTTAAGGCCTTAACTCTGCCAGGTAAAATAAAGCTATTATTATTATTATTATTATTATTATTATTATTAGTAGTAGTAGTAGTAGTAGTAGTATAATGAGAAGTTAGACTTCTGACTGTCTTTTATTTTGGTTTCACACAAACAGTTTAATAACTTAATGAGAAGTCAGACTTCTGACTGTCTTTTATTTTGGTTTCACACATAAACGGTTGAATACATAATGAGAAGTTAGACTTCTGACTGTCTTTTATTCTGGTCTCACGTACAAACAGTTGAATAACATAATGAGAAGTTAGACTTCTGTCTTTTATTTTGGTCTCACGTACAAACAGTTGAATAACATAATGAGAAGTTAGACTTCTGACTGTCTTTTATTTTGGTCTCACATACAAACAGTTGAATAGTATAATGAGAAGTTAGACTTCTGACTGTCTTGTATTTTGGTTTCACACATAAACAGTTGAATACATAATGAGAAGTTAGACTTCTGACTGTCTTTTATTCTGGTCTCATGTACAAACAGTTGAATAACATAATGAGAAGTTAGACATCTGACTGTCTTTTATTTTGGTCTCACGTACAAACAGTTGAATAACATAATGAGAAGTTAGACTTCTGACTGTCTTTTATTTTGGTCTCACATACAAACAGTTGAATAGTATAATGAGAAGTTAGACTTCTGACTGTCTTTTATTTTGGTTTCACACAAACAGTTGAATAACATAATGAGAAGTTAGACTTCTGACTGTCTTTTATTTTAGTTTCACACAAAAAAAATTGAATAATATATACTATCTGCATTGCATCCTTACCCTTTATTACATAAGAATCCTAGCCCTAATCATCTACCTAACCCAATACATTCAAAAAATATTTATAATTACATGTTTTTATAACCATTGTAATATTAAAAAGATTGTATTTATTTTAAAGTGAATTCTTACGTTAATATTCCACGGCGCGACAGGTCTAGAAAGACTTGGCCTACCAGTCGGCTGCTAGTCTCACATCCATATATGCTGGTCATAGAGGTAGATGATCAAACAGCCAGTGTAGGGGTGAATGTGGTCAACGTTTCGGGCCTCCAGCCGTTATAGCTGGTTTTATTAACCTGGAGCCGATACTTATTACAGCTACTCAAATTCCACATGATGCTGGGTGGACATCAATTCCATTAAACATTAGAAGCAACCATTTGTGACATTTTGTTTCAATGCTGAGAGCTCTTACTAAACAACTTAATGTTCAAGAGCAATTGTTATTCTTTGTTACAAGAGTTTTATGTCTGTCTTTATTTCTTTATTCAGACTGGGAGGGCACATTGCCCGAGCCCCGCTACCTGAACTATCTATTGCGTTATCCCAGTAATATGGAGATGAGTGGAATGAAAGTGTACTATAATAATAATAATAATAATAATAATAATAATAATAATAATACTTTATTTATTCTGGCAGAGTTAAGGCCATAAGGCCCTCTCTTCCACTCAACCAGCACAAATACAAATAAATATTCGACAAATATAGATATACACTATACTAATTATAAACAGTTAAAGATACAATAAATGTAGCAATGTAAATGTCATGTACAAACAACATTTTATAGGGTAATAACAATAATGATACGATAATAATAATAATAATAATAATAATAATAATAATAATATAAATATGATACATTATACGGGAAACACCAATTAATATATATATATATATATATCTTACACTGGATAATAATGAAGTCGAGTTTAGAGCAAATATAAATTTAGATTTCTTTTAAAAGATGCCAATGTCCGGCAGCCCCTTATTTCTTGTGGTAGGGAATTCCAGTTGCGAGAAGTGGAGATGGTATATGAAATGGAGTGATGTGATGTCTTAGATTGCGGTATATTAAGTAAGATACTATGTTGTGATCTTGTGTTTAAGTTATGGTTTGAGGATAGATACTGGAAACGGGATGATAAATAATTGGGAATCGAGGTATGTAGGATCTTAAATAGGAGAATTAGGCAGTGCGATTTTCTTCTCTCTTTTAGATGTAGCCATGACAATTCGTAGAATAATGGACAAATGTGATCGTATTTTCGAACATTAAATATGAATCTGATACACATATTATGGACACGCTGCAGTTTGTCCGACAATCCGTCACTTATGTCAGTTAGTAGAACGTCACAGTAGTCAAAATGCGGCATCACTAAAGTTTGGATTAAAATTCTTTTAAGAGTTGTAGGAAGCAAATGTTTAAGTCGCTTTAGGGAATGCATTATGGAGAAGATCCTTTTAGATGTTTGTTTTACTTGCTCATGCCATTTTAAATTAGAATCTAAGTAAAATCCCAAGTTTTTAACGACGTCGGTATAAGGAATTTGTTCATTATCTAATATGACAGCCGGCATATTGCCATTGTTTATGAGGTGTAATAGCCTTGGATGTCCGATAATTATTGCTTGCGTTTTGTTTACATTTAGTTTCAGCCCATATTGTCTGGACCATAAAGATATATGCCTGAGGTCAGTGTTTACTTTGTCAATATATTCATTAATTTCGTCAGGCCTAAAGTGTGTGTAAATCTGTAGGTCGTCAGCGTAATACGATGTTATGTAAGTTTTAGATCGTCTTTCAGGTCCTAATATTTTAAGAAACATAAAACAGTACCTGGCATCTCAGTTGTCCTCAACAATCAGCAGTGTAGTTTTCTAGGAGGCCTTTCGAAAACTTAAGTTTCATCTTCTGCTTTCAGTTTCCGAAAGGCCTCATACAAAACTACACTGCTGCTTGTTGAGGACTGAGATCACAGGTACTTTTTTTATATTTCTTAAAATTTTAACTTAGTGACCTCAACGGAGTTACGTAATGTATTTTAAAAATCTTGATACCAGATCCTACACATCAGGTTCTACTAATATGACCCAAACCGCTATTTCTGGGTTTGGCTCGTGGACCTTTGTGCCCTTTTTCATTACTCAGGCTGTGTGTCATGAGGCAGCACCTTGATGGCTCGTACAACTAGAACCCTGCAATCGCATATTTTAAACACCTGTGGATTGCCAAACGAACTATTTTCTAATACGAGATGAAGTTATATGATATGTCGTTCTCCTTTCAGAATCTGAAGATAATTTACAAAGATCTTTACATCAGTTTAATATAAGTGCCAGAAAATACAATATGGAAATTAATATGAATAGGACTAAATACTTAACAATATAAAAATAACTAGTAAGATGCATATTAGAAATGGAATGAAAAATTATAGAACAAGTATCACAATTTAATTATTTAGATGTGTTAATAACAAACACTAAAAATATAATAAATAAGTAAAGAAACAAGCTGATAAAGCAGCACAAATGTCTTGATATAAGAAATATTTAATTTGGCGCAACACTAAAAATATAATAAATAAGTAAAGAAACAAGCTGATAAAGCAGCACAAATGTCTTGATATAAGAAATATTTAATTTGGCGCAACAAAAATATGTCAATAGGAAGCAAAATCCGCATATACAAAACGATAGTTCGGCCAGTTATCATATATGGAATAGAAAATAGGGCTAATACAACAAAAACTAAACAAATAATAAGCACATGTGAAATGAAGATCATAAGAACTATTTAGGGGAAACATTATTTGATAGAATAAACAATACAGAAATTAGAGACAAATGTCAAATTCAAGACCTAACCAAATGTATTAGATTTAGATTTAGATTTATTTATTTAGCCTGGTGGAGTTAAGGCCATGTGGCCTTCTCTTCCACTCACCAGGGTAAACATATATTACATCAGAATATAACAATCACAATGAACTCTAATATTAAATACTAAATAAATTTGATCAAAAAGATAATATCTATTATATTACGATCTATAATGCAACTAGTTAATGTTAGTTAAAATTAAGACTAAAACTAATAATAAAGTGTATACAAGCAAGACATATTAAATTGTCCCTGTCTAATGTATATATAAAACAAAGAAAAATAATGAGATATAGAAAACTAATTTTACGTTTATACAATATTTAAAACAAACAAAAGAAAATATTTGTTAATCTTAATATTATTTTCATAGATAATTAAATTTATTAATTGTTAAAAGAATACTATCAGTGAGGTGTATAAGTTAGTTTGTTATTAAATAATTCTTTAATTTGTTTTTGAAGGATGTTATAGTTTGACAGTCTCTGACATAGTTCGGAAGGGAATTCCATGTTTTGGTAAGTGAGACCGTAAAAGATAATGAATAATAGACAGACGAAAATATTGGAAAAATCATATAGAAAGAATATGTTTATCTTTTACGGATAACTCACAATAACCATTTTTGTCTTTCATTGATGCCATCAAGATCGGGATAAGCTGATTCCCGGGCAAGCATAGTAGCTCAAGGCTGGTGGTAAAAACACATTAACATTTATTTAGGAGTAGCAGCGCGCGCCGGGTATTAGCTAGTAGCTATATATTAAATAATAAAGAGAAGTGCAGCATTATGTACAATTTTCAAGAGTAAATGTTACTCTTTGCTATAAGAATTTAATGTAATGAATTTCTAGTGAAAGTAATGTCTATGTTTTTTTGGTGTAGACTTTTATCAGGAAGAATGGTCCACAGAGGGATGATTTACAATAAAAAGTTTCATAATGTTAAAAACACAAGTAACTCACAAGCATAACATCTCCACATTTAAGCACTCGAGTGTAATATATAGTCCCTACTAAGTGCTTTAGTGGCAAAAAAAAAAAAAGATTGTTTGCGAGATAGTGCGTTTTTCGTACTTACAGCAATGGCGACATGATTGAAAGTTCAACTTCCTACATTTTGGGGTTGCCAACCTAAATAACTATAGCCTACTGTAATATTAAATACTACAAACCAGGTGTGGGAAATGAAACCACTGCTCTCTATGTATACTTATAAGGTACACGCCGTAGCGTAGTGATTAAGGCACTGCGCTACAAGTCGGAAGGTCGAAGGCTCAAGTCCCGGTGGGGGTTCGGGATTTTTAAACTGGCCAAAACCTTCTGGAGGCACTATGACCCTGGGTCGACTCAGCCTGTAACGGAAATGAGTCCCAGAGGCTTGTTCTGGGGATAAAGGCGGCCGTCACGTAGGGCTGAGAACCCTGCTGACATCAAGTCCCGATTGTCTAGAAAAAAGTGGGAGCCTTAACCTCCTACTACCCCAAGGGCCTCCCGAGGCCTGTAATGGGACTACTTTACTTTACTTGCCCTCTATGTATACTACGTACAATGTACATACAAATTATATACAAAATGTAGTATTAATATACATTATACGAAACAAATCTCTGCATTTTAAATGAAGTGAACTTTTTTTGAAACAATATAAAACAATAGATACGTATTTGCCAAAATTTTATAACTGATTGGTGTCACAGCCTGCTGTAGTTTCAACTAATAATCATTGCCCACTCTGTTAACGTTAATCAGTTCCTTATAATGAACGCAAATATTTCCAACAAATATGTTACTATTTTACTATTATTTGTTATTTTTAAAACACGTTCGCCCAAAAAAATAACGTACAACGCACGTTTGTGAAGAGTTTTAGAGAATCTCGGAAATTAAAAACCTCGCTATCGCTCAGTTTTTAAACATTTTCCTCCCTTCTGTAAAAACCACTTCCCAACCTCGCATCGTAATACACTATGGGGGGGACTCTTCTTTATAAGAATATTTCCATAAAGCGGCTACATAGGATTAATGTACTGTAATATGTACTATACATACGAGTGTTTTTACACGCTTTATATTAGCTTGACCTCTATCTATCTATCTATCTATCTATCTATCCATCCATCCATCCATCCATCCATCCATCCATCCATCCGTCCGTCCGTCCGTCCGTCCATCCGTCCATCCGTCCGTCCATCCGTCCATCCGTCCATCCGTCCATCCGTCCATCCGTCCATCCGTCCGTCCGTCCGTCCGTCCATCCGTCCGTCCGTCCGTCCGTCCATCCATCCATCCGTCCGTCCGTCCGTCCATCCATCCATCCATCCATCCATCCATCCATCCATCCATCCATCCATCCATCCATCCATCCATCCATCCATCCATCCATCCATCCATCCATCCATCCATCCATCCGTCCGTCCGTCCGTCCGTCCGTCCGTCCGTCCGTCCGTCCATCCATCCATCCATCCATCCATCCATCCATCCATCCGTCCATCCGTCCATCCGTCCGTCCGTCCGTCCGTCCGTCCGTCCTGTCCGTCCTGTCCGTCCTGTCCGATCTGTCCTGTCTGTCTATCTATCTATCTATCTATCTATCTATCTATCTCACTGAATCTTTCAACGCGATTTTCACCCACTTAAAATAATTGGATCGAATTGAAACTTTGTATACTTGTAAAAGACCCGTGACAATATAATAATTTCATATTTATTTTCTAAAATCCTGGCCATAATCATCAGAAAATAAAAAATAAGTGTTTTTGTATCAATGTAACGGAATCTTTCAACGCGATTTTCACCCACTTAGGAACATTGGATCGACTCGTAACTGTGTACACTTGTAAGGGACCAGTGACAATACAATAATTTCATATTTATTTTCTAAAATCCTGGCCATAATCATCAGAAAATTAAAAAAAAGTGTTTTTGTATCAATGTAACGGAATCTTTCAACGCGATTTTCACCCACTTAGAAACATTGCATCGACTTGAAACTTTGTATACGTGTAGAGGACCCGTGACAATAAAATAATTTCATATTTTGTTTCTAAAATCCTGGCCAGAATCATCCGAAAATCAAAAAAATTAAAACTGGTATAATAGGTTGCGGACTTGTCGACTTTTTAGTCAATCGTTGTAAGAGCTCAGTTGGTAGAACAGTGAACTCTTAGTGGTATATAATTTCAGTAATCCATACGTCGCTGGTTCAAATCCGGCTGGGAGGGGTTTTTTTTATAGAAGAGTGTTACTTTTAGCTCATACTACAATAGTATCGAATTTAAAGATATTTACATTTTTATCTTATTCTGTAAAATTTTAAAACTAAAAAATAAAAAATAAATAATAGTTTTAAAAACTAAAAGAACACACTTTATTAGAAAACCGAACTAAAAAAATGAAAAATAATTTTAATTTCCAATACGCTTGGGATAAAATTAAAGTGGTTAACAAAAAAATTATCTCCAACACATATAGAATAAAACTAGAGTTATCAACAAAAAGAAAATAATTTTACCATCAAAAGCGTGGGGTGCTTTTTATGTTTTTTTACATTTTCTTCTTAGAGACTTTACGTTTACCAATATCTGTTATTTATCAAATATATTAATTCATATAGAGAACCCCACGCTTTTGATGGTAAAATTATTTTCTTTTTGTTGATAACTCTAGTTTTATTCTATATGTGTTGGAGATTATTTTTTTGTTGACCCCTTTAATTTTATCCCAAGCGTGTTGGAAATTAAACTTATTTTTCATTTATTTAGTTCGGTTTTCTAATCAAGCGTGTTGTTTTAGTTTTTTAAAACTAGTATTTATTTATACAAATATTCAAATGGTTAAAGAATAAAGCTTGTTCTTTTATCGGATGAGTTAAATACCGGATAGTAGAGGTACAGTATTTTCTCAGTAGATAACAAAAGCTTATATTTTATACATATATACAGATGGTTAAGAAGTAAAAATTGTTCCTTTACCAGACGAACTAAAATACCAGATAGTTTGAGGTACGGAATTTTCTTGCTAAATAACAAATGATATATTTTTGTACAAATGTACAGATGGTTAAGGAGTAAAATTGTTCCTTTACCGGACTAACTAAAATACCAGATAGTTGGAGGAACTGCATTTTCTCGCTAGATAAGTTATTTATTTTTACACGCTTTATATTAGCTTGACCTGTATCTATATATCTATCTATGTAACTGAATTTTTCAACGCGATTTTCACCCACTTAAAATCATTGGATCGATTTGAAACTTTGTATACTTGTAAAGGACCCGTGGCAATACAATAATTTCATATTTATTTTCTAATATCCTGGCCAGAATCATCAGAAAAAAAAGAGTCTTTGTATCTATGTAACGGAATTTTTGAACACGATTTTCACCCACTTAGAAACATTGGATCGACTTTAAACTTTGTATACTTGTAAAGGACCAGTGACAATACAATAATTTCATATTTATTTTCTAATATCCTGGCCAGAATCATCAGAAAATAAAAAAAGAGTCTTTGTATGTATGTATGTAACGGAATTTTTGAACACGATTTTCACCCACTTAAAAACATTGATCGACTTGAGAGTTTGTGTACTTGTAAAGGACCCGTGACAATTGAATAATTTCATTTTTTCTAAAATCCTGGCCAGAATCATCAGAGAATAAAAAAGTGTCTTTGTATCTATGTAACGGAATCTTTGAACACGATTTTCACCCACTTAGAAACATTGGATCGACTTGAAACTTTGTATACGTGTAAAGGACCCGTGACAATACAAAAATTCCATATTGTTTTTATAAAATTCTGGCCAGAATCATTAGAAAAAGAAATGAAAAGTGGTGTAATAGGTTGCGGACTTATCGACTTTTTAGACATTCGTTGTAAGAGCTCAGTTGGTATAGCGGTGAACTGTAGTGGTATATAATTTCAGTAATCCGTAGGTCGCTAGTTCAAATCCGGCTGGGAGGATTTTTTTGAAGAGTATTACTTTTAGCTCATACTACAGTAGTATCGAATTTAAAGATATTTACATTTTTATCTTATTCTGTAAAATATTAAAACTAAAAAATAAAAAATAAATAATAGTTGTAAAAAACTAAAAAACATGCTTTATTACAAAACCGAACTAAAAAATGAAAAACGTGGGGTGCTCCATATCAATTAATATATTTGATAATAAACAGATATTGGTAAAAGTAAAGTCTCTAAGAAGAAAACGTAAGAACTATAAAAAGCAACCCACGCTTTTGATGGTAAAATTATTTTTTTGTAGATAACTCTAGTTTTATTCTATATGTGTTGGAGATGATTTTTTTGTTGACCACTTTAATTTTATTCCAAGCATGTTAGAAATTAAAATCATATTTTATTTTTTTAGCTCGGTTTTCTAATAAAGCGTGTTGTTTTAGTTTTTTAAAACTATTATTTATTTATGCAAATATTCAAATGGTTAAAGAGTAAAGCTTGTTCTTTTATCGGTTGAGCTAAAATATCGGATGGTTAGAGGTACGGTATTTTCTCGCTAGATAACAGATGCTTATATTTTTATACTAATGTACAGAAGGTTAAGGGGTAATGATTTTTCCTTTACCGGACGAGTTGAAATACCGGATAGTTAAAGGTACGGAATTCTCTAAAATATTTTATTTCTAACGCGCGATTCACACAAGTAAACTAATTGCACAGTTGAACTACAACACGTCTCCTTTCTTCATTGGAAGAAGATTCTTTCGATAACGACTAAGCAGTGACCGCTTAGCTCAGTGCATAGTGGCTTGATTCGTATACAAGAAGTCACAGGTTCGATTCACGATGAAGTTTATATTTTTTATTGTTAAAATGCTTTCTATTTTATTCTGTCTGTCCATTCTTATAGAAAAACGTACTAACTATTTTGAAGTATTACTATTTTTATTATTATGTATTTATTTATAAATAGGTTCACAATGTAATAAAACATATTCCTGTGCCCAAAGCTCTTTAATTTTTATTTTCTTTCTCCGTTCTTCTCTATCTTCACATTCCAATTTTTCCAGACTACCTCCTTCACATTTATTCTTACATCATCCATCCATTTAAATATAGGTGGACTTCTCTATCCTTTCCCAGGTGGAATCCATTCCAAAGCTTGTCTGGGTAATCTTTTCTTTTTCATCCTACGTGTATGACGATACCATTCTAGTGTCTGTATCTCACAGAATCTAATATTGCATTCTATACTTTCATTTGTTGTCTGATGATTGTATTTCTGATTTTTTCCAATTTGCAATGTCTAGTTGAGCGTATGGAACAATCCATTTCAGTAGACATAAGTTTTAAACTCAAATGTTTATTCAACTGCCAAGTTTCTGCACCGTATGAAAGCGTGCTTCCAATTATGGATTTATAAATGTATAATTTGGTATCCATTCATATGTTCTTATCCCACAAACGCCATTTGACATTGTTATTACTGATCAGCCTTTTTGAATTCTGTATTTTATGTCATTTTCTTGGGTACATTTTGAGATAATTTTGATCCCTAGTTAATTACATTCTTCACGTTCTTTTATACATCCCATTATTATTATTATTATTATTATTATTATTATTATTATTATTATTGTTATTATTATTAGTAGTAGCATTTATTATTATTAATAATATTATGGATGATGGACAATAATAATAATAATAATAATAATAATAATAATAATAATAATAAATAATATTTTTTATTATTGTCCATCATCTTTGGGCTATTATTATACTGGACTTGACATAATATATATATATATATATATATATATATATACTAAATATTTTAATTGAAGAGTGAATCTTTTTCCTTACTGATACGTAGTAAATAAATAAACACAAAAATATATGAAGCTATATTATCATTTATTACATAAATTTATAGCATTATTATTAAAACGTGGTACTACACACACAATTAAATTTATATCGGTAGCTAAAAAGTGTTATAGAGTTTATGAAGACAGGAATATTACTTAATATAAAGTGGACATAGATTACGTGGCAGAAATTAAATGTTATAGCACTTATAGGATGTATTTTGCGAAAATACAAATAAAAAAAATGCGTTACTGAAGGGTTCGAACCCTGGCTTTCATAAATATTTCATCTTCTTGTGGGTGGTTTAACGATCTACGCTACTCGTATGTCCGATGTTATTTATTGAATATTGGCTGTCTTGTACTTTTGCACTATGAGCGAGAGTTTAACTTTATTTGAAATGTCGCAATTTGTGTAATATTGCATTTGTCGAGCACTCGTAAATATCTAGAAACAAGCCCCTCCTTCACTGTTCTTCAACTATTTAAGACGATTAAAACCAAATACAGCGTATTTAAAACATTTAACAGTGCGTTACTTCGTGAATCATAGCCTTAGTTTTTCGAGCATTCGCAGTGGGTCATAACGGATTATGCTTTTTGAAGCGGCTCATTCTTTTTGTCGCTAAGAGTACACAGGGTTATGGAGTAAAGATTGTTCGTTTACCGGATGAGCTGAAATTCCGTTAGAGGTACGGAACTTTCTCGCTAGATAGCACATGCTTATATTTTTATTCAAATGTACAAATAACTAAGGTAAAAATTGTTCCTTTACCGGACGAGCAGAAATAGCATATTGTTAGAGGTTATTTTATCGCTAGATAACACAAGCTTATATTTTTTTTTACAATTGTACAGACAAGTAAATAAATAATAGTTTAAAAAACTAAAACAACACGCTTTATTAGAAAACCGAACAAAGAAATTAAAAATAATTTTAATTTCCAACACGCTTGGGATAAAATTAAGAGGTCAACAAACAAATCATCTCCAACACATCTAGAACAAAACTAGAGTTATCTACAAAAATAATAATTTTACCATCAAAAGCGTGGGGTGCTCTATATCAATTAATATATTTGATAATAAACAGATATTGTTAAAAGTAAAATCTCTAAGAAGAAAACGTAAAAACTATAAAAAGCACCTCATGCTTTTGACGGTAAAATTATGTTTTTTGTAGATAGCTCTAGTTTTATTCTATATGTGTTGGATATGATTTTTTTGGTGACCACTTTAATTTTATCCCAAGCGTGTTAGAAATTAAAATCATATTTTATTTTATTTTCGGTTTTCTAATAAAACGTGTTGTTTTAGTTTTTTAAACTATTATCTATTTATGCAACTATTCAAATGGCTAAAGAGTAAAGCTTGTTCTTTTATCGGTTGAGCTAAAATATCGGATGGTTAGAGGTACGGTATTTTCTCGCTAGATAACAGATGCTTATATTTTTATACTAATGTACAGAAGGTTAAGGGGTAATGATTTTTCCTTTACCGGACGAGTTGAAATACCGGATAGTTAAAGGTACGGAATTCTCTAAAATATTTTATTTCTAACGCGCGATTCACACGAGTAAACTAATTACACAGTTGAACTACAACACGTCTCCTTTCTTCATTGGAAAAACATACTTTCGATAACGACTGAGCAGTGACCGCTTAGCTCAGTGCATAGTGGCTTGATTCGTATTCAAAAGGTCACAGGTTCGATTGACGATGAAGTTTATATTTTTTATTGTTAAAATGCTTTCTATTTTATTCTGTCTGTCCATTCTTATAGAAAAACGTACTAACTATTTTGAAGTATTACTATTTTTATTATTATGTATTTATTTATAAATAGGTTCACAATGTAATAAAACATATTCCTGTGCCCAAAGCTCTTTAATTTTTATTTTCTTTCTCCGTTCTTCTCTATCTTCACATTCCAATTTTTCCAGACTACCTCCTTCACATTTATTCTTACATCATCCATCCATTTAAATATAGACGGACTTCTCTATCCTTTCCCAGGTGGAATCCATTCCAAAGCTTGTCTGGGTAATCTTTTTTTTGGCATCACGTGTATGACCATACCATTCTAGTGTATGTATCTCACAAAATCGAATATTGAATTCTGGACTTTCATTTGTTGTCTGGTGATTGTATTTCTGATTTTTTCCAATTTGCAAAGTCTAGTTGAGCGTATGGAACAATCCATTTCAGTAGACATAAGTTTTAAACTCAAATGTTTATTCAACTGCCAAGTTTCTGCACCGTATGATAGCGTGCTTCCAATTATGGATTTATAAGTGTATAATATGGTATCCATTCATATGTTCTTATCCCACAAAACGTCATTTAACATTGTTATTACTGATCAGCCTTTTTGAATTCTGTATTTTATGTCATTTTCTTGGGTACATTTTGAGATAATTTTGATCCCTAGTTAATTACATTCTTCACGTTCTTTTATACATCCCATTATTATTATTATTATTATTATTATTATTATTATTATTATTGTTGTTATTATTATTAGTAGTAGTATTTATTATTATTATGGTTGATGGACAATAATAATAAAAATAATAATAATAATAATAATAATAATAATAATAATAATAATAATAATAATAATAATAAATAATAATATTTTTTATTATTGTCCATGATCTTTGGGCTATTATTATACTGGACTTGACATAATATATATATATATATATATATATATACTAAATATTTTAATTGAAGAGTGAAACTTTTTCCTTACTGATACGTAGTAAATAAATAAACACAAAAATATATGAAGCTATATTATCTTTTATTACATAAATTTATAGCATTATTATTAAAACGTGGTACTACACACACAATTAAATTTATATCGGTAGCTAAAAAGTGTTATAGAGTTTATGAAGATAGGAATATTATTTAATATAAAGTGGACATAGATTACGTGGCAGAAATTAAATGTTATAGCACTTATAGGATGTATTTTGCGAAAATACAAATAAAAAAAATGCGTTACTGAAGGATTCGAACCCTGGCTTTCATAAATATTTCATCTTCTTGTGGGTGGTTTAACGATCTACGCTACTCGTATGACCGATGTTAGTTATTGAATATTGGTTGTCTTGTACTTTTGCACTATGAGAGAGAGTTTAACTTTATTGGAAATGTCGCAATTTGTGTAATATTGCATTTGTCGAGCACTCGTAAATATCTAGAAACAAGCCCCTCCTTCACTGTTCTTCAACTATTTAAGACGATTAAAACCAAATACAGCGTATTTAAAACATTTAACAGTGCGTTACTTCGTGAATCATAGCCTTAGTTTTTCGAGCATTCGCAGTGGGTCATAACGGATTATGCTTTTTGAAGCGGCTCATTCTTTTTGTCGCTAAGAGTACACAGGGTTATGGAGTAAAGATTGTTCGTTTACCGGATGAGCTGAAATTCCGTTAGAGGTACGGAACTTTCTCGCTAGATAGCACATGCTTATATTTTTATACAAATGTACAAGTAACTAAGGGGTAAAGATTGTTCCTTTACCGGACGAGCTGAAATAGCATATTGTTAGAGGTGCGGTATTTTATCGCTAGATAACACAAGCTTATATTTTTTTTACAATTGTACAGGCAAGTAAATAAATAATAGTTTAAAAAACTAAAACAACACGCTTTATTAGAACACCGAACAAAAAAATGAAAAATAATTTTAATTTCCAACACGCTTGGGATAAAATTAAGAGGTCAACAAACAAATCATCTCCAACGCATCTAGAACAAAACTAGAGTTATCTACAAAAAAAAATAATTTTACCATCAAAAGCGTGAGGTGCTCTATATCAATTTATATATTTGATAATAAACAGATATTGGTAAAAGTAAAGTCTCTAAGAAGAAAACGTAAAAACTATAAAAAGCACCTCACGCTTTTGACTGTAAAATTATTTTTTTCTAGATAGCTCTAGTTTTATTCTAGATGTGTTGGAGATGATTTTTTTTGTTGACCACTTTAATTTTATCCCAAGCGTGTTGGAAATTAAAATTATTAAATATAAATAACTACAGCGACTGTAAAAATAGTTTGTACAATGGGTAATTGTTCAATTTATTTATTTATTTTTGTTTATTGCCTCCGTTGTAGTTTTACCTTGTTATGGTGGAGTGGCTTGTCTGCTTAAATGACTCCGAGAGCTATACCAGCGCGGCGGTAGCATTGCTGCCGAAAGGGTTACCCTTGCCGGACAGGTCGAAGGCGATAAGCTATATGAAAGAAGTACATTGGTCAAAAGAGTGATGCTTTCTTTTGTTTTTAATCCAGTACATGAACATCCCTTTTTTGCCTTACGGTATATTCCATCCATAGTAATTCTGCCCGAGGGCAGGACTTTCACTGCAATCGTAGCATTTGCATGTTATGCTTTGCAGTTTTACTAGGGAATTGTAGGTGTGGTAGCTTCCCGTTGCTTTCCACACCGGTGAAGGATGATGATGATAATGATAAGGATGATGATGATGATGATGGCCATATGATTTCGGGGACCGTTTAGGCCTTAAAGTTTTCCTGATACAGGTTTTCCTTACAGGTGAGGAAAAACCCCGATAAAAACCTCACCCAGAGAAAAACAACCCCGACCGGGTTCAAACCCGGGCCCGCGGGATGACAAGGCAGCACGCAACCTCGAGACCGCAGCGGTGGACATTAAGGTATATAAGGGTCATAATTTGGTAACAGTATGAAACAAATTGAGGATAAGGAAGGCCTACAACTCAATGGCATTGATAAGTTGTTAGTTTATTCTGATGATGTAGTACTATTGGACGATAGCGAGGAGATATTAAAGGACAACACGCACACACTATTGAGTAATACTAAGAAATTAGGACTTGAAGTAAATATCAATAAAACTAAATATATGGTCACACGTAGAAATACATTATATAGTGGAAATGGACAGCTAATGACAAATAATACTAAGAAATTAGGACTGGAAGTAAATATCAATAAAACTAAATATATGGTCACACGTAGAAATACATTATATAGTGGAAATGGACAGCTAATGACAAATGACTTTGAGGAAGTGGATGAATTCAAATACCTAGGAACAATAAACACAAATAGGAATGAGGTGCACAAAGAAATTAAACATAGGCTTAATTCTGGAAACGCATGCTTTTATGCATTGCAGAGACTTTTGATGTCCTTTCAAAAACGTTAAACTGAAAATATATCTTCTTTTAAGCCCATGTTTCCTTTAACAGAGATTTAGGCGCTCTCCCCCTATAGGGAAGAATTTGAACCATACTAATTTAGTTACACTTGTTTTCGTGTAGATGTCCTTTGAGTGGTCCGTGGTCAGCGTTCCGCCTCATACTGACATCTAGGAAAGCAAGGTAGTACTAGGACGGGAAAATTCGGTAAAGTTTGCTTAGAGACATTTCATTCAGGCTTAAGGATGTTTTACGAGCCTGAAAATCTTCAGACTCGAGACCCACGGCTTGTAGTCCCTCCCGGAGGACTTGCTCCTTGGATTTTTTCGTCCTAAAAAATCCATCGACCCCGGCCGGGTTTATACCCGCGACCCTCGGACCAGAGGCCGATCTGAAAATATAAAAAAACTATTATTCTACCAGTTATATTATATGGGTGCGAGACATGGACTCTTACTTTAAGGGAGGAAAGGAGATTACGAGTATTTCAGAATAAAGTACTGAGGAACATTTTTGGACCAAAGAGAGATGAACAGACAGGTGAATGGAGAAGACTAGATAACAATGAACTGCATGGTCTCTATAGGAAGCCAGATATAATAAGAACAGTTAAGTCTTGCACACTGCGATGGTCAGGACATTAGGATTAGATACCCTATTATTTATGAATTAAAAGTTTATACTGGAGTAGTAATAGTTACGGTCTTGACTACAAGGACCGAGGTAAGGATAATTACTAAAATAAATCCATTAAAATTGATTGTATATTAAATTAATATTAATGGGGCGACTTTTTGTCATCAGTCTTCTAGGGGAAATTAGATTAATAAATAGAATAGTTGGTTGAAGTTTCCTCTTATATTAATATAATTTATTTTAGGGGGGATGAAAGACGTGCATGGAAGCTTCTTATAGGAAAGTCAGAGGGAAAACTTCCAGTTGGTAGACCAAGGATGAGGTTGGAGAATAACATTAACTACGATTTGAGGGAAATAGATTATACAGGGAATGATGCGAAAGCTTTAGCTCAGGATAGGGATGTATGGAGAGCTTATGACCGCGCGGCCATGAACTTATGGGTTCGATAGTGCCAGTGAGTAAGTCAGTATGAAGGAAATTAACATGAAACAGTAGAACAAAATACAATTGCATAAGAATATTATAACAAAGATGAACAGAGTAAAATTAATTTATAGTTGTGATATTATGCATTGCAGAGACTCTTGATCTCCCAACTCCTTTCAAAAAACGTTAAACTGAAAATATATAAAACTATTATTTATTCTACCAGTTATATTATATGGATGCGAAACATGGACTCTTACTTTAAGGGAGGAAAGGAGATTACGAGTATTTGAGAATAAAGTTCTTAGGAAAATTTTTGGACCAAAGAGAGATGAACAGACAGGTGAATGGAGAAGACTACATAACAATGAACTACATGGTCTTTATAGGAAGCCAGATATAATAAGAACAGTAAGTCTCGTAGACTGCGATGGGCAGGACATGTTGCACGTATGGGGAATGAAAGACTTGCATGGAAGCTTCTTGTAGGAAAGCCAGAGGGTAAACGCCCAGTTGGTAGACCAAGAATGAGGTGGGTGATTAACATTAAGTATGATTTGAGGGAAGTAGATTATACAGGGAATGATTGGAAAGCATTAGCTCAGGATAGGGATGTATGGAGAGCTTATGTCCGCGCGGCCATGAACCTACGGGTGCTTAGTGCCAGTGAGTAAGTAAGTAAGTAAAGAATAAAAAAATATTTACAAAATAAGTGAAGTGGACCTAATTACAACATTTTTGGTTGATGAAAACATGATGAAGAGGTCTGGAGTAATCTTTTTCATTAAGGTACAAATTCGATTTAAGTTTCTAATGTTCAAACCACAACTTGGATAATTAAATAAAACATGTTTGAATTTCTTCTTCACATTTACACAATTTATATAAATATGCCATGTTCGGTTAAAAAATCGAGCTTCATGTGAAATTGGGAACTACATTTGGGCATTTAAGTCTGTGAAGATCTTTTACTGTAAAAACACAACCGTCAAGAAACGCGGAATGGGTTCCACTGAGGTAAAATTTTCTAAATGTCCAAACATTAGCATAGTGTAGGGGTACATGGAGCGCTTATATCCACGCAGCCTTGAACCTACGGGTTCGATAGAGCCAGTGAGTGAATTAATTTTTTTTGACAAATACTCTCTTCGGACCTCTCCCGCGGTAACCGTTCTATCTTAGGAAATTAGTTATTATGGAATCGATTTCGGTATTTCTGAATCTGATTTAGATTTATTATGCAATCAATTTTTTTAAATCTGATGTTTTATTCTCTTTTCGTGTCCATTTAACTGTTTTTATTCTACACAAGTGAATTGCTTACACTGCTGGAAATATGTACGTTATAAATCTTTATAAGGGAATGGGATAAACACTCTACGCTCATTTCTTACTCGTAGAATAATGGCTAGACTTTTATATTTGTTTAGTTTCGTGGCTCATATAGCATGGCGATGTATTACTCAAAAAGAGCCGGAACAGTATAGTAGGGAGTCGATAGTACAGCAAGCGGGTAAATATAAATTTAGACTCCTTAAAAGTGGATTATTAATATTGTCTATATCTTCTAGGGACTTGGAAGCTTCTTGTAGAAAAACCAGAGGGAAAGCGCTTAATTGGTAGGCCAAGAAAGAGGTTTGAGAACAACACTAACCATGATTTGAGGGAGTTAAATTATGGAGGGGGCGATTTGAATACGTTGGCTTAGGATAGGGATGTATAGAAAACTTATGTCCGCGCTGCCATAAATATAACGATTTGATAGTGCCAGTGAGTTAGTTAGTTAGTTTATATCTTGTATAAATTTTTATCCATCAAATAGTTGTTAAAACGTTACATTTTGCGCGAAATTTAAGCAAACTTTCTCTCAACCTCACAAAACATAAATCTGCTGATCATAGAATCCACCATTTTGTCTTGTCATATAATGTATTAATCACACCAATAGTGATTCCTGGGTATTCGCTAAGGAGCCAGTGCACACCGTTTATCATAAGTTATGCCACGAGTGATTTCCAATTTATCTAGAGAATTTGGAAATCAAGAGTGGCATTTCTTAGGATTATTTAACCATGAAAATTAAGTTGTTTACTCAAAAGTAATTCATTATTTACATATGGTTACCGGTATTTTAGAATAATATATATTTAATATAAAAGGCGACGTTTGGAAACAAATCAGAAATGTGAGGTCATGTATATTCAGTGCAACTTGATGATTTTATTATTTATTGCTAAATAAGATCGCATTATTATAAGAATGCGCCCTAGTGGAGAAATAATAAAACACATCAAACTGTATATTATAATCAATATCATAGGTTATTAATTAATTTTTTAGTAAACAACTCAGTAAAATCAAGGAATGAGTTCATTATTTGCTATATTCAATGTATTTGTTGGAGAAAAATAACGCTATGGCCTATTCAGAATATTAAAAGGGAGGAGCTTTCTTTATCACAAAAGCAGGAGCTGATTAAGCGAAATCGATAAAAAGCGAGGTAAAACATTACTGTCATTGGTTACTTACATACTTACTCACTGGCACTATCGAACCCGTAGGTTCATGGCCGCGCGGACATAAGCTCTCCATACATTCTTATCCTGAGCTAATGCTTTCCAATTATTCCCTGTATAATCTACTTCCCTCAAATCATAGTTAATGTTGTTCTCTCACCTCATTCTTGGTCTACCAACTGGGCGTTTTCCTTCTGGCTTTCCTAGAAGAAGTTTCCATGCACGTCTTTCAGTCCCCATACGCGCAACATGTCCTGCCCATCGCAGTCTATGAGACTTAACTGTTCTTATTATATCTGGCTTCCTATAAAGACCATGTAGTTCATTGTTATGTAGTCTTCTCCATTTACCTCTCTGTTCATCTCTCTTTGGTCCAAACATTTTCCTAAAAACTATATTCTCAAATACTCGTAATGTCCTTTCCTCCCTTAAAGTAAGAGTCCATGTTTCGCACCCATATAATATAACTGGTAGAATAATAGTTTTATATATTTTCAGCTTAACGTTTTTTGAAAGGAGTTGGGACATCAGAAGTCTCTGCAATGCATAGTAGCATGCATTTCCAGAATTGAGCCTATGTTTAATTTCTTTTTGTGCATCTCATTCCTATTTGTGATTATTGTTCCTAGGTATTTGAATTCAGCCACTTCCTCAAAATTTCCCTCATTTGTCATTAGCTGTCCATTTCCATTATATACTGAATTTCTACGTGTGACCATATATTTAGTTTTACTGATATTTACTTCCAGTCCTAATTTCTTAGTGTTACTCAATAGTGTGTGCGTGTTGGCCTTTAGTATCTCCTCGCTATCGGCCAGTAGTACTACATCATCAGCATAAACTAACAGCTTATTAATACCATTGAGTTGTAAGCCTTCCTCATTCTCTAAAGATTTAATGGCATGCTCTAGTACAAAATTAAATAGTAGAGGAGACAGTGCATCTCCTTGCTTCAACCCATTCTGGATTTCAAAAGTGTCTGAAAACTGTTTGCCTACACGCACCCTACTCTTTGAGCCATTTAGACACATTCGTATAAGTCTAACTAACTTTTTAGGAATTCCGAATTCCAGCAGGATACTATATAACTTCTCCCTTTTGAATCATATGCTTTTTTGAAGTCTACATATAGTTGATGTACAGACTGTCATTGGTTGTAAAACAAAATTAATTGAAACGTGATTGGTCATTGACTACTATTTGGGACATGACTTAAATAGTCTAATAAACTGATGTAACATGAATTAATATATATATATATATATATATATATATATATATATATATATAATTAAATTAAATGTAATAAAGAACAAACTTGTCAAGTTATCTACTGTGGTTATGCAGTATTCAAACGAGCACGTGTATATCTGTTCCTGACACGTGTTGAAATAATCATGAACTCGTGCACCTTGCTGCAAGTCCACACCAATTAAGTACGAGTATATCTTGTGGCTCCTTATTTGAGTAGGACGATGGAAGGAGTGGGGGAGAAGGAACTTAGGATTCATATGATAGCAGGAGCCAAGATCTTGTTTAGCGTAACATATGCACGCACAAGCTTGGTTGATACTTTTCCTCTGTCCCTATCTTCCTCTTCTTCCTCTTTGGAATAACGACATTTCTCTCGTAGGAATGAGAGGACCAGTGTTTTATAATAATAATAATAATAATAATAATAATAATAATAATAATAATAATAATAATAATAATAATAATAATAATAATAATAAATAATAATACCAATAATAATAATAATAATAATAATAATAATAATAATAATAATAATAATAATAAATATCTCCAAGGTGTTATGGTGAATATTTGATTATCAAGTTTGTTTTTATTTTGATTTTTGTTTTAATATGAGTGTCAGCCTTATATCTATCTGTATTCATAAAACCCGCATGGGGATAAGAATGTTCCCTATCGGGAATTCCTCAATGAAGCTAATTTATAATACTGTAGCTTTGTTTTAATAATAGCTTTATTTTACCTGGCAGAATTAAGGCCTTAAGCCTTATGTACCACTCAACCAGATTTGATAAAAATACAAAAAAAAATTCTTACATCTAAATTACAATAAAAAAAATATAAATTAAATATCTAAAATATAATTATTATTTACAATATATTTAGATTTAAGCTTCTGGTAGGAAAACCAGAGGGAAAACGCCTAGTTGGTAGACCAAGAGTGAGGCGGGAGAATAACATTAACTATGATTTGAGGGAAGTAGATTATACAGGGAATGATTTGAAAGCATTAGCTCAGGATAGGGATATATGTAGAGCTTATGTCTGCGCGGTTATAAACCTACGGGTTCGATAATGCCAGTGAGTAAATAAGTAAGTAATATATTTTGATTTAATATAGATTTAACGAATGGAATATAAAATGCACAAGATAAAAAAAATGAGAAAAATGCTATTAATGGCATAGAATCAATTTAAGGTCGAGAGAAATTAATTATTTAAAACTAATAATAATTGTATAAAAGTTACTTAAAAGTGTCAAGTGTGCGGCAACCACTGACATCTTAGGGGAGAGAATTCTAGGAACGGGCAGAGACTACTGTGAAAGAAGGGAAGGATTGTTAGCAGATTATTATCTTGTGACCTTGTGTCAATATCGTGGTAAGAAGACAACTTCTCAAATCTGGACGTCAAGTAACTAGGAGTGTAGGAATTCAGAAGCTTGAAAATAAATGAAAGAGAGTACTCTTTACCGTCTGTCGCTAAGACGGAGCAAAGAGAGGTTATTGAAGTGTTCGGAAATATTATCATAACCTCAATTTATTTACGCTTATTTCCCTACATGTGTCAGCGACTGACATACGGTTAGCACATCGCCTCAAAAAAGACACCTAGTAAGCCTAGTAAGTAACTAAGGTAATATATGGGTGGGAGAACCCGGTAACTTTTTTTTTCAGAGGTTCTAAATTAGGCCCAGGTTTTCTACGAGCCCGAAAATCTTCAGTCTCGATACCCACGGATTAATGTTCTTCCCGGAGGACTTGCCCCTTGGATTTTTCTAATCTAAAAATCCTCTACTCTGCTGGATTTGAACCCAGTACCTTCGGGACCATCTGACCCATGCCTCCACCCCTTGGGATACCGCGGTCAGAGACCATACTCCCAAGTCCCACATACTTGTCCTCCCTTATCTATCGCGTCCACGTTCAAGGTTCTCGGCAATAAAACCAACACCTCAGGGAGAAGGTGTTGGAGTCGCAACTTCAGGGAAATTGCTGAGCTACATAGTACGTCAGGTCGCTCAATCCTGACGACCCCACAGTTGGTCCACGGGCGAGCCTAGCCGGGAGGACTGCTGTCGCAGATCTACCGACCGTTTCCCTGTTCTACCTCCACCCTCGGGACCATCTAGGCCCTGCCGTCCACCCCTTGGGATACCTCGGTCGTCATGACCATACTCCCAAGTCCTAGTTCTAGTCCTCCCTATCCTAACTTCGCGTCCACGTTCAAGTTCTCGGTCCTTACACCAACACTCCAGGGAGAGAGTGTTGGAGTTTGCACTTCTGGGCAATTGATGAGCTACATAGTACATCAGGTCACTCAATCCTGATGACCCCACAGTTGGTCCACGGGCTCCATGAGCCTAGCCGGGAGGACTGCTGTCGCAGATCCACCGACCATTCCCCTGTTCTGCCTCCAGGGACGTGTCCTGCAGCCGTTGTGAGACCGGCTAGGGCTACAAGCCCAACAGTGTGAGACTTTTAGTACGTCCAGGTGCTGCTCATCTCCTGGCGACCCCACAGTTTTGTCGACGGGCCCGTAGGCCAAGCCAGGAACCAGTACAGTAGCTCCCCGCTGGACTGGTCCGAGCCGAGCCCTGGTGTGCCCCCAGGGACGCCTTCTGCAGCTGTTGTGGTCCAGCACGGAGCTCGCAAGCTCCAACAGATGAGCAATTAGTACGACAAGGCGCTCAACTCTTGCCTACCCCACTAATGGTTCACGAGTCCCTTGGACTTAACCGGGAGGACTGTCTAGCAGATCCACCGATCTTTCCCCCAGTGCACCAGCTGGGGACGTGTTTGGTTGCTGAAGTGGGTCCAGCCTGAGCTTTTAGTACGTCAGGTCGCTCAACTCCTGACGACCTCACAGATTGTCCTTGGGGTCACTCGGTTCCAGATTCAGCGCTAAGTCCTAGACCCTGGAGACCGCGCTTCCTCCTTTCCCGAGCTTATCGACCTGGTGGTAATTCCCAGCATCATACGCCCGGTATTGTCCCATCCAGCCCGTTCGCAAGACTAGGCCTAGTCGTGTAGCTGCTGTGAGGCAGCCCACTGAGCAATGTAGGCATCCAGGGTGCTCATCTCCCATGGTGCCCCCACAGGTGGTCTCAGGTTCAATGAACCAGGAGATAGGGCCACGAACCCCTAGTCTCCCACCACCCCACCAACGGTGGCACAGGCCCCCGCTGTGGGCCGGGTCGTTCAGGCTTGGCAGCAGGCTCCTATAACCAATAAAAATTCTCCTGCTGACCCCACTCATGGTCCGCGAGTCCATCGGACTTGGAAGGGAGGACTGACTAGCAGATCCACCGACCTTTTCCCCACTACGCCACCCGAGGGGACGCGTTTTGCTGCTGGAGTGGGCGCAGCACGAGCTAAATAGTACGTCAGGTCGCTCGAGTCCTGACGACCCCACAAATGGCCCGCGGGTCCGGTCCGGACCTAGCCGGGAGGAATGCAAGCAAACCACCGACCGTTCCCCTATCCGCCGCCCGGGGACGCGCCCTGTTGCTGTTGTGAGCACAGCTGGGGCCCGTAAACGGACCCCCAGGGAGTGGGCGCAGCACGAGCTAAATAGTACGTCAGGTCGCTCGAGTCCTGACGACCCCACAAATGGCCCGCGGGTCCGGTCCGGACCTAGCCGGGAGGAATGCAAGCAAACCACCGACCGTTCCCCTATCCGCCGCCCGGGGACGCGCCCTGTTGCTGTTGTGAGCACAGCTGGGGCCCGTAAACGGACCCTCGGGACCAGCGACACGGAACTGTACCCCTAAGCCACCGTGCCCGATGTGTCAGCCTTATGATGCACACACAATCAAATTTTGCCACTAGCCGCCATTGAATTACAACTGCATAATGATCCATACTAAGTTATACACCTCATGTATACTACACTAATATAGCTTATGCAGTAAAAATTTTCAAGTGATATACAGAGTGTAACTAAATTTTCATTGCAGACTCTTCGAGGACGTGTAGTGGGGACCAAGACGGTTGCTCTCTTTGACGCCTGCTGCTTATCGTCTTGCTCAACTTAAAAGAAAATCTTGATGTGACGACCACCAACATCAACACAGATACCGCACCGCCGCAGCCATAACTCGTTCCAGTATGTCTTCGTCAGATGCCATTTCATGTGTCTCCACAGGTAGTAGTGTAGCGGGGTCAAGTCGGGAGAACGTGCAGGCCAAGCAATCGAGCCACCCATCGACCTTATCCATTGTTTCCCTAATCATTGGTCTAGATGATCTCGAACGAGCAGCCCTGCAATTAATCCGAACTTCACCGTACAATAACGCCATGTTGGCGTATACCGCAAACGTGTTGTTCACCGTGATCAACAGCAACACACTACAAATGAAATGTATATCCAGCCACCATATCTACGGCTCTGAAGTTTAGGTTATACGAGGGGTAAAGGGAGAATTCTCCCTCTACTGCCAATAAGGAAATGGCTGTTGTAAGAGTAGATGTCTGCCACGACCAATCACTGCTCTTGACACAGCTATAGCGCACTAGTAAGGTTTGAAATTGATGAGATGTTGTCAGCTGTATGTCTGCTAACCGCATACATAAAGCGATCACTCGCACTGAATATCCATATCGGCAACACTGTCGTCGAAACGTCAAGGAAGAAGAATCAGTGGCTGCAGTATAGTATTGTAACATCGCAATGATGGTTGATCATTTATATAAAAGCGAGTGCCGCGCGACAATGCTTGACAATGATTAACGTGCGGATTTATTATAGTAGCGGTAGTCGGCCTCTTTGTATTTAATTATATATAACACCTGCGGGGAAACAAAGAGAACTGCTGGACAATCATCAAAGTGAGGCGATAATACGTGCAATTTAGTACAGTATGGACAAAGATCACAAGCACAACAGCAGATACAAACATATCTGGGCGGATAACAAACTCAACTGAATGGAATGCAAACAAACCTGTAGTAGGCATGGGATATCAAGTGATACCCCAGTCATTGGCACCAAAAATGCGGGAGAGTTGAATGTGTTTTGTGGTATTTTGCGTGTAGCGGGGAAACGGTACGTTTCCGGATATGAGATCCTATTCCAGACATAACTGTCTTGGTCCCCACTACACGTCCTCAAAGCCTGTAGTGGGATTTTAGTTACACTCTGTAGAGGAAGTTCGGGTAATGTGGATCCTTCGGTTTGAGTGGACCTAGTTAATATCCCTTTTAATTTGTGCTGCCCTCGAACAAAACATAATTTAACTTCTCCTAATCAACTTTGAATTGTCCAACCCCTGTTTGTTTTATTCTTTGTGCACAGAATGGTTTATTTATAACATTTATACCAGTTTAAACATTTTTCAAGCTAAGATTTAATTCTTAATTTCTGCTATTGAATGCTATAAATATTGAAAATCTCCTAAATATATTATATTACAGTATACGGATGCTGTTTTAAGATACTGACCTTGGGTTTGGTTTGATATTGTGTGACATGGCGGCTGTATAAAATAACACTTAAAAACAAAAAAAGAAACTTTTTTTGTCTCAGAAAGAAAAATATGTGATTCTGATAGCATTTTGTCTTCTGAATTAAAATACGATATCGGGTTTACTCCATCATGCAAAGTTTCCGAGAGACAGGTTTTTATAATTTCGAACACTTTCATATTTTCTACATTCGTAACTACACAATATTCGAACATTCGGACTCATCGAGAAAGTAAGAAATTACGATTTTCTTCTACATTTCGCCTTTGGAGCATCCCTCTTAATGGCCCAACAATAATCGGCCAGCATATTAGGATTCCATTTGCCTTGATATCTCTTTTTCATAGCTGAAATCTCCTGATGAAAGTTTTCCCGTGCTCATCGCTCACTGTGCCAAGATAATAAATGGACGAAAAAACGTTTATGCAAAAATTATTATTTAAATCCATTAATTGAAATTGAAATAAAAAAACTGTTGGTGATGGAGAAATTCCGAATACATATTTGAAAACATAATGAAAAACTGCATTAAGTACAACTGTTGGTACTCATGAGACAAAAATCATCTGGACCTGTGTAATTAAACATAACAAAGGTATTCGGTTAATGTGGACCCTCCATGAGGCGGTTAAAATGGACCTAGGAGCACTTTACACGAACACGTATATTTTATCAATGAGGATGCTATATGTAAAAACACCAGCACTTGATTAATTTTATTTAATTTCCTTGTAATTTTACTAAACCCAAATCGCTGTCTGCAGATAAATTACGTGTGAATGTTATAATCAACAATAATTTTTGAAAACATTAAATAAAAATCAAAACTTTTTAATTACGATTAGTCATAAATATTTTCAGATTAATGTATGCCTGTCTGTGTAAATTAATGGAGTAAATAAACTTAAAAATAGTCAAAAAGCTAGTGTGTTCTCTGGGGTCCACTTTGCCCGAATATGGCGGTTTAAAGTGGACCTTTCTTGTAATGTAAAAAAGTTTATAAATTATGAAGATGTTACAATATTTGAATAAAATAACAACGCTATTTCATAGTTATAACACTAATGATAATCACTGTAATTAAACAAAATTCAAATCCCTTAATTAAAAGAAGAAAAACAACACATTCAAAATAGATGTCCAATTACCGAAGTTCCTCTATGTATAACAACTTGTGTAAAAGTTGTGTTTGGTTTATTGCCAAGAACGTAAAACTTTACTTCAGTTAACATCTTGTTTTACCTCTAATCCACTCCTATTTACGTTAGAAATGTTATTCCATCTGAAAGTACCTACTTTTTTGCTTTCAAATAAATTGCATATTGATAATCTGTATACGATCTTTTGCACATGTTTGGATAATGTTTTTTATATGCTTGCTTGCATTCACCCATTTCTTCTAATGTTAGAATTTCATGTGCTAGGAACATCATGTTTTGTCGTATATCTTTATATTACTTTTTGATTCTTCAAAACTTTTCATCCGTTTTCCATTTCCTTTCAGTTCTTCGCCATTCTGCACCTCTATGCTTTATACTTTTTTTTTTTTGCAGTATGGGGTCAAATATTGTATGTCCCTTGCGAACAAATACTTGTATGGCTATTCTAGCATGTTGTAATACCATCTTATTTTTTCGAATCCTTTGTGTCTATCTGCTATTTCACCTGTAATATCGTGAAGTAGTGGGTGAATGCAGTCTATATACTATTTCTTCTACCTGGATTTGTGAATAAAAAGTCCTGCGTGTATAGCATGACTCATAAATATAATATTCTATTTCTTAAAGCCGAGATGGGCATTAGTAGCTATGGAAAGAAGCCTGGATTGAAATCTAGAATAGAATATTTACATCTTCTTCTTCTTATTCACTACACGGGCTAGGCAAATTGCCTGTTCCGCCTCACAGTGTTCTGTCCATATTTTCACTGGCCTTCCTACATTCCTTGAACCTCTTGGCTTGTAGTTGAATGCTGCTCTTAGTAATCTTGTTACATTCATTCTTTCCACATGTGTAAACCATTTCTCTCTATATTCTCTGATTTTCTCATCCAATGGATATATATTTAACTCTGTTCTTATATCTTCATTCCTGATCCGATCCAATCTTGTGCAGCCTTTTGTTCTTCTAAGGAAGTTCATTTCTGCGCTTTGTATTCTACTTTGCAATTTATTGGTCATTACCCAAGTTTCGCTCCCATAAAGTAATGCAGGAACTGCCAATGTTTTATAAAACTTCAATCTAGTATCTCTTCTTGTTTTATTCTTTAATGTTTTATGTATAGTTCCGCATATCATTTGAAATTTCGACAGTTTCATATGTTAGTCTCTTTCAGTTTTTGTGTTTATAGTAAAATTAATATTTATTTACATAGTTCCTTGAAAAAAGGACATTTTTAGAAGTGGTGAAGTTAAAATACTTGGGAACGATAAAATACACTGGAATAAGGTGGAAAAATAAATTTTAAATTGGCTGAACTCTGAAAACATAAGCAATTATAATATTACAATGACTCTTGTCATCCCAAATACAAAAATAGTTAAACTCTTCTTCTTCGTCCAACCAAGTCTTAGGCCTATAGACCTGTTACGATATCATTGATGCATTTTTTATTCAGCGTTTCTTTGGACGGCCCAGAGATCTCTTTCCTGTTGGGCAATAACGAAGCATGGCTTTGGGAACTCTATCTGAACTCATTCGTTGCAAATGATTCATTCAGTTGTTCTGGTATCTATGTATGCACTCAATGACCGGTTCTAAACGTACAGTAGTTCCTTCAAAATATCGTCATTGCGTTTGTGATTCCATTTGGTATAAACAGTTAAGCTAAAAATATATAATTGGTGATCTGCGAATCATGGTCTCTTATTTTAAGGGAAAGCATTACTTGTATTTTATAATAAAATACTAGGGAATTTTTTACTGGATAAAGACGAGTAGACACGTAAATGGAGAAAACTACATAATAGTGAGCTTCATAAGTTTCATGGTAAATTAGATATAATAAGAACATTTAAGTGTCGTAGACTGCGATGGGCAGGATATGAGGCACGAAAGGGAGATGAAAGAATTGGCGGAAACTTCTTGTAGGAAAACCAGAAAAAAAATAGCTAAGATTGAGGTGGTAGAATAACAATGTTTGAGGGTGAATTATACAAATTATTATTGGAAAGTATTAGCTCAGGTTAGGGATACAGGCTATGGAGATCTCATGTCCGGACTGTCATGATCCTCCGGGTTCGATGATGACTGTGAGTGAATCAGTGTTAATTAGTACAGTCTGTACTTTTACAATTCCACGGTAAACCACCGTTGAAGGTATTAAGTAAAATTTTAAAATCTTAAAATTCGTACCTAATATATCAGCCGTCCTCAACTTAAACTTCTGCTAAAAAAATCGTCAAACATTTATCAATGTAGGACTTTCAGATACATACCTATTCGATCGTCTACGAAAAACCTTCAGTATCATCTTACATGCTGAAGTTGGAATATATTTACGAAATACCTACTTTTTTTAATGTTTCACGAAGTTTTTAAACCGATGTTTGTTTGAGTTGAGGACGACTGATACATCAGGTACGGATTTTAAGATTTTTAACATTTAGTACAGTCCGCTAGATGGACTGAATTGTTATAAAAATCGGCGTTTGACCAAATGCACATTGTTTAACCCCTTATCTTAGTTACAGTACAATTGAACTCAGCCCCTTCAAACGGACAGTAACCATGTGCACTTGAAATAATCTAGTCATTTTCTTAACACAGGACCAGTAAATTCGGAGGTCATATCAAGAGCAACTTGGATAGTTTCAGTGTAGCCCGATAATCTATAGTAAGTCTATTATATTTCTGACTGAAGCAAACTAATTTCTTATTTTAATAAAAATTTCCTCACCCAAATGTACTATGGCCAATATTACGACTGCTGTTGTAAATTTAAAAATTATGTCACATAATTTAACTTCTATGATGGTATCTTTACTTATTCATGGCGGAGGAGCTTGAGTGATTAATTATTGACTCCACGAGCTAAATCAGCCAAAGTATTGCTACCAGAAGTGGACCTATGCCAGACAGATTAAAGCGATAAGCTAGAAATAAATAAGTAATTTATTCGAAAGATTGACTACGTCATCTTTCACTGTAAAAATAAAATCGCTAAGAAGTGTGGACATTAGATTCACTGGTAAAATTTTCCACAAGTAACGATATGTGAAGAGCTTATGTTCGCGGGACCATGAAGTTTATATTTTTTATCAAGGAATGACATGTGGGATCATGTCGAAACGTCGGAATCAGTGGCCAGAGGCCAACCTTGAATCCATGACGTGGAAAATCCCAAAAAGAAAATTCTTAATCATACTTATATCCGTGAAAATCTACAACATATGTATACATGCTGTCCACTTTCCCCTCTTCTATTTCATTTATGTATGAATGAAGTCATAAAATTATGGAAAAAACAATTACAATCACACTTTATGATTAATTGCCGACCCCTCAACGCATTATTGAATGCAGATGATCAAGTAATATTGGCTGCTTCTGAAGATCACCTACAGAGAGCAGTACATAGATTGTCAAATATAACCTAAGATTTTACAAATTTCAGTAAGGCTAAAACTATGACATTTCCAGAGAAATACCGATACGAACTAAAATTGTTATTAACATCAATATAATATAACAAGTTTATAACTTTATTTATCTTGGAGTAATCTTTGTTACGACACATGTAAAGACATAGACATGAAATGCCAAAAAAAACCTATAGAAACAATAAAAGAACACTGTTCTCTGTAGAGTACGCCCAGATACAATTCTATAATGTTATAAAACATTGACTCCCACAACTTTACTTTATGACTCTGGAACATGGACTCTTACTACAGGCATATTAAGTAGCATATTAGCTGCAGAAATGAAGTTATTAAGACCTTTAGCGGGATATACGCTATATGATCACATGCGAAAATAAGATATCCGCAAAGCTTAACATACCAGCAATAACTGAAACCATCGAAATATACCAAAATAATTGGCATGAACACCTCCTTAGAATGATAAACAATAGACTACCTCTGCAGCTATTCAACTACAACTACAGACCCAGTGGGCGAAGAGACCCTAAGAAGCGATGGAGGGACCAATTTGTATCCTGAAGCGGAACAGGCCAACGGCCTAATCTCTGATCGTTATTGATGATATATATAGATTTATTTAGCGTGGTGTAGTTAAGGCCATGTGACAAACATATGTTGCATTAAAATACAAAAAATACAATAACAGTACGTACTAAACAATTAATTATCTGGTCAAACTGAACAATAATGAACATAATGTCTAATAATACAATTAAATTAAATACAATTAAAATTAAAGTAATGGAATAATGTATACTCAAAGGAATAACAGCTCTAATATACTATACATAAAATGAAAAAAAAATATATGTATATACAAAGAAAGTAATAAACTCAAATTAATTAATCTATTGCGTATATATAAGACATTAGGTAAATATATTGACAAATCTTAATACTATTTTTATTAAATAATGAAAGAGAAAAATTATTAATTTTTTAAAAAGTAATATTAGTGAGATGTTTCTGTTAATAATATTATTTTCAATTTCTTTCTGAAAGATGGTAAAGTTTGGCAGTCTCTGACATAGGGTGGAAGAGAATTTAATGTTCTAGCAAGAGAAATTGTAAAAGATTGCGAGTAATAGGTAGTGTGATGAGGAGGGATATAAAGGACAAATGCTAATGGGATAGGGTATCTAATTTATGTGTATCAGAGAGTCTAGAGAAGCGATGTGATAAATAATAAGGTAATATACATACATACTTACATACATACTCTATACATACATACACTTACTTACTCACTGGCACTATCGAACCCGTAGGTTCATGGCCGCGCGGACATACGCTCTCCCTACATCCCTATCCTGAGATAATACTTTCCAATCATTCCCTGTATAATCTACTTCCCTCAAATCATAGTTATGTTATTCTCCCACCTCATTCTTGGTCTACCAACTGGGCGTTTTCCTTCTGGCTTTCCTACAAGAAGCTTCCATTCCCCATACGTGCAACATGTCCTGCCCATCGCAGTCTACGAGACTTAACTGTTCTTATTATATCTGGCTTCCTATAAACACCATTTAGTTCATTGGTATGTATTCTTCTCCATTCACCTGTCTGTTCATCTCTCTTTGGTCCAAAAATTTTCCTAAGTACTTTATTCTCAGATACTTGCAATCTCCCTTCCTCCCTTAAAGTAAGAGTCCATGTTTCGCACCCATATAATATAACTGGTAGAATAATAGTTTTATATATTTTCAGTTTAACGTTTTTTGAAAGGAGTTGGGATATCAAGAGTCTCTGCAATGCATAATAGCACGCATTTCCAGAATTGAGCCTATGTTTAATTTCTCTGTGCATCTTATTCCTATTTATGATTATTGTTCCTAGTTATTTGAATTCAGCCACTTCCTCAAAGTTTCCCTCATTTGTCATTAGCTGTCCATTTCAATTATATAATGAATTTCTACATGTGACCATATATTTAGTTTTATTGATATTTACTTCCAGTCCTAATTTCTTAGTGTTACTCAATAGTGTGTGTGCGTGTTGTCCTTTAGTATCTCCTCGCTATCGGCCAATAATACTACATCATCAGCATAAACTAACAGCTTATTAATACAATTGAGTTGTAAGCCTTCCTCATTCTCTAAAGATTTAATGGCATGCTCTATTACAAAATTAAATAGTAGAGTACACATTAGAAACAATATATCTTGCAAGATACATTAAAAATATTGAGAATTAATTTAATTTCGTTGTTTACAGCATGACGTTGATGGTGCTCCAGTACGTGGTACCTCTCTTAGTGTTGGTGTATACCTACACGAGGATCGCTGTGGTCGTCTGGGGCAAGCAGATACCAGGAGAGGCAGAAAACATAAGGGATCAACGGATGGCTCGTTCTAAAAGAAAGGTAAGTTAAGTTTTAATTTTGCACGCCAGTGTTATTTTATCCAAGTTGGTTTTGTAGTCGTAAAACAAGAATGTTATTACAACTGTTTCTTGTGTAATTAAAATTCCTTTCACTGTTATTCTTTTCTAAATAACTGGAAATGTTTAAATTCTGCTTAAACTCTCAGGGCGTATTTTGCATTAAGCTATATAGACAGTAGAAAAATTGTATTTTTTTTTTGGAATAATCAAGCTAGTATAGAAACCCTATTATTAAAAAAAAGATGCCAAGCATAGACATTTATAAGTGTCGGTACACTTTCAGTGTTACTACTGACCTCGGACCTTCATGGCATTGCCTTATCCTCATCTAATGTTTTCCAATCATTCCTGCAAAAGTTACTTCTCTCAAATCATGGTAGAAGTTATTTTCTCACTTCATTCTTGGCTTAATGTTTCTGGGCGCTTTTCTTCTAGTTTTCAGTCCGTCTTTCATTCCCAATTAATACTACATTGCTGCCCATCGAAGTACATAAATATCATTGTGCTCACTGTTATATACAATTTACTCCATTCACCTCTCTGTTCGCCTCTCTTTGATCAAAAAATTATCATAAACAGACTGTTCTCAAACCTACGTAATCATTTCTCCTCACATAAAAATACTATTCTTCTTTTCAATATCCATCCATAGTAATTCTGCCCGAAAGCAGGTCCTTCACTGCAATCATAGCATTTTCATGCTATGCTTGCAGCTTTATTAGGGAATTGTAGGTGTGGTAGCTTTCCGTTGCTTTCCACACCGGTGAAGGATGAAGATGATGATAATGATGGCCATATGATTTCGGGGACCTTTTGGGCCTTAAAGTTTTCCTGACATTTGTCTTACAGGCGAGGAAAACCCCGATAAAAACCTCACCCAGAAAAACTGCTCCGACCGGGGATCGAACCCGGGCCCGCTGCGTGACAAGGCAGCACGCTACCTCGAGACCACAGCGGTGGACTTTTCAAGGTAACTGGAAGAATATCCTAACTCCATCGCGTGACATGCCTAGAAAGGCCCTTGACTTACCACATGTGTTAATTACAGAAGTAGACGATTATTCAGCCAGTGTAGGGTGACATGTGATCAACATGTCGAGTCCCCCAGCCGTTATAGCTGATTTTCTCAACATGGAGCCGTTATTTATTGTAGCTACAAAAATACCTCACGATGCTGTGTGGTCACCCATCCAATCACTGGCTAAAATTCCATGAGAAAATTTCTTCCCTCGTGGAGGCTTGAACCAGCGCAAATCCCGTAGCTCTGCGCCGAAGCATCTTGCTTAAGGGAATCGAATGGTGAATTTGAATTTTTTTTTGTTTTCATCTGATTGTTTTGAAATTTTTATCACATACATTATGTCAATACTAGTAAAATTCATATCAAATTACGTTGAGGTGAAGTGATAATACTGTTGAAGAAGAAATCAAAACAAGAATATCGCAAGGGAATAAAGCATATTTTGCTAATTTCGATATATTCAAAAGCAAATTAACATAAAAAAATGTTAAATTCAAATTATATACAGCAATAATAAGACCAATCATATGTTATGGAGCTGAAACCTGGGTACTAAAAGAAGCAGATAAATTAAGACTATTAACGTTTGAGAGGAAAATATTTAGAAGAGTGCTAGGTCCAGTAAAGGAAAATGGAAATTGGAGGTTGAGAAAGAATGACGAATTATACCTCAAGAATAATAAAGAAAATATAGTTAGTTTCATCAAATCCAAAAGATTACAATGGTTTGGACATACACTAAGAATGTCAAAGGGAAGATTGCCGAATGATATTTTGAATTGGAAGCCACAGGGAACAAGACGAAGGGGAAGACCCAAGGATCGATGGGAAGATGACTTAATTGAGGATCTGAGAGAGATGGGGATTTTTGATTTAAATCTACTGCACAAGATAGGAAGAAGTGGCGTAAACTGGTTGAGAAGGCCAAGACATTCCATTGGAAGTCGTAGAGCCTGACGAAGAAGAAGAAGAAGTGATATGATGAAAGATAAAATTAAATTGTACCTGTTGTTAGGTGCCGTCGTCCTCAACGTTAAAGTATTGTATATAAAATTAACTGTTTTTGTCGATTTTCTTGAATTTATTTTCATCTATGAATTGTTTAGTTTTTTTAATATAATCGTCTTTGTTCATTAGTACCATTATATTACCTTTATCGGCTTTTGTATGTATTATGTTATTATTCTTGAGTTTATTTTTTAATTTATTGAGTTGTTTTAAATTCTTCTTTTCGTCATTACTTATTGTGGGTGAAATTTCATTGATGGTTTTAGCAGCCTTGTATCTTGCATAGTCTTTATTATTTATTTGTAATTTATTAATTGCAATTTCGCTTTTAATTATCATATTTTCTTTTATCCTGTTGGTATTGGTTGTGGGGAAATTGAACTTGTATCCATTTTCAAGTATTCTTGTTTCTTCTTTATTTAATGTTATTTCTGTTAAATGTCTTAATCTTCTATCTTCTGTGAACTTATTATAATTGTGTTTATAATTTATATTGTGCTTATATACAATATTTTAACAAAGATGAGGACGACGGCACCTTACCAACAGGTACAATTTAATTTTTAAGTTTCATAATACATTATGTGCTTATAGAAACGTTTTTGTGACGTTTGGTGTTTATAAGTGGAATAGTTTCAGAATTATGATTTTTAAAACTATTTTTTAATATTTTCTAAAAAATGCTCCTTACGATGCATTTCTAAATATTTTAAATAAAATTTGAGATTCAGGGTCTTTATGATTGCACTAAACACTCTATACTCTGAATTTTGCACAATATTATGGCTAGAGCATGGAACTCACTTCCCAGTCATGTCAGGGACTGTCAATCGCTATCATTATTTAAATCCAAATTAACTGATATCTTAAGTTCGACACAATGAAAACATTAACTGCATAACAACTATATAGAGCATTCCATTAATAATCATCTAGGAAGCTACTTACTTTATTTTATATCATTTTAATTTTAATATATTCCATGTTTTGTTAGTATTAGCTAGTATTAGATTACATCTTCATTGTATTTTGTTTAGTCTGTATTTTAATAATATCTTAAAATTGTAATTTGTACGTAATTTTTGTATAATTTTACTATTCGCTGGTTGAGTGAAGGAGAAGGCCTTATGGCCTTAACTCTGCCAGCTAAAATAAATCATTATTATTATTATTATTATTATTATTATTATTATTATTATTATTATTATTATTATTATTATTATTAAACACATTTGCTATGCAAACAAATTCATAAGGAGAGGATCCCTGTTTTCTTTTTTTTTTTTTGAAAAAAAAAGTATCACTCTCATTATTTTATTTTTTTCATCTCAATTTAAAAGAACACATTTGTCTTACACTAGTAACTGCGTAGCAAATTTGAATCAGCATATATTCGAGCGTCTAACTACAAACTTTCACTTTTATAGCATAAAAATTGTATCGTAAGGAGCATTTTACGTTTTGGAAAATGTCAAAAAATGGAAACAGAAAAAAAAAACGCATTTAAAGTTTAAATTGTAGCGGTGATCACATGTGCAGGGGTATTTAAACTCTTACGTCACGGACTCAATTTTGCTCCTACAATAATAATTTTTACACGAAAATGATTCTAAAGAATCAGAGGTATTAAAAAGTAAAACAAGAATAGTATTTTATTGTGATTTTTTCAACTTTTCACCATTCGGTCCCCTTAATAACGCGGCTATGGCGAGGGACGGAAGAATATACGTTATGTACATATTTAGTTCAGGATTTTTAACAGACCAGAATACCTATAATCACAATAGCATTCATTTCAGACTAATTTTGAGACTATGTATAATTTATTTTCCAGTATATTTTTATAATATAAAATTAGGCTAAACGGTTCATACAAGTATCCTACTTTATATCGTCTCTGTGATCTCAGATTCAAATCCTGGCGATTATGGAGGAGTATTGGTGGTGGGCCACACCAGGAGTATTCGGATTTTTCTCGGATTCTCCCGTTTTACGAATTTTAATCCATCAAAACACTCCACTGCTCTTTCCTCTCCCATCATATCATTTCATCTCCATTCATTAATTTAATATCACCTTTCACCTCATCTCACGTTATGTTACCTATTAGGTGTCTCAGGCAATGAGCTAAATCAATGTCAACTCGATGACATCTGTAGTGAAATACGGGCAACTCATTTTGTATTTTTATTTAACCCTTAAATTCGCAATATATCCTGTAGGATACACCAATTACTTTATTTTATTCGATATTTTTAATAAAACCAGAATAAAACGATGGAGTAGAAATTACTTAAATGTGTGTAGAATTACACAATATACCCAATAATAATAGTTATGTATGATATCGTTTTCAGTGCGGTCCGCAACATTCAAATAACTGACACGAGAAATTAGTGCTTTGCCAATTTAAAGGTTAGTTAGGACTTTTTACAACGCTGTAGATTTCGGACCAGAATAAATCTGAAAACATCGTCTATACGAAAATATACACTGGTGTCCAAAAGTTAAGGATAATTAGTTCATTTGCCGACTTATTATAAAGCATTTGTCAGAATAATACAAAATTTGGTAAGGGTATGTCACATATAATTAGAAACATGACACGAAAGAAACAATGGCATGAATACGTCATTCACTTGTCATTTTCACAACAAACGAAAACTGCATTTCAGAATTCGAACATAAAAGTTGAACAACAATGGTTCAAATGATTAGTATGGGGTGTGATTACCCCTGACAGCTACACAAGACTCACATCGACGTGGCATGCTAGTGATGAGGTTGTTCAGGAGTTCGATGCTCAGCAAATTCCACTCCTCATGAAGAGCAATGTGAAGGTCTTGAAGTGTCCTCGGAGGAGGCTGACGAGATGCAATTTGTCTCCTAAGGCATCCCATGCATGCTCTATAGGATTCATATCCGGAGACCTCGCTGGCCACTCCATACGCTGGATATCTTCCTCCTGAAGAAACTCATCCACCAGTTGTGACCTGTGAGGTCGGGCATTGTCATCCATGAATATGAATTCTGGACCCACAGCTCCCCTGAAAAGTCTTACATGAGGTTCCAGGATCTCTTCTCTATACCGCTGAGCATTAACAGTGCCACCTGAGAAGATGTGAAGCTCTGTGCGTGCATTCATCATTATACCTCCCCATACCAGGAGACCACCGCCACCAAATGGATGTCTTTCCATGATGTTCATGGGGTTGTAACGAGTTCCTTGCTCCCTCCAGATAGTCACGCGATGCGAATCACAGTTCAAGCTGAATCTGGACTCGTCTGTAAATAGCACGCTGCTCCACTGATTTAGAGTCCAGTCGCGATGTTCCTGACTCCACCGTAAACGTGCTCTCTTGTTATCAAGGGTGAGTGGGACGCACACTACAGGCCGTCTAGCATACAGACCAGCAGCTCTGAGTCTTCTATAGACAGTTTGTCTGGATACTCTGATACCTGAGGCGGCCTCAAGTTCTGAACTCAGTTGTCTGGCAGACATTGTTCGGTTTCTTCTTGCAGTTAACGCAAGATATCGATCCCTGCTGAGGATTTGTAACTCTTGGACGACCTCCCACTGGTCTTCGCCTAACGTCTCCGGTCTCTTGGAACCGTCGCCATAACCTAGATATAACATTTTGTGGCACATTAAGTGCTATGGAGACCTCAGTTTGTGTCTATCCTGTTTCTAGCCGCCTAATAATTCTACCCCGAAGCAGAGGGTCCAGATGTTGTCTTTGTGCCATTTTACTGCAATCTGTTCTTACACTACATCTGATTATATCATAACTCTCTTTAAAAATGAAGATTTATGGAACAGGGCTTAACTGCAACAATGCAATTTTCATTTATAATTGCTATTAATTTTTTCATTGTTGAAGAGAGATTATAATTTAGTATGTAAACTAAACTAAATGTACTGAGAAACGTTTTGATAAATAATTTTTACTCCTTGCTCCTCTTTAAGCATTTTGATTTTCCGTTTTACAAATTGTCGTGAACTTTTGGACACCAGTGTATATAAAGTACTAGAAGTCCCGGCCATGCGTTGCTGTGGCTAAGGAATACGTTAAAAATTTAAATTAAGTTGCTGTCTTTCAGCCAGATTACTTAAATCTAATACTTACACACGAAATTAATAATATTGAAAATAAAATAAACACTTAACACACTTAAATTATGAAATAATCAATATTTGTAATTCAATTGAAATTCGCGGTTGCAACAAAAAGCACAGCCATCTGGATTTCTCTATGTTAAATAATAAAACAATTACCTTACCAAATTAATCTTACGCCGCCATCTGTTAGAATCGTATGGAACTCACAGATAATTATAACTCTTTATTAAATAATAAACAAATAGTTTGCAATAGAAAATAATGCGACTATAAATTTAGTTATAAACTACCCTAAGTCTCAAGTTGGATCAAACTGCACACAGTGTGCAAAATTTTATTAAAATCGGTTCAGTAGTTTAGGATTCCATCGCGGACAAACAACGTGACACGAAATTTTTATATATTAAGATAAGCTGCTCTAAAGAAACATATTTTATTTTTATACGGGGTTAACTGTATGTTATTTACTTCGTTTATTTTATTATAACTCTTTATTAAATAATAAACAAATAGTTTGCAATAGAAAATATTGCGACTATAAATTTAGTTATAAACTACCCTAAGTCTCAAGTTGGATCAAACTGCACACAGTGTGCAAAATTTTATTAAAATCGGTTCAGTAGTTTAGGATTCCATCGCGGACAAACAACGTGACACGAAATTTTTATATATTAAGATAAGCTGCTCTAAAGAAACATATTTTATTTTTATACGGGGTTAACTGTATGTTATTTACTTCGTTTATTTTATTATGCAATATGCGGGGGTTTTAATTTAGCATTTTATTATTTAGGAGAGGAAAAAAATAATATAATGGTAGATGTAGTAGGGTTATTAATTATGATTATCTTATGGGGCTCAATATTAAGATGATTGGTTTTCCCTACACCCTAATTTATTTGTTTACCTTTATATTTAAAGTTGTTAGTATTATTGTGGGTCGAACTGGATATGAAGTATCTAAGTTAAATGTTGGCAATAGGATCAAATCTTTACATTGTATTAGTTTGACTAGTTTTTTAGGGTCCATATGAAATATACCTTATATTTCTACATTTGTCCTTGAGTATTGCTTGGTTGTCAACGTGTATATCCTTCCGGTTTTGAATATTTGGAGACTTCAAAGCAAGTTGATTTCCTACCAGTCGGTTCCTAGCCGAAAAGTAGTAAGTCCAGTGGTGGGGCTGCCACCTAAAGCCTCTGGACAGGCATGAAGGAATGTGATATATACTTTAAAATACAAAACTATAATAAAGCTTTAAGAATTATCAACCAGGGTTTTAAACCATCAAAAGTGGAGAGACACACAAGAATGAAAATCTATAAAATTCTCGCTAGACCCATAATATGTTATGGCAGTGAAGCTTGGACCATCAGAACTCAGGATGATCGTCATATTACAGCCACGAAGATGAAATTTCTGCGACGAATTGCAGGTTATAGCCTTCTAGACCACCAAAGAAATTCAACAATAGCCAGAGTTAAACATCATACCTATATCTGAATACCTCCAAGAATATAGAAACAATTGGCTTAGCCCATATTCAGCGCATGGATCGTCAGAGAATACCAAAACAAATTCTTCACTACATTCCTCGAGGCAGAAGATCTGTGGGTCGACCTTTTCGGAGATGGTCGGAGACCGTAACGGGCCACTGGGCCTAATACTTGAAAGGACGATGATGATTTCTACATTTGGGGTTTCTTTTTTTCCTTTGCAGTTAGGGCATAATTCATTGAAATCCTTTGAGATTAATATTATTATAAGGAAAAAGGTTCAAGCAATCATTCTATTTTTGAATAATCGAATTTCACCTAAAAGATTAATGGAAGGAGGATCAGCTATATTACAAGACCTTAATAGAAATAATCATAAAAACATACTTGGTATACAAGTTAATAAATAAGAATTTTCTCAACTCGTTTCCAACTCAGGCCCGGGACGAGGAATGAGATGAGATGAACCCCTATATATGTATATATATACAGGTATGTGAATGACAAGGGTGCCGGCTGACCACGCCTGACGCACCACCACGGGGACAGATGAACGAAATGAAATGAAATGGATGAGATGAGTATGGAGAAAGTGGTGGAATGGAATTTTGACAGGGGAAAACCTGCCTCAAGCTCCGTTTCGTCCACCACGAAACCCACATTGATTAACCGAAATCCGATCTCGGAACCTCAGCGGTGAGAGGCGAGCGTCCAACAGCTTGTGCCATGGAGCCTTATTAATTATTAATCTTCGCCTCCCTATCCGCTCGCATGTAATATGTATATATTGTCTACTATTTAATCTTTTTTGTCCATTGTTTCCTATAAAATGCGTCCGCACTTAAAGTATTTTTCAATTCCAAAGTTCTTCTTGCTCTGTGCATCCAGTTACTACTTGGTCTTCCTCTCTTGTTTCTCTCATCTGGTGTCAATCGAATCACTTCCTTAGATAGTCTTCAATCTTCAATCTAATTACATGTCCGAAACAGTGTAACATTTTTTCATGTATAACTTCTACTACATCTTTTTCTATATAGATAGATAGATAGATAGATAATCGGTTGATTAATGTCTTTGACATTGTCCGATTCCCAATATCCAATTTTGTCGATCCATCCAATCTCCTTCATGTATAAATATATTCTCTGACTACAGAATGTTTTAGGTCTTCCTCTACCTCGTCTTCCCTTAGGTTTCCATTAAAAAAACAGATCTTGTAGCCGATCCTCTTCCATTCGCTGGACATGTCCGTATCTTCTTAATTGCTGAGTTTTAATATAATCTAAAATATTGTCTTCAATCTACATTTTCTCTCTTATAGCAGAGTTCCTAATTTTTTATCTTCTTGAAATTCTTGCGGCCCTTCGTATAAAATCCATTTCCGTTGCCAAAATATACTTATTTGTTTTTGTTGTTAATGGCCAAAGTTCTGCTCCATAAATAATGATGCTTTTAACAATTGTATGATATATATTCATTTTATTTTCATTAGTTATATATTTATTCCACTATATTCCATTGTGGTGAACATTTCCAAATTTTCCTTTATTAGTTCTGTTTCTTATTTCCGATTCCGATTGATTTCCGATTGAGGGTCTTTCCACTTTTCAGCGGTTGCCCTTTTACCAGCCGGCTGCTGGGCCTACACATCCACATGTGTCAATCACAGAGGTAGATGATCAACAGCCAGTGTACGGGTGACATGTGGTTAGCATGTCGAGTCCCCCAGCCGTTATAGCTGGTTCCTCAACCTGGAGCCGCCACTTATTGTAGCTACCCAATTGCCTCACGATGCTGGGTGGGCACCGGTCCCATACTGGCCGAAATACCATGAGCAAATTTCTTCCCCCATGGAGACTCGAACCAGCGCAAGTCCCGTAGCTCTGTGCCAAGGCTTCCTACCTTAACCGCTCGGCTACGGCGCGGGACTGTTTCTTATTTCCTCTTTTTCTATATTCATTGATAACTAAATTAGCTTAGCTAAGTAATTCTCGCAAGAGAGTAACTTTCAACCATATGGGATGTACGGGTATATACAGTTTATACAAGTTAAATTACTTTTTTAATAATTAAGAAGGAACAGAAAAGGAAGACCAAGAACAACTTGGAAGAACAACATTCAAAATTCAATGAGGAAATTTGGTGTAACAGATGAAGACACAGAGGACAGAGAACGATGAATAACTTTAATTAAGGGAAATTTGTGAATGTTTGTTGCAAACTGATAGTGTATAAATCCGTAGTCATTCATATTTATTTATTTTCTTATTTTTTAAATTCATGTTAATTACTAAGCTTGGTTGGAGAAAACCGCAATGATGATGAAAATTCTCAAAATTAATGAATGAATAAAAAAACAAACAAATAATGCGTCTCCGTATTTTATTTATTCATTTAGCAGGTTTTAAATGTATACATCTTTCTGTGCCCAATATTAAGTTTTGATTCTCTTCCTCCATTCATCTCTATCCTTCCAGTCACCATCCTGCAGTCCCTGTCCTTCATCAAATTAATAATTCCCTCTATCCATGTTTTCTTAGGTCTCCCTCTTATTTTCTTCTGATTTGGAATCCACTCCAAACTCGTAAATGACAATCTATCATCCTCTTCATGTTTCCAAACCATTGTAATTGATTATTTCTCACAAATTTTATGGGTCTAATTGTTTCATTAAAGTTTTTTATCCTCGAATAATACTGTTTCTAATCGTGTTTAGTTTAGTTCATCGTGCAGATTTTCTTAAAAAATCCATCTCCGTAGGTTGCAATTTTGACTTTAATTTAGCATTTATAGTCCTTATTTCTGCTCCTTAGCTCATTAAACTTTTTACTAAGATTTTATCCATCACTAATAAAAACAACGATTTTGAGGATTGACTCTTTTTCCATGTTTTAATTCAACCGTTATTTAAGTGCTTATTATTTATAAAACGTAAAAAATAGAGTTTATTTATTTTATGATTTCAGGAGTGAATCCTTAGCTTGGTTAGCATATAAATTGGCTAACCTCAATTCATCATACAGTTTATCTAAATGTGTCGGACCGCATTAAAACTAATAATACATAACTATTCCGTGGAGGGTAAATTGAGGCAAAGTTTCCCGTTTCACTTGTAATTGACGCTAACACAGAATATAATTATTGTAGTTAGTTCAGATGTCATTGATTGCAGTTCCCTTTCCGCTTAATTACTTCTTAATCGCATTATTGCATTTATTGTTCAGAAATTTCACAACAAATTAAGTAATTTCTAAGAACAGTTTTTTAATCGTTCTAATAAAATATTAAATATACCACTATGGACGGTAAATTGGGAAAAGTTTGCCGTTTCCTTTATAATTGAAGATTTGCAGAAGAGAATTTCTGCAGTTAGTTGAGATATCATTGATTGCAGTTCCCTTTTCTGTTAATTGCCCGTAATCATATTATTATACTAAAACTTCTGAAATTTTGATTCAAGTAATTTATATCTTTTTTCTATTGTTCTACTTTTTAAATGGTAATATTCCACAATACAGTGATTCTCCTTCAACCCAAAATGATTTGTCGCCAGGGGTTCCTATATAAAGCATCTTCTTCCCTCAAATCTTTAGCTTCCATACATTTCCTCACTCCATCTATCCAACGTTTTCTAGGTCTACCTCTTCCACTTCTTCCATTAGCTTTCCAATCAATCTGAAACACAAGACACGCGATACCAGCACATTGTGTTTCTATCTTCAAATTTATTTTACATCTAAATGGTACGTTTCCTTATCAAAACTTTGCCTACTTAGTCCCCTCTACAACCCCCAGAACCCTGTAATACTTATTCTGAAACACCCTGTATAAGTGTGTGTAAATACATCTTGTGGTACAGTATCTAATCAATAACCAGCAGACAGAAGTGTTAATAACCTAGATTAACAGCTACTTGTGCGGTAATGGACAAGTAAATATACCGCCCTTATTGATCCATAGCATCAAGTGGAATTATATTATACTAATTACTGATATAATCCGCATTAGTTAATGTAGGATATATTTGACCGTTTGTAGAGTTAATTTGTTTATTCAATTTCAAGTTAGTATCAATATGTGAAGAATGGGAATTACACAGATGCCAGATTATTTTCACAAAAAAACTTTGGATATAAAATATTCTGACAGATTTAACAGTTACAGCATATAGCTTTATATTAAAGATTTTTCTCAAGTTTATTATGCCTATTTATTTATTTAAGGGGTACCAACACCTTTAGCCATTAAACATATGGCATATTTCAAGCAACAATGCTGGTTACAGAAATGAATTTGGATGTGATATCTATATTAAAATGTGAGCATGTTTGTGTATTTAAGTACAATCTAACTTCAGTCATTGTGGTTAATTAAATATCCAAAATGTCAGCTGAAAATTTTGCATTGTCTTGCCGTTTACCTGATAATTTTCCTAAATTTCAATATATTTTAATGATTCTCGTTTTATTGTACTCATTAATGTTGTAACTACAAAATGTACTACAATTGTTTAATTATATAGAGTGTAAATATTTTATTTTTCATTTTAAATTGATGCATACTCATTTTTGTTAAAATTTGCATTAAAAATATTTTTTTAAAAATGGAATATAATAGGTACGTTACTAATTATAGGACATTTTGTTCATCTTTTTGTAAACTGCATATACTTGCAAAATTTATCTCAGTATCTTGAAAACTTTGGGAGTTATCAGGGAAAACGTATTGAAAAAATTAAGTTACGGAAAACAAGTGACAAACTACCGATGATGTAGGTACTTTCTAAAATTAAAGGGCTCATTCGAGTGACAGCGTTGCACACTTTCAAACATAACTCGAAACGTAATAGAAATATCAATGAAAATCTTTCACTAATTTAAAGATGAAATTCCAATCTATATGAAAAAACAAATTGAAAAATGACTTTTTTGACCCTCAAAGGTGTTGGTCTCCCCTTACCTAAAGCAATATATATATATATATATATATATATATATATAAAGTAAAGTAAAGTGATCCCACAACAGACCCGGAGGCCCTTGGGGTAGTAGGAGGTTAAGGCTCCCACTTTTTTCTAGACAATCGACACTTTATGTCAGCCGGGTTGTCAGCCCTGCGTGACGGCCGCCTTTACCCCCAGAAGAAGCGTCTGGTACTCATTTCGATTAGAGGCTGAGTCGACCCCAGGGCCATAGTGCCGCCAGAGGGTTTGGGTCAGTTTAAAAATCCTGACCCCAACGGGACTTGAACCCTCGACACTCCGGCTTGTAGCTCAGTGCCTTAACCACTACGCTACGGCGTGCCCCCAATATATATATATATATATATAATGTATGTTTGTGTTGGACTTCTTGAGTAGCTCAGTTGGTTAGAGCGCTAAACGTACAGAGTTTAGAGACTCGGGTTCAAATCCCGACTCAAGCATTCATTTTTCTTTTCATATCATATTTGCCTTCATTGCCAAATGTCAAAAATATAGTTATAAGATCTAAATATACAAGCTTTACTGCTATAAAGTAAATATTCTCTTTAAAATTTGCTTAACTGTTATGTTGGCCACTAGATGGTGTTGGAACGAATTCCCACTACCTCTTGTGTGAATTGAGAATACTACATATATAAGAAAAATGTATGTTTGTGTTGGAATTCTTGAGTAGCTCAGTTGGTTAGAGCGCTAAACGTATAGAGTTTAGAGACTCGGGTTCAAATCCCGACTCAAGCATTCATTTTTCTTTTCATATCATATATATATATATATATATATATATATATGTGGTCGTGCCCCTCGTTGTTGAGGCGTCCATGTAAATATGATTTTACATAGACTTGCAGTTGAAGTGCATGTAAAGTAGGCTAATACATATATTTTGCTGGACCGATGAGATTTCGACTTACTCGGTAGAAAAATGTTCGCTCTCTTTAGGGAGATTGTAGCCCCAGTTAAATAAATAACTGTAACATGCTAACATTATTAAATAAATAAAGTAAAATATAAAAATATATACCTGGAAGGTGCCGTCGTCCTCAACTAGGTTAAACATTTTATTAAAAGCCTTTAAAAATTGTAGGCCTTTCGGAAACCGGATTTCATCTTCAGCAGAAGGATATGAGCTACAATATGTTGTTTGTCAACGTTTCTGACACCAGCGGTCTTCCAGCTTCCTCGGTAGCTACTGACTGTCTATTTACCTGAACGGGATTTTAATACGAATTTCATCAATTTTGAACAATTTTATAGTTAAAAAATAATAAAATTAGCTATTTTATTCACAAGTATTTCTTATTTATGCGGCACTATAAATTAAACCTGTTCAATCGTGGTTCAATCAAAATTCATTTTCCGCGTAATCATTAAATATTATATTTATGTAATTACTTACTTACTTACTTACTTACTTACTTACTTACTCACTGACACTATCGAACCCATAGTTTCATGGCCGCTCGGACATAAGCTCTCCATACATACGTATCCTGAGCTAATACTTTCCAATCATTCCCTGTAAAATCTACTTCCCTCAAAGCATAGTTAATGTTATTCTCCCAACTCATTCTTTGTCTATGTATTTCCTGAAATTTTTTAATATTTGAATATTTTATCTATTGAAAATATTTGAAGCTTCGGCCTATATTTAGGGAACCTAATATGTCAAACTGACTCTACCTATTCAGAGGAAGTCCGAAAATTTTCCTAACGGAAATTTAATACCGTTGTGCGTATGTCCTGCCGCCATAATTTCACCAGTAACAATGTCTTTTATCTTGTAAGTAGATAACACTTTTCTCAATATGTAAAGGAAAAAAAGAAATACCAAATGTAGAAATATAGGGTATATTTCATATAGAACCTAAAAAACTAAAAATTTTCTCGAAGAATTTGAAGCTAGCATATTAATAAATTTATTGTTTCAAAAATATTTGTAATTGTTTGAGACCGGTATTCAAGAACCAAGCCCTCTAGGGTCATACCATCTCCGTCTTCCATAAGCTGATACTCTCATCTTTCAATGTGTTCCCGTAATTGTTTTTAATAAATATCTTGTTAGCACATGATGTTGAATAGAGTGAGCCAGTTAGAGTAGGTTCTGCATGACCCACATTATTAACCACGGAGAGCCGGGTTGACAGTCGCTTTTTGCGAAGAAGCTTGGTTCTTGAAAATCGGCCTAAAAGTAATCTCTCCGATTGAGGGTCTTTCCACTTTTCAGCGGTTGCCCTTTTACCAGCCGGCTGCTGGCCCTTCACATCCACATGTGTCAATCACAGAGGTAGTTGATCAACAGCCAGTGTAGGGGTGACATGTGGTTAGCATGTCGAGTCCCTCAGCCGTTATAGCTGGTTCCTCAACCTGGAGCCGCTACTTATTGTAGCTACCCAATTGCCTCACGATGCTGGGTGGGCACCGGTCCCATACTGGCCGAAATACCATGAGAAAATTTCTTCCCCATGGAGACTCGAACCAGCGCAAGTCCCGTAGCTCTGCGCCAAGGCTTCCTACCTTAACCGCTCGGCTACGGCGCGGGACTAAAATTCATCTCTGATTAGTTAATATATTAATATAAATTATTATAAATTCGGTTGGACAATTTAAAATCTAAAAACCCAATCAGTTTAAATATCAGAATTAAATATTCTGTTAAATATTTTAAAATATAGCTGCTTTTCGAGAAAATTCTAAAAAACTTAAAAAATTGAAAATAATATAGACAAAAAAAGATACGGAATTGGCCTTTAACGATCTCTGATAAAAATAAAATTGAGACAATAGAAATTAGATTTCTAGATCAGTTGCAGGTGTATCTCTAAGAGATCAAAAGAGAAGTCAAGATATCAGAGATGAATTACAAATATATAATATAAACGAGAGAATACACACAAATAAACGTAATTGGTTTAAACATATACAAAGAATGCCAAATAATCGTTTATCAAAACAGCTGCTTCATTATAGGCCTCTAGGCCGAAGAAATGTAGGAAGGCCAAAACGTCGTTGGAAAGACGACCTGCACCTGCAGCATATAGTGCACCGGGGAGCGGAACGGGCCAACAGATCCATACTTTGAAGATGATGATGACAGACAAAAAAATTATCTTGACTATATCAAAATTATTGCTTTTTATGAATAGGTATAAAATATATTTAGATTATTTTATGAATTATAAAATAATATTGAGAATATTTATGAAATCATTAAAAATATTTTCATATGAAGTAAGTATCCCCGGTGAAGTTATGACCACGATGGGCTTCTATTCCACTTAACCAGGAGAAGCATATGGATGATTCAAGAGCAGACGTAAAGCAAGTCAGACATGTTCATTTTGAAGAAACAACACGTTAAACATTTGTCAACCCATAATTAATTTTGGGGAGTATTTCAAAACTGTGTTTGCAATTTTATTTTATATTTAATCTTAAATTAATTAAATCAAAAATATAATCTTGCTTCCCAATATAGGTTGGTCTCTATTGGGTGTTGAAGCCCGGGGCAGAATTGGAGGTGATCACATTCCATTTCCACGTCAAGGATACACAATTTGCAGTTAGGAGACAAAAGTGTTCCAAACCGATACAGATATTTAGCCAGGATATCATCTGTAGTCAGACGAAAACATCGTATCAGCTTGCTGGAATGTTCACTACAAAGGTCTACCAATCTTTTAGAACCACAGATCAATTTTGAAAGTGCATGTTTCAAATTTTGTTGTTATGATAAACATACTCTCTCTTACAATGCAGTATGATTGTAAACAACTCACTCTAAGTTATTAAAACTTGTACGTTTAAAGGACACAGGGAGAATTAGACCGCATTATGCAAAATGGAACCAACCCACAAGATAACTAAACTGAGAAAAATGCAATTAAAGATAAAAAAGTCAATGAAAATTACAAATAAAAATAAACATTTACATATTACTTCAACTTAGAGAATACAGGGTGTCCACAGAAACATTTCTCGGTTATAAATAGTTATAGCGTCGCTGTCAGTTGTTGGATTTACTTGGAACTGGTGTCATTAGAAATAGAAACTCATATAATTTCAGGAGTTGTGCAATTGGTATTATTGACCCGCAAAAGATGGCAGCACAAGAAGAAAGAAAACAGTTGTAAACAGGCGCTGTTACTGTCATAAATTAATTGCAGATTTGCATCATACCCAATGTGTGTTATCAATCTTCCACCAGAAATCGCGAACTTAATTATTTAGACCGTTCTCAGTAAATATGGTACAGCATGTGATATAGCAAAATCGGCAAGTTCGTAATAAAATTAAATATATTTTCGACAACTCAGCATGTTAATTTCATTCATATGTCCTTAATTATATAAAACAATGGCTGTTCCTTTGTTGTTGTATGGAAGTGAAAATTGGATAATGAAATCAAGGGATAAAAGCAGGATACAGACTGCGGAAATGCTGTTTTTACGTAATGTGAAAGGATGCACAAGAGCGGATAGAATAAGGAATGAAACTATACGAGAAGAATTAAATATATATAAAATTGAAGATAAAATCAGCGAAAATAATAAATGGACAGAACACTTAATGAGAATGAACAACGAAAGAATACCAAAAAGAACCTTCCTGTATAATCCCAGAGGAACAAGAGATGTAGGCCGACCACGTAGAAGATGGACTCCACTTTTAACTTCGCCTGAACAGGCTGCATAGCCTAAACCTTGTAGTAGAAGAAGAAGAAGATGTCCTTAACTGTAGTATTTCTAAGACTCTAACCAGAAATTATCGTAATTTTAAGGTATCCATCCATCCATCCATAGTAATTCCGCCCGAGGGCAGATCTTTCAATGCAATCATAGAATTTTCATGCTATGCTTGCAGTTTTACTAGGGAATTGTAGGTGTGGTAGCTACCCGTTGCTTTCCACACCGGTGAAGTATGATGATGATGATGATAAGGATGATGATGGCCATATAATTTCGGGGACCGTTTGTGCCTTAAAGTTTTCCTGACATTTGTCTTACAGGTGAGGAAAAACCCCGATAAATATCCTCACCACCGGGGATCGAACCCGGGCCCGCTGCGTGACAAGGCAGCATGCAACCTCGAGACCACAGCGGTGGACTATTTAGGTATCCATCCATCCATAGTAATTCTTCCCGAAGGCAGGTTCTTGACTGCAATCATAGCATTTTCATGCTATGCTTGCACCTTTACTAATGAATTGTAGGTGCGGTAGCTTCCCGTTGCTTTCGACACCGGTGAAGGATGATGATGATGATGATGATAATAAGACTGATGATGGCAATATGGTTTTGGGGATCGTTTGGGCCTTAAAGTTTTCCTGACATTTGTCTTACAGGTGAGGAAAAACACCGATAAAAATCCTCACCCAGAAAAACTGCCCCGACCGGGGATCGAACCCGGGCACGCTGAGTAACAAGGCAGCACGCTACCTCGAGACCACAGCGGTGGACTTATTAAGGGATAATAGACAAAATCTTAATATCACGAAATTATTTTATTTTGCTATTTATAAGTGTGTGTGTGTGCGCGCGCGCCAATACCCAGTGGCAACATTTATATAAACCTGTATTTTTTCCTTCAGTATGGAAATCAGGGCAGTTGAACATCTGGTAATGTCATTACAAGTCTGGTACGTACATTCAGCAATAAAACCAACATTTACAGCGTCGTGAAATTGCGCTGTTGTTCACATGACGTTAATTTTATATCCACCTCTGTTAGGTACGAGATGTTTATGTGAAAACTGGAACACCATAATTCACTGTGAAGTACTATAATTTCATGAGTGTCATGAGATTTCTTCCACACATTTATTGGGCAAGTTTCTGTGAGTAAACCACGCTTTAAATGCCATTAGTTTATTCGCAACATCGGCGATCACAAGAAAGCGCCAGGTTTATCTGCATCAGGTTTTAAGTGGAATTTGCACTCCAGCTTTCCTTCTGTTTTAAGATGTACATTTTTTTTCATTCCAAGTAATTAATTAACTCTTTGGAACTGTCGAACCTGAAGGGTTACCTCCTCGTGGAATGAGCTCTCCATTCTTCTCTATCATTTCATTAATTTTGAGAATTTTCCTTACCATTGAGGATTTTCTCCAACCAATCCTAGTAATTAACATGAGTTTAAAAAAATACATAAATGACTATGGACTTATATTCTATCAGTTTCTAACAAATATTTATAAACTTCGCTTAATTAAAGTCATCATCATCATCTGCATTCATGGATTAGGTCTGTTGACCCGTTCCGACTTCAGCCCATCTCTTTCTAGGTCTGCCCACATCTCGGGTGCCTTTAGGTTTGTATTTTGTTATTTGTTTTGGATATCTATCTTCATTCATTCTGTCTATGTGTTGCTTCCATTTTTGTCTATATGTATCTATTTTATCAGTTATTGCAAATATTTCAAGTTCCTGTCTTATTTCTGTGTTCTTGATTCTGTCTTCCTTAGTGCACCCTTTAACAGATCTCAAAAATTTCATTTCTGCCGCCGTTATCCTGCTTAGATCTTGTTTTTTATGTATCCAGGCTTCTGAACCATAGAGCAGTACCGGTACTGCCAACATTTTATAAAATTTCAATTGGGTCTCTCTTGTTGTTTTGTTATTTAGTGATCGTTTTATCGTACCACATATTCCCTGGAATTTTGCTATTTTATTAGTTATATCATTATCATAATTAAATTAAATGTCACATCCTAGATAATTGAGATGGTTCACCTGTTCTATGATTTTGTTTCCTATTACTATTTTCGATCTGATTTGATTTTTCCCTTGGAATGCCATTACCTTGGTTTTTTCTATGGATATTTTGAGATTATATTGTTCACATATATTATGTAGTTTAAAAATATTCCTTTGAAGTTCATCTTCTGTATTTGCTACTATTACCTGGTCATCAGCGTATAATAATGTTTTTTCAAGTAGTGTGTTTTATTCACTTAATTAAAGTTCTCCATCGTTCTCTGTTCTCAGTGTCTTCATCTGTTACACCAAATTTCCGCATTGAATTCTGAATTTTATTCTCCCAGGTTGTTCTTGGTATTCCTATTCTGCTTCTTCTTTCAATTTTCCATGCATAGACAGCTTTTGGTAGTCTTCCATCCTGCATTCTTCTTACATGTACACATCTATATCCTGAGCTAATTCATAGTAATTCTACCTGAAGGCAGGTCCTTCACTGCAATCATTGCATTTTCATTTTATGCTTGCAGCTTTGCTAGAGAATTGTAGGTGTGGTAGCTTCCCGTTGCTTTCCACACCAGTGAAGATTGATGATGATGATGATGATGATGGCTATATGATTTCGGCGACCGTTTGGACTTTTGAGTTTTCCTGACATTTGTCTTACCGGTGAGGAAAAACCCCGATAAAAACCGTACCCAGAAAAACTGTCCCGACCGGGGATCGAACCCGGGCCCGCTGCGTGACAAGGCAGCACGCTACCTCGAGACCACAGCGGTGGACGTCCTGAGCTAATATTTAGCAATAATTCTTTGAATAAGTCACCTCACTCAAATCATGGTTATGTTATTCTCCCACATCATTCTTGACTTTTCCCAATTAACTCAGTGGAACTTCGAGCCCAAAGGTTCACGTACGCGTGTACATAAGCTCTCCACACATTCCTATCCTGAGCTAATATTTATCATACTTTCTCTGAAAAATTTACCTTACTAAAATCATGGTGAATGTTATTCTCCCACTTCATTCTTGACTTTCCCAATTAACTCACTGCAACTGTTGAACCCGAAGGCTCACCTCCGCGTGGACATAAGCTCTCCATACATCCCTATCCTCATTTAATATATAGCAATCATTTACTGAATATTAACCCCACTCATGGCAAATGTTATTATCAAACTTCATCCTTGACTATTCCTGTTGAACGATTTCCCCTCTGGTTTTCCGATAAGACGTTTCCATGTCACTTTAACATTCCCCGCCCGTGATATGACCTGCCCATTCCGGTCTAACTCACTAAGTGACTAACTCACTGGCTCTATCGATCCCATAGGTTCATGGCCGCGCGGACATGATCTCTCAGTACCTCTCTATCCTGAGCTAATATTTTCCAATCATCCCCTGTATAATCATGTAATGATTTAGAATATTGGAGACGTCAGTTATTACCGGAAAGATTTCTAAATTCAAATCGGGAAAGATTGGCATGCTACGAGTTATTGGTAAATCCAGAAAATTGGATAAACCTCGGTAAATTTCTGGACAAAACGCGAAAAATAAGGACAACACTCATTCATGAATAAATATATGTTATCAAAATGCAATACCATTAATTATTAACAATTATATATATAAATTAATTAGTGTATAATGCTATTGTGTTATTATTTAATTGTAATATTAATGTGTTTTCTTTATGTAATTGTAATGTTAATGTTTTTCTAGTGTATAATGCTATTGTGTTATAACTTAATTGTAATATTATTGTGTTTTCTTTATGTAATTGTAATGTTATTGTTGTTTTTGTTGTTTATTTTTCTTTACACTAGTACCAATTATTACTTTATTGTAACGGACTGTCAACAGCACGTACGGCTTACTGCCCGTGCGACCCATATTTGTAAATAATATTGTAAATATCTTACTTTTTGTCTAATAAAGTCCTACTACTACTACTACCTGTTTCAAATCATGGATAATGTAATTGTCCCACCTCATTCTTGGTCTACCAACTGGGCTTTTTCCCTCTGGTTTTCCGGTATCTTAGACTTAATTGCTCTTACCACATTAGCTTTCCCACGAAAATTATGTAGCTCACAATTGCTAGAATGTTTTCTATTCACCTGTACGTTCGTCTCTTTTCGCTATGGTTTATTCTCAAATTCATAATATTTCCTCCTTTTTTAAAGTAAAATAATGTACTCCCGGTGGGGTCAGGATTTTTCAACTAACCCAAACCCTCTGGCGACACTATGGACCTGGGGTCGACTCAGCCTCTAACGAAAATGAGTACCAGACACTTGTTCTGGGGTAAAGGCGGCCGTCGCGCAGGGCTGAGAACCCGGCTGACAACAAGTGCCGATTGTCAAGAAAAGTGGGAGCCTTAACCTCCTACTACCCCAAGGCCCTCCTGAGGCCTGTAGTGGGTTAATTTACTTTACTGTGTTTTTACACGCTTTATATTAGCTTGACCTGTATCTATCTATCTATCTATGTAACGGAATCTTTCAATGCGATTTTCTTCCACTTAAAATCATTGAATCGACTTGAAACTTCCTATACTTGTAAAGGACGCGTGACAATACAATAATTTCATTTTGTTAAATCCTGGCCAGAATCATCAGAAAAAAAAAGTGTCTTTGTATCTATATAACGGAAACTTTGAACACGATTTTCACCCACTTAGAAACATTGAATCGACTTGAAACTTTGTATACTTGTAAAGGGCCCGAAACAATACAATATTTTCATATTTGTTTCTAAACCCCTGGCCAGAATCGTCAGAAAATAAAAAAAGTGTTTTGTATCTATGTAACTGAATCTCTGAACACGATTTTCACCCACTTAGAAACATTGAATCGACTTAAAAGTTTGTATACTTGTAAAGGACCCGTGACAATAAAATAATTTCATATTTTGTTTCTAAAATCCTGGCCAGAATCATCAGAAAATAAAAAGAATGGAAACTGGTATAATAGGTTGCGGACTTGTCGAGTTTTTAGTCAATCGTTGTAAGTGCTCAATTGGTAGAGCGGTAACTGTAGTGGTATATAATTTCAACAATCCATAGGCCGCTGGTTCAAATCCGGCTGGGAGGATTTTGTTTTAGAAGAGTATTACTTTTAGCTCATACTACAATAGTATCGAATTTAAAGATATTTACATTTTTATCTTATTCTGTAAAATATTAAAACTAAAAAATAAAAAAATAAATAATAGTTTTAAAAAACTAAAACAACACGCTTTATTAGAAAACCGAACTAAAAAAATGAAAAATAATTTAGTTTCCAACACGCTTGGGATAAAATTAAAGTGGTAAAAAAAATCATCTCCAACACATATAGAATAAAACTAGAATTATCAACAAAAATAAAATAATTTTACCATCAAAAGCGTGGGGTGCTTTTTATGATTTTTACATTTTCTTCTTAGAGACTTTATTTTTACCAATATCTGTTTATTATCAAGTATATTAATTGATATAGAGCACCCCACGCTTTTGATGGTAAAATTATTTTCTTTTTATTGACTATTTAACTCATGCCCCAAATGGGACTCAATGGCCAATCACGTTTCAATGATTTATGTTTTACAACCAATCAGAGTCGTGTTTCACGAAATATTTATCAGTGTTATAATTACCATATTAAAGAAAGCTCCTCCTTTTTAATATTCTGAACAGGTCTGACCATTATTTTGCAGTGACTGAGCCTATGAGAAATACGGCTATCAGATTGTATATATATAGTGCATGAATATCAACACATGCCGCATGCGGGAGTTAATATAAAAACATTTGTAGCAATTGATTATACCACCAAAAAAAGAAATCACTGTTTGCACTTTCTTAAATGTATTTTTTCCCAGGTAACAATCCAGAAAAAATATAATTGTCATATTTACGTCATACAACAACAGAAATGAATTAATATACAGTTTGATGTGTTTCATTTTTTCTCCACTAGAGAGCATTCTTACAATATTGCGTTCCTTTGGCAATAAATAGTATGATCTGGTTGCAGTGATAAACAAAAGAAGCAGATGAAGCGTACCTATCGTTTGTCATTCGTTTTCAAACATCGCCGTTTACATTTAATATATACATAATTAAAAATAACTATAGTTAAATAATGATTTGTTAGTAAACAGCTTAATTCTATTCGTTAAATAGTCCTAACAAATGCCACTCTTGATTTCCAAATTCTCTAGATAAATTCACTCCTCACTTCGTGAGTTGTGAATTTATCGATAATTTGGAAATCACTCGTGGCATTACTTATGATAACTCTAGTTTTATTCCATATGTGTTGGAGATGATTTTTTTGTTGACCACTTTAATTTTATCCCAAGCATGTTGGAAACTAAATTATTTTTAATTTTTTTAGTTCGGTTTTCTAATAAAGCGTATTGTTTTAGTTTTTTAAAACTATTATTTATGTATTCATTACTGATAAAATTCGTTCTAAAATTCCGTTGAGGTAAGTAGTCACAAAGTAAAAATGTTAAAATGTACCTGACAGGTGCCGTCATCCTCAACTAGGTTACAAAATTAAAAAAAAACTGTAGGCCTTTCGGAAACCTCTTTCCATTAACAGCAGAAGAAATGTGTGCTACTAACTGTTGTTGTTTGGCGACGCTTTTGGCATAAGCAGCCTTCCAGCGTCGTCGGTAGCTACTGTATTCATATAACTGGAAAACCACTTTTTTATATATTTTTTATTTAACAATTTTTTAGAGTAATTGGGATGTCAAGAGTTCAGTAACTCATAACGGCATGCGTTTCCAGAGCTGGGCTGATGTTTAATTTCTTTCTGCACTTCGTTCCGGTTTGTAATTGAGTTGCTCAGTGGAAAAGAGGCACATGCCACAAGTCTGCCGATTGTGAGTTTTTGTTATGGTTAAGTAGATCCTGCTATCTTGTATCAATTCCAATAAGTATTTGTACGGTGGTATGTGTCTATTCTTTAATAAGGAGCATAATAAAACTTGAGAATACTGAATTATAGAAATAGCTAATGGAAAAAAGACACATGCCACCTTCTCTTTCTTTTATCTCAAGTGGTTACAGTCAATGTTCCTGATAGGTTGGCAGAAATGAAACTAACCAATCAGAATATAGTTCCACTGCCCTCTGGATCTGTAATAATTTTGATCCAGAGGGCAGTGGCAGTTCTCAAATTACCTACAACATTTCCAATATGCCTTACATAGATGTTGAGGTTTAATCGTTTTCTGAAGAAAAAAGGCAAGTTAATAATAAAAGAAGGACTCATCAATAAAATAAGTGAGAGGATAATGAAAGAAAATGTCTGAGAAATAGTGTATAACAATAAGAAGATTGTGCCAGGAAAGGAGTTTGTAAATAGTGGAATTCCGTGTTGCAAACTAATATCATGTGATTTCACTCCACTAATGATTAGTGAAGGTAAGAGAGGTTATGCAAAGAAGAGAAAAGATGAAACATAAGTCAAAGTAGGTTTCATTCAGATACTATGTTCGTGTAACTAATACTAGCGAACTTGAAGTCTGTAGAAGTGCATTTCTAGCAGACGACGGAATATCAATAAAATGTTTAAGAACCGTTCGGAGAAGTGAAGAATGTGTTAGGGAAGTTTCTGATGATGAAGAAGAGAGTCAATCAACATCAGAAATTTGTGTCCATACACCCACTGAAGATAGAGAGGCATAATGTGGGGCATATGCCACTACTTAATTTGCTCAGATTACCTGTCCTATTACATAAAAAACACTTAATACTAGGAATACTTCAACTAATATTTAATAAGATACTCAATGCATCATCTAATTCAAGATCCTGGTTAAAAATTAAACCATAATGTCCATATTCCACAGATAAACAACTTTCAGAAATTCCTTGTTTCTGTAAAATAGTTTTCTTGTGGCATGTGCCTCTATTCCACTGGGCTACTCGATTATTAATCCTACGTATTTGAATATATGGTCACACGTAGAAATTCAGTATATAATGGAAATGGACAGCTAATGACAAATGAGGGAAATTTTGAGGAAGTGGCTCAATTCAAATACCTGGGAACAATAATCACAAATAGGAATGAGATGCACAAAGAAATTAAACATAGGCTCAATTCTGGAAATGCGTGCTGTTATGCATTGCAGAGACTCTTGATGTCGCAACTCCTTTCAAAAAACGTTAAACTGAAAATATATAAAACTATTATTCTACCAGTTATATTACATGTGTGCGAAACATGGACTCTTACTTTAAGGGAGGAAAGGAGATTACGAGTATTTGAGAATAAAGTTCTTAGGAAAATTTTTGGACCAAAGAGAGATGAACAGATAGGTGAATAGAGAAGACTACTTAACAATGAACTACATGGTCTTTATAGGAAGCCAGCTATAATAAGAACAGTTAAGTCTCGTAGACTGCGATGGGCAGGACATGTTGCACGTATGGGGAATGAAAGACGTGCATGGAAGCTTCTTGTAGGAAAGCCAGAGGGAAAACGCCCAGTTGGTAGACCAAGAATGAGGTGGGAGAACAACATTAACTATGATTTGAGGGAAGTAGATTATACAGGGAATGATTGGAAAGCATTAGCTCAGGATAGGGATGTATGGAGAGCTTATGTCCGCGCGGCCATGAACCTTCGGGTTCGATAGTGCCAGTGAGTAAGTAAGTAAGTAAGTATTTGAATTACGCGATACCTTTAAAAAATTTCTAATTTGTTGATAGACTAAATATCTATTTCCATTTAATAATATATTCCTATCGGTTTAATACACTATATAAGTATGCCATGCTGCGTATCATGAATAAAAACTTAGAGTTTACGAATCTATACACAGAACTCGCTGTGTCTTTCAAACTTTTGAGATATTAGTTTTTGAAACCGCGGGCGAATTTACGAATAGCCTCGTGTAACCAACATATGAAAGAATGGAAGCAAATCAATAGTTATTTAAACTGGCTACAAATGCATAGCTTTAGTGACGAGATGGTCAAGATAGAGAACTTTTTCTCGAACAATCTTAATATTTTCCCTCTCTTAGACCAAGATATCATGTTTGGTAGCTATTTAGCGTAATGTAACTGTAATAATCACTGGTTTATTTTCGTTGAAGATTTTTTTAAAGAAATTAGGATGACAAGAATCTCGTTATTGGTAATAGCTTGTATTTCCAGAGTTAAAGCGATGTTTGATTTTTTCTGCACCTTATTCCTGTTTGTTAATATCCTATGTACTTGAATTTCTAACATTCCATGTTCCTTGTGTTTGAGGCTTTACCATGGATTCCCTGAAGTGGTGGAGTGGCTTGCGTGTGCTTAAATGATCCCAAGAACTATGCTGGTGAATTATTTTAAGGAATTAGGCAAATGTTTATCCGCCTATCTATCAAAAACATTAACATTGCTGCCAATAGGGACACCCATGCCGGACTGGTCGAATGTGATAAGCCAGACGAAAAAAGTACCTTGGTCGAAGGAGTGACGATCTTTCACCGTAATAATACAACCATCAAGAAATGCGGACATGGGTTCATCATCATCATCATCACTCCAGGGATTAGGCAATTGCCCGTTCCGACTTCATATTGCATCAGCCCAACGTCTTCTAGGTCTTCCAACATCACGCCTTCCTCTTGCTTGATAGTTCCTGGCTAACAATGGATATCTCTCCTTACTCATTCCATCCATGTGATCAATCCATTTCTGTCTGTAATTCGTGACTTTATCCAATAAAGGCTGTACTTTCAATTCTTCTCTTATATCCTCATTTCTTATTCTATCGAGTCTTGTACATCCTTTTACTTGTCTTAGGAACCGCATCTCTGCCGTCTGTATTCTATCCTTCTGTCTTTTCACTGGAGCCCAAGTTTCACATCCATACAATATTGTGGGAACCGCCATAACATCATACATTTTTATCTTGGTTTCTTTTCTAATTTACATGGGTTCAACTGGGGTAAAATTTTCCGGAGTTTCGCCCAGTTGGTAGACCAAGAGTGAGGTGGGAGAATAACATTAACTATGATTTGAGGGAAGTAGATAATACAGGAAATTATTGGAAAGCATTAGCTCAGGATAGGGCTGTATGGAGAACTCATGTCCGCGCGGACATGAACCTACGGTTTCGATGGTGCCAGTGAGTAAGTAAGTAAGTAAGTAATCCCCGCCTGGAGAACCAAACGGAGGACTATTTTACCTCCGGAAAATTTTATCCCAGTGGAACGCATGTTCGCGTTTCTTGACGGTTCTGTTTATACTGTGTAAGATCGTCAAACATTCTATCAATGTACTTTTTTCGTCTGCCTTATCGCTGATCTATCCGGCAGCAATGCTGTCGTCGGCCTAGCTGCCGGGTCATTTAAGCATGCCATCCCACCACATGTGATAGACAGGACATGTGTCACAAATGAGGAATGAAACAGGAACGTGAACATTTCTTGAAGGAATGCGTCTAGTTGTTGGCCAAGAATGAAGTGGGAGAATAACATTAACCATGATTTGAGAGACGTAGATTATACAGGGGATGGTTGGAAAACATTAGTTCATGATAGGGATATATGGAGAGCTTATGTTCGCGCGAACATGAACCTACGGGTTTGAAGTGCCAATGAATTGGTTAATTTTAGGAAACTCACCTGAATTCGCTGAAAATTACTCTACAACGGATCGGTCAAATTCCATGTCTAAGGCTGTATAGTAATTGCTTTTACACTAAATTTGCTGCATCTACGAGCATTTGCACGTTTTATAACCGAGTTTATATTTAATAATTTCAGTATTAGTTTGAAGCCGCTTTATAGCTGAATTTATTGCTTACGTTACAGTGATTTACGGGTTTTTAACTTCGTTTTATAATATTGCAAATACGTAAAATTTAAATATTTTCTATGTTTATGGATACCACTAACCTTAATAGTTTCTACCCACGTTTTACTTTATTCACACCTACCACACTATCGGCTTCAGTAGTCTAGGGGTTAATTTCTTGTCTCTGATCCGAGAGTCAATAATTCATGGATGGATTTTTAGGATGGAAAAATTTAAGGGACTAGTCGTCTAGAAGGGCACAAAGAAATTAAACATGGGCTCAATTATGGAAATGCATGCTATTATGCATTGCAGATACTTTTGATGTCCCAACACTATTCCGATTGAGGTTTTAAGCGGTTTCCCTCAATCCAAAGAGCAAATGCTGGAATAGAACCCCAAAAGGTCCGCTTCCGACTTCACTCTGCTAATTAACTTCAAAATTAAATTCCAAATTTAAACCGGGGCTAATGTATTTTACAGGAACCCGGGGTTCTACCTATTAAGGAGGACCAAAATGGATCGCTCACCGCCAACACTTAAGTGATGGCCGCAGAGCTTTCCATCTATCTATCTATCTATGATGTCCCAACTCCTTTAAAAAAACGTTAAACTGAACATATATAAAACTATTATTCTACCAGTTATATTATATGGTTGCGAAACATGGATTCTTACTTTAAGAGAGGAAAGGATATTACAAGTATTTGAGAATAAAGTACTTAGGAAAATTTTTGGACCAAAGAGAGATGAACAGACAGGTGACTGGAGAAGACTTCATAACAATGAACTACATGGTCTTTATAGGAAGCCAGATATAATAAGAACAGTTAAGTCTCGTAGACTGCGATGGGCAGGACATGTTGCACGTATGGGGAATGAAAGACGTGCATGGAAGCTTCTTGTAGGAAAGCCAGAGGGAAAACGCCCAGTTGGTAGACCAAGAATGAGGTGGGAGAATAACATTAACTATGATTTGAGAGAAGTAGATTATACAGGAAATGATTGGAAAGCATTAGCTCAGGATAGGGATGTATGGAGAGCTTATGTCCGTGCGGCCATGAACCTATGGGTTCGATAGTGCCAGTAAGTAAGTAAGTAAGTCGTCTAGAAGGGACTTTAAGCCATGGGTCGCAATTCCGATGATTTTCGGGATCGTTAAAGTACATCAAATCTGAGTTAGAACCTTCTTCTTCACTTCCTGGTTTAGGCATTAATTGTATGTTACGTTTTCACTAATAGATCTAAGACCATCTCTTCCGAGGACGTCAGACATCTATTCTTCTTCTTCTTCACTTCACGGGTTAGGCATTCATTGCCTGTTCCGCCTCACAGTTGTTCTGTCCATCTTTTCACTGGCCTTCCTACGTTCCTTGAACCTCTTGACTTGTAGTTGAATGCTGCTTTTGGTAATCTTGATTCGTTCATTCTTTCCACATGTGTAAACCATTTATCTCTATATTCTCTGATTTTCTCATCCAATGGATACATATTTAACTCTGTTCTTATATCTTCATTCCTTATCCGATCCAATCTTGTGCAGCCTTTTGTTCTTCTAAGGAAGTTCATTTCTGCGCTTTGTATTCTACTTTGCAATTTTTTGGTCATTACCCAAGTTTCGCTCCCATAAAGTAATGCAGGAACTGCCAATGTTTTATAAAACTTCAATCTAGTATCTCTTCTTGTTTTATTCTTTAATGTTTTATGTATAGTTCCGCATATCATTTGAAATTTCGACAGTTTCATATGTAGGCCCTATGTCTCTTTCAGTTTTTGTGTTTATAGTAAAATTACAACCCAAATAATTAAAATTTGTTACTTGTTCCAGAGGTTTGTTGTCTGTTACGATTTTTGATCTTATATGATCGTTTCCCCAAAATGCCATTATTTTTGTTTGTTTCTTTTGATATTTTGAAATTATATTCTTGGCATAACTGATTTAATTGATGTAAAGAGTAGTACTGCAAATTATTTTCATTTTCTTGAATAATAACCACATCGTCAGCATACATTAAAACGTTTAATATTTTAAAACGGTCCATTCTTATACCGATATTAACAATACTTTTCCAATTTTGGATGATGTCATTAATATATAGATTATATATAAATAATGTAAGATTTTATTTGGTAATCTACTTTCTTCCACTCTTTCTACATGTTCTTTCCACCGATTCTTGTTGTTAAATATATTTTCTTTTATGGAGTAGATCTGCAGTTCTTCACGGGTATCCTCATTTCTTATCTGGTCCATTCTAGTGCATCCTTTTACTCTTCTTAAACATTTCATCTCGGCTGCTTGGATATTACTTTCTTGTTTGGTAGTGATACTCCAAGATTCGCTCCCATACAAAAGGATAGGGAACGCCATTGTTTTAGATAATTTTAATTTTGTTTGTTTATGGGCTTTGTTATTCAATGTTCTGTTTATTGGGCCATAAATAGCTTGGAACTGATGAGTCTGAGTAAGAACCTCTGAGAAAAAATTAAAGTTATCAAAGGGATATCCAAAGCACACTGTATGAACAAACATTGTGAATCTTATATATATATATATATATATATATATATATATATATATATTAAATTTGGGAATTTTAACATTATGAGGTTCAAATTCATAAGAATTAAATTAATCGTGATTATTTCATACCTCATACTTCTATATTTCTTTAAATACAGCACTGCAGTATCGGCAATTTCTTATCACCATCATCAGCTGTTTTCACGATTCTCTATTTTTACTTTTGTTGATAATTATCCAAACTGCCATCTGATGTTCTTTTAAAGAATTATTTTCTAAACTGCCATCTGGATTTCATTTTAATGAATCATTTTCTAAACATTAAAATGAACACCAGATGGCAGTTTAGAAAATAATTCTTTAAAAGAACATCAGATGGCAGTTTGGATAATTACCAACAAAAGTAAAAATTGACAATCGTGAAAACAACTGATGTGGTGATAAGAAATTGCCGATACTGCAGTGCTGTATTTAAAGAAATATAGAAGTATGAGGTATAAAATAATCACGATTAATTTAATTCTTATTCTGCACCTTCCTTTAGACCTAATAGTTTAGACCTGTTTTGGGTAAATGTTTTGAGAGCCTTATTGTTGACAGAGTTATGTTCCATCTGTATTCTAATAACTCATCATACGGTAATCAGTTTGGATTTGTTCAACAACGATCGACGGAAGATGCAGTTTCTAAAGTAGTGGATTGGTGCATACAAGTGTTGAAAAATAAAAAAAAAACAGTAAAACGTGTTTAAAACGAAACGTGAATAATGCGGAAACCTGTCCAATGTGAACAAATTTATTGGTCCCGGCCAAACAATAGTAATTTTACATGTATTTACTTTGCATAAAACGGAATCTGCCCAACGCGGGAACGGAAGGATATGTCTACCCAATTCATGAACAAATAATTTATTAAGTGGAAAGACAGACAGAGACATAAATTTGTTTTCACTTCATTGAATTCCTGTTAGGCCAAAAAAAAAAAAATGATTCCTGCCGTCGGGTGAAGTAGAGATTCTACCTGTACCTGGAATTTTCTTTCGGCCTCACTGCACACCCGTTATGCTAAATACAGATACCTGCCTTTATTATTATTATTATTATTATTGTTATTATTATTATTGTTATTATTATTATTGTTATTATTATTATTGTTATTATTATTATTGTTATTATTATTGTTATTATTATTATTGTTATTATTATTATTATTATTATTATTATTATTATTATTATTATTATTATTATTATTATTATTATTATTATTATCCCCTCAAAATCCAACCCCTGTGGTCCACGTCCCGAGGGGTGGACAACGGGAAGTACGGAATAGCCTTAAAAGGGGCTCTCCTGGCGCACCACTATCATCATCATCATCACTTATCATATCATTGGAGAAACGTAACCCCGCCTTCCATGCGCCCCAACCTCAGAAGTGGGTTATAATTACGCCATTGCCAGGAGAGAACACCAGAAATGTCTAAGGACAAAAACTGGGGGCATTAAAAATATATATTATTATTTGATACCTAATAATTAAAGAAGAACTGTGATATTTTAAAATAACAATGATGATTTTATTCTCTCAGTGATGATTTTGACCTCAAAAAAATGGTCATTTTATTTTTTTATGTTTTATTAGCCAATGCCTGGCATGCGCTGCTATGGCTAAACACATTACACATGTGATTTTATTTTTAATTGAATAAGTAAAAATAAATTCAATGGTTACTTAATTTGTGTGGTATACAACTTGGCATTTCCTCTCTGGTTTTCCTACAAGAAGTTTCCATGTCCCTCTTTCAGTCTCCATTCGTGCTACATGCCCTGCCCATCGCAGTCTACATGACTTAACTGCTCTTATTAGGCTATACCCGGTTTCCTATAAAGATCATGTAGCTCGTAACTCTTACATTTCAAAATTTAGATTTTACTGTTTTGATAAAAAGCTGTTAATGGGGATAGAAGAGAGCCCTGATTAATTATACAGCGCAGCGGTTGGTTTAGAAGTATTTGGCACATGCAGACTCATATAAATTAAAAAAAAAATGTTTTTAAACAGTTTGTTTAAGCCTGAAACCACTTTAAACTGTATTCCGTTATACAAGTCATTTGTGACTCTGGTCGTCACATAAAGGTGTTTGAGTGTTGTGTTTATTTTTGTGGCGCTTTAAAACACGGTGGCTGCTGTTTTGCTGGCGTTCCACTGAATAAAATATAACATTCTCTCTATAATTCTGTTAAAATACTAGCTCTATCTTGTTTGAACAAAGTTTGTTTCCGCATTATTTACCCCTAAAACTAATTTAACAGATGGAAATATATATCAAAATGCAACACAAGGGAACCGACAGTAAACCATCATCATCATCATCATCATCATCACTCCAGGGATTAGGCAATTGCCCGTTAAAATGATTTATTCAGATTCTCAGAAAATAACTAAATGCATGAGGTTAAGTTGAGGCAGGTATCTGCTCTCATATCTTTGTTTGCAGTAGGACCCATTTTGATTATTGTGATAGCCTACTCTTTTTACAGACTTAAATATTATTTTCACTCAAATACTTCAACGTGTTCATAATTCTTGCGCACGTTTTATTTGTGGTATTCGGAAATTTGACCTTGTTACACGGTCCCTGGAACAATTATCGTGGCTTCTTCTAAGAGATCGTAGGACTGTCCATTCTCTATCCCTTCTCTATAAAATACTTCACACATCATCGCCTAATTATTTATCACGCCGCTTCATCAGACTATCCGACACACATAATCTTGACACTCTATCCCATCAGCACATTGTCCTTTATATCCCTCCTCATCACACTGTGTATTATTCATTATCTTTTACGGTCTCACTTACCAAAACATGGAATTCCCTTCCGGCCTATGTCAGAGACTGTCAAACTATAGCATCGTTCAAAAACAAACTAAATAATTATTTAATAACAAACTAACTTAAACACATCACTGATAGTGCTCTTTTAACGATTAATAAATTAAATTATCTATGAAAATAATATTAAGAATAACAAATATTTTAATTTATTTTGTTTTAAATATTGTATAATCGTAAAATTAGTTTTCTATATCTCATTATTGTTCTTTGTTTTTTATATACATTAGACAGAGACAATTTAATGTCTTGCTTGTATACATTTTATTATTAGTTTTAGTCTTAATTTTAACTAACATTAACTGGTTGCATTATAGATCGTAATATAATATATATTATTTTTTCGATCAAATTTTTATTTGGTATTTAATATTAGAGTTAATTGAGATTGTTATATTCTGATGTAATATATGTTTGTACTGGTGAGTGGAAGAGAATACAACATGGCTTTAACTCCACCAGGCTAAATAAATAAATCTGAAATATAAATCTAAATGGTGTTGATACAAAATGGGTTAAAATGAGTTACCAGGCCTGGCTCCCCCTTTTGGAGTTTCTTGATCAATCTGATTTATTTAATCTTATTTCCCTGCAGATATTGTGAATGACATGTGGTCAGCATGTCGCCTCAGTGTTCATCTAGTTGACAACTAACGTATTATTTGGATGGAGGAAAGTTGGTTAAATTTTGGTCGCTACATCTTTTTTTTTCAGACTTGATATTCATTACTCTTGACCTCTTTTTCAGGCTTGAGGTTCTTTTATTAGCTTCAAAATCCTCACATATGAAGTTCCTACCTCAGGACTTGTCTTTTGACACGCGTTATATTAGCTTGACCTGTATCTATCTATGTAACGGAATCTTTCAGCACGATTTTCACCCACTTAAAAACGTTGGATAGACTTGAAACTTTGTATACTTGTAAAGGACCAATGACATTACAATAATTTCATAATTGTTTCTAAAATCCTGGCCAGGATCATCAGGACATCAACAAATAAATACCGGTATAATAAGTTGCGAATGTATCGACTTTTTATTCCGTCGTTGTGGTAGCTCAGTAGGTAGAGTTATGGATTGTAGTGGTATATAATTTCAGTAATCCATAGGTCGCTGGTTCAAATCCGGCCCGGAAGATTTTTTTAGAAGAGTATTAGTTTTAGCTCATACTACAATAGTACCGAATTTAAAGATATTTACATTTTTAGAAAACCAAACTGAGTCCCGCGCCGTAGCCGAGCGGTTAAGGTAGGAAGCCTTGGCGCAGAGCTACGGGACTTGCGCTGGTTCGAGTCTCCATGGGGGAAGAAATTTTCTCATGGTATTTCGGCCAGTATGGGACCGGTGCCCACCCAGCATCGTGAGGCAATTGGGTAGCTACAATAAGTAGCGGCTCCAGGTTGAGGAACCAGCTATAACGGCTGGGGGACTCGACATGCTAACCACATGTCACCCCTACACTGGCTGTTGATCATCTACTTCTGTGATTGACACAGGTGGATGTGAAGGTCCAACAGCCGGCTGGTAAAAGGGCAACCGCTGAAAAGTGGAAAGACCCTCAATCGGAGAAAACCAAACTAAAAAATAAAAATAAATAATAGTTTAAAAACAAAAACAACACGCTTTATTAGAAAACCGAACTAAAAAATGAAAAATAATTTTAATTTCCAACACGCTTGGGATAAAATTATAGTGATCAACAAAAAATCATCTCCAACACATCTAGAATAAAACTAGAATTACGCACAAAAAAATAATTTTACAATCAGACGCGTGTAGTGCTCTATATCAATATATTTGGTAATTAACAGATATTGGTAAAAGTAAAGTCTCTAAGAAGAAAACGTAAAAACCATAAAAGCACCCCACGCATTTGTTTGTAACATTATTTTTTTATAGATAACTCTAGTTTTATTCTAGATGTGTTAGATATTTTTTTTGTTGACCACTTTAATTTTATCACAAGCGTGTTGGAAATTAATTTTTTTTTTCACTTTTTAGTTCGGTTTTCTAATAAAGCGTGTTGTTTTAGTTTTTTTAACTATTATTTATTAAACAGTTTGTTTAAGCCTGAAATCACTTTAAACTGTATTCCGTTATACAAGTCATTTGTGACTCTGGTCGTCACATAAAGGTATTGGAGTGTTGTGTTTATTTTTGTGGCGCTATAAAACACGGTGGCTGCTGTTTTGCTGGCGTTCCACTGAATAAAATATAACATTCTCTCTATAATCCTGTTAAAATACTAGCTCTATCTTGTTTGAACAAAGTTTTGTTTCCACATTATTTACCTCTAAAACTAATTTAACAAATGGAAAGATATATCAAAATGCAACACAAGGGAACCGGCAGTAAATCATAAAATTATTTATTCAGATTCTCAGAAAGTAACTATAATGCATGAGGTTAAGTTGAGGCAGCTATCTGCTCTCATATCTTTGTTTACAGTGTAAAGGGTGTGGTACCAAATGGGCTAAAATAAGTAAAATGAATGATCAGGTGTGGCTTCCCCTTTTGGAGTGTCTTGATCAATCTGATTTAGTTAATCTTATTTCCCTGCAAATATTTTGAAATACACGTGGTCATTATGTCGCCTGAAAGGACATCTAGTAGACAACTAAGGTATTATTTGAATGGAGGAAAGTTGGTTAAATTTTGGTCGCTGCATCTCTTTTTTTTTCAGACTTGATATTCATTGCTTTTGACCTGTTTTTCAGGCTTGAGATTATTTTATTAGTCTGAAAATCCTCACACATGAAGTTCCTACCTCAGGACCTGTCTTTTGTATTTTTACATCCTAAAAACCCATCAACCCTGACGGGTTTTGAGGCAAGGAACATAATCGTTAGACTATCTAGGCCGAACACACACATACACACACACATCTTAGGCCCTGCCACCACCCCTTGGGATACCTCGGTCGTCATGACCATACTCCCAAGTCCTAAACTTGTCCTCCCTATAACTATGTTGACGTCCACGTTCAAGAGTTCTGGGCTTGAAACCAACACCTCTAGGGAGAAGGTGTTGGAGTTGCAACTGCTGGGAATTGCTGAGCTTCGTAGTCGTCAGCCACAGTTGGTCCACGGGCTCCTTGAGCCTAGCCGGGAGGACTGCTGTCGCAGATCCACCGACCGTTCCCCTGTTCTGCCTCCAGGGACGTATCCTGCAGCCGTTGTGAGACCGGCTAGGGCTTGAGTCCACAAGCCCCACAGTGTGAGACTTTAGTACATCCAGGTGCTCATCTCCTGGCGACCCCACAGTTTGTCGACGAGCCCGTAGGCTGAACCCACACACACACACACACACACACACACACGCGCGCGCGCACACACACGCATATATATATACTGGACTGTGAACAAGTACGTGGAATATTACTTTTAACACATCACTGTTTTGTCATCGCCATGCACCATTCCTGAATATTCAGTAGACCAATGTTGACCTGTTTCGATCTGAACTAGACAGGGTCTAAAAGTCGTTTTTGTGAACGTCCAGGACGTTGTCCTCGTGGGCGATACCGAAGAACTGCATTAGAGATCATAATTGGTGATATTCTGGATACATGTTGCTGGTATTTGTCTCTGTAGTTGGTTATCTTCTCTTCTGAAGGCAACGCTGTTTTGTATTTTGTTTTTTTTCTTATTCACTGATAATGAATTTTGTTATGCTTCAAAATTATATCGCTCATTATATATTTTATACACACCTGGTGTCATCAATTCACGGTACGTTTAGTCTCTACATATCAGATACTGGAATCCATGGACACTTAATCCTATGAAAAGGTGTCATAGTTCAAAGTTCGCTGACGTTCTACCTGCTAAATTTAAGAGTGATGTTTACAGGGAGAAATTGTATGAAATTTCATGTTTCTATCTTTCACTCAGAGAGCACTGAGACCAAGAATGTTTACATTTTTAATATGTAAATTCCTCTGAGAGATGCGAGTAATATATTTTCTACTTGGGTGGGCTACCAACCCGTTCGCAAAACCCCATTCCAGGAGGACCAGGTGATTTGTGATCGAGGTTTTTTCCTCTAGGGCAGGTACCTTTACATGGTTAATGATACTGCTCTTCCCTTTTGCATGGTTTTCTCTTCCGTCTTCTTTGCCGCTGAGAAGATCGTTAAATCGAAGCACTGTTGTACCAGCTTCGAGGCTACAGAGATGTGGGACGTCCTATGAGACGATGGGAAGATGAATTCTGAGAGCGGAACAGGCCAAGGGCCTACCATGAAGATAATGGTGGATGATAATATATAAATTCATAAGGCTAAAAGCATATTTAATAATATTTTGGAAAAATGTTCATATTTTAATGAATAGACAAAAAAAAACAAGAAAAATTTCATCTTCCTATGTTTCCTACAACGACTATAGGATCTTAATAATAATAATAATAATAATAATAATAATAATAATAATAATAATAATAATAATAATAATAATAATAATAATAATAATAATACTTTATTTATTCTGGCAGAGTTAAGGCCATAAGGCCCTCTCTTCCACTCAACCAGCACAAATACAAATAAATATTTGACAAATATAGATATACACTATACTAATTATAAACAGTTAAAGATACAATGAATGTAGCAATGTAAATTTCATGTACAAACAACATTTTATAGGGTAATAACAATAATTATACGATAATAATAATAATAATAATAATAGTTATAATAATAATATAAATATGATACATTATACGAGAAACACCAATTAATATATATATATATATATATATATATATATATATATACCTTACACTGGATAATAATGAAGTCGAGTTTAGAGCAAATATAAATTTAGATTTCTTTTAAAAGGTGCCAATGTCCAACGAAAGATATACGTAGTTTGCGAAATTTATCTAGGAAAAAAAAATTGAGCCAAGAAGAATATAATGAAAAAGTTAAGTTTTATTATAGATGTTATTAAAAAAACAAGGCCTATTTCATATTCCAATGATGAAAATAACATGTTTTACTCCCACTGACATCTAATGTAGCACTATATACCTGCATCGAGTGATGTGGAGCGTATAAAATAGTTGTGACACACTGGCAAAACAGTATAAAACATAGAGAAATTCTAATTTGTGTATTGTGAATTAAATTGCTAGTTCTACTTCATTGTTACAAACATTATTTATTTGAGTTTATGTTTATCGAATATAAAAGCAATCATGAAGAACTGTATCTAGTACATTATTAATTATTACATTTGTTTAAAATCGTGAAATTAAATTTCTATTGGGCCAGAATTAATGTAAAGCTAATTAAAACGAAAATGTAATGAACGTATTGAATTCTTGACCCAAAAATAAAGTCTCTGTGTATAATTTATTCTGATATTTATACACCGATAAATTACGGGAGCCAATATATATAGTCTCTGGCACTGTCGAACGCGAACATAAGCTCTCCATACGTCCCTATCCAGTGCTAATATTTTCCAGTTATCTCGTATACAATTTACCTCGCTCAAATCTTAGTTAATATTATTCTCTCACCTAATTCTTGGCCTATTTAAGCACTTTCGCACTATTTTACCTACAAGTAGCTTCCATGTTCCTCTCTAATTCCTCATTCGTGCTACATGTCCTGCCCATATACGAGTCTTTAACCGTTCTTATTACATCTAGTTTCCCCATAAATTTCAAACCATTCCAAATAATAGTTTTCAGTAAAAGGTACACGAAGAAAAAAAAAAAAAAAAGGAATTTTGAAAAAAATTCTAAAATTTAAAAAAAAACTTATTTATTAATTAAATAAAAATAAAACGTAGTTTTATTTGATTTTCATATTTATTATATAGTTCAGTGACAGCTGTTTCGGTACACTGTACCTTCTTCAGACATGTTAACAAATTATGAATTGTGTTCCAACTGATCTAAGCAACAATACAACAATACAGCAATTAAGAAAGTTTTTCCTTCACCCAAAGAAAACATAAAGAAATATGTCGTAATGTCATACATAGGCCCACTTTCAAATAAAATATCTAAACACTTTAAAAAGTTGAACATTAATGTGGCATTTAAAGCTAATAAAACTCTACAAAATATAATAAAAAACAATAAAACCAAAACAAAAAAAAAACAAAAAAAATTATCAGGTGTATATAAATTGAAGTGTGGCACATGTGACAATGTCTATATAGGACAAACAGGTAGACCTTTTATCTCTCGGATAAAGGAACACATGAGAGCATATAACAGAAATTTAGAAAATTCAAAATATGCTAACCACCTATTCCAATTTAATCATTGTTTCGATCCAAATTTTGAAATTTTACATATTTGTGATAAGGGTAAGAAGTTAGATCTTTTGGATGCTGTAGAAAAATTAATAAATTTAATAGAAAAAAACTGTTAAATTCTCAACTTGATTTGAATGAATCCCCTTTGTTAAATTAAAAAATTTAAATAAATATTGTTGTATTGTTGCTTAGATCAGTTGGAACGCAATTCATAATTTGATAACATGTCTGAAGAAGGTACAGTGTACCGAAATAGCTGTCACTGAATTATATAATAAATTTGAAAATCAAATAAAACTACGTTTTATTTTTATTTAAATGATAAATATGGATTTTGATCAAGTAAACACCAACTCGATTATTAAAAAAACGTATTGCTTCATTCTGAAAAAAAATCATGTAACGTTCTATGTATATATCAAAACTACCTGCAATATTGTGGAAGATATGATTAAAGAATATGGAACCATGCATTAGCCCTGCGCCCCCTTAAGTATTTGAATTAAGACACTTCTTCTAATTTTCCTTCATTTGCTATTAACTGCCCATTTCCATTATGAATAATGAATTATCTTTATATATAATAATGAGTGTGTGTCTATCAGTCCTTTATGGAATCAAACATATCGGGACAGCCTATAGGACCGGAGAAAAAAGTGTGCATGGTGCAATACAAAAGCCGCTTTTTGGACGCTTAAATGGCTTACGCTGCCAAAATACAAATACATCAGATTAATGTATACAGAATTGAATATCTCAAAAAATCTACAAAAAAGTTCGCAACAGCATATGCCTATCTTTTAAGGATAACTCACAATAACCAATTTTGTATTTCAGCTCATTGATGCCTAGAAGATCGGGATAAGTAGATTTCCGGGCAAAGCCGGGTAGTCCTAATCAGCACAGGGTATCTACAAATAATTACTATATCAATTTATAATTCTTCAGAAAATGACTTACAAAGAGCTATTTTAAAATTAAATAATATTGCACAAGATTACAAACTAGAAATTTTTTCAACAAAAACTAAAGTAATGGGCCAGTGTGGTAAAGATATGGAAAGAACAAGAATAGTATTAAACAACAAAACGATAATACAAGTAAAATATTTCAATTATCTAGATGTACCTTTAGGCTGTAATAGAGAAAAATACATAAATGATAAATTACAAATATTTCAATATTTATGTGGCACCCTTAAAAGAACACTGGGAAAGAAAGTAAGAAAGAAACACATTAAAATTTTTATAAAGTATGGCTATGCCTGTAATATTTTATGGCTCAGAAATAGAGACTTTGAATAAACAGACAATTGAAATAATTGAAGCCGCAGAAATGAAATATTTACGATTTGTGGCAGGATACACCTTAATGGATAAAAAACGAAGTGAAGATATTCGATAAAGAACTACAAATATTCAGCCTAACAGATACAATAGAAGAGTAGAGGAGAAAATGGTATGAACATGTCAATATATGCACGTCTGTCTGAAGCAAACTCCCACTAAATCACTTCTTCAAAATTCCACCAGACATACAGCAATACATAGAACACCGACATTAATTATGAAACAATCTAATAACTTGGGAAACAAGGTACACTAACTTAAAAAGAAAATGGGAAGATAATATCTGCACGTCCGTCTGGAACAAACTTCCAATAAATCATACCTTCAAAATTTCACCAGAAAAACAACATTACATTTAAAACCGACATTACTTATGAAACAATCTAATATCTTGGGAACCAAGGTATATTTACTTACTTTACTCACTGGCACTATCGAACCCGTAGGTTCATGGTCGCGCGGACATAAGCTCTCCATACATCCCTATCATGAGCTAATGCTTTCCAATCATTCACTGTGTAATCTACCTCACTCAAATCATAGTTAATGTTATTCTCCCACCTCATTCTTGGTCTACCAACTGGGCGTTTTCCCTCTGGCTTTCCTACAAGAAGTTTCTATGCAAGTATTTCATTCCCCATAGGCTACGTGTAACATGTCCTGCCCATCGCAGTCTACGAGACTTAACCGTTCCTATTATATCTGGCTTCCTATAAAGACTATGTAGTTCATTGTTATGTAGTCTTCTTCATTCACCTGTATGTTCATCTCTCTTTGGTCCAAACATTTTCCTAAGTACTTTATTTTCAAATATTTATAATCTCATTTCCTCCCTTAAAGTAAGAGTCCATGTTTCGCATCCATATAATAGGCCTATAACTGGTAGAATAATAGTTTTATATCGCCTATTTTCAGTTTAACGTTTTTTGAAAGGAGTTGGGACATCAAGAGTCTCTGCAATGCATAATAGCACGCATTTCCAGAATTGAGCCTATGTTTCATTTCTTAGTGCATCTCATTCCTATTTGTGATTATTGTTCCTAGGTATTTGAATTCAGCCACTTCCTCAAAATTTCCTTCATTTGTCATTAGCTGTCCATTTCCATTATATAGGCCTAATTAATTTCTACGTGTGACCATATATTTAGTTTTATTGATATTTACTTCCAGTCCTAATTTCTTAGTGTTACTCAATAGTGTGTACGTGTTGTCTTTTAGTATCTCCTCGCTATCGGCCAACAATACTACATCATCAGCATAAACTAACAGCTTATTATTACCATTCAGTTGTAAGCCTTCCTCATTCTCTAAAGATTTAATGGCATGCTCTAGTACAAAATTAAATAATAGAGGAGATAGTGCATCTCCTTGCTTCAACCCATTCTGGATTTCAAAAGTGTCCGAAAACTGTTTACCTACACGCACCCTACTCTTTGTGCCATTTAGACACATTCATATAAGTCTAACTAATTTTTAGGAATTCCGAACTCCAGCAGGATACTATGGGAAACAAGGTATACTAACTTAAAAATATGAACATAATGTAGAATAATTCCAGAAATAAAAAACAAAGTATTCTCAAATCCTATTCCACCAAGCGTTATGCACAGGCGTAACAGCATTACCAGATATGAAACATCCGTCTGCAGCTAATAATTTAAATTCGGAGATGAAAACATTTGTTAGCTGTTCTCCGCAGTAAGTGTAATGGAAGTAACAGATAGCAATATTTACATACATCTCCAGCTCGCAGAATGGTCGTGTAATGTTATAAATAATGTGATGAGAGATTGCGGAATGTTGCATAATAATTGCATAAAGGAATCTAGCAAGCACATATTATTTTTAGTTTATATGAATTCTACAAAGTTTTCACATTAACAAATATGAGTTAAAATGGTATGAAGAATTCACCAGCACATTTTCAGTAACGTGTGAAGCATATTTTTCCTAGTGTGTGGTGTAGAATTTTATGTAAACGTCAAATGTAATCAGCTTTTGTTCATAAATACTAGTATCTTCGGTATAAAACCTTGTGTTTTTCAACAATAGTTAATATAATTTATCATCATCACCATTGGCATCACAACTCATATCTCTGAGTCTTGGCACTCTATAATAATAATAATAATAATAATAATAATAATAATAATAATAATAATAATAATAATAATAATAATAATAATAATAATAATAATAATAATAATAATAATAATAATAATAATAATAATAATAATAATAATAATAATAACAATAATAATAATAATAACAATAATAATAATAATTATAATTATAATCACAATTATAATAATAATAATAATAATAATAATTATTATTATTATTATTATTATATATAAATATATAAGATAAAACAAATGAGAACAAATAGTATTAATGACATGGAATGAAAATAGTTCTCGAGAAAAAATATTTAACAACAAGTAATTGTATTAAGGAGCTCCCTCCAATTAACATGATCCAGAGTTTTCACCAGTTCATCAATCTCAATTCTCTAGCGTCTACATCCACCTTATCATTCCAGCGAAGTCTTGGCCTTCCTCTCTTCTTACTACCTTCGGGTTGTGTGGATTATATCCTCTTGCAAATTTAAAAATCTTCCTTTTTCCTTACGTGTTCCGTCCATCGAAGTCTTGTTAATTTAATAAATCTATTGATTTTGGACACCTTTAAATATACTATTTTACTCATGCCCCAAATTGTAGCCAATGGCCAATCACGTTTCAATGAATTTTGTTTTACAACCAATGACAGTCGTGTTTCACTTCGCCCTTTATCGATTTTTGTTTATCAGCTCCTGCTTTTGTGATAAAGCTCCTCCTTTTTATTGTTCTGAACAGGTCAGTGCATTATTTTTCTTCGACAAACACATTGAATATAGCAAATAATGAACAGATTCCTTGAATTTACTGTGTTGATTACTAAAAAAATAAATTAATAACCTGTGATGTTGATTATAATATATAGTTTGATGTGTTTCATTATTTCCTGCACTAGGGTGCATTCTTACAATATTGCGATCCTATTTGACAATTAATAATGTGATCAGGTTGCGTGAATGATCATATCCTCACATTTCAGATTTGTTTTCAAACATTGCCGTTTACATTAAATATATTCTTCTTGTATCTTGTAAGCCCATGTTTCCTTAACAGAGATTTAGGCGTTCTCCCCCTACAGGGAAGAATTTGAACCATAGTAATTTAGTTACACTTGTTTTCGTAGAGATGTCATTTTGAGTGGTCCGTGGTCAGCGTTCCGCATCATACTAACATCTAGGAAACCAAGGTAGTACTAGGACGGGAAAAGTCGGTAAATTTTGCTTAGAGGCCTTTTCATTCAGGCTTAAGGATTTTTACGAGCCTGAAAATCTTCAGACTCGGGACCCACGGCTTAAAGTCCCTCCAGGAGGACTTACTCCTTGGATTTTACTATCCTAAAAAATCCATCGACCCTCGGGGCCAGAGGCAAGGAGCATAACCACTATTCCACCGCGGTCGATACATTAAATATATAAATATTTTAAAATACCGGTAACTATATTTAAATAATGCTTTTTTAGTAGTAGTTAGAGTTTATCGATGATTTGAAAATAATTCGTGACATTGCTTATGAGCATGCAAGTCTTGACTATAAAGTTTTCTCAAGGTGTCTTTATGAAATATGGAGACATACATTCTAGTCACAAGGGAACTGTCAACCATTGCATGCCGAAACCTACCTTGAAATTTCTCTCAGAGAAGCGTTGTGATGTACCAAGGCCGTGTCCAAAAAATACCTGCCCTTTTGACTGCAAGGTACACAAATAGAAACCAGAATCCACCAATGGCACTGCATGAGTTAAAAGCGGAATGGAGTGAGGCGGGATGCGGCGAAGTCGGGGGCAGTGAGAGTTATCCAGTCTGCTAATACAATAGTTTTATTATTTCCCTATCCCTGTATAATCAACTTCCCTCAAATCATGGTTAATGTTATTCTCCCACTTCATTCCTGGTCTATCAACTCGGAATTTTCCTTCTAGTTTTCCTACAACAGATGTTTCCATGCCCCTCTTTCATTATGTGTTATTAATTTAATATCTGCCCAGAACAAGATTGTAACCTTAATTTTGTTACAAAGTTGATTTCTACATGGAAAAAGTTTCCATTTAAAAATAAATTGACCACTTAAAATACAACTTGGGGAAAAGTGAGGGCTACATCCTTGTTCTGCAATGCTATTCAATTTAATTACAGTTAATTTATAATTATTAATATTTCTATTGCCTATGGAGTCAAAAAGAGCACATTATTATTATTATTATTATTATTATTATTATTATTATTATTATTATTATTATTACTAGAAAGTATAGTGTTACATGGATCGGAAGTTTGGACAATGACACAACAACATGTCAACAGAAAAACTGCATTTGAAATGGATTTTTGGAGAAGAGTTTCCAGAAAATCTCGACTGGAAAAAAATTAGAAATACAGAAATTATGGATGAATGCAGAAAGAAGTATAATGGATGAGATTCAACACAGAAGGCTAAAATGGTATGGACACGTAAGAAGAATTCAGGATGGAACACTACCAAAGGCTGTCTGTGCATGGAAAATTGAAAGAAGGAGCAGAAAAGGAAGACTAAGAACAAACTGGAAAAATAACATTCAAAATTCAACGAGGAAATTTGGTGTAACAGATGAAGACACAGAAAACAGAGAACGACGGAGAACTTTAATTAAGGGAAATTTGTGACTGTTTGTTGCAAACTGATAGTCTATATGTCCGTAGTCATTTATGCATATTTTAAACTTCATGTTAATTATTAAGATTGGTTGGAGAAAATCATCAATGATGACGAAAATTATCAAAATGAAATGAAATGAATTTATAATAATAATAATAATAATAATAATAATAATAATAATAATAATAATAATAATAATAATAATAATAATAATAATAATAATAATAATTATTATTATTTTTTTTCCTTGCCTCTGGTCCCGTGGATCGCGGGTTCAAACCCGGCCGGGGTAGATGGATTTTTTAGGACGGAAAAATCCAAGGAGCAAGTTCTCCGGGAGGGACTTTAAGCCCTGGGTCCCGAGTCTGAAGATCTTCAGGCTCGTAAAAAATCCTTAAGCTTGAATGAAAAGGCCTCTAAGCAAAATTTACCGAATTTTCCCGTCCTAGTATTACCTTGATTTCCTAGATGTCAGCATGAGGCGGAACGCTGACCACGGACCACTAAAAATGACAATTATACGAAAACAAGTGTAACTAAATTAATATGGTTCAAATTCTTCCCTGTAGGGGGAGAGCGCCTAAATGTCTGTAAAGGGAAAACATGGGCTTACAATACAAATTATTATTATTATTATTATTATTATATTATTATTATCATTATTATTATTATTATTATTATTATTATTATTATTATTATTATTATTATTATTATTATTATATTTTACAGACTGCTGTAAGAGTTAGTAAAAGTAACAAATTATTATGACGTTTATATGTAGCCCAAATTTATTCACTGGGGCTGATTTTCTAAATCATAATTTGAAGAGAAAATTATCTGCCCGACTGGAATGTTTTCCAAGACCACAAATTTTACGCGCTGAGTCACTAACCACTTATGATATAGGCATGCCTGTGTAGAACAAGTGGTTAGTGCGCCAGCGCGTGAAACCGGAGGTCTTGAGTTCAAATAACGGTTCTTGTAAACTTTCACTCTGAAAGAAAAGTAACAAATTTTTGTTTGTCTCAAGTTCATTGAAACTGAATTATTTTTATAACTGAAACTGAAGTGTGCTGGATTTCCATAACACATTTCAAGGTTTGTTTTACAGGCTAGTCTACATGCCAATATGAAGTTTCGCGTTAAATATTGACATTTCTGATGCAACTGAATCGGACATGAGAATTACGATATATCCATATTGTATCTGAATTTTATCTATCACATATCATACACCATGACAAATTCAGTTCTAAATAAAGAGATGTGACGGATTTCTGTAGCATGTAAAATGTAATACAATAATCGGGCACAAAGGGAAATAACTTGCGCGTCTTCTCTTCATACCGATGAATGCTCATGCAAGTTTTCAATAACATTACTATTCCATCCAGAGCGTAGCAGAAATCGATTACTTCCTGAAAAGAGAGTATGTGTATCTTTTCATCTCTTATGTAATCAAATTATACAGGGTGTGGTAAAATGTTTTAACGCTAAGAAATTGGGACTAGAAATAAACTTCTTCTTCTTCATAATTTGTAAGATTTTCATCTTGATATTTCCAAAAATTACTCCTCGCAGGAAGATGTATTGGATGTGCATTCGATGTCTATCCATATCTTGGCTGGTCTTCCTCTTGTTCTTCTCCCATCCATTGATCTATCTTTTTAGCTCTTTTTTGCAAGTCTTTTTTTTCAATTCTTTCTATATGACCTTTCCAATATTTTCGTCTATCTATAATATATTTGGTTATGTCTTGAATTTGACATTTGTCCCTAAAATATGTGTCAATAAAACTAAATATGCCCACATACAGAAATATATTATATAATTGAAATGGAATGTTAATGACAAATGAGGGAAATTTTGAAGAAGTGGCTTAATTCAAATACCTAGGAACAAAAATTAGAATGAGGAATGAGGTGCATAAAGTAATTAAACATAGGCTCAGTTTCTGGAAATGCGTGCTATTTTGCATTACAGGGACTCTTGTCGTCTCAACTTCTCTAAAAAATCGTTAAGAAAATATATAAAACTATTATTCTCCCAGTTGTAATTTGTGTATATGGATGTGAAACACTGTCTTTTACTTTAAGGAAGGAGAAGGATTATGAAAATTTGAGAATAAAAATCTCAGGAAAAATTTTGGACCAAAGACGGCAAATGGAGAAGACTACAACAGTGAGCTATATGACCTTTATAGAAAAACATATACAATAAGAACAGTTGAGTGTCGTAGACTGCGAAGGCAGGACATGTGGCAGGAATGTGGAATGAAAGAAGTGTATGGAAGCTTCTGGTAGGAAAACCAGAGGGAAAACGCTTAGTTGGTAGACCAATAATGAGGTGAGAGAATAACATTAACTATGATTCAAGGGAAGTAGATTATACAGGGGATGATCGAAAAAACTACGGGTTCGATAGTTCCAGTGAGTTAGTTTTTAGTTAGTGTAAAATGTTTATACCTCAACAGAATTACCTAATATCATGGTCAGTGCGTTGTATATGTTTAACGGTTTACTGAATTCCCAAGAAAAATCGAATTTATGAACGTAATGAATCGTTCTATTGATAAATAATGTCCTTGTATTTTTCTTTTTGAACGAGTTCCTTAAATATGCAGATATTTTAAATCAGGAATATATTTCTGCATGTTTCTTTTTGAACGAGTTCCTCAAATACGCAGAATTTTTAATCAGGAATATATTTCTGCCGTGGATATCTCGCTTAGACAAGTTTCAGCGTTTAGAACTAATCATCTGCGTTTTCTCCCTATGAAATTACTTCATTGGTTTCGAGTGGAGGCGAGAGGTGAGAGGATATAGCGCAGATATGTTAAAACTTGCTAACTAGAGTCTCTCCGTGGAATGTGTAGAGAAATTTGTGCATCGTGTTAGTGAGACACAGGGCGGAACCTAAGACCGATTTCTAATCATAAAGCTGGCACCGTGTTGTGTTCTGGAGGGTTTGAAGCTCAAGAGCGAAATAGTAATGTCACGTGATCAGTTCTCCCTCCTTTACGTCCTTCCGCTGTCTGATTGGCCGTGCATTTTTGCCCGCTCTTGCGTAGATGGCTAATTTCGAACAGCTTCTCTACAGATTCTAGGAACAGACTTTAGATGTGAAAAGACGCCCCCTCCTACCCACATCAGGCGCACTCCCAATGAAAGACCACAACTGATAAGTGAGAAGCAGTGTCTTACTTTGTCAACCTAACTAACGTAGGGTTGAATATGAGGGGCGTATTTTCACGCCTACTGAGCTCTTATTAACGGACCAAATATATCGCTTACCTTTATGTATCTTATCGCTGGTGTAACAATAAAGGACGAATATTGGCGGAAATGAACGAGTCAATACGAAAGTTTAATATTTTGTTTATTTTATATCGAAAACACGTATACGGCAGAATAAACGTTGATTTGAGATCGTCTCCGAAGAGGGCTTCCCGTTCACATCGAGGAAACGATCATTACTCCGGACCTATACGCCGAACCAGATGAAATGGACGCCGTCCGCAGAATCATCGACTTTAACCTCCTCGAAAGTGGCAACTAGAATGGGAACAGGAGCTCCATGGACGCCAGACATTCCAGTTCTTCCCGAGAGTCCAGAAAATAATGCAGACTATGTGGATAACTCCCAGACACTACACCACACAGATTCTCTCAGGTCATGGAATGTTCCGCTCCAAACTGCACGAAAGAGGACGTGCCGATTCATCTCTCTGTGTTTGTTTCAATCCCGGAGAGGACGACATAGTCCACGTGCTTTATCAATGTACCAAGTACAATGTCTTCAGGCAGGAGCTGGAGGAAGCAGCCATGATCGGTGACACACAATGGTCGTCTGCCTTAGAATTCTGGACCGGGAAGGAAGCCTTCAAATCCCTCACCAAGTACACAGGAAGAGTCTGGGTTTAAGAAGAGACGAAGACCAGCGGAGACAAGAGAGGCGTTAAAAACGTCACCATTCTACTACTACCACACATATATACAAACAAGCACTAAACACACATTCACATGCACACATTAACACACATACACAAAGAAACAAAACACACTTTATTTTAATTGTATGTAACAACTACACATTTCAAATACCCGAATTGCATATTTATTATGTATTTCAATAAATATAAGATATAGATAGGGACATAGAGCAGACCCAGGGATAAGGGAATTATGCCCGAGGCAACCCGGTGGGTGGTGGTGGGGCTCTAAAAAAAAGATTCTATCTATCTATCTTCGGGTTTTTACAGCTCCTGCCGTCTTCCCGTGCCAAACCTCCAAAGCCTACGGTCTTGCGAATCTTCAATGCTTAGCCCTCTTGCTTGCATTACTGTCTTCATGTTTTCCTCCCACGTTAACTTTGGTCTCCGTCTTTTCTTCTTTCTGGTCGGTTGCCATTGATTTCAGTTTCAATTCTCTATTATTAATACTATTGTTATTAACTGTCTCATTGGGACTATCGAACTATAGGTCCATGACCGCGCGAACATAAGTCCTCCATATACTCATATCCTGAGTTAATATTTTCCAATAATCCCTATATAATATACTTCCTTAAAATTATGGTTAAGGTTATTTTTCCACCGCCTTCTTGGTTTGCCTACTGAGCGCTTTCTCTCTGGTTTTCCTATAATGAGTTTTCATGCTTCTCTTTCATTCCCCGGCCCATTTGAGTCTACGAGACTCAACTGTTTTTATTGTATCTGATTTCCCATAACGATCATGTAGTTCACTGTTATGCAGTCTTCTCCATTTCACTTCTATATATTTTTCTCTTTGTTCTACACATTTTCCTAAGCACTTTATTATCAAATACTCCGATTGTAATTCCGATTGAGGGTCTTTCCACTTTTCAGCGGTTGCCCTTTTACCAGCCGGCTGCTGGCCCTTCACATCCACATGTGTCAATCACAGAGGTAGATGATCAACAGCCAGTGCAGGGGTGACATGTGGTTAGCATGTCGAGTCCACCAGCCGTTGTAGCTGGTTCCTCAACCTGGAGCCGCTACTTATTGTAGCTACCCAATTGTCTTACGATGCTGGGTGGGCATCGGTCATACCATGAGAAAATTTCTTCCCCCATGGAGACTCGAACCAGCGCAAGTCCCGTAGCTCTGCGCCAAGGCTTCCTACCTTAACCGCTCGGCTACGGCGCGGGACTACTCAGATGTTAAATATACAGGGTGTCCCATTCAAACCTCCCACATTTTAATTAATCACAACTAACAAAGTATACAGAATTATGAAATGCTGCCGGTATTAAACGAAACAGAAGCTCAAAGAATTTTCATTGCCACACATTGCCATACACTAAAACACCTCTATATGTGCACCATTAGTAACACCAACAATATCAAGTCTATATTCGATTTCGTGCCACGTTCTGCCCAACATGTCCATTGGTACTGTTGCAGTTGTGTCAAGGATACTGGTTTATAAATCATGAAGATCTTGTACTGGAGTCGCAAACACACTGTCATTTACATACCCCAGAGGAAGAAGTCCAGTGGAGTAATGTCTGGCAAACGTGGTGTTTTATGTCATAGTGTCATTATTGTCCAACATGCGACAGATAAATTAACTGCAACAATGAAAACAAAATTTCTTCAAGTTTCTCTTTCTTTTAATACCAACCTCATTTCATAATTCCGCATACTTTGAGAGTTATGATTAATTAAAATGTTGGAGGTTTGAATGGGACACAGCGTATACATTTTTTTTACTGGTAAGTCAGTCGTCCTCAACTAAATTATTAAACTTTTTTCATGTTATTCTAATATGGAGGCCTTTCTAAAACAATGTTTCTTCTTCTGCGTTTTAACTGGAACTGATGATGTTATATAGGTTAAAACGCAGAAGATGAAATGATGTTTTCGAAAGGCCTCCATATTAGAATAACTTGAGGAAGTTTAAAAATTTAGTCGAGGACGACTGATTTACCAGGTAAAAAAAATATATATATATAATTATCATCTTATTACATAACCTCAACAGTGCTTCAATGTGAATTTCAAAAGTGTTGATTGAATATCAAATACTCGTAATACAGAGTGCTGCAAAAGTCATTTAATCGAAAATGTAAATATATTATTTTCTGTAGCTTACAACATTTATACAATAAACAACAACCGAAATTGTTCAAAGTTAGCAAATTACCTCAAGCAGTAGTGTTAGAGATTATATTCTAAGGTCCCGTATTCAATACCCAGTTTCAAGCAATCTGATTTTTTCCCTTGCTACCATGTGTAGTGATTAACTGACTATGCCACACTCTATATAGGACCTGTTACATATACATTTTGTCATCGTTATTTTCAGTGTCTACTAGGTATGATCGCTTGAGATTCATACGAATTCATAACTAAATCATGACAACAACATAAAAACTACCTACTAACTAACTAACTAACTCACTGGCTCTATCGCACCCGTAGGTTCATGGTCGCTCGGACATAAGCTTTCCATACATCCATATCCCGAGCTAATGTTTTCCAATCATCCCCTGTATCTATTTTCCTCAAAACATGGATGTTTTCCTTCAAGAGTGTTCCATGCACCTCTTTCATCCACCATACGTGCCAGATGTCCTGCCCATCGTAGTCTACGAGACTTAACTATTCTTATTATATCTGCCTTCCTATAAAGACCATGTAGCTCACTATTATTGTGACTTAGTCTTAACTGACTCGAATATTGCATTCGGACAAAGACTACAACGAGTTCATAATACTTGTGCACGAAATATATTCAACCTCAGTAAATCAGACCACATAACTCCAGTATTTGAAATGTTGTCTTGGCTCCGATTGGAAGACAGGCGAAAGATACATTGCATCTGCTTCTCATATATAACACTTTGTCCACCTCATCACCTCTTTATATTTCTACTCGCTTTCATTCGCTATCCTTCCACCATAACTTAAACACACAATCGAGAGAAAATTTAACTCTAGCTGTTCCTCTATACCTCTCACTATTCCTCATCCTTCCTTGTGTCAGCCACACGACTCTGGAATTCCCTCCCCTCGTATATCAAGGACTGCCCGACTCAAAAACAGTTTAAAAAGAAACTCACTTCATATTTCCTCAGACAATATAATATATAACCCTGTTACGAGTTTACTTTTATTGTTTCTTTATATCTTAAACTTTCTTTACCAAGCCAATTATTTAATCTAATAATAGGTTATTTTTTGTTATTATTATTATTATTATCATTATTATTACTATTTTTCTTTCTTACCCTTGTCAAATTTATTGTGTAATCTGTAGGCCTATCTATTATGTATAAATCATAATTCTCATTGTATGTACAATTTAACTCTGGTGAGGTGGAAGAGAAGACCTTGCTGTCTTAACTCCATCAGGTAAAATAAATAAAAATATTATGCAGTTTCCTCCATTCACCTGTCTGTTCATTTTTTTTACCCAAAAAATTTCCTAAGAACTTTATTCTCAAACACTTGTAATCTTGTTTCCTCCCTTAAAGTAAGAGTCCATTTTTCGCATCCATATAATGTACATTATTTTGAATTTGTTAAAATGTAGAACAACTGGAAAAAGCGTTTTGTTAATTTTTTCCATAGAACTCAAGGGACTCAATTGAGTGATAATTTATTTTTATTATGTGGAGAGATGCTTTATGTGAGAGAAGATAAGAACATTTAACGTTTTTTTCTTAAGATTCTCGTAAATTAGATCGTAACCGCACCCGTTTCGTGTTAAGGTTGTTCCAAAAGATTTATCACTTGGAAGTGCACAGTTAAGGGAAAGTGAGATAAGAATTCTCTCTTATCTTCATGTAAATGCGCAGTGTAAATCCATTTCCTGAATATTAAAACATTGTAATTGTAGCTTGGCGTGTTTTGTATCATGCGATTTAATCGGTTGAATCAAACACTTCTTTTTCTTTCAACGAAGAAGGAATTTCGTAAATCAAACTACATAAAAGATAGTAAGATAATTGTGTACATACAAATTAATTAACTGGAACAACTCCCAAACATCAGAGATGAACCAATATTATTATTATTATTATTATTATTATTATTATTATTATTATTATTATTATTAAAATATATATGTAGTCAATATGCCCATTTCACCAATTAATGTTTTAAAATGGTCAACAAGTTTCTACAGCCAAGCTGTCATTCTCAAGACCAGATATTGACTGAGTCAATATCTGGTCTTGAGAATGACAGCTTGGCTGTAGAAACTTGTTGACCATTTTAAAACATTAATTGGTGAAATGGGCATATTGACTACATATATATTTTAATATTATATCACCAAGAAGATCACTTGTGTATTAAATTATTATTATTAATTTTAATTGTCTAGGTTGTGAATTATCTTCTGGATATGGAACAAGAAATAATATAACCAACTCACTGGCACTATCGAACCCGTAGTTTCATGGCCGCGCGGACATAAGCTCTCCATATATCCCTATTCTGAGGCAATGTTCTCCAATCATCTCCTGTATAATCTACTTCCCTCAAATCCCTGAGGCACGCCGTAGCGTAGTGGTTAAGGCAGTGCGCTACAAACCGGAAGGTCGATGGTTCAAGTCCCGGTGGGGTCAGGATTTTTAAACTGACCCAAACATTCTGGTGGCACCATGGCCCTGGGGTCGACTCAACCTCTAACTGATATGAGTATCAGATGTTTGTTCTGGGGGTTAAGGCTGCCGTCACGCAGGGCTGACAACCCGGCTGATATCAAGTGCCGATTGTCTAGAAAAAGTGGGAGCCTTAACATCCCCCAAGGGCCTCCCGAGGCCTGTAGAGGGAACACTTTACTTTACTTTACACTTTACTTTAAGAAAAACTCCCTAGATGAATATTTATAGGTATATACGAAGTGCTCAATATAGTAGTTAATCTAAATATCATCATCATCATAGTACTTCACGAATTTAGGCCATTTGTTGACCTGTTTCGGCCTCAAGAGAAACACCATCCAAAAGTCTTTTGAGTGGACGTCCTGGTCTTCTTCTTCCTGCAGGTTGATATCTTAACATTTGTTTGGGTATCCTGTGATTTTCCATTCGATGAACATGTTGCATCCATCTTGACTTATAATCAGAAATTTTGTTTTCTAAATATTCCATGTTTAATTCTTCTAAGATGTCTTCATTTTTTTGTGATCTAGTAGTTAATGTAAATACGTAGAGAATAAGTTATTTGAAAACTAGCAGCAATATGTAAATATCGCCCCTGATTATTATCATCCTTGCTTATATCTACATGAATGTAACCAATCAGTCCAAGATCGTTTAATGTCTCGTTTGAGGAGAATCAGGAACGTGATGCTCATATTGGTTCACTTTTGCTTTTGAAACTCCACATTACTACAGAGATATACGGTGAGAAATGAAGAAGTTGAAGAAGAAGAGTGAAAAATAAATTTACTTCCATCTTGGAAATGAATACAAGAAGTAAGGAGTATCAATAAAAATGGGAACAAATGTAAAAATCTTAGCGGAATTCGAATCACGTTTCAAAGTTAGAGGCTAGAAAACACCACACGTATCTTGAAGCTCAGTAAAGCGGATATATGATATTTTCTGTTTAAGAAAACTTCACTTTTTGTATTCTACCCTATTGCATACATGGGGAATTGAAATGTGACATGAAAAATAACTGATACCAGAAAGTTCTGTGTAGAATATTTTTGTTAAAATGGCCTTAATGCCACGTTTCTTCTTCTGCGTTAACATATTGCAATAAAGAGAAATATAACACTGGTCAACATGATTTTTGTCTCATGAGTACCAATAGTTGTACTTAATGCAGTTTTTTTAACGTGTTTTCAAATATGTATTCGGAATTTCTCCATCGCCCACAGTTTTTTTTTTCAATTTCAATTAATGGTTTTAAATAATTATTTTTTTTATGAAGCTAGATTTCTTTCCGGAAAATCTTGGCACAGTGAGCGATGAGCATGGGAACACTTCCATCAGCAGAATTCAGCTATGGAAAAGATATATCGAGGCAAATGGAATCGTAATATGCTAGCCGATTATTGTTGGAGGGATGCTCCACAGGCGAAATATAGCAGAAAATCGTAATTTCTTACTTTCTAGGTGAGTCCGAATGTTCAAATATTGTGTAGTTACAAATGTAGAAGATATTAGTGTTTGAAATTATAAATGCCTGTTCTCTCGGAAACCTTGCGTGATGGAGAAAAACCGATATCATATTTGATTCAGGAGAAAAAAATACTATCAGAATTACATATTTTTCTTTCTGAGACAAAAAAAAAGTTTATTTTTTGTTGCTCAGTGTAATTCATGCAGTATAAAATGTGTAACTAAATTCCCATTATAGGCTTTGACGTGTAATGGGGACCAAAACGGTTAAATTTAGCATAGGAACTCATGTCTGGAAACGTACCATTTTCCTGCTACAAGCAAAATACCACAACACACATTGCTCTCTCTGACGCCTGATGCTTGTCGTCTGGGTTCACAAGAAGGGCTCAATGTGACGACCACCTATGTCAACACTGTTTCAGTACCACCTTCCCATGTTCTGGCACACACGATCACCAATATTTGGTCCCGTAACGCTGCAACATCCGCGGCAGCCATAACCCAGGCCAGTTATTCTTCCTCGGATGCCACAGAGGTCTCGTAAATCGGAGATTTCGTGTGTCCCAGCCCTGTAGTAGTCTAGCGAGGTGAAGGTGGGAGAAATTGCAGGGTCTTTGTTGCACTTAGCGGGACTCTCCGAAGACCGTTCTAAATAAATCGGCATCTTGATAGTATCTCTTGATAGGTCGAGGGATATACATATATAGCAATTCATGAGGTGAAGTCAGGACTTCTAGTAAGAATTCAGGTTACTTATACACTACATAAAGGAAAGTCAATGACATGAGTTACAAACAGTTTAATAAAGCTAGAAATAATATATTAGCAAGTCAAAATACGAATATGAGAATATGTCAACCATTACTACTGATTTTAACATACCGTAGTATTAAATATATCAAAATGTATAAGACAGAATCTGTCAATATTAATGTTGAATTTACATGCAACATGTACTAATAATTTTAGCCCAAGAAAGAGAGATAAAACTTGAGTTTATTATAATTAAATATTCCTAATTTAACATTCCTCAAAGTGTAACAAAACTCTACTTACGTAGACTGCCATGCAGGACGCTGACGTGTCGCCGGGGCGCAACCCGGTGCCTCACTGTCTTGCCTCCTTCTGGTTCAGTTGTTATAGTATTCTTCTAGCATATTCTCTTGAGTTGTTTTGAAGATTTCGTGTCTCTTGTCGCAAGATAAACATATTATTTGTAGAAAAACTTTCGATATTATATAAACATATTTATAAATCTTTCCAAATGAGTTGCTACAATTTGTTTGTTGAATAGAAGCTACAGGGTGATTTAAGATTTAGTATGTCAATTATTTAAATAAACGATGAAAGATTAATCCGGTTAAACCCGTAATTTATGAAGTTAAGCCCTATCACAACAATCTTTGGCGCCGAAAATGCGGGACAGTTGAATGTGCATTCTGTTTTTTGTTTTTTTTTGCGTGCGTGTAGATGGAAAACAGTACGTTTGCGAAAATGAGTTTCTATTCTAATCGTAGCCATCTTTATCCCCACTACACGTCCTCAAAGTCTGTAATGGGAATATAGTTACACCCTGTATATTATTCTTGTGCACAGAGCGTAGTTTTTATTTAGTTACATCGTGCGCAAGACAAGATTCTAACTCTGCTATAAATGCTGTGTACTATATTTTTATTCATGCACCTGAATTCGCGATTAATAATTGAATAGTTTTCCAGAACAAAACTCTAACCTTCACTTTCTCCAAAGTGACGTCTACATTTAAAAAGGTTAATTGCAGAAGGTAGAGGTATTGGACGTGTTATACACAACACGTTTTGTTTATAGGGAAGTAAAATCCTTGCGTTGCGCATTTGTTATCCTACACAGCGGAATAATGACCTTTTCTTTTGTGGATGATTTGCGAACTAATGCCCAGTCATCCCGCGTACACTCGCGTCACGTCAGTCTGTGGCGTCGAGGACTGCAGTGCAATAACCTAAGTAAGCTGGATAAGTGATTCATTTGCTACTTGTTCCTACTCATAGTTAGCATCTACGTCAGTGCGACGCAGCAACAATGCTGCTATGACTGGAGGTAAACATTCCGCTGTGTCGTATAATACAATATTTATTTTACATAAAAATCAACTTTGGATAAAATGCAGTTTATAAACTTTGTTCTGGGCGTCATGCAAATTATATACGGTATAAGTTGAACCACTCATGTGGCGTGGGGCAAGAAGAATAGTCAATACGAATACATTTCATGGCAACATTTCATTCCACTCTACACTCCATCTGAGGCTTACAGTTTCAAAACCTGTCGGGAGAGGGATTTTAACTATGGATCATGTCCCTTAGACTACATAATTTTTTGGCTACACAAGGAGATGGAGAGTTTTCCAATAATCATTTTGAAATCATTTGTGCTCTCATATATTATAGTTACATTATCTTTCCATCTCAAACTCCCTAACAATGTTAGGACAATTTTATACATTATGGAGTTTCTCAAGAGAAGCATCTTCCATTCTCCATTCCTTTCCCTTATGGAACTCAATATTCGTTTTAGGATTCTATTTTCGAAATTTCTAAGTTTACTTTTTTTCCCTTACGGAGGGTTGTTTCTGATCTCTGATCACAAATGATTTTTAAGTTTTACCTTAAGAAAAGCCGTGTCTCCACCATCGAGCATGCTCTATTTGATGGCTCTTCACCCGAGCTATGGCTCTGCATCGGAGTTTCCACTGCAGAAGCCTCTTAACCAGCAGAGCCATGTTTATAAGTTCCCGTTCCTCTTTATATGCTTTCCAGAGACCGTCTATTGTTCGAGGACGCCTGTTTCCCAGTGCCCTTTTGAAGATTCCAAAGACACAAAGTCCATCGGTGATGCAGCAGGAGACTTCACTGGGATATTGCTGAATGGAATAGCATGTATTCCAGTTTCCTGCTCCATTTATCCAGGAATGTCAGGGTTGAACCCGAAGTGTGACTGGAGGCCTTGTCTTGGTGCACCCAGACTTGGTTTTTGTCTGTACCATAGAGAGCTGGGATTTCATTCCGGTAAATTCGGCTGAGAACTTCTTCCTCGTAATACTGGGAGTTGATTTTTGCCTTTTTAGCTACTCTACGAATGGTCAGTTTTTCATTGTAGCAATATCCCGCGATGACCATAAATTCCTTGGAGAAACTTTCTCTGCATTCGGCGTACCACTTTTGAATTTTTTTCCACCCCTTTCTCTATAGTAAATTACCCGGATTTTGTTGCAGTCTCCTAGATAAACATATGCTTCATCAAGTGTGACCAAAACTTTCCATTTTTCTCCTGCCAGGTGCTTTTCATAGTTTCCTGCTGTTGGTGCGGCATTCGGCAATGTGACATGGCAACAATTTATGAACCCTGCTTTTGTGGCGCTTCTCCATGTTTAAATCTTTGTTTATTATGGTGTTTACAGTTTTAAGGGATATTACCAATCTGTTCGCAATCACCCTTTGTGTGGCAGGGTTACCACCAGAGATAAGGACCTTCACCTTTCTGATTACATCTGGGGTGCGGGTAGTAGCAGGTCGTGGATTTGTCCGTTTTTTTCCCTTTTGGAATTAATCCCAAGCAACCCTTTCCCTTTTTATTAAGCACTGAGCTAATTCCACATTTTGACAGTATAAAATTACGTTTTTGTAAGCCTCGCTAATCGCGGAATAACTATAATTAGCGTCGGAAAGGGCAGTAATGTACCCTTCCCAAAACGGGTCTATCTGATTAGGCATTATGAGAGCAACACGCGTGCGAGTGTAACAGAAGCAGCACACTGACTGGTTTGATCATCTCGCACACTCCTGTCCTGATGACTCACACTCCAACGTCACAATCTACTTGGCAAATCCTTATCAGAGATCGGAAACAACCCTCCGTATTATCAGAGACCATATTTCACAGTTATAGAAAAACCACAGGTAACTTGTTAATGATTATATATCCTCAATTCGTGTCCAACTCAAGGTTGGGTCGAGGAATGAGATGAGATGAGATGAAGCCCCTATATTCATAGAGGTCTGTGAAAACAAGGTTGTCGGTCGACCATCTCTGACGCACCGTCACAGGAGCGGATGAACGAAATAAAACGAAATGGATGAGATGAGAATGGAGAAATGATGGAATGACATTTGTTGCAGGGAAAACGGGAGAAACCCCGAGAAAAATGTACCCAAGCACCGTTTCCTCCACTACGAAATCCACAAGCAGTTACCGAGGCTCGAGCTTGCGCCACGGAGCCGCCTTATTAATGATTAATATTTCTAATTGCAATTAAATATATTGAATTAGAATTGGATTACAATTTCTAACTAAAATTCCATGGAACTCAAGATGATTTCCAATTGTTCCATAGAAACTGTTCTTTCAGTGCAAGGAAAAGGAACGCGGTCCACTCTGGCTAGAAACAACGACTGAGTGGTTACTTGTCACAATACATTATTCTAATCCTATTAAAATAACTGAGACTGAAGTTGAGGGACTGTTTCACGCTAACTTAGATACTTGTGGTATTGTCCTCTGCTAACAATCTAAACAATATCTTGAAGCAGCCTTCTCTTCAAAGCTGACTTGCCATGGTTGAATTATTATTATTATTATTATTATTATTATTATTATTATTATTATTATTATTATTATTATTATTAAGGAACAATAATCAGAAATAGGAATGAGACGCACAAAGAAATTAGACATAGGCTCAATTCTGGAAATGCATGCTATTGTGCATTGCAGAGACTTTTGATGCCCCAACTCCTTTCAAAAAACGTTAAACTGAAAATATATAAAACTATTATTCTACCAGTTATATTATATGGGTGCGAAACATGGACTCTTACTTTAAGGGAGGAAAGGAGATTACGAATATTTGAGAATAAAGTACTGAGGAACATTTTTGGACCAAAGAGAGATGAACAGACAGGTGAATGGAGAAGACTACATAACAGTGAACTACATGGTCTTTATAGGAAGCCAGATATAATAAGAGCAGTTAAGTCTCGTAGACTGCGATGGGCAGGACATATTGCGCGTATGGGGAATGAAAGACGTGCATGGAAGCTTCTTGTAGGAAAGCCAGAGGGAAAACGCCCAGTTGATAGAGCAAGAATGAGGTGGGAGAACAACATTAACTTTGATTTGAGGGAAGTAGATTATACAGGGAATGATTGGAAAGCAGGATAGTGACAGCACTGGAGAGCTTATTGTTCGCGCGGCCATGAACCTACGGGTTCGATAGTGCCAGTGAGTAAGTAAGTAAGTATATTATTAAAAATTAAAATAATGACCCAGCGTGACAAAGAAATGGAAAGAACAAAAATAGTACTAAATGACAAAACACTAGAAAAAGTAAAATATTTCAATTATCTAGGTGTATCTTTAGATTGTAATAGAAAAAAAAACACACATAAATAATAAATTACACATATTTCAACATTTATGTGGCACCCTTAAAAGAACACTGGGAAAAAAAGTAAGAAAAGAAACGCATTAAAAATTTTACAAAGTATTGGCTGTGTCTGCAATATTGTATGGCTCAGAAATATGGACTCTGAATAAACAGTCAATTAAATGAATAGAAGCAGCAGAAATGAAATATTTACTATTTGTGGCAGGATATAGCCTGCTTTAATGGATAAAAATCGGAATGCAGATATCCGTAAAGAACTACAAATATTCAGTTTGGCAGATAAAATAGAAGAATATAGGAGAAAATAGTATGAACATGTCTGCAGTATGGATAGCAACAGATTGCCTAGGAAAGTCTGAACTATCAACCAAGAGAAGGAAAAAGAGATCGGGGACACCCACGAAAGAGATTGACACAGCAGCCATAATACTTGGAGCCAGAACGAACCAAAAAGTTTTAATCCTTGCAAGAAGAAGAAGAAGAAGATTAATATATTAATATATTATTATTATTATTATTATTATTATTACAAGATATATATTAGAAGATCAGAAGCGGTATATTAGAGAGTGTGAAAAATATATGTATTTGGGGGTAAAAGTAGATAAAGAGGATTGAGAAGAAAGCGACATAAAGAACATAATAAATAAAGGTAGAGCAATAGCAGCAATGTTAAATGGTGTCCTATGAAACATGTATAACCATAAAAAAATAAGTTATAAATACATAATTCAATCGTGAGAAGTACTGTCACATTTGTAGCCGAAGCATAGAAATTCAACAAAAAATATGTCGATAGAAATGGATTTCTTGAGAAGAGCAGCAAGATGTTGAATATCGAAAAAAAAATTATGTAAAAAAAGTAATATTAAATAGTGATTAATATATTGTATAATATATAAGCAATTAATTTAGTGCAGAGACTTACGTCGTATGTAAGAATAAAATGTATCCGGAAAAACATTAGAATGGTGTCCACCTTGGAATAAGAAAGAAATAAAGACCTCGAAAACCAATGGATGCAAGAAATAAGAACTGGAATGAGATCAAAGGGTCTGGAGGACATGGAGTGGATGGATGGGAACGAGTGGAGAAAGAAAATATAATTTTAGGCATAGAAAGATATGTAAATATTGCAAAATCTGTACATAAATAAAAAATATATGAATATTATCATTATTAATAGCATGATATTGTATTGAAAGAATATAAGTTTTAAAAAATATGAATATATTGCAAAAAATATTTTACATTTTTAAATAAAACTATATTTTAAAAGATATCTGTATTCATATATCCACTTTACGACTTTGCTATATTACAGTTTTGGCTACAAGTAATTTCTCTTTCCAAGTCCGTCTTGGTAGAAAATTCAGCCATAAGTTCCGCGTAGTACATTATTTTACAGTAGAATATAAATTTCAAGGTGTTATATTTTCGCATACTGTGGAACTAAGGTTAATAAAATAAATTTATTAACAGAAAAAATCAATATAGTATATGGGGCAGGCAGTAGAATACATTTTAGTAAAATAAAACTTTTTTACAGCTATTATGAAGAACAATAAATATTAAATGTTAAAAAATCTCCAGTAAGGTCAGAGGTATGTTATGGGGAGGAGACATGGATATTCTCAGTTGCTGAAATAAATACATTCAAGATATGATGATCTTGCAGAAGATTTCCGGGCTGTTGGCCGTGGTCTTGAGGCTTCTAGTTCCCCTCAAGACCACGGCCAACAGCCCGGAAATCTTCTGCAAGATCATCATAGTAACTCCGGCCGTGAAAGCCTAAGTCAATAGATTCAAAATAATTGAAAGTAGTAGCAGTGGTAGTAGTAGGACTTCATTAGACCAAAAGTAAGAAGCGGAACATTGACTTGCTTCGTTTGTGGATGATTTGCCAACTAATACCGTGTCATATCACGTACACTCGCTTCACGTCAATCTGTGGCGTGGCGACGATGGTCATGAACGTATAGTCCAGTTCTGATAACCGTCTTGTTGCGTAGCAGGAGGTAACATTGCCGAGTGGGAGAGGGAACTAGTAGCCAAGCAAAAAAAAATCTTAATAATAATAATAATAATAATAATAATAATAATAATAATAATAATAATAATAATAATGATAATAATAAATTGTTATAAAAACGGCGCTATTCTATAATAAACACTCTAAACTTACTAGAAAACTAAAATATTTACTAACACAGAACTACTTAATAAGAAAATTCAACGTGTAGTGACTATTACTTTTTCTAAACTGAGGGTAATTGCTGGCAATACCTGCAATTCGCCTTCCCCTCTTACCGCACCAAACACCATAGCCCGCCAAAAGCGGCTAAAGAAGCCAGAACTGAACTGTAGGTGCGAGTAGTTATCACCCTAAGTAAACTGGGTAAATGCTTCATTTCCTATTTGTTCCTGGCTACACATAGTTAGAATCTACGTCCGTGTGACACAGCAACAGTGCTGCTATGACTGCAGGTAAACGTTGCGGCGTGTCGAATGATAAATACAATCCTATTTAGAAATATGGATCGCGGCTGTACGTGCTCTTGACAGTCCGTAACCATATATTAATGTGTAATAGTAATAAAACAAAAGGAATAGATAAGTGTACTATTACATTATACATTAATTAAGCTACGTATAGTTATTAAGTATTAATAATATAACACTCCACCGCTGTGGTCTCGGGGTAGCGTGCTGCCTTGTCGCGCAGCGGGCCCGGGTTCGATCCCCGTTCGGAACAGTTTTTCTGGGTGAGGTTTTTATCGGGGTTTTTCCTCACATGTAAGACAAACGGTCCCCGAAATCATATGGCCATCGCAATCATCATCATTCATAATTCATTTTAGGTTCAGCTTAGGATTAGGGACTCTCCTGGCGCACCATTATCATCATCATCACCCATCATATCATCGGGGCAACGTAACCCCGCCTTCCAGGCGCCCCAACCTCAGAAGTGGGTTACAAGTACGCCATGCCAGGAGAGAAACCAGGAATGTCGAAAGACAAATCTGGGGCATTTGAGAAAAAAAATATATGTAAAACTTTGCTTACATATTTATTTACACATGAATGAGTGGTGTTCTTATCTTCTGCGTCTTGTCCAGAAATGTACCCACGTTTATCCATTTTTTTGGGTTTACCATTAACTCGAAGCATGCTAATCTATCACGATTTGAATTTATAAATCTTTCCGGCAACAATTAATCCCTCAAATATTCCAAATTGTTACATTTTCTTAATATAGAGCTATTCAGAAAAAAGAACAGAGTTCAAACATTTATTTCTTCCAAACCACAAAAAAAAAATAGAAACACAATTCCAACGTTCCTGGAAAGAGAAAGGTTTGAAGTACTGATCAAAGCCTCATTGGCGCTGTTGCTTGTCATGATGATTGTTTGTATCAAAATGGCGACACAATAGGACGTTGAAATGAAAGAGAAGGAGCAGAAAATCAACTTCATTGCCGGTGGCCTCCCAGGTTGTGATTTTTATTTGTGGAAATACGTAAAAGACCGTGTTTTTATCCCCCCTATGCCTGACACTCTTGAAAATCTCCGACATCGAATTGTTGAAGCTGTGAATTCGATAACTAGAGACCAACTGATTCGTGTGTGGCAAGAAATGAGCCATTCTTTTTTATATTTGTCGTGTAACACATGGTGCTCATATTGAATATATAAAATAGTAAAAATTGAATTTTTGTCTTTCCAGGATCGTTGGAATTATGTTTCTATTTTTTGTAGTTTGGAAAAATGAATGTTTGAATTCTGTTCCTTCTTTTTTTAATAGCTCTGTATATATATATATATATATATATGTTATAATTAATTGTTTAATATTGAGCAATGCAAGCTTAATATGGTATGATAAGAAAAATAAATGCCTGGACGGGATTCGAACCCGGAACTCTGAGTCTGTACCTCAGCGTGATATCCATTACACCACCAGGCGAATCCAATTCAAACACTTTTTTTCTTATATATATATATATATATATATATATAATATATAATATTCTCCATTATGGAGAAAAATAAGTGTTTGAATTGGATTCGGTGGTGTAATGGATATCACGCTGAGGTACAGACTCAGAGTTCCGGGTTCGAATCCCGTCCAGGCATTTATTTTTCTTATCATACCATATATATATATATATATATATATATATATATATATATATATATTCTTTAAAGCCCCAGCACATTGGACAAATTGAATTTATGATCACAATGAGAATGTATGCAGCTAATTTTGAAGAAAAGTAAAATCATCTAATGAGAATATTATTGTTAGCTATAAAGTAGACTCTAGATTTTGATCAAAAGGTTGCGCCAATCGATTGAGTGAAGCATGACTGACCGTCTGGGAACCTGTTTGATGCTTGAGCTAACATTAATGGTGATAGATGGGAAATTTGATTTACGCAGGTAATTTAATCACAATTTAACTAATAATTCACAAAAATCTCGTAGAAAAAAGAAAAAGAACGCTACCTTCGGAAACTCCACTACATTTGAGTTTTGATGAAAAGATTAAGGGTTGATTGACACAACCTTTTAATCAAAATGATTCAGCCTGTAGGTCCTCCAGAAAAATTGATTAACTCATGCGTAAAAACGTGTTTTATATCTTAGAACGTTTTGCATATGAATATTAAATTTTCATCACATACATCAATTTGTTTTATGTCCCTGAGCGCGCACAGCTTTCAAGCTAAGGTTGAATTCACTTCTCACAATTGACTGAGTTCAACCCCAAAGCAACAGCGATGATTCATGACTTCACATGAACCATAAACAGAAAGTCTCGAGAGAATAGATAAAACAATATTGAAAAATATTCTTCTTCTTCTTCGTCAGGCTCTACGACTTCCAGTGGAATGTCTTGGCCTTCTCAACCAGTTTACGCCACTTCTTCCTATCTTGTGCAGTGGATTTCAAATCAAAAATCCCCATCTCTCTCAAATCTTCAATTACGTCATCTTCCCATCGATCCTTGGGTCTTCCCCTTGGTCTTGTTCCTTGTGGCTTCCAATTCAAAATATCATTCGGCAATCTTCCCTTTGGCATTCTTAGTGTATGTCCAAACCATTGTAATCTTTTGGATTTGATGAAACTAACTATATTTTCTTTATTATTCTTGAGGTATAATTCGTCATTCCTTCTCAACCTCCAATTTCCATTTTCCTTTACTGGACCTAGCACTCTTCTAAATATTTTCCTCTCAAACGTTAATAGTCTTTGTTTATCTGCTTCTTTTAGTACCCAGGTTTCAGCTCCATAACATATGATTGGTCTTATTATTGCTGTATATAATTTGAATTTAACATTTTTTGATATTAATTTGCTTTTGAATATATCGAAATTAGCAAAATATGCTTTATTCCCTTGCGATATTCTTGTTTTGATCTCTTCTTCAACAGTATTATTATCGTTTAGTATTGTACCTAGGTACTTAAAGGAGTTAATTTGATCAATACAGTCACTATTTATAGTTAGTTCAGTCAAATTTGTTTTATTTCTCATACATCTTAAATATTTTGTTTTATTTAGATTGATTACAAGCCCATATTTTATACTTTCATTTTCAATTTGTCAAAGGTTTCCAGTAGGGAATTTTTTGTTCTTGCTGTTATTATTACATCATCAGCATATGCAAGACACTGTTTTAGTCTTGTTGAAATATTTCCTCTTAGATCAAGTTGTTTTAAGACCATATCCATTACTATACAGAATAATGTCGTAGATAAAGGATCTCCCTGTTTGACCCCAGAGTTTACTTCAATCGCATCGCTGAGTGTGTTGCTACATTTTAATCTTACTTTGGTATCTATCAAGGTTAAAGCTATTAATTTTATTAGTTTTTGAGGTATCTCATATTCACTTAGACTTTCAATTATTTTGTTTCGATGTACAGTATCAAAAGCTTGGGAGTAATCAACAAATATATTATATAAGTTAATATTGTATTCGTGACATTTCTCAAAGATTTGTTTCATTACAAAGATATTGTCTATTGTTGATCTGTTTGGTCTGAATCCTGCTTGGGCCTCACTCATTTTCCCATCTATTATTTCTAAAAGTCTATTGTTTAATATAATTGCAAAAATCTTGTATGCTATGTTCAAGAGAGTTATAGGTCTGTAATTATTACATAACAGTTTATCTCCTTTCTTGAACACAGGACAGATAATTCCTTCATTCCAGGTTGTCGGTATTTCTTCTTTATTCCAAATATTGAGTATTAGTTTATGTATTTTTTGTTTTAATGTTCGTCCTCCATGTTTAATTAATTCTGGTGGAATATTATCAGGACCAGCCGATTTATTTGATTTTAAATTTTGTATAATATAACATAGTTCGTTCCACGATGGAGGTTGTATTGTTTGTGAGTTGGGAAAGTTTGGAGTTTCTGGTATAGTAATTCTTGTTTGATTATCTTTATGAAAGATTTCGGTGAAATATTCTTTCCATCTTTGAAGAATTTGTTCTTTTTGTGTTAGGATATTACCTTCATTATCTCTGCATAATAAAGAACCTGCTTTGTATTTTTTGGAAACTCTTTACATCTTTGAAGAATTTCCTGGTTTCATTTTTCTTATAATTTAGTTCTATTGAATTGAGTTTCATATTAAGCCATGTTCGTTTTTTCTTCTTACATAACTTATTTGCTTCGTTCCTTTTGATTTTATAACTTTCTTGATTCATTCTTGTGTTCATTAGTAATTTTTTCTGCCTTGCTTCATTCTTCTGTTTTATGGCTTCTTTACATTCTTCATCCCACCATTCGTTGCGTGGTTGGACTTCTTGTTTCATTATGGTGACATTAGCTGATTCTTTAATTGCTTGTTGTATTGAGTTCCATTCTTCGTTAATATCATCTTTTTCATCTAATTTAATCAGATTTTCATATAACGTCTTACAATATCCTTTTAATTTAGCAGCATTCTGTAAATTATTTTGATTCCATTTAATATTTATCTCCTGTTTCTTTTTGTTTTTATAGATGGTTGGTAATGATTGTTTCATTATCACTTTCACTAAAAAGTGATCTGAATCTATATTTGGTCCTCTGAGGGATCTTACATCTTCTATCAGTTCATGTTTATTACCATTAGTCAGAACATGATCAATTTGGTTTATGGTATTGTTATCAGGTGATTGCCATGTACCCTTGTGTATTTCTTTATGTTGAAATTGTGTACTCATGACTTTAAGGTTGTTCACAGTTGCAAAATCACATAGCAGTTCACCATTTTGTGTTAGTTTGTTCATGAAGGGTATGTTTTCCAGTTACTGAGCTGAATGATTCTTCTTTGCCTAATTTGGCATTGAAGTCTCCAAGCACTATCACTGTGTCGCTTGTAGGAATTTTGTCCATTACTTTTTGTACTACATTGTAAAAAATTTCTTTAGTTTCGATATCTTTATCTTCAGTTGGTGCATAACAATTTACTAGTGTAAAATGATTATATTTTCCCCTAATGCGCAGTTTACATACTCTTTCATTAATATGAACAAAATCTATAACATGATTCTGCAATTTCTTCATGACTAAAAAACCTGTTCCAGCTTGTCCGATTTTGTTTTCAGTTCCAGAGTAATACAATGTATAATCTTGTTTGTTGATTATTCCGCTTTGAGCCCACCTTATCTCTTGTAAGGCTATTATATTGAGATTAGTTCTTCTGATTTGATCGACTAATTCTTGTAGTTTTCCGGGTTTTAATAACGTTTTGACATTCCAAGTACCTAACTCTAGTTTATTCATAGTCCTTTTTCTCTGCTGTGGTCGTCTTCTTTGCTTCTGTCCGGCTGTACTGTGTTGAGATGATGTAGCGGGAAAGTTTTTTACAGTGATAGGTTGCTGGCCTAACGCCCAACCCCCAGCTCGGAGGACCAGGTCATTTGATTTCGGGGTTTCCGTCCCCTAGATCAGTTGCTTTCACCACAGCTGTTGAGCCTGATCTACCCATCTGGATTGCTTCTTAGTCTGATCACTCACCTTTGGCCTGTCCAGCTTGGGAGGCCCTACCTGTAGCTATGCTACTGCTGGCATAGCCCAAAGGATCATTGTGATTTGCAAGCACCCCCACCAACGACAAGGTCTTGCAATCCCTAGGGGGTGTTGAAAAATATTGGTGTATCTTTAAGAGATCAGAAGAGAAGTCAAGATATCAGACATGCATTATATATATATATATATATATATATGGATAACACGCTGAGGTACAGACTCAGAGTTCCGGGTTCGAATCCCGTCCAGGCATTAATTTTTCTTATCATACCATATCTTAATATATAAAAATTACGTGTCACGTTGTTTGTCCGCGATGGAATCCTAAACTACTGAACCGATTTTAATAAAATTTTGCACACTGTGTGCGGTTTGATCCAACTTGAGACTTAGGATAGTTTATAACTAAATTTATAGTCGCATTATTTTTTATTGCAAATTATTTGTTTATTATTTAACAAAGAGTTATAATTATCAATGAGTTCCATACGATTCTAACAGATGGCGATATAAGGTAATTATTTAACAAAGAGAGATCCAGATGGCTGTATTTTTGTTGCAACCGCGAATTTCAATTGAATTACAAATATTGATTATTTCATAATTTAAGTGTGTTCAGTGTTTATTTTATTTTCAATATTATTAATTTTGTGTTTAAGTATTAGTTTAAGTATTAGTTTTAAATAATCTGGCTGAAAGACAACAACTTAATTTAAATTTTTAACGTATACCTTAGCCACAGCAACGCGTGGCCGGGACTTCTAGTATATATATATATATATATATATATATATATATATATATATAATGTAAACGAGACAAGTACATAAATAAATGTAATTGGTTTGAACGTGTACAAAGAATGCCAAATTATCGTTTATCAAAAGAGATGATTCATTATAAACCTGAAGGCCGTAGAAATGTTTTTTTTTTCTTTTCTTTATTTAATGCCCCAAGTTGTAATTTCGATATTTCTGGTGTACTCTCCTAGCATTAGTTTAATTGTAACCCACTTTTGAAGTTGGGGCGCCTGGAAGGCGGAGTTACGTTATCCCCATCATATGATGGGTGCTAAATGATAATGAAGCGCCAGGAGAGTTCTTAACCTAAACTTAACCTAAATTCCAGATCATGGGCAACCACAGGAATGATTTCCTTTAAGGAAAAATTCCTATGATTTGACCAGAAATCGAACCCAGGACCTCATGAACAGTAGTCAGAAACGTTGACCACTAGCCCATGAGGCTGGTGGGCTGAAGAAATGTAGGAAGACCAAACAAGGACGACCTATAACATATTGTGCGTCCGGGAGCGGAACAGGCCAACAGGCCCATACCTTGAACATGGTGATGATGATGATGATATTGAAAAATTCGAGATTTATCGTGAAACTAACACGGATGCGCACTTGGCCTACAACATAATTATCATGAAGGGCGATTAAATTTTTTTAGCTAAATTTTTATTTAGAATTAGCTAATACCTGGCGTTCGCAGCTGCGCCTAAATAAATGATAATGTGTTTTTTACGTTTAGTTGAATAAGTAAAAGGAAAAATAATTATAAATTTATATAATTATTTTTAGATATCCCATGCTGATTACCCGCCATTGCCCAGGAATCTACGTATCCCGGTGTACTTGGCATAAATGAGCTGAAAGACAAAATTCGTTATTTCGAATTATCCGTGCTGCTGCTCTGCTTGCCCGGGAATCTACTTATCCCGATCTTCTTGGCATCGATAAAAGAGAAAAATGGTTATTGTGAGTTATCCATAAAAGGTAAACATATGCTTTCGCGGGCTTTTTTGTACAAGTTTTTGAGATATTCAATTCTGTGTGCATTAATTTGGTGTGTTTGTTATGGTTTAGGCAGCGTAAGCCATTTAAGCGTACAAAAAAAAAACTTTTATTTTATTTTTTCACCACAAAAGGTGATTTTTAAGGGTGAAGGGCTTGAGCATTAAAATTCTATTATAGCCTATAACCTTCCCGGGAAAATCCTGAACAATTTGCAAAAAGCCCCATCACAATCGGATGAACGGTACGGCAGTGCACGCTTGTTCGGGAATCTACTAATCCCGACCTTCTTGGCATCAATGAAACACAAAAATGGCTATTGTAAGTTTATCTGTAAATATAGAGATATGCTGTCGTGGACTTTTTTGTAGAGGTTTTTGAGATATTCAATTCTGTGCAAATTAATTTTGTGTATTTGTTATGCTTTTGGCAGCGTAAGCCATTTAAGCGTCGACAAAGGGATTTTTTTCACGTTTTTCTCTACAAAGAGTGATGTTTAAGGGTGTAGGAGTTAAGTATTACAACTCTCTTATAGCCTAGGTTCATCCCGGGAATCTCCTGAACATTTTGAAAAAATCGCAAGCCAGGAGAAATGGGAAGCGATGGAAGAGTAACACTTCCTTAAAAAACAGGGTTTATCTGGCCCAGATGAAAATACCCTGTGAGTGCTCCTTGCTAGGATACGGCAACTGCTGCCTTATTGGATGACGTTAGATTTCAAAGACTAGAGAATAAAAAAAGTCAAGAAAAATCACCGGGTTTGAGCTAACTCCTTGTCTTACGGAAAAAAATGAACTATGCTAAAAAACTCAATGCGAATAATAACGGCCAGCTCCAGAGCTCAGCCTACCCCGTTGTCTCTCCTAGATGGGTTGTGTAACGAACCCTATCCGCCCGTTTGTCAATCTACAAGACAGTAGATGTAGAGTTGCCTACACCGTACCGAAGGACTCCTTCTCGCTGTATCTGCCGTTGAGGCCCTCACAAGGTACTATCAGCTGGACAAGCTGAACCGAGGTTTCTTTACGAGGTGTTACTCTTCCTCTCACCCCTTTTTCAATCTGGCTTGGGACAGGCTATGGCGGGTTTATATATATATATATATATATATATATATATAACTAAAATGTAAAATTTAGACACCCTATTATTTGCAGATGACATTGTGTTTATAGCGAATTCAGAAGGTAACCTACAACGTTCAGTCCACTCTTTTCACCAAATTACAATAAACTACAACATAGAAATCTTAACAGAAAAATCTAAATTCATGGCTTTCCTAGGAAAAGTCCCAGTTCACAGTAAAATTATTATTAATAATAAAATGATAGAACAAACTAACACATTTAACTATCTCGGATACCAAGTTACATACAAAGAGGAAAAAGATTTTAGTCAAAAAATTATAAAATTTAACAGAGTAACAGGAATTATAAATAATATTTGAAGCCAAGCACAGTACAGCAACACACACGAACTAGAATTTATAAAACACTGGGCAGACCCATATTATGTTACGGCAGTGAGACCTGGACAATTCGCAGTGTAGATGAACAAAGAATAACTGCGGCAGAAATGAAATTTATGAGACGTACTGCGGGCTATTCAAAGACAGACCATAAAAGGAATTCTGAGATTCTCAAAGAATTACAAACAGAATCAGTCATGGAATATGTACAAAAATACAGAACCAACTGGAAATCTCGCGTAAGAAGAATGAGCAGAACAAGAATACCACGTCAAATCTTAAATTACCAGCCACCAGGAAAGATATCTTTGGGCAGACCCTTCAAACGTTGGATTGAGACCGTAACAGACCACTGGGTCTATCACATGAAAGGAAAGAGAAGAAGAACTAAAATATATAAAACGGCGACTCTTGCAGGTATATTACATTGATGTGAAATAAAGTCTCAACTATGAATGTTAGTAAAAAGAAAACAATGACGTCAATTATTGGAACGGTCGATTGGTAAAGCAGTGGAGTGGAAATACCGCGATCAAGTACTGCAGAATGTGGAACATTTTGAATAATTTTGTACAACGTTTAAATGTAATGGAAAGAGGAACAGATATATTGATGTAGCTTTTTTTTTTTAAAGGTAGAGGGTAACTTAACAGTATGACCAGTACTCTGGGCACAGTGCCTTTATAATCCAGTAAGCTGTTTAAAAAAAGTATGGAGCTTTTTTGAGGTCTGTTATGCACTGTGGCAGTGACATTTGATGTTTTCTAAAAAAAATTGTTAAAATCTTTATATATAAAAAATTAGTAGTAGTAGTAGTAGGACTTTATTAGACAAAAAGTAAGATATTTACAATATTATTTACAAATGTGGGTCGCACAGGCAGTAAGCCGTACGTGCTGTTGACAGTCCGTTACAATAAAGTAATAATTGGTACTAGTGTAAAGAAAAATAAACAACAAAAAAAGCAATAACATTACAGTTACATAAAGAAAACACAATAATATTACAATTGAATAATAACACAATTGAATTATACACTAAAAAACATTAACATTACACTTACATAAAGAAAACACAGTAATATTACAATTAAATAATAACACAATAGCATTATGCACTAATTAATTTATATATAATTGTTAAGAATTAATGGTAATGCATTTTGATAACATATATTTATTCATGAATGAGTGTTGTCCTTATTTTTCGCGTTTTGTCCAGAAATTTACCGAGGTTTATCCAATTTTCTGGATTTACCAATAACTCGTAGCTTTCCAATCTTTTCCGATTTGAATTTAGAAATCTGGTCAATAAAAGATTAAACTGCGCATGTTTATGCTCGCAAATCTCGAAACGTAGTCGCTCGATTGACTTCAAATTTTGACACAACGTTGCATTTGAATACTCGCGTTTACTAGTTCAAACAACTTCAATATCCAATACGCCTTGTGTTCGCTATAACTATCAATAAAGTGCAAGGACATTATTTGCAAGTGAGCGGTTTGAATTTACAAAACGATAGCTTCTCTCACGAGCAATTATACGTCGCATGCTCTAGAGCCGGTAAAACCATCTGATCTTCATGTTTATGCAAAAAAATGGACACACAAAAATATAATCAATCCACTAGCTTTACAAAAAAAAATTATTTGAAACAAAAATGTTTCTTCGTTTCATTTCAATCCATATAACCACACCAACTCAAGGGAGGGTATAGAATTGAATGATGTGTTTTCTCGGTGATTCTGTTTTGGCTAGAATACTTTTATTTACTTTCCCATTCGTTTTATATCAGATTGAGCCACAGCGAAGCGTGGCCGGGTTTAACTAGTACTAAATAAACTAGAAGAGTTTGGTTGGCGCCCATAAGTGGTGAAAATAGTGATTGCGGAGATCTAGTGGGGTGGTCAATCAGGGTACTGGCCCATGACTCCGGGCCTGAGCAATAACAAATCCTTTTAATTAAAATTCAAATAAGTTTCAAGTTTGTAACGTTCAAACCAAAACAATTGAATAGAACATGTTTGGCTGTTTGAATATCTTCTCCACATTTACACACTGCATTGATATTATTTTAAATGTATATAAATATGCCTGAAAATTTCCATATCCGGTTAAAAATTTAGTAGAATCTTAAGTTTAGCGGTAAATTTGGACGACCAGTCATGAAGAAATAACGGGCTTCCAATATAAAACCGGACCGGCCTCACGGAGTTTCACCCTGCACGCAGTGCTGTCTCTTCCTCCCGCAATTCACCCTGCCTGCCACCCGTCCTTGAACTGTTTCTTACCTTATAGAAAATGCTGGAAATGTTGTCCTCCCGCACACGTGCTATGGGATCACCTTGGTTTAGACAATGAACACGTGTACGCTTGTAAGGTTTGAGTTTTAACAATTTTGTTGCTGTATGTGCAGAAGGTACTGAAATCCCAACTTGTGCTAATTACGGTAATGATTTTTGTGGTGAACGTTCCACATTTTCGCCAATTTCGTCTATTTTTTCTTCGGTGAGAACCGTACGCCTTCGCGTGTGTTTCTTATTTTATACTGTACCAGTGGTCTCAAATTTAGTCACAAGATCGTGGATTGTCTATCTGGAAGGAGGTAATTGTCCAGGGAAGTTCCGAATAAATTCCTCGCGAACGCGACGAGCTGATTCGTATTTATAATAACATTTACACACATAAATGCGCTGCTCTAATGTCAGCTGACGTCTCATCTTCTCGAACGATAGTAAACTGACTAGTTCAAGGACGAGCGGCTAGCAGAGTGAATTGCGGACGAGGAGAGAGCGCTGCCTGACGGGTGAAACCCCGTGAGGCCGGTACGGGTTTATATTGGAAGCCCGGTACATCCCTGTACTGGAATTTATAAACAACTTTGAAAATAAGATGTATTGCTTCGACGATGAAAAATAAAGACGAACAGAGTATGAATATTCTTCAGTTGGTTTTTCGGACTGGATGTGCAGACTGCACTATGCACCACAAGCTGAAAGATCTATTGCGTTATCCCAGTATGGATGAATGGAATGAAGTCTAATCTACGGTGTTACGTGAGTTGTAGGTCGTCTTCCAGGACAGGGATGCCAGGTTCTTCTCTTAATACTCATGCTACCATTTTTTTTGGTTGGCCCGTGGCCGCGAGGAGGGACTAAAACCCTCCCGTTGGCCCCTTCTGCCCTTTTCTATTGATCAGGCTCGGAGTCATGAGCAAACAACCTATTGGCCTATATTTTCAACACCTCTGGGCGCCGACTAAACTACTTCCCCTAATGTGAGATGAGATTAATATTGTTATGAAATGAATTAAAGATACTTTAAATTACATGAAGGGAAGGAGGTGAGATTGGAGAGTGTTGGCGGGAAACGGAAGAACTAAAAAAAAAAAAACTTCTAGAATCGCTAGGATTCAAACCTGGTTTCACAGTAAGGTCAGTCGCGCGCTCTAGTCACGAGTATACCGACGGCTTATATGTTCTATAACTATTCAGATTTTATTGGAGTCCAATTCAAATCCGGGCCTAAAAGATCGAACACAATTTGCCCAGAGGTATCTTTTCCAGACTTCATATTCCTTAACGAGCCATAAATGTTCGATACCAAAGGTATAGTTACCTTCCGAGGGAAACCGTTCAAAAATCTTATGTCCTTAAAGAATCTATGGATCATAGCCGAATTTGAATGCGCGAACTTCGGAACTAGAAATAAGCATGATAAACATTATCTATCTATCTATAATGGCTTAGCCAAATGTTAAGCCATAGCCCATTTTTGTTAGGAGTTACTAGATCAAATTAACTTAGTTACTGGTACCTTATTTACCCATAGATGTCATGAATGGCATGCGGTCAACAACCGACTTAATGTAGAGTGTCCATAATATTTTCAATGTAAAAGGGGGCATGTACAAAAATTTAAAGGAAAAGCCTGGGACATTTAAAAAAAAGGTGGGACATTAACACAATATAAAAGAAAGTTTCAAAAATTGTGTGAAACAAATTATACAAATTGCACATATAAGTTATGCCTATTTGTTATTGTCCATTAAAATTACTTACTCAGCTACATTAATCATAAACCACTAAAGTTATTGCATTGACTTAGGCTTTCACGGCCGGAGTTGCTATGATGATCTTGAAGAATATTTCCGGGCTGCAGGCCGTAGTCTTTGAGGCTTGAAGTTCCCCGACGTTTTGCCAGAGACTGCGTCTGGTATCCTCAAGGATTGTCTTGAGACACTATAAACCGTGGTCTTGAAGCTTGAAGTCCCCCGACGTTTCGTCAGAGACTGCGTCTGGTATCCTCAAGCGTTGTCATGAGACTGCCTCAAGACAACCCTTGAGGATTTCAGACGCAGTCTCTGGCGAAACGTCGGGGAACTTGAAGCCTCAAGACCACGGCCTACAGTGAGACAGACTCATGACAAACTTTGAGGATGCCAGACGCAGTCTCTGGCGAAACGTCGGGGAACTTGAAGCCTCAAGACCACGGCCTACAATGAGACAGACTCACGACAAACTTTGAGGATGACAGACGCAGTCTCTGGCGAAACGTCGGGGAACTTGAAGCCTCAAGACCACGGCCTACAGTGAGACAGACTCATGACAAACTTTGAGGATGCCAGACGCAGTCTCTGGCGAAACGTCGGGGAACTTGAAGCCTCAAAACCACGGCCTAAAGTGAGACAGACTCATGACAAACTTTGAGGATGCCAGACGCAGTCTCTGGCGAAACGTCGGGGAACTTGAAGCCTCAAGACCACGGCCTACAATGAGGCAGACTCACGACAAACTTTGAGGATGCCAGACGCAGTCTCTGGCGAAACGTCGGGGAACTTGAAGCCTCAAGACCACGGCCTACAGTGAGACAGACTCATGACAAACTTTGAGGATGCCAGACGCAGTCTCTGGCGAAACGTCGGGGAACTTGAAGCCTCAAGGACCACGGCCTACAGTGAGACAGACTGATGACAAACTTTGAGGATGCCAGACGCAGTCTCTGGCGAAACGTCGGGGAACTTGAAGCCTCAAGACCACGGCCTACAGTGAGACAGACTCATGACAAACTTTGAGGATGCAAGACGCAGTCTCTGGCGAAACGTCGGGGAACTTGAAGCCTCAAGACCACGGCCTACAGTGAGACAGACTCATGACAAACTTTGAGGATGCCAGACGCAGTCTCTGGCGAAACGTCGGGGAAGTTGAAGCCTCAAGACCACGGCCTACAGTGAGACAGACTCATGACAAACTTTGAGGATGCCAGACGCAGTCTCTGGCGGAACGTCGGGGGAACTTGAAGCCTCAAGAACACGGCCTACAGTGAGACAGACTCATGACAAACTTTGAGGATGCCAGACGCAGTCTCTGGCGAAACGTCGGGGAACTTGAAGCCTCAAGACCACGGCCTACAGTGAGACAGACTCATGACAAACTTTGAGGATCCCTGACGCAGTCTCTGGCGAAACGTCGGGGAAGTTGAAGCCTCAAGACCACGGCCTACAGTGAGACAGACTGATGACAAACTTTGAGGATGCCAGACGCAGTCTCTGGCGAAACGTCGGGGAACTTGAAGCCTCAAGACCACGGCCTACAGTGAGACAGACTCATGACAAACTTTGAGGATGCCAGACGCAGTCTCTGGCGAAACGTCGGGGAACTTGAAGCCTCAAGACCACGGCCTACAGTGAGACAGACTCATGACAAACTTTGAGGATGCCAGACGCAGTCTCTGGCGAAACGTCGGGAACTTGAAGCCTCAAGACCACGGCCTACAGTGAGACAGACTCATGACAAACTTTGAGGATGCCAGACGCAGTCTCTGGCGAAACGTCGGGGAAGTTGAAGCCTCAAGACCACGGCCTACAGTGAGAAAGACTCATGACAAACTTTGAGGATGCCAGACGCAGTCTCTGGCGAAACGTCGGGAACTTGAAGCCTCAAGACCACGGCCTACAGTGAGACAGACTCATGACAAACTTTGAGGATTCCAGACGCAGTCTCTGGCGAAACGTCGGGGAACTTGAAGCCTCAAGACCACGGCCTACAGTGAGACAGACTCATGACAAACTTTGAGGATGCCAGACGCAGTCTCTGGCGAAACGTCGGGGAACTTGAAGCCTCAAGACCACGGCCTACAGTGAGACAGACTCATGACAAACTTTGAGGATGCCAGACGCAGTCTCTGGCGAAACGTCGGGGAACTTGAAGCCTCAAGACCACGGCCTACAGTGAGACAGACTCATGACAAACTTTGAGGATGCCAGACGCAGTCTCTGGCGAAACGTCGGGGAACTTGAAGCCTCAAGACCACGGCCTACAGTGAGACAGACTCATGACAAACTTTGAGGATGCCAGACGCAGTCTCTGGCGAAACGTCGGGGAACGTGAAGCCTCAAGACCACGGCCCTACAGTGAGACAGACTCATGACAAACTTTGAGGATGCCAGACGCAGTCTCTGGCGAAACGTCGGGGAACTTGAAGCCTCAAGACCACGGCCTACAGTGAGACAGACTGATGACAAACTTTGAGGATGCCAGACGCAGTCTCTGGCGAAACGTCGGGGAACTTGAAGCCTCAAGACCACGGCCTACAGTGAGACAGACTCATGACAAACTTTGAGGATGCCAGACGCAGTCTCTGGCGAAACGTCGGGGAACTTGAAGCCTCAAGACCACGGCCTACAGTGAGACAGACTGATGACAAACTTTGAGGATGCCAGACGCAGTCTCTGGCGAAACGTCGGGGAACTTGAAGCCTCAAGACCACGGCCTACAGTGAGACAGACTCATGACAAACTTTGAGGATGCCAGACGCAGTCTCTGGCGAAACGTCGGGGAACTTGAAGCCTCAAGACCACGCACAGTGAGACAGACTCATGACAAACTTTGAGGATGCCAGACGAAGTCTCTGGCGAAACGTCGGGGAACTTGAAGCCTCAAGACCACGGCCTACAGCCCGGAAATCTTCTTCAAGTTCATCATACTAAAGTTATTGTTTATTAACGTTTAAAAATATTTATTTTTTGCTGCAAGGGGCATAAATAATCCATTAACTGAATCTCTTTCATCCATGTTAAAATTGTATTTCTCCACCGCCAAAGTACCAGAATCAGCAGGAAATCGACATTGGCTGCACTGACCATGTATTGACAATTTGAAAAATGTACCAGTTACCAATATATGCGAGTAAAAAACAAAAACTATAGACCAAACAGTGAATCGTGATCATACAACTGGCGCTTTCTAACGTTCATATTTATATTTACATAATAAGGAAAAAAAAAACGAAAATCGTTATTCATAAATACATTAACGAAGCATCATCCCAAAAGCGGGACATTTGAGCGTCCCCAAGAAAACTTTCGGGACAGCGGGACATTTTCCAAAAAAAAAAACAGGACTGTCCCGGGAAAAACGGGACGAATGGACACTCTAACTTAATGAGACATCTAGCGGGCAACTAAGGAATTAATAGTCGGGAAGGTAAATTTTGCATAGAGGCCTTTTTATTCAGGCTTAAGGATCTTTTACTAGCCTGAAAAACTTCAGACTCGTGACCCACGACCTAAAGTTCCTCCCGGAGGACTTACTCCTTGAATGTTTTTCTCCCTAAAAATTCATCAATCCAAAATAATTAATTACTCACTCAGATTCTGAATCATATGCACTTTTTGTCAAACTAGTTAAAACTATACAAAATTTAAAAGTTATTTAACCACCTGAAACCCTTATTGGATATGATTTATAATGTTATTGTAACAGTCCATGCTTTCATCATCAGGTTGAAAAAAATTAACGGCTGGGGAACCCGACATGTTGACCACATGTCACCCCTAGAATGGCTGGATGATCGACTATATATATGTAATTAACACATGTAGATGTGAGGCCAGCGTTCGGATGGTAGGCCAAGGACCTTCTAGGCCTGTCACGCCATGGAGTTTTATGCTTTCATCGTTTTCTTTTAACAGTAGGATAGTATAAACTGTGATATTGTTTGGTAGAGACAAATTTGCTGCCAATAAATAAGGGTATTGAAACTCAGAGTGCATCTGCTACGCTTCTAACATTGAAAAGAGAAGAAGTGAATACTGACAGATGCAATATTTATGTTGTATTCACAGAGTACGCGGGCACAAAACCACCACAACAGTTCCTGCAGGCTTTGTAACCACAAACAAGCGGAGTTGGTAATTCTCATCATTTCTATCCCTCTGGCATTCTCCAAGTAGCTACATTAGTTGTCCATCTTGCTATTTAGACTGTAGGCTGTTTATGGTTGTGAATGGGTTTATTTTAATTAGACGAATGTTTCTTAATCCTTATTTTTATCTTGTACATTCCCTTCTATGTTGCTGTTTTTTTTTCTAAAGCCATGCGCAAGAAATTCTTTGAAACGACTTCTGTTTTATCACTATTTGACAATACAGAGTGAATATCTCTTCCGGCAAACTATCATAGATTCTCCAGAGATATTATCTTAATGTTTTGGTGTAAGGGACCACTGATAACACTGGTCAACATGATTTTTGTCTGATGAGTACCAATAGTTGTACTTACTGTAGTTTTTTATCGTGTTTTCAAATATGTATTCGGAATTTCTCCATCACCCACAGGTTTTTTTAAATTTCAATTCCAATTAATGGATTTATATAATTATTTTTTTAATAAACTTTTTTGTCCATTTGTCCATTGTAAAATAAAACGGGGAACACTTTCATCATTAGATTTCAGCTATGGGAAAGAGATATCAAGGCAACTGGAATCGTAATATGCTGGCCGATTATTGTTGGACCATCAAGAGGGATGCTCCACAGGCGAAATGTAGCAGAAAATCGTCATTTCTTGCTTTCTAGGTGGGTTCGAATGTTCGAATATTGTGTAGTTACGAATGTAGAAAATATTAAAGTATTTGAAAATTATAAATGCCTGTCTCTCGGAAACCTTGCGTGATGGAGAAAAACCGATATCATATTTGAATTCAGGAGAAGCAATACTATCGGAATCACATATTTTTCTTTCTGCTCAGTATTTGAGAATAAAGTTCTTAGGAAAATTTTTGGACCAAAGAGAGATGAACAGACAGGTGAATGGAGAAGACTACATAACAATGAACTACATGGTCTTTATAGGAAGCCAGATATAATAAGAACAGTTAAGTCTCATAGACTGCGATGAGCAGGGCATGTTGCGCGTATGGGGAATGAAAGACGTGCATGGAAACTTCTTGTAGGAAAGCCAGCAGGAAAACGCCCAGTTGGTAGGCCAAGAATGAGGTGGGAGAACAACATTAACTATGATTTGAGGGAAGTAGATTATACAGGGAATGATTGGAAAGCATTGGCTCAGAATAGGGATGTATGGAGAGCTTATGTCCACGCGGCCATGAACCTACGGGTTCGATAGTGCCAGTGAGTGAGTAAGTAAGTAAGTAAGTGTAATTCGTACGTAACTTAGTCGTAAGTGTATTCATTGCAAGGGCTTAATTCAGTCAGAAAAAATATATCTGTTCGGGTTCGTATTCGCACTTGAGGCTTCTGAGTAATATTTTTCTTTTACTTGGGAGGATTTCCAGCCCAACCGCAAAACCCGCAACCTGGAGGACCAGTTGTCGGAGTTGTCTTTCTCCTAGACAGACTGTCTTACAAGGCTATAGAGCTCTGTCTGCCCGGAACATCTGGTTTTATGGCGCCAGAAACTCAACTCAGGTTTTATAAAATTATAGATGTTCCTGTTCTTTTATATGGATCTGAATCTTGGGTGCTTACAAAAAAAATATATATCTCACATATTCAAACCACTGAAATAATACTTTTAACATCCGTAAAAGGATGTACACGAATGTATAGTTTACATAATGAATCAATAAGAAACGAACTGAAGATATTTTCAATATTCGATAAACTAGTAGAGTACAAATACCGATGGAAAGAACATTTAGACCGAATGGACAATGCAAGATTACCCAAAACGATCAACACCTATACAAATCGCACGGAAAAAGATCTTTGAGACGGCCAAGCAAACGATGGACTTCAGAACGGAACAGGCCGCATTTGACCTAATCTTGGAAATGAAGAAGAAGAAGAAAAAGAAGAAAAATAAATGCATTATTATTTTTATTATTATTCCTTTATTTATTTAGCAGATTTCACAATACTTCAAAACATCTTCATGCATCCAATTAATCTACTATAATTCTCCTCCACATCTCTCTGTCATTCCAATCTCCATCATCCAATCCTTTCCCCTCATGCTGCTCAAAACACCATCAATCCACGTTATTTTTGGCCGTCCTCGTCTTCTACCAAGTGGCACCCATCCTAGTATTCTTAAAAATCTATCTTCTGTCATTATTTTTACGAGACCACACTATTCTAATTATTTTTAAGAAATCCATAATTGAAGCTTGAACATAACATCATCTTCACCTCAAGATTTGGGCGATTCACCTTTTTCCGAATTCACAATGATTCCTTCCATCTCTTCCTAGGTCTTCCTACATCCCTTAAACCCTTTGGTTTATAATGATATGCTATCTTGGGCAATCTTGTTTCTTCCATTTTCTGAACATGCTGTTCCCAGCCAACGCGGTGTTGTAGAATTCTACCATTTATTGAATATATTTCTAATTCTCTTCTTATTTCTTCTTTTCTTATTTGGTCCAATTGAACATTCATCTCTTATCTTATTATTATTATTATTATTATTATTATTATTATTATTATTATTATTATTATTATTATCATCATCAATGGCAATCGAGCAGAAAGAAGAAAATAGGGAGATCAAAGTTAACATGGAAGGAAAGCATGAAGATAGCAATGCAAGCAAGAGGGCTCAGCATTGAAAATGCCCATGATCGTAGGCTTTTAAGGTTTGGCACTGGATGCCGGCAGCAGCTGTAAAAACCCGAAGATATATATATATATATATATAAATCAAAATTGCTAATAGATTTGAAGTACTGGAATCTTCAGATGACAATGTGGCAAACGAAGAAGAAACTGATATAAATAAAGAATGGGAGGCTATAAGAGATACTATTAAATTGTCAGCATCAGAAAGCATTGGTTGTTTAAAAAAGAGGCAAAACAAGAAATGGTTTGATGAGGAATGTGCCGACATTGTAAAGAAGAGAAAGCTAGCAAAATTGAAATGGTTACACGAGCCAAATGAGGTAAATTTAGAGCAATTGGGTAGTGTTAGACGGGAAGCCACCAAGTTACTAAAGAGTAAGAAGAGGGAATATTTGAGAGAGAAGATTAATGATCTGAAATGAATGCAAAAAATAGGAACATTAGAGAATTATATCAGGGAATTAGTATAGAGAAGAAAGGGTTTCAGGCTAGAACAAACATAATTCGGAATGAAAATGGGGATATGATTGCAGATTCCAATAGTATATTAAATAGATGGAAAAGTTATTTTAATCAGCTATTAAATGTACATACAGAACAGGACATTGGGGAGGATAAGTTACAGACAGCAGAAATGCTAGTCGCAGAGCCAAGTGCATTAGAGGTTGAAATGGCAATTGAAAATTGAAGATGTATAAAGCATCAGGTTCAGATGAGATCCCAGCAGACTGATAAAATCAGGGGGAGAAAAATTGATGGACAAGATACGCTGGTTGCTTAGTATGATTTGGGAAAAAAGAAGCTCTTCCAGATGAATGGAAGGAATCAATTATCGTACCAATTTATAAGAAAGGAGATAAAACTGATTGCAACAACTATAGGGGCATCTCATTACTTTCAACTTCGTACAAAATTCTAACAAATATATTAGTAAGCAGACTTACTCCCTATATTGATGACATTCTAGGAGATCATCAATGCGCATTAGAAGAAACAGGTCTACAACAGATCAGATTTTTAGTATAAGACAGATTTAGAAAAGAAATGGGAATATAATGGTACTGTACATCAACTATATGTAGACTTCAAAAAAGCATATGATTCAATTAAGAGGGAGAAGTTATATAGTATCCTGCTGGAGTTCGGAATTCCTAAAAAGTTAGTTAGACTTATACGAATGTGTCTAAATGGCTCAACGAGTAGGGTGCGTGTAGGCAACAGTTTTCAGACACTTTTGAAATCCAGAATGGGTTGAAGCAAGGAGATGCACTATCTCCTCTACTATTTAATTTTGTACTAGAGCATGCCATTAAATCTTTAGAGAATGAGGAAGGCTTACAACTGAATGGTATTAATAAGCTGTTAGTTTATGCTGATGATGTAGTACTACTGGCTGATAGCGAGGAGATACTGAAGGCCAAACACGCACACACTATTGAGTAACACTAAGAAATTAGGACTGGAAGTAAATATCAGTAAAACTAAATATATGGTCACACGTAGAAATACATTATATAATGGAAATGGACAGCTAACGACAAATGAGGGAAATTTTGAGGAATTGGCTGAATTCAAATACCTAGGAACAATAATCACAAATAGGAATGAGATGCACAAAGAAATTAAACATAGGCTCAATTCTGGAAATGCATGCTATTATGCATTGCAGAGACTTTTGATGTCCCAACTCCTTTCAAAAAACGTTAAGCTGAAAATATATAAAACTATTATTCTACCGTTATATTATATGGGTGCGAAACATGGACTCTTACTTTAAGGGAGGAAAGGAGATTACGAGTATTGAGAATAAAGTTCTTAGGAAAATTTTTGGACCAAAGAGAGATGAACAGACAGGTGAATGGAGAAGACTACATAACAATGAACTACATGGTCTTTATAGGAAGCCAGATATAATAAGAACAGTTAAGTCCCGTAGACTGCGATGGGCAGGACATGTTGCGCGTATGGGGAATGAAAGACGTGCATGGAAACTTCTTGTAGGAAAGCCAGAAGGAAAACGCCCAGTTGGTAGACCAAGAATGAGGTGGGAGAACAACATTATCTGTGATTTGAGGGAAGTAGATTATACAGGGAATGATTGGAAAGCATTAGCTCAGGATAGGGATGTATGGAGAGCTTATGTCCGTGCGGCCATGAACCTACGGGTTCGATAGTGCCAGTGAGTAAGTAAGTATATATATATATATTATTATTATTATTATTATTATTATTATTATTATATTTTCACCGCTGTGGTTTCAGAGTAAAGTCATAGCCTAGTATACAGCTGTTCTGGGTTCAATCCTCTGTTGAGACAAGTTTCCTGGGTAATTTTTTTTTTCAAGTTTTTCTTCACCGGTAAGATAAATGTCGAACATTATCTAGTCATTATCCTTAACAAATTCGTCTTGTTTAGAACGAACGAACGAGCGAGTGAAAGGTGTATCATGTCTTAACTGTTCGTGTTTCCTCTCGGGGTTTTGGCTGTGTCATTGAGCTGATCTCTCATCCAGCGAGCCCTTCGTGTCCTTGTGTGGTTAAAAAAGTATGTGTGTGATGCAAAGTTAATAATCCTCTCCCGGCAGGTGTTCTCCCTGCAATGCGCAGGTGCCATAAGACATGTAAAAATATCTACAAAGGGAGAGGTTAAACTTAAGTAAACAGAAAGAAGATTGCAGAAAGGAAATTGGGAACGTAGAAATTAATGGAGAGGGAAACATGAAAGTGCTATAACTTTGGAAATACGAAGATGTTTATATATTATAAGTCTGTTGAATAATAATAATAATAATAATAATAATAATAATAATAATAATAATAATAATAATAATAATAATAATAATAATAATAATAATAATAACTATCTCACTGGCTCTATCGAACCCTTAGGTTCATGGCCGAGCTAATGTTTTTCAATCATCTCCTGTATAACCTAATTTCCTCAAATCATGGATGTTATTTTCCCACCTCATTCTTGGTCTTCCAACTGGGAATTTTCCTTCTGGTTTTCCTACAAGAAGATTCCATGCACCTCTTTCATTCTTCAGTCGTGCCACATGTCCTTCCAATCGCAGTCTATGAGCCTTAACTGTTCTTGTTATATATGACTTGCTATACATTCCTTGTAGCTCACTATTATGTAGTTTTCTCAATTCGCCTGTCTGTTCATCTCTCTTTTGGCATAACAATTTCTCTAAGAACTTTATTCTCAAATACTTATCTTCTTTCCTCCCTTAATGTAAGAATCCATGTAATGTAACTGGGAGAATAAAGGTTTTTTATAATAATAATAATAATAATAATAATAATAATAATAATAATAATAATAATAATAATAATAATAATATGTGTCTACCACTTGTGTTGTATGGGCCCGAAACACGGACTGTTACTTTAAGGGAGGAAAGGAGATTACGAGTTTTTGAGAGTAAAGTTCTTTGGAAAATGTTTGGACCTAACAGAGACGATTAGACAAGCGAATGGAGAAGACTACATAACTGTGAACTAGATAGTATTTATAAGTATCCAGATATAATAAGAAGGGTTAAGTCTCGTAGACTGCGATGGGCAGGACATGTGGCACGAATGAGGAATGGAAGACGTGGATGGAAACTTCTTGTAGGGAAACCAGAGGCTGAGGTGGAAGTCCAAGAATTAGGTGGGAGAATAACATTAACCATGATTTAAAGGAAGCAGATTATACAAGGAAAGATTGGAAAACTTTAGCTCAGGTTAGGGATGTATGGAGAGCTTATGTTGTCGCGGCCATGAACCTACTGGTTCGATACTCCCAGTGAGTTAGTTATTTATGTGTCAATAAATTCCTCTAATAATACTACTACTACTATTACTGCTATTGGGACATTCCATACGAAATCGGCAAAAAAATGTGAAAATTGAACTCACATCTTAAAAGTTTACAATTTTTTTACAGTGAAACTTTATGATATGCTGAATATCTGAACCGCTTGGTGTAATTAAAGAGTAATAGAGCTGTCAATTTATCGTATTGTTTTAAATAGTCTCTTTTATAAAATACATTTCTCGAAGTATGGCTATTCCCTCAACTTGAAAAAATAGTCATATTATAGATGATTTCATGCTCTATCGCTTGAAAATTAGTATGTTAATATTTACGTTTTTCTGAAGGGCGTAAATGCAATTAATATGCAATTGACCTTCCTCACCAAAAATTTTATAAAATCAAAAAATGCCAAATTATTACCTGAACACCAGTTAATTTTTTGTAATTAGCATTAAAGTGGAGTCTTGGAAGGAAACTACCAAAAATAATTATTTTTCCTAAAATCTCCTATGTGTAGACTGCCCGCAATACCTTTCGCGTGAGTGGAGATCGCTCGCTCGTACAAACAATGACGGAGCTACTTGGTAATAGTCCTTTGCGCACTTACAAATATTTTTTATTGTTATTATCAACATGACATTATTTTTATTATTATTATTATTACAATTATTACATTATCATCATCATCATCATCATCATCGTGGACAAGTGGTTACTCTGCACGCCTCCGATTCAAACTCGATAGGAATCAATGGCATTTTAAAGGCGTAACAATTCTGAATGTAGCTTTCTCCAGAAGGAAGGAAATCCATGAGTCCCGTGTCGTAAATTTACGGTACGTAGGAGAACCTCGCGCTTGAAATAAATTGCTACATAATAAACCTCATTAAATACGAGTATAACAATCTTTATTGATATATTCAGTAGGCGGTTAATTTTGTGCTGAATTTGGCCAATGTATAGTTTAATTTAAATTACTAAGCACCTACGAATTCAAGCTGGTAGGCCTATTAAATATATTTTCTAGAGAGCAGTTTTGTAATGTGTTGTAATGTTTTATACTTGTACCCTACACCAATGTCTGATGTTCAATATCGTAAGTAATGTTAAGCTATCGATAATAATTTATAACAATTTTCATGCTGTTACGAGTAATATTTAAGAGGTATAAATATATTTTATTGGCTTCGTATCACTTACTGATCTTGCATCCCCTACTCGTGACATATCTAAGATGATATTAAAATGCACGATAATATTAGCTTTTATTATAAGCTAAATTATTATAGTATTTAATTTAATGTCTAAACTTCCCATCATTCTTCTTTTATAACACAAAATGTATACCTCTACGATTATTCTCTCATTCCAGAAACATTTAAGAAATTGTAAAATTATATATTAACACATAATATTGTTAATAACTATTGTATACTAATATATGCATAATTAAAATTATATTTAACTTCTAACTCACCATTCAGTTGTAGATCTGCAAACTTGTGAGTTAAAAACAATAAGATATTATTTTTAATTTGACTGTGACACTTAAAATGACGATATGCACTAAACATACTGATGTAAATCAACTGTCTGAACTTGAGAATTGTTGATGTAAAACAGATGTTTAAGGAAGACTTGCTGATGCTGCATTATTATCGTTTGGTAGGAAGTGGTACGAGTATTAAAACATTCGGTTTTATTTGGAAGTGATATCTTATAACAATACTGTTTCGTCAAAGTTTTCAGGTTACAATACACTGATTAAAAAGTTATTTTAAGACTGAAATTAGTAATTATAACATAATAAAAATTTATACAAGTTTATTCGATTAATGATGAAAGAGTTTTTATTATATAATATTACATTTAAACTGTAATAAAAATTTGTAACAAAATAAATCATTTGTTTTAAAAAAGGGCAGAAGATTACGAGTATTTGAGAATAAAGTTTTTAGGAAAATTTTTAGATCAAAAAGAGATGAACAGACAGATGAATGGAGAACACTACATAATAGTGAGCTACGTGATCTGTATAGGAAGCCAGATATAATAAAAACAGTTAAGTCTCATAGGCTGCGATGGGCAGGAAATGTGGCACGTATGGAGGATGAAAGAGGTGCTTGGAAATTTCTGGTAGGAAAACCGGAGGGAAAACGCCCAGTTGGAAGACTAAGAATGAGGTGGGAGAATAACATTATACATGATTTGAGGGAAGTAGATTATACAGGGGATAATTGAAAACGTTAGCTCGGGATGGGATGTATGGAGAGCTTATGTCCGCGCTGTCATGAACCTACAGGTTCCACAGAGCCAGTGTTAGTTATAAATAATTTGTTTCATAATTCACAGTAAACATAAGTAACAGAGCTCTTTACTTCTCACTTCAGCAATAAAATTTGATAAATATCTACTGCGTAAGAATTAAAATATCGCCACTTATATAAATTTACGGTACTGTTCCATTAAGCAGAACATATATTAATCTATTCGATTTAATGACAGTTGAAAAAGTCACTGATGAAGCTCTTTCAATAAAGTACGCACGCGACCTTGGTCGTGAAATGAATCTGCTGCGCCGTGGACCCGCGAGTTTTTTACGAAAATAGAATAACAAACATTTATATTGTCTGAACTATTCAACTCTCCAAAAGGGTAATTGCTGGAAATTAGTCCTTATTACGTGAATAGTATCCTGTATTTTTTCCGTTTTCATTTTTTGATATGTACTGCAGTAAACCACCATAAAACAGAAAATTGACACCGAAAATAAAACTATCCTAATTATAAAAATAACACCCTTAAACTACATGATATCACCCATATAAATATGTTTGAAACAAATTTTTGCTGTTTACTGTTTCAAAAATATTAGTTAGTAAGCGTTTTAGTTTATCATATTTACGATAATTTTAGATCATCATAACTACGAACCTAAAAATGATAAAAATTAAATTTCTGTATTAATACGTTTATAAATGTATTCACTATATTTAGAGATACATAAAATTAAAAAAAAATAAATTGCAAGATTTTTTGCTGTCCGATTTGATATGGATTGTCCCTATTACTAAATGAGTTTTGAAGATATTGTCAAAGCACTTGAGCCAGGAACCATCTGCTATAACATGAATGTGACAGTCAATTTAATAAGTTTAATTTTTTTAACAATGTTTAAAACTAGCGCTGAATTTCCATTCCTAATTTATTGAATGCACTTCACATGTGCTCTCATGCATTTAGCTTGTTGACAGGGAACTATTCACAAACCAAAAAGCTGTCGAAATCCTCTAAAAGTGTTTTCATACCTAAATGAAAACGTTTTCAGTGCTTCAACTGAAACGAATTAGAATTTATTTATTTTGTTGACAAAATTAAGGTAGATGTTTCTAAGTCCTACAATTATCTGAAAATTGTTTTGAATTAAATCGAATGTAGCTTAATCTGGGCGTGCCTTAAAAAATATTGTACGATAAAAAGTTTTAAAATAAGTAATTGAATGAATAATTGTAAGAAGGAATAGATAATATCAATTGCACTTATGAAAAAAATTTGACGCTTATACTAATTTGCCTATAAATCTATACCCATACATCCAACGTGATGCGATAGTTACTTAACCAATCTAATTTAATATTATGGTTACTTGCCTACAGATGTCAGCAGTGACAAGCGGTTAGCTCGTGGCCTCAAAGAGGACAAGATACAAATATTTCAATTATAATTTTGTTGTACCTTATAAAACAGTCTTCCTCAACTATAATAACTTCTGTTATAATAGTTGAGAACGACTGTTTTATCTAATGTGTGAAAATTAATGTTTGTTTGTTCGTACTTCATGCGCGATTGTAATGTGATTGTGATGGGGCTTTTCGAAAAATGTTTAGGAGATTCCCGGGGTGAACATAGGCTATAAGAGAGTTGTGATACTCAACTCCTACACCATTAAAAATCGCCTTTGTAGTGGGAAACGTGAAAAAATTAGCTCTTTGGACTTTTAAATAGCTTATGCTGCCTAAACCATAACAAATACACAAAATTAATGTACACAGAATTGAATATCTCAAAAAGCTCTACAAAAAAGTCCGCGACAGCATATGTTTATCTCTTACGGATAACTCACAATAACAATTTTTGTCTTTCATTGATGTCAAGAAGATCGAGATAAGTACGTAGGTTCCTGCGCAAGCGTAGCAGAACATGGCGGGTATTCTTTTACGGATAACTCGCAATAACGAATTTGCCTATTAGCTCATGTATGCCAAGAAGATCGAGATAAATAGATTCCCGGGCAACACCGTGTAATCAATACGGGTAATCTTAAAATAATTACGATATGCATTTATAATTATTTTCATTTTAATTATTCAAATAATCATAAGAAGTATGTTAATTTTTGTCTTTCAGCTCATTTATGCCAGGAAGATCGGGATGACTAGATTCTCGGATACCTGCGGGTAAACACGATGGGGGTATCTAAAAATAATTACGATATAAATATTTCTTTTAACTTATTTAACTAAACATAAAACACATTAATTTCCGTATTTCAGCTCATTAATGTCAATAAGATCGGGATATGTAGATTCCCGGGCTACGCCAGGTAATCAGCGCGGGGTATCTAAAAAATATAAATTTATAATTATTTTTCCTTTCACTTATTCAACTTAACTTAAAAGCACATTGATTTTCATTTATTTCGGCGTAGCAGCGACGACGGGTATTAGTAATAAGATATAAAAATTATTTTATAATTGAAATAATTTTCATCTCAACGTTGTTCAAACATGATTATCGAAAGTATAAAGATACAAAAATACAAATATATACAACGAAATACCTGTGACTGGAATAACCTGCATTACAGTGTGGATCAATTAAGGATTATAGTGTTAAATGTTGGGTGTTAAATTATAACTATTGTCCTGCAGCGGACATTTTGGTTTATTTTGGCATTTGCCCTTATACCAGGGGAAACCGCAGAAAACTCTGGTCGAGTCCATCCCGGGACCTTGATCAAATTTGAACTTTGTGTATGTGCCTGTTAGTGACCATAAAACGGCGCAGCCCACTATCCTTTGTTTCACAAAATCTTATATACAGTGAGAGTTATATTTACTATTCAAAATAAAGCATTACAATTTTTATATTATTTTCCAAATAGTTGATTTTTAATTGTTGTTTGTTCCAAATGTCTGATTTATTATTTTTCCAAAAAAATTCACTGAACATCAATCTTGGATTTGACACCGTAGGATTACTAATATTTTAGGCTCGACCCGTTAGATGTATCTGTGCTCCAATCTCCTTAATCCAGCGAGCCCTTACCTTTCTTTTAATTCTAAATTGTCTTATTCTTCTTCGTCACGATTTGGGCTTATTTACTAGCCTGTTCCTGCTCCAAATTGCTGCTGTTTCCATATTTTCTTTGGCCTTCCCAAACTTCTTCTTTCTCGTGGTGAATAGGTGTATGCTGCTTTTGGTGTTCTATTTTCTGTCATCCTTGCTAAGTGTTCTTTGCAGTGTGTTCTGTATTTCACTATTGTTGTGTTTAATTCCTCTAGTTTTAGTTGTTGTCTTATTTCTGTGTTATGTTTTTTTTTGTCTGTTCTTTGATATCCTGCTATTGGTTTGAGGAATTTCATTTGAGCAGCTTGTATTCTAGCAGATTGTTGTGTGTTTCGGATCCATTAAGTAATAATAGGAACTGCCATTGCCTTGTATAATTTCATTACAGAGTCATCCATGGCTTTATTTTTCAAAATTATTTTTAGTGTTCCTGTTGTATAATTAAACTTATTTAGTTTGTTATTTATATCTGTTTCCATTGTGTATGATATTTCGCAACCTAGGGAGTTATATCTTACCACTTGTTCTATTGGTTTATTTTCTAATATTATCTTTGTCCAAACTGGATGAGCGCCCTTGAAGGTCATTGTTGCTTATTTTTCTGATGATATTTCCATGTTGTATTATCTTGATATTTCATTTAGTTTATATAGCATTCTTTGTAATTCGTCTTCTGATTTTGCTATTAAAATCTGGTCATCTGCAAAGGCTAATCTTAGATTGTATGTATGTATATGAGTCCTTATATGTGTATTTTCCCCAAACCTGTTTTAAGTGTTTTTGTAAATACAGTGAACATTTCCGTACAACCTGCAAGGATATCTAGTTTACCTTTTCCTGATTTTTCTCTATTTATTTTTGCGATTTTCACTATCCTTTTCCATACCCAACTCATCTCAATATTTTGGAGTCCCCTCCTAACCTCATTCTGGCCCTGAATTTCGCATCAAAGTCTCTAAATGTGAAGGCATATGACGCACAGAAATATTTCTGTATTTCTGCTGTTTTTTTGCCTTTTTCTTCGGATCGCTAGATTCCATGACATTGTTGCAGATAGCTGAATGTGTTTCTCGAACGTTCCATCTAGGAAGAAAGACCGTTTCCCCATTTCGTATACGTAACTGAAAAGCGGATTCTTTTAGACGTATAAGGATTTTTTTTCAGAAAAGTGCTTTCTCTTTTTCTACTATTTTCAAGTTTCGTTCAGTGAGGTAATCTCATGTCAGTGATTGTGGGCGTAATTTTAAGACTTTAAAGTTTCATGGCGGTTTCTAGGAATAATCGTGTGAGATACTTTATATTATTTATGGTTATTATGGATTCTATGTGTCTTCGTTTATGTTGGTGTAAAGGATACTCCTAGTGGCTGCAGCTAGTATGCAAATAAGGCAATTCTTAGATGGGAACGGTGATCAATTTTTTCTCAAAGTCTCTAATTTCCATATTGTAGAATATCGCCTTAACTGTATGCTAAGCCGTACCCTAATAAAGAATGAGTTAAGTTCAATTTTATAAATTATACAGGACAACAGTTTCTTTAAAAATGTTATATCTCACATATAATTCTGTACCAATTATATTGTCACTAGTTTCCTCCCATTTTTCTGTCTTCATCCTTACATCCATATGTTCCATATGTGGGCCCAAGATGTTCCCTTTCGAGATATACTTACTTACTTACTTACTCACTGGCACTATCGAACCCGTAGATTCATGGCCGCACGGACATAAGCTCTCCATACATCCATATCCTGAGCTAATGCTTTCCAATCATTCCCTGTATAATCCACCTCCCCCAAATCATAGTTAATGTTATTCTCTCACCTCATTCTTGGTCTACCAACTGGGCGTTTTCCCTCTGGCTTTCCTACAAGAAGCTTCCATGCAAGTCTTTCATTCCCCATACGCGCAACATGTCCTGCCCATCGCAGTCTACGAGACTTAACTGTTCATATTATATCTGGCTTCCTATAAAGACCATGTATTTCATTGTTATGTAGTCTTCTCCATTCACCTGTCTGTTCATCTCTCTTTGGTCCAAAAATTTTCCTAAGTACTTTATTCTCAAATACTTGTAATCTCCTTTCCTCCTTTAAAGTAAGAGTCCATGTTTCGCACCCATATAATATAACTGGTAGAATAATAGTTTTATATATTTTCAGTTTAACGTTTTTTGAAAGGAGTTGGGACATCAAGAGTCTCTGCAATGCATAATAGCATGCATTTCCAGAATTGAGCCTATGTTTAATTTCTTTGTGCATCTCATTCCTATTTGTGATCATTGTTCCTAGGTATTTGAATTCAGCCACTGCCTCAAAATTTCCCTCATTTGTCATTAGCTGTCCATTTCCATTATATAATGAATTTCTACGTGTGACCATATATTTAGTTTTATTGATATTTACTTCCAGTCCTAAGTTCTTAGTATTACTCAATAGTGTGTGTGTGTTGTTCTTTAGTATCTCCTCGCTATCGGCCAACAATGCTACATCATCAGCATAAACTAACAGCTTATTAATACCATTCAGTTGTAAGCCTTCCTCATTCTCTAAAGACTTAATGGCATGCTCTAGTACAAAATTAAATAGTAGAGGAGATAGTGCATCTCCTTGCTTCAACCCATTCTGGATTTCAAAAGTGTCTGAAAACTGTTTGCCTACACGCACCCTACTCTTTGTGCCATTTAGACACATTTGTATAAGTCTAACTAACTTTTTAGGAATTCTGATACTTAATAATAATAATAATAATAATAATAATAATAAGAAATGTGCACTCAGGTTGAGCATTAGTGGTGGTTTAGTCTTTACTGTAGTCTGTAATGGTTTTTGTCCTTTTCGCACATGTTATGATGTGGTATTTGCCACATCTCTGTCCACACAACACACACTTGCATTCTTCGGTCGGCTCGTGGAATTTCTTGTTTGTACATATCTTGTTGTGAAATCCGTGTACTGCGAGTCGTGTTGTGACGTGTCTCTGGGGGTTGCACTCTCTGGTCCATCTGTCGTCCAGCATGGCAGTTGTGGTGTAGAAATCTATGTCTATTTCCTTCTTCTTCCTATTTCTGATGCTTATGAATTTCTGGTATGGTTCTGTGGATTGTAGATAGAATTGGGTTCTTATGTCCTCTATGAAGTAGGTCTCTCTCATGAGTTCATAAGCAAAACGAGATGGCGCTGTTTTTCCTATTCTCAGGATCCGTTTCATGAACATTGCTTTCACTTTTTCGATTCTTATCAGATCTCCGATCTTAAGTTTTTCCCAAATTATCTCTATTCCATATGTAATAACTGGTGCCACTGTCGTTTTGAATAACTGCATTGCTGTACCTGTCGATAAGTTGGCCAGATTCGGGATATTGTATGATGTTCGGATGGCTGCCGCTGCTCTTTCTTGGATGTGTATTCCGAAGGACGTTGCTGTTGTCTGTAGAGTGAATCCTAAATATTTGTATTTTCCCACTTTTTGTAGTGGTTGATTGAGTAGTGTTATGTTGTCTTTTGATGTTGATTTTCCCCCTTTTCTAAATGTCATCTGGACTGTTTTCTCTTCATTTATCTGCACGTTGTTCTCCTGTGCCCAGATCTCTAATCTTTTTATTGCTTTTTGTATGTCCTCCTTTTCTGTTGCTCCTATCACCATATCGTCTGCATATAAGATTAGTTTTGCTTTTGAGTTTTCCTCGATTATGGTGTTCACGTCTGCTGTATAGATGTTAAACAGTGTGGGGCTCATGGGATCTCCTTGCAGAACTCCGTTCGTCTGTACGATATCTTCCGAAATTTCAACATTGTTGTTTACTTGGACTATGTTTCGCTGTAGGCAGGCTTCGATTATTCTCACTAGTGGGTCTTCCTTTCCGATCATCTGTTTCAGTTTCTCAATGAGCTTTTGTCTGTTTATTGAGTCAAAAGCCTTCTTGAAATCGACGAATACTGCATGGTACTTCCCTCTTGTATGTCTTAGGGCGTCTTCTATTTGGTCCATTAGATATTTCACTGCTTGTACAGTGCTTCTGCCTTTCGTAAATCCAAATTGGTTTTCCGGGATGTGTCCCTTGGTCGCTTCTAGGAGTCTTTCATTGAGGATCTTTGTGAACACTTTAAAGGAGGCGTTTTCTAGCGCTACTCCTCTGAATGAATCAGGTGATGCTCTGTCCCCTTTTCCTTTATATAGTATCTTTAGGGTCGCTGTGTTCCATCTCTCTGGAATTTCTCCTTTCTGTATGCATTTGTTCATCAAGTCTTTCCATAGTTCCTCTAAGTTGTCGAGCGATTCTTTGAGGTGTTCCATGTAGATGTTGTCTGGGCCTGCAGATTTTTTGTTATTCCCTCCATTTATTGCCTTTCTGAGTTCTTGTGATGTTATCGGTTCTTGGATCTGTGTGAGTTTCGTTTTGTCCAAGTCATATGCTCGGTCCATGTCCTGCTTATTCAGTAGGTCTGAGAAGTGGCTTTCCCATTTTTGTATGTGAATTTCTCCTGTTGTGGGTGAGATTCTCTTTTTCAATGCTATAAACGGATTTGATTTTGCGTCCTCCGCTAGCTTTCTTCCTTGTCTTTCTGTATATTCTTCTCTTTTCCTTTTTAGTATTCCTTTGTAGTTCCTTCTCTTTTCTGCGTACTTGGTTAGGTCTTCCTGTCGTTTGTAGGTTTTTGCTATGTGTAGTGCATGCAATGTTTCTTTCCTTTCCTTGTAGCATTCTTGGTCGAACCATATTTGTGCATATCTTCTTTTTCTTACTTTTATAGCTTTCTTCATCACTTGGGTGGAGATTTCTAGGGCTTCTTCGAGTTTGCCTTCTTCTATTAGATCCCTTGCTTTCTCGATGTTTTCTTCGTTGAGTTTTATTACTTCCTGTTGTATTTGCCTGGTGTATATATTTGGTCCATTCGCTTCTTTCCTCGTTTGTGGTATTTTCATATGGAAACTTGTCATTATCGGGATGTGTTTCCGTATGGGTGCCGCTGCGGAGTTCCATAGCCCGTTTTGTTTGATTAGTTTTAGATTTTCTCCTTTAAAGAATACTAGATCGATCGTGCTGTGGCCGTTCTGTGCGAAATAAGTTGGGGTCTCCTTTGTATTCGCTATTTTGAACCCTTCCTCTTCTAGAGTCTCTAGCAGAATGTGTGTTTTGGCAGTTTCCTTATCGAGCCTGCAGTTAAAGTCTCCGGCGAGTATTACATTTTTATCTGTTTTTGTTTGTTCGATGGCTGTTGATATTTTATCTATTATGTTTTCGATGGGAGCACTTGGTTGTATGTATATTCCTATTATTGTTACTGTGGAGGTTTGTACTATGATCATGTTTTCCTCCTTGGTAATTCCTTCAATATCTCCTGTTCTCCCTTTTATGAAACATGTGACTCCCCCTGCTGGTCTTCCCTCCGTCGGGGTTGCTAGTGCATGTATGGCGTAGTAACCTTGTAATTCTATGTCTTCGGTAAGGAAGGTCTCTGTGAGTATCATGACGTCCGTATTGTCTATTGTCTTCTTTGGTATGTAGGGTAGTGCGTTTCTTATTCCCTCTATGTTCCATAGTAGTATATTTATTTCCTTATTCTGCTGGGGTTCATTTTTCTTTGCCACGTTCTTGTTTAAGTTATTGTAGTTCCACCCCGTCGTCTTCTTCCCTTCTCCATGAGTATCTCCGAAATCGAAATCTTCTGACCTTAATTCCTTGTGGCCAGAAATCCGCGTTCTGTGCGTCTTCCAGGTAGATGTAAGGGAAACCGATCTTGAAAGCTTTTCTGTCTCCTAGGGTGTGAAGTTCTTCACATTCTATATTACCCTTAATGCCGTTTTTTTCCAGGAATTTTCTTATGTTGCTTTCGGTGGTGTTGCGTTTGAGTCTTCCTATGTACATCCAGGCCATCTTTTCCGCTGCTTGCAGTTCGTCGTCTTCTTTCCTGTGCCCTTGCCCGGTTATAAACGGTCTGCTGTCTTCTGTGTATCTTATTTCCCTTTCTGTTTCTTTCTGATAATTTCTGTTCTTTTCTTCGAAAGCGTTGGTGTTTTCTTCATCTCTCATGTTATTTGTCCTCTTTTCATTGTAGTTTAGTTTCATTGGTGTCTTGCTTATTAGTCTTTGGTTAATTTTCTGTTCAATCTTTTTGTCCAGCTTGTTTTCTAAAAAGTCTATTATGTTTTCTAGTTTGTCGTTTATTATCTCAGTGTTTATTGCTGTCTGGTTGGCTCCCCTGTCTTTGTGTTTATTGTCGTGAGCTTGTTTCTTTGTACTGGTCGTTGCGTGTTGTGTTGTGTCTTGGTGCTTCTCTTCTTCTCCGTCAGATGTAGCGCTGTGGCAGACACTATTTGTTACTTCTTGTAGGTGGCCAAGAGATGGCGCTACTTGTCCCGCTGGGCAGCTGTCTGGTTCCCGTGCCTCTATCAATTTGCCATGTGTAACCTCTTTGTTTTGGTGATTCTCATTTTCGTTCATCTTAGTATCTAGTTTACATTTCATTGATTTAATATAACTACGTATGGTTCTTACCGCATTTTGTAGTTCTTCCTTCGTTTCCTTCTTCAGGTAACCTCCTATTTCCGTGATATTTTCCACACTTTTTAGAGCATTCTCTAGCTGCCGTTCCGTCTCGTCCGCCATCTTTTAATAATAGGCAACTAACTTACTACTTGGATAGGAGAAGCCTATTACATTTCATTCAGAAACTTTATTTTAGATTTGAGGTTCTTTCAAAAGTACGAAAAATTTCAGACTTGAAACTCACGGCTTAAAATCTCTCCCGGAGGACATTTCCCTTGGATTTTTCTCATACTAAAATACATCGAACGCAGCCAGGATTGGACCCACGACACTCGGGATCAGAGTATACTCGTATAAATGTATGGAGAAGACTGTGTGATAATGAACTACTATACATGATCTTTATGGGAAACCAGATATAATAAGGAAAGTTAAGAAGTCCCATAGACTTCTATGGCAGGTCATGTGGCACAAATGGGGAATGGAAATGAGGCATGGGAGCTCATTGTAGGAAGCCAAAGGAAAAATGTCCAGTAGGCAAGCCAAGAAAGAGGTGGGAAAATAACATTAACCACGACTTGAGGAAGTAGATACTACGGGAATGATTGGAAAACGTAAGCTCAGGATAGGGATGTATGGAGAGCTTATGTCCTTGCGGCCATGAACCTATGTGTTCGATAGTACCAATGAGTTATATATATATATATGTGTGTGCGTGTGTCTTTCAGCTAATAATGAGGTGGGAGAATAACGTTAACCATGATTTGAGGGAAGTAGATGAATAATTCGAAAACATATGCTCACGATAAGAGTGTATGAAGAGCTTATGTCCTTGCAGTCATGAACCTATGGGTTCGATAGTGCCAGTGAGTTATAGCCTATATATATATATATATATATATATATATATATACATATCTTTGCATGTGTGCCTGTGTGTCTTTCAACGCTCTAGCGGCAGCTATTTGTGTTTTTTTTTCGGACCAAAACTCGGTAAACAGCAATATTAATAAAGTAAGGACGAATTTGTTAACAAGAAAAATCAGATCATTAGGAGTAGGAGTTCATCTGAAACAAAAAAAAAATCCTCTATTGGTCGCAGTTTTCCATTTTTCTGATTGGAGTTCATTATATAATATTGAAATAAAACGAGGGAGGTATTCTCCGAAAATCAGCGAAGTCTGAAAAAAAAAAAAAAAAACTATCTGTTACATGTTCGCTTCGTCACAGTGACGCTGTATATCAATTTAATTAAACCTTAAATTGGCAATTTAACTTTTAAGATACATTTGTTTCTTGTTACTGTTTTATTTAGGCTCATGGCATGTTTATCATCCTACAGTAGATGATGACGTCAGTCCTTCATACTATCGTTTTTTCGATCTCCTGACATATATTTTGCCTCTTGGGTATAAATCTGAAACTTTTCTAATTAACATTGTATTATTGACTCTGTCTATATGAGGGCTCCATTCTCTTTTTTCTAGTTTTAATAATTTTTTGTTGTTCATTATATTGTATTGTTGTCTCGCATCTTCGTTTCTCATTTTTCTAAACTGATTTTGCCTGCAATGGTTCGCAGCTCTTTTATTTCTGTAATCATAATTTGTTGCATCATTTTTTGTCTCTACTCGAATTTCAACACCATATGTCATTTGTCACCACTGACGTTTGTTTAATTTATTTACTGTTTTTAATAAATAAAACTATGAAAATAAATGAATAAGTATAAATTGTTTAAATAAATTTGTGTAAAATTATACAGCAAAATGTAGCATCATATGGTTACTGATATGCACATGTTTTTAAATTGTAATCTGACACATTTATATTAGCTGGCAAAAGAAATTTGAATTGAAAATATCGACAAAAGAAAATAATGGCTCATCGAGGATAATACCCTTCCACGGCATCGGAGAGAATTATTGTACGTATCGCAAGCCTATTGGGCAATAGCGAACATATACTAAAGGCCAACACGCACACACTATTGAGAAATTGGGCCTGGAAGTAAATATCAATAAATCTAAATATATGGTCACACGTAGAAATACAGTCCACCGCTGTGGTCTCGAGGTAGCGTGCTGCCTTGTCACGAAGGCACGAAGGGTTCGATCCCCGGTCGGGGCAGTTTTTCTGGGTGAGGTTTTTATCGGGGTTTTTCCTCACCTGTGGCCATCATCATCATCATCATCATCATCATCATAATCATCCTTCACCGGTGTGGAAAGCAACGGGAAGCTACCACACCTACAATTCCCTAGTAAAGCTGCAAGCATAGCATCAAAATGCTATGATTGCAGTGAAGGACCTGCCTTCGGGCAGAATTACTACGGACGGATAGAAATACATTATATAATGGAAATGGGCAGTTAATGACAAATGAGGAAGATTTTGAGGAAGTGGCTGAATTCAAATACCTAGGAACAATAATCACAAATAGGAATGAGATGCACAAAGAAATTAAACATAGGCTCAATTCTGGAAATGCGTGCTAATATGCGTTACGGGGATTCTTGACGCCCCTACTCCTTTCAAAAAACGTTAAATTGAAAATATATAAAACTGTTATTCTTCCAGTTATATGGATGCGAAACATTGACTCTTACTTTAAGGGAAGAAAGGAGATTACGAGTATTTGAGAATAAAGTTCTTAGGAAAATTTTTGGACCAAAGAGAGATGAACAGACAGGTGAATGGAGAAGACTACATAACAGTGAACTAATTGTTCTTTATACGAAGCCGGATATAATAAGAGCAGTTAAGTCTCGTAGACTGCGAAGGGCAGGGCATGTAGCTCTGTAGGAAAACCAGAGGGAAAACGCCCAGTTGGTAAACCAATAATGAGGTGGGAGAATAACATGAACTATGATTGGAGGGAAGTAGATTATACAAGGAATGAATGCAAAACATTAGCTCAGAATAGGGATAAATGGATATCTTTATGTTCCGCGTGGCCGTGAACCTATGGGTTCGATAGTGGTAGTGAGTTAGTTAGTTATTCGCAAGGGACAGTCTAATCACAAAGAGAAGTGTTCTTCTGGAAGACAGAAAAAGAGATGGACATATAATTACTGAATGTAACAGACTAATAAACAAAGAGAAGAAAATGTAAACATCATAAAATGCACCCCACGCTTTTGATGGTAAAATTATTTTCTCTTTGTTGATAACTCTGGTTTTATTCTAAATGTGTTGGAGATGATTTTTTTGTTGACCACTTTAATTTTATCCCAAGCGTATTGGAAATTAAAATTATTTTTCATTTTTTAGTTTTCTAATAAAGCGTGTTATTTTAGTTTTTTAAAACTATTATTTATTTTTTAGTTTTAATATTTTACAGAATAAGATCAAAATGTAAATATCTTTAAATTCGATACTATTGTAGTATGAGCTAAAAGTAATACTCTTCTATGAAAAAAAAACCCGCACAGCTGGATTTGAACCAGCGACGTATGGATTACTGAAATTATATACCACTAAGAGTTCACTGCTCTACCAACTGAGCTCTTACAGTGCTTGGCTGAAAAGTCGACAAGTCCGCAAACTATTATACCAGTTTTCATTTTTTTGATTTTCTGATGATTCTGGCCAGGATTTTAGAAACAAAATATGAAATTATTGTATTGTCACGGGTCCTCTACACGTATACAAAGTTTCAAGTCGATCCAATGTTTCTAAGTGGGTGAAAATCGCGTTGAAAGGTTCCGTTACATTGATACAAAAACACTTTTTTTTTTTATTTTCTGATGATTATGGCCAGGATTTTAGAAAATAAATATGAAATTATTGTATTGTCACGGGTCCTCTACAAGTATACAAAGTTTCAAGTCGGTCCAATGTTTCTAAGTGGGTGAAAATCGCGTTGAAAGATTCCGTTACATAGATATATAGATAGATACAGGTCAAGCTAATATAAAGCGTGTAATAGCTGTAGTTTATCCGCATTTTCGTTTTTACGCAGTATAGTAGTACTGTCTTTATAGTATATCTTCTTGTGGTGAGAGAAAACAATAAATTTGTTGATATATACAGTACGTGACTTAGGAGACGCACTGTAGATTGTCATTTCGCCACGAATAGCTTATATTATTCTTTTTATAGCGATTGTTAAAAAAATTCAATTTTGGTCTTTCAGAGAAACCAATTCTTATAACGAGCTAGTATTAACTGTTATTTTTAACTGTTATGAATACATAGCGTCTTATATAGATATTTAATGGCTTTGTAGGTTATTTTAATTATTCAAGCAAAGTCTTTTGAAATAGAGTTTAGACATGCAAAGTCTGTTGAAATAGAGTTTAGACATGATATATTTCAGAGCAAGTTTTGCTTAGCTAACTGTAAAAATCTCTACATTTAGTTTATTGGAATGTTAGTGAGTACAGTTAGGGTAACTAGAGGTCAAATTGAGTATATAATACTTGAGAAGTGAGGGTCTCGGGTCTGTCTGTGTAAAATGCTGAAGGGCAAGTCACCGACCATTTTTCTTAATATGTATTCTGGACTTTTGGAAGGGAATCAAGTACAATTAACTATTTTGATATTAAATTTTCAAAAAGGGATATAACATTTTTAAACATGTAGATTAGGGTAGATTTATAACTTCCACAACCCCCTCTCTCTCAAACCCCAGAAAGTACTGTAGTTTTTAATATAGGCTTAGATTAGTTATTTAGGGCTAGAATACTTAGGGATTCTAATTATTTATACTTTAGTAATAAAATAGTTTAAAATAAGACTCCATTTGTTTATTTCAAAACATGTATAACTGTACATCCTCAAATTAACGCTCGGCTAGATAAACACGCTACCAGATTTTCCAAGTCCCGAAGGTCCTTTAAGCCCAAGAAAACCAGAGGGCATAACACTAACAATTTAATTAAGATTGGTATTTGAAAATCTGGCGCAATATGTTAGGGTATTACGGACCACTGGTTTTTTTAGGCTTAAAAGGACCTTCGGGACTTGGAAAATCTGATAGCGTGTTTATTTAGCCGAGCGTTAGTGTGAGGAAGAACAGTTATTCATGCATACGTTTTTGAAATAAACAAATGGAGTCTTATTATAAATATTTTATTTCTAAAGTATAATAATTACAATCCCTAGTATTCTAGCCCTAAATAACTAATCTAAGCCTATATTAAAAACTACAGTACTTCCTGGGGTTTGAGAGAGAGGGAGTTGTGGAATTTATAAATCTACCCTAATCTACATGTTTAAAATTGTTATATCCCTTTTGATAATCTAATATCAAAATAGTTAATTGTACTTGATTCCCTTCCAAAAATCCAGGACACATATGAAGACAAATGTTCCCTTCAGCACTTTTCACAGACAGACACGAGACCCTCACTTCCCCCGTGTTATATACTCAATTTGACCTCTAGTTACCCTAACTGTACTCACTAACATTCCAATAAACTAAATGTAGAGATTTTACAGTTATCTAAGGAAAACTTTGTTCTGAACTATACCAGGTCTAAAACTTTATCTCAACAGACTTTGCTTCAATAATTAAAATAATCTATAAAATAATTGAATAAAATGCTCTATGTGTTCATAACATAGGGTTAGGCTAATTTATTGAATTTCCAAGCTATTCCCCATACAATAAAAAATAATAAATAAAATCACATGTTTCAAAATTCAACATTCAATCCAGTCTCGGTCAGTAGATGTGAGCTTTGTGGTGGATGAAACGGAGCTTGGGTAGGTTTTCCACGGGGTTTCTCCCGTTTACCCTGCCAAAATGTATTTCCACCACTTCTCCATACTCATCTCATCCATTTCGTTCATCCGCCACTGTTATGGTGCATCAGGTGTATTCGACAGGCAACCTTTTCGTTCACAGTCCTCTAAAATATAGGGGCTTCATCTCATTTTGTCCCTCGACTCGATCCTCAGTTTGAAACGAGTTGAAGATATAACTTACTCACTCACTGGCACTAACGAATCCATAGATTCATGGCCGCGCGGACATAAGCTCTCCATACATCCCTATCATGAGCTAATGTTTTCCTATTATCCCTATATAATCTACTTCCCTCAAATCATAATTAATGTTATTCTTTCACCTCAATCTTGGTCTACCAACTGGGCGTTTTTCCCTATGGTTTTCCTACAAGAAGTTTCCATGTTTCATTCCCCATTCGGGCCACATGTCCTGCCCATCGCAGTCTACGAGACTTAACTGTTTTCATTATATCTGGCTTCGTATAAAGACCAGGTAGTTCACTGTTGTGTAGTCTTCTCCATTCACCTGTCTGTTCATCTCTCTTTGGTCCAAAAATCTTCCTAAGAACTTTATTCTCAAATACTCGTAATCTCCTTTCCTCCCTTAAAGTAAGGGTCAAAGTTTCGCATCCATATAATATAAGTGGTAGAAAAATAGTTTTATATTTTTTCAGTTTAACGTTTTTTGAAAGAAGTTGGGGCGTCAAGAGTCTCTGTAATGCATAATAGCACGCATTTCCAGAATTTAGCCTATGTTTAATTTCTTTGTGCATCTCATTCCTGTTTGTCATTATTGTTCCTAGGTATTTGAATTCAGCCACTTCCTCAAAATTTCCCTCATTTGTCATTAGCTGTCCATTTCCATTATATAATGTATTTCTATGTGTGACCATATATTTAGTTTAATTGATATTTACTTCCAGTCCCAATTTCTTCGTGTTACTCAGCATGTTGAGGATATTTTTATTATTATCATTATTATTATCATTATTATTATTATTATTATCATTATTATTATCATTATTATATTTGTTTTTATTATTATTATTATTATTATTATCATTATTATTATTATCATTATTATAATTATTATTATCATTATTATTATCATTATTAATATTATCATTATTATTATCTTTATTATAATTATGATTATTATTATTATTATCATTATTATTATCATTATTATTATTATTATTATTAATATTGTTGTTGTTGTTATTTTTATTTCTATAATTTTTTGAAAATCACATTAAGAAAAAATAAATTTTCTCTTCTCGATATAGCTTAAACCTCTCACTATAAAGGTATTTTTACATGTCAACACGCCTGCCGGGCCTTACAGTGGCATGACCTATCGGGAGAGGAATTTTAAACTTTGGATCGCACATATTTTCTGACACTTAAGGACATGGACAAACTGGAAAGAACACTTAGCAAGGATGACTGAGAACAAAATATCAAAACCAGCATACAACTATTCACCAAGAGGAATAAGAAGTTTGGGAAGACCGAAGAAAAGATGGAAAAGAGCAGCAATTTGGAGTCGGGACAGGCTAGCAAAAGCCTAAACAGTGACGAAGAAGGACGTGGAAGGTTTCTTCTGAATAAGAGATAAGCTCAATTCAAGGTCTTCAAGGCAACACAACGTTATGATGAAACATATCGTTCTCATACATTTGTATAAATCATGTCGAATATGATACAGGCCTAATGATGTTCAGATAATGTTCGGGGATAGTTCTGGTCTTAAAGTTTTCTGATATTTATTTGTCGTACAGGTGATGAAAAACTCCGAAAAAATCACCCAAGAGATTTCCCTCGACAAGGAATCGAACCCGTGTCCGCTACGTGTAAGGCACTGTGATTAGAGTAAAAGTGCACTTATTTCCTATTTTAATTATTTGTAATTTGTAGATTAATGACAAAAATGGATTCGAAGCATGGACTCTTACTTTAATGAAGGAGAAAAGATTACGATTGGGCCTATTTGATAATAAAGTCGTTAGGACAATTTTTGGCGAATGGAGAAGTATTCATAACAGTGAGATACATTATCATTATGGGAAACCAGTTATAGGCCTAATAAGAAAAGTTAAGTCTTTTATAGTGTGATGTGCAGGACATGTGGCTAGGGATGTAACATTACTCACAAAAAACATCGTTAGAACATGGATGTTTTCAATTGTTAAATATCGATGTCTAAAACATCGATGTTTATGAACGATACATCGATATTTTTTTCGATGTTTTGGGAAAACAATTAAAAACACAAAAGGATGTTGAAAATGTTTATTTATTATTTATTTCGCAAAACAAAATTTAAAAACAACAATTTTGACAATCTTGTGCATAGTAAGCGGTTTCTTTTTTGGTTAATCCTAGCCTCAGCCTCTGGAAACAGCTACTCACTGGGCACCGCCGTTGCTATGATAGGCAAATATATCATCGCCAGTTTATACAGCCCAGGAAATAAAACTTTTATGTCATCCCACATTTCTAAAGCATCTGCTTTTGGCTGAGGAAGCGAACGAGCAGCGAAAATAATACAATAGATGGCTCTAGGCATGGCAAAATATCGTTTATAAAGAGCGATGTATCGTCGATATAGGGGTTTTAACATCGATATTAAAATATCAATGTTTATAAACGATACATCGATGTTTTAAAACATCGATATATCGTTTGTATCCCTACATGTCCTTGTAGGACGGACAGGCAACTCTTGCCTAAACCAGGAAGTGAATAAGAAGAAGAACTCCTTGTAGGAAAAGCAGAGGGAAATCGCCTAGTAGGTAGATCAAGAACGAAGTGGGAGCATAATATTAATCATGAATTGAGGGAGGTATATTATACAGGGGATGACTGGAAAATTTAGCCCAGGATAGGGATATATGGAGAGCTATTATCTGCGCGGCTATGAACCTACGTGTTCGATAGGGCCAGTGAGTTAGTTATGTATAAGATATTTATGTACGGCCTAAAGAAGAATGAATGCTGCCCCTGTATAGGATAAGTAAATACCTATCCAAAGGATATTCCGAATTCTGTAGGGGATGAATGACCAGCTACCTACCTCCCCCCCTTATCAGTTTTGCATACTGATTTCATGTATGAATAGAATAAATATCATTAATAATATGAACAAGTGCATATGACAGTCTCTTAGCGTCGGCTGAGCGACAGAACAATATCGCATTCTCCTATTCTTCTATTCTGTATTATTCACACCTATAAACCAATATACTGTATGTCAGCTCGCTTTAACCTTTTATCGCCCAATCATAAAGCCAGCACTATACCTCACATCAATTAATCATTAAACATAGCTTAAAATAAAACATCTCATTATTTATTTATAACTAGCTATACCTTTTTTACCTTGTATACTACCGTCGTCCTCGACTGTAATGTTTCTATTTAAAAATTCGCTACACACATTCATTTCAGAAAGCGGCCACAGTTCTAACAATATCGATAATACAATGTAAATTACACACAGAGAGAACAACAGACACATTAACATCTTAGAAGAAAACGAAATTATCAAGGAGGCCAAAGAATACAAGCATTCTCAACGAAAATATGCCTAATGAGCAAAACCCTCTGCTAGACATATAGCGATAATTCAGTACTACTACAACAACTCCAAAAGATGAAGCATGCTTCGAAAGACCTAGAGTGAAATCAACGAATATTTTCAATAGAAACATTATAGTTGAGGAAGACGGTAGTATACAAGGTAAAAAAATCTTCTTCTTCCTCTTCTTCCTCTTCCTTTCCAGGATTAGGTCACTGCGACCTGTTCCGGTATCAAGTCCATCGTTTTCTTGGCCGTCCCAAAGATCTTTTTTCCATGTGGTTTGTAGGCGTTGATCTTCTTGGGTAATCTCGTATTGTCCATTCTGTCTAAATCTTCTTTCCATTGGTATTTGTGCTAGTCTATTTTATAAAATATATGCAGGGATATTACTTAATAGATTAAAACCAATAGCAGATGCATTGCTTTTAGAAGAATAGAACGGTTTTAGACAAGAAAGGTCCTGCTCTGACAATATATTCACTATGAGACAGATTATAGAAAAGAGACGCGAATTCAATTTACCCACATATTTAGCTTTCGTAGTTCTTGAAAAACCCTTTGATGAGGTGATAAGAAGAAAATTGTGGGAACAAATGAAGGCAAGAGGGTACCTGGCTCAACTTATAAAAGGAATAAAAAGTCTTTATAATGGCACTAAAATTATCCTTAATTTAGATAATTATTTCAGTGAAGAAATTTTAATAAATCAAGGAGTTCGACAAGGGTGTACATTATCACCTACATTGTTTAATATATATTTTGACGAGGTTATACGAAAATGGAAAAATCAAGTCCCATAGGAATACAAATTAACAAGGAAATGTAGGCCTATATGAATATTTTAATGAATGCAGACGATCTGGTAATTATACAGAAGTCAGAGGATGATTTACAAAGAGCCATTTACATGTTGAATCAATTAGTACTCTATTATAATCTCAAAGTCTCAACTTCAAGAACTAAAATTATGGCTTTTCAGGGCAAAGTGACAGGTCAGAGCAAAAATGGTAATCAATAATGAGATAATAGAACAGATATCACACTTTAACTATCTTGGTTCAGATATAACATATAGCTACGATTGGGATATACACAATAAATTAAACCGATATCAAATGATGTGTGACACCATAAGAAGAACCCTCCGAAAGACTCGAAGAGAAACTCAGCTCAGGTTTTATAAAATTATGGCTGTTCCTGTTATTTTATATGGATCTGAATCTTGGGTACTTACAAAAAAGATATCTCACACATTCAAGCCACTGAAATGAAATTTTTAAGATCCGTAAAAGGATGTACACGCATGGATAGATTTCACAATGAATCAATAAGGAATGAACTGGAGATATGTTCAATACTCGATAAACTAAAAACAAATATAATTTAACATTGTTATAACCAACGGTATAAAAAAAACAATTATGAACTTAAAAAGTACAGCCAATATCCGTCGTGCGCTACTAGGCATAAATAACTGAAATGCGTTTTTAATTTTAGTTGAATAAGTATAAAGAAAAATAATTATAAATTTATATCGTACTTACTTTTAGATGGCACTATGGCCCTGGGATCGACTCAGCCTCTAACGGAAATGAGTACCAGACGCTTGTTCTGGGGATAAAGGCGGCCGTCACGCAGGGTTGACAACCTGGCTGACATCAAGTGCCGATTGTCCAGAAAAAGTGGGAGCCTTAACTTCCTACTACCCCAAGGGTCTCCTGAGGCCTGTAGTGGGACTACTTTACTTTAGGGGCACACCGTAGCGTAGTGGTTAAGGCACTGAGCTACAAGCCAGAGGGTTGAGGGTTCAAGTCCCGTTGGGGGTCAGGATTTTTAAACTGACCCAAACCCTCTGACGGCACTATGGCCCTGGGGTCGACTCAGCCTCTAACGGAAATGAGTACCAGACGCTTGTTCTGGGGGTAAAGGCGGCCGTCACGCAGGGTTGATAACCCGGCTGACATCAAGTGGCGATTGTCCAGAAAAAGTGAGAGCCTTAACCTCCTACTACCCCAAGGGTCTCCTGAGGCCAGTAGTGGGACTACTTTACTTTAGGGGCACGCCGTAGCGTAGTGGTTAAGGCACTGAGCTACAAGCCAGAGGGTCGAGGGTTCAAGTCCCGTTGGGGGTCAGGATTTTTAAACTGACCCAAACCCTCTGGCGGCACTATGGCCCTGGGGTCGACTCAGCCTCTAACGGAAATGAGTACCAGACGCTTGTTCTGGGGGTAAAGGCGGCCTTCACGCAAGGCTGACAACCCGGCTGACATAAAGTGCCGATTGTCTAGAAAAAGTGGGAGCCTTAACCTCCCACTACCCCAAGGGCCTCCGGGCCTGTTGTGGGATCTCTTTACTTTACTTTACTTACTTTTAGATACTCCTTACTGATTACGCGACGGTGCCCGGGAAACTGCTTGTTCCAATCTTCTTAGCATCAATGAACAGAAGATAAGAATTCGTTATTGTGTCATCCGTAAAAATTAGATATATAATGTCGCGGATTTTTTGTAGAGTTTTTTTAGATATTAAATTATCTTCTTCTTCTTCTACTTCATGAAATTAGGCTTTTTGACCTGTTTTCACATCAAGTGGGATTTAATGAATCTTCCCATCTAGTAAATGGGCGTCCAACACTTGTATCTCCTATTGGTTCGTATTTTAGTAACAGCTGAGGGATTCCATCTGTAGGCATTCTTTTAACATGTTGATACCAGTTGTTTCTCATATTGTCAATTCTATTTGTTGAATTAAAAATATTTAAGCCTTTCTTAATATCTTCATTTCTTTTTCTGTCCAAAATTGTCACACCTGCTACTGAATGTAAGTACTTCATTTCTGCAGTTTCTATTTTTCTTCTGTCTGAACGGTTAAGAGTCCAATTTTCACTTGCATATGTTGAGACAGGCACTACCATAATTTTGTAAAATTTTAATTGTGTGCTCCTCAAAGTTTTATTTTTCAGTGTCCGTTTTATAGTGCCACACATTCTATAAAACGTATTTAATTTAATATGAATACCTTCCTTCTGGCAGTATGATACATTGCATCCTAAATAATTGAAATTGTTCACGTGTTTTATGTTACTGTTATTAATGATGATTTTACACCTCAAGTGGTTTTCCCGTTGAATGCAATTACTTTCAGAGATTGTCATATTGAATTTATTAGCTATTTCATTTAATTTATACGCTTCTATTTGTACATTGTCTTCTGAAGAGCTAAGGAGTGTCTGATCGTCTGCAAACAATATGGCATTTAGAAATGTATTGCAAACATTAAAATATGTAGTTAAACTTGATTGCCATTGTACAATGACCTCGTCTATATAGATATTCAATTGTGTGTACATTAATTTCATGTATTTGTCTTGCATTAGGCAGCGTAAGCCAATTAAGCGTCCAAATAGCTACTTTTTGGTGCACAAATGCACTTTGTTTTCAGCTCCGGCTCTATAATGGGTCTATATATGACAATATGTTATATACGTTAATTATCATAAGTAATGCCACGAGTGATTTCCAAATTATCTATAAATTCACGACTCACGAAGTGAGGAGTGAATTTATGTAGAGAATTTGGAAATCAAGAGTGGCATTTGTTAGGACTATTTAACGAATAAAATTAAGCTCTTTACTCACAAATCATTATTTAAATATAGTTATTTTAAAATATTTATAGGCCTATATTTATTGTAAACGGCGATGTTTGAAAATAAATGAGAAACGATAGGTACGCTTCATCTGCTTCTTTTGTTTATCACTGCAACCAGATCATACTATTTATTGCCAAAGGAACGCAATATTGTAAGAATGCTCTCTAGTGGAGAAAAAATGAAACACATCAAACTGTATATTAATTCATTTCTGATGTCGTATGATGTAAATAAGACAATTATATTTTTCTGGATTGTTACCTGGGAAAAAATACATTTAAGAAAGTGCAAACTGTGGTTTCTTTTTTTGGTGGTATAATCAATTGCTACAAATGTTTTTATATTAACTCCCGCATGCGGCATGTGTTGACATTCATGCACTATATATACAATCTGGTAGCCGTATTTCTCACAGGTTCAGTCAGTGCAAAATAATGGTCAGACTTGATCAGAATATTAAAAAGGAGGAGCTTTCTTTAATATGATAATTATAACACTGATAAATATTTCGTGAAACACGGCTCTGATTGGTTGTAAAACAGAAATCATTGAAACGTGATTGGTCATTGACTCCCATTTGGGGCATGAGTTAAATAGTCCAAGAAAAAATCTCTAAATGATGGAAAAAGACCCATTCAAATCGGTGAAGAAGTTTTTGAATCCATAAAGGATAGATAAACAGACAGACTCACTCATTTTTCTGTTATTGGAATTCACTATATAACCTGTGGGGCGCCACGTTGGGGAAACCAATTTGTAGCAGATCGTCTCTCGTTGGTATATATATATTCATCTATAACCAACTAACTAACTCACTGATTCTATCGAACCCGTAGGTTCGCTAATGTAAGCTCTCAATACATTCCCATCCTGAGCTAATGTTTTTGCCATAGAATCCCTGAAGTAGTCCCCGCCCGGAGAACCGAATGTGGGCTCTATTATACAGGGAAGTTTGGAAACATTAGCTTTTTATTGGGAATATTCCACAATACAGCGTTTCTTCTTCAACCCAAAGTGATTTGTTGACAGAGGTTCCTGTCTAAATCATCTTCTTCTTCTCTCAAATCTCTAGCTTCCATACTTCTCCTCACTCCATCTATCCAACGTTCTCTAGGTCTGCCTATTCCACTTCTTCCATTAGCTTTCCAATTAAGGATCTTCTTTGGTATTCTCTCTTCTTCCATTTCAAACGTTTTTCTTCTATTTTCTCTTATTTTTTTTTTCAACTTGCATAATTTCCCTTATTGTGCTGTTTCTGACCTTATCCCTTCTTGAAATTCTTGTCGATCGCCTCCAAAAATCCATTTCTACTGCTAACAGATTGCTGGCTTGTTTTCTCAGGATAGGAATGTATAGAAAGCATATGTCTATGTGGCCATGAACCTCTGTGTTCGATAGTGACTGTGAGTTAGTTATTTACACAGTTTTTGATGTATTTGGATTGAGATCCATCATTTGGATGTCGTTTAGAAATGTTGACCTATGCATACAATGGATAAATAACATAAATAAATGATATGAGGTCACAGTATCATTTCATTGCGTAAAAATATGGATTTCTATACTTATTACAACGAGAAAAAGATTTAGGGTGTGATAAATGTGTTTACGGTAAGGAATAGTAGGCAATACTTCAACTTCTCCACAAGACAAGATAACAAACAGATGATGATTTATAGCACAACAGAAATTGAAAAAAAAAATCAGTAAAAGGAAACACTTTGTCTTCATAGAGTGAAAGAGAGAAAGTTAGTAAATAAATTACCTTTAGTGAGAAACATTAGTTGAGGATAGGTACGTATGGAGATATTATGTCCGCGTAGCCATGAACCTGCGGGTTCATATTACCAGAGAATTAGTTTGTTTTGTCCTTATTTTTAGGTCCATACTAAAGTCACTAATCATTTCCATTAAAGCACGACTTTTTTCTTTGCATATAATATTAGCTTAGTGGAACATGTTTAGCATGCAATTAAGTCCTTACAAAATTAATAAAAACTAAGTCAAGTTATATTGAATTGCACAATAAAATTTTCATAAGTAATGCCACGAGTGATTTCCAAATTATCGATAAATTCAGGACTCACGAAGTGAGGAGTGAATTTATCTAGAGAATTTGGAAATCAAGAGTGGCATTTGTTAGGACTATTTAACGAATTAAATTAAGCTGTTTACTCACAAATCGTTGTTTAACTATAGTTCTTTTAAAATATTTATACATTTAATGTGTCCACCGCTGTGGTCTCGGGGTAGCGTGCTGCCTTGTCACGCAGCGGGCCCGGGTTCGATCCTTGGTCGAGACAGTTTTTCTGGGTGAGGTTTTTATCGGGGTTTTTCCTCACCTGTAAGGCAAATGTCAGGAAAACTTTAAGGCCCAAACGGTCCTCGAAATCTTATAGCCATCGCAATCATCATCATTCATATTCATCTTAGGTTAGGTTTAGGATTAGATTTAGATTAGATTTTAGATTAGATTTATTTAGCCTGGTGGCCTTCTCTTCCACTCACCAGGAAAAACATATATTACATCAGAATATAACAATCTTAATTAACTCTAATATTAAATACTAAGTAAAAATTTGATCAAAAAGATAATATCTAATATATTACGATCTATAATACAACCAGTTAATGTCAGTTAAAATTAAGACTAAAACTAATAATAAAATGTATACAAGCAAGACGTATTAAATTGTCCCTGTCTGGTGTATATAAAAAACAAAAGAAAATAATGAGATATAGAAAACTAATTTTACGATTATACAATATTTAAAACGAAAAAAATAAAAATATTTGTTATTCTTAATATTATTTTCATAAATAATTAAATTTATTAATTGTTAAAAGAATATTATCAGTGAGGTGTATAAGTTAGTTTGTTATTAAATAATTCTTTAGTTTGTTTTTGAAGGATGTTATAGTTTGACAGTCTCTGACATAGGTCGGAAGGGAATTCCATGTTTTGGTAAGTGAGCCCGTAAAAGATAATGAATAATATACAGGGTGATGAGGAGGGATATAAAGGACAATGTGCTGATGGGATCGAGTGTCAAGATTATGTGTGTCGGATAGTCTGATGAAGTGGCGTGATAAGGGACTCTCCTGGCGCACCACTATGATCATAATCACCCATCATATCATCGGGTCAACATAACCCCGCCTTCCAGGCGCCCCAACCTCAGAAGTGGGTTACAATTACACCATGCCAATAGAGAAACCAGGAATGTCGAAAGACAAACCTGGGGCATTTGTAAAAAAAAATTAAAAATATATGTAATGTAAACGGCGATGTTTGAAAACAAATCAGAAATGTGAGGTTATGTTCATTCACTGCTGCTTGATCATATTATTTATTGCCAAATAAGATCGCAATATTGTAAGAGTGCACCCAAGTGGAGAAATAATGAAACACATCAAACTATATATCATAATCAATATTACGGGTTATTCATTTTTTTTGTAAACAACTCAGTAAAATCAAGGAATCTTTTCATTATTTGCTATATTCAATGTGTTTGTTGGAGAAAAATAATGCTTTGACCTGTTCAGAACATTAAAAAGGAGGAGCTTTCTTTATCGCAAAAGCAGGAGCTGATAAAGAGAAATCGATAAAGAGCGAGGTCATTGGTTGTAACACAACATTCATTGAAATGTGATCGGTCATTGACTAGAATTTGTGGCTTGAGTTAAATAGTCAATGTAGATTATTTGATTTGTTCAGTCTATATTTTTTATTATTATTTTTATTTTTATATTAATATATCCTTAGAACGGGTTGCCATTGTTTGTGCACGGGTACGCGGATTGTCATATGAAGACGCAAGAGGTGAATTTCCCCATATATTCCGTAAACCAACCCCAACAAAGGTACGCATTAGTCTGCGTGTAACCAAATTTAAGCCTATTAGCTGTGGATGTGATGGAGGACCACGCTTATCAGCAGAGAGAGAGAGAGCAGCAGGTTCAAATTGACAGTGATAGACCGAACGCATCAACTCGACGCCTCAGTAGGTAGTTGAATGCCTCTTGCAACACAGTGTGGAAAATTCTACGTTTCACTTTACGAAAACGTTCTTATCAAGTGTGTTTGATTTACGAAATCTTATGACAGAAGCAGCAAGTTTTTTTTACGGTTTGCATTTCGTTTCACAGCTTAAATATAGAGTATATGTTTTCATCTAGATGGCGGTCATGTAGAAAGGCAGTAGAATATGAGTAAAACTTCACAATAACATTGTTTTTACACGCTTTGTATTAACTTGACCTGTATCTGTCTATCTATGCAACGGACCTGTATCTATGTAACTGAATCTTTGAACACGATGTTTCGTTATACTAGGTATCGTTATACTCGGTATCGTTATACTCCGCATCGTCATACTCCGCATTGTTATACTCCGCATTGTTATACTCCGCATTGTTTTACTCCGTATTGTTATACACGATATTGTTATACTCCGTATTGTTATATTCGGTATTGTTATACTCGGTATTGTTATACTCCGTATTGTTATACCCCGTATTGTTATACTCCGTATTGTTATACTCCGTATTGTTAAACTCCGTATTGTTATACTCCGTATTGTTATACACCGTATTGTTATACTCCGTATTATTATACTCTGTATTGATATACTCCGTAATGCTATACTCCCAATTGTTACAGTCGGTATTGTTATACTCCGCATCGTTATACTCCGCATCGTTTACTCCGCATCGTTATACTCGGTATCGTTATACTCGATATCGTTATTCTCGGCATCGTTATACTCGGTATCGTTATACTCGGTATCGTTATACTCCGTAACTTATAGTCCGTATCGTTATACTCCGTTTCGTTATACTCCGCATTGTTATACTCGTTATTGTTATACTCCGCACCGTTATACTCCGCATGTTTACTCCGCATCGTTATACTTGGTATCGTTATACTCGGTATCGTTATACTCGGCATCATTATGCTCGGCATCGTTATACTCGGTATCGTTGTACTCGATATCGCTATACTCCGTAATGTTATAGTCCGTATCGTTATACTCCGCATCGCTATACTCCGTATCGTTATTCTCCGCATCGTTATACTACGTACCGTTAAATTCCGCATTGTTATACACCGCATTGTCATACTCCGCATTGTCATACTCCGCATTGTTATACTCCGCATTGTTATACCCGGTATTGCTATACTCGGTATTGCTATAATCCGTATTGTTATACTACGTGTTGATATACTACGTACTGTTATGCTCGGTACTGCTATTCTCGGTACTGTTATTCTCGGTACTGTTATTCTCGGTATTTATTCTTATTTACCGACTTAAAAACATTGGATCAACTTGAAACTTTGTATACTTATGAAGGACCCATGACAATACAATAATTTCATATTTTGTTTCTAAAATCCTGACCAGAATCATCAGAAAATAAAAAATAAAAAACGGTGTAATAGGTTGCGGACTTATCGACATTTTAGTAAATCGTTGTAAAAGCTCAGTTGGTAGACCGGTGGACTGTAAAAAAAGTAAAAGTAAAGTGATCCCACAACAGGCCCTGAGGCTCTAGGGGTAGTAGGAGGTTAAGGCTCCCACTTTTTCTAGACAATCGGCACTTTATGTCAGTCGGGTTGTCAGCCCTGCGTGACGGTCGCCTTTACCCCAGAACAAGCGTCTGGTACTCATTTCCGTTAGAGGCTGAGTCCACCCCAGGGCCATAGTGCCGCCAGAGGGTTTGGGTCAGTTTGTAATGGTATATAATTTCAGTAATCCATAGGTCGTTGGTACAAATCCGGCCCGGAGGATTATTTTAGAAGAGTATTAAGCAATTAAATTTTCATGGGATTCCGGTTTATGACAATCAATAAACTAAAAATTAAAAAAATAAATAATAGTTTAAAAAACTAAACACGCTTTATTAGAAAACCAAACTAAAAAATAAAAAATAGATAATAGTTTTAAAAATTTAAAACAACACGCTTTATTATAAAACCGGACTAAAACATGAAAAATAATTTTAATTTCCAACACGCTTGGGATAAAATTAAAGGGGTCAACAAAATAAATCATCTCCAACACATCTAGAATAATACTAGAATTATCTACAAAAAAAATAATTTTACCATTAAAAGAGTGGGGTGTTTTTTTATGGTTTTTACATTTTCTCCTTAGATACTTTACTTTTGCCAATATCTGTTTATTATCAAATATATTAATTGATATAGAGCACCCCACGCTTTTGATGGTAAAACTATTTTTTCGTAGATAACTCTACTTTTATTCTAGATGTGTTGGAGATGATTATTTTGTTGACCACTTTAATTTTATCCCAAGCGTGTTTGGAAATTAAAATTATTTTTACCTTTTTTGTTCGGTTTTCTAATAAAGCGTGTTGTTTTAGTTTTTTAACTATTATTTTATTTTAATCATTGTCTTCCTTCATTAAAATTGATATTGAATTTAGAAAAACTCTTTTAGCGGAAATGTATGTGTGGAACTTGGGATTCATAATTCCATTCTAAGTGAGCGTGTTTATGGATTATTCTAAAAAATCGCATAAAACACAGAGTATGTTATGAATAAGACGCGATGTTCCATATTTTAAATTGGATGAAGGAATTTAACCGTGTTATTTTTATGTGTATGACAATAATTTCGAAGAATCCACTCTAAGCCATAATTAAATTCCCTTCTTCATTTTGCTTTTAGCAACGAAATAGAAGGAACGCATGTTGCTAAAACCACAGCTATTTCTGCTGTTTTAACGGAATGCAATACAAGAAAAAAATCTGTAATAAGCCGTAGATGCCTACATTCTTTAAAGAAGATGTCATCATCAATATTTCTGCCTAATATCTTACAGTGATAAAAATAATTCTCTCATTTTGATATATATATATATATATATATATATATATATATATATATATATATATATATGACTGTCTTTGTAAACAGGGGTGTCTAATCTGCTCTTAGAACTCATTCCAATATTATGATTTTTTAGAAGTTAGGCGTTCGTTTCAAAGGTAAGAGATTTATATTCTGTGTGGCACGTTAAAGAGTCTTCTCTTCAAGAATCTCTTTTGTCAAAAAATCAATAATATCTTTTTTGAAGAGAAAAATTATACGCTCAGACCGGGACTTGAACCCGGGACCCTTGGTTCTCTAGACCAAGTGCTCTACCAACTGAGCTACCTGAGCAAGTACCGATCTAAACGCAAATCTTTCTCTATATACATTGTAATTCCCATCCACCAAATGCTATGAAGCCATGCTTCTATGTTACAAATGGCGGCTCCTTTATTAAGAAGACATATTTGGGAATTTTACATTACAGCCAGTACGGCTTTTTCCAAGTTTTTATTATTGATTTCGTACATCTCAATGATGGATAAATCATATTTGAAGAGAAAAATTATACGCTCAGACCGGGACTTGAACCCGGGACCCTTGGTTCTCTAGACCAAGTGCTCTACCAACTGAGCTACCTGAGCAAGTACCGATCTAAACGCAAATCTTTCTCTATATACATTGTAATTCCCGTCCACCAAATGCTATGAAGCCATGCTTCTATCTTGCAAATGGCGGCTCCTTTATTAAGAAGACATATTTGGGAATTATACATTACAGCCAGTACGGCTTTTTCCAAGTTTTTATTATTGATTTCATACATCTCAATGATGGATAAATCATATTCGAAGAGAAAAATTATACGCTCAGACCGGGACTTGAACCCGGGACCCTTGGTTCTCTAGACCAAGTGCTCTACCAACTGAGCTACCTGAGCAAGTACCGATCCAAACGCAAATCTTTCTCTATATACATTGTAATTCCCGTCCACCAAATGCTATGAAGCCATGCTTCTATCTTGCAAATGGCGGCTCCTTTATTAAGAAGACATACAGGGTGCGGCAGCATAACTTCCTTTTTTTAAAACTTAATAAAATGCATTGTATGAATCAGAAAATTTTTATTCGTTTTTTATAATATAGGCACATACATAAAGTTTTGTTTTACTCAGTTTTGAAGATCAAATCAGGTAGGTGACGTCCCCCATTCTCCATACACTGAGTAAACCGATTTCTGGCGTTTGTCATGACTCCTGCCAGCATAGCAGGCGTTATGTTGGCAATTTCTTCCTGGATGTTGGTCTTCAAATCTTGTAGGGTCCTTGGACGGTTCACATAAACACGGGATTTCAAATAACCCCATAGAAAAAAATCACAAGGGGTCAAATCGGGAGAGCGGGCCGGCCACTTCAAATCGCCCCTAATTGAGATAAGGCGCTCTGGGAAGTGTTCCCTCAAAACAGTCATCGATGCTCTTGAAGTGTGTGCCGTTGCACCGTCTTGTTGGAACCAAGTGTCCCCCTAAGTCCAACTCATCTAGCCGTGGGAAAAAAAAATTCTGTAACATGTTTACATACCGGTCCGAATTCACTGTCACTGTGACTTCATTTTCCTCAAAGAACCAGGGACCAATAATTCCACTTGAGGAAATTGCACACCACACTGTGACTTTAGGTGAATGCAAAGGCCTTTGATGCAATTGTCGAGGATTGGTGTCAGCCCAGTAGCGCATGTTTTGTTTGTTGACGGATCCACACAAATGAAAATGGGCTTCATCACTAAAAAAAAACAATAGCGTCCTCAGGAATGACTTCCAGAAGAACCTCACACGCGTTCCTCCGAGAATTGAAGTCACGTTCAGAAAGTTCCTGCACAATTGCCATCTTGTATGGATGGAAATGAAGATCATCATGAAGTATTCTCCTTACAGAACGATCGGAAAGTCCAAGGGCAGACGCATGTTTGCCGCGCAGAACGCCGTGGTGATCGCAACATTGAAGCTCTCACTACCTCAATGTTTTCAGGTGATCTAATCGGCCGAGGGACTCCAGTTCTTCGTCTTGTCGCACTTGCAGTTTGTCTGAACGTAGTGACCCACGTAACAATTGATTTCCGGTCCGGGACAGGGGCCAACGGGGCTAATTTAAAGCGATTCCGAAAGGCGCGCCGGGTTGCGATCACAGAACATCCGCTCGAAAAGTAGGCCTCAATGGCAAACGCACGCTCCTCACTGTTCCAACGCATGATGGCGACTGAACTGTGTCAGGACAAAACCAGGGATTCTGACAAAACTTTATAGTACCCCCTCTCGAACGAGACCACTAGCGCTCCGCTACGACATCAACCGACTAAATGGCGCACATTTTAAAAAAGGAAGTTATGCTGCCGCACCCGGTATTTGGGAATTATACATTACAGCCAGTACGGCTTTTTCCAAGTTTTTATTATTGATTTCGTACATCTCAATGATGGATAAATCATATTTGAAGAGAAAAATTATACGCTCAGACCGGGACTTGAACCCGGGACCCTTGGTTCTCTAGACCAAGTGCTCTACCAACTGAGCTACCTGAGCAAGTACCGATCTAAACGCAAATCTTTCTCTATATACATTGTAATTCCCGTCCACCAAATGCTATGAAGCCATGCTTCTATCTTGCAAATGGCGGCTCCTTATTAAGAAGACATATTTGGGAATTATACATTACAGCCAGTACGGCTTTTTCCAAGTTTTTATTATTGATTTCGTACATCTCAATGATGGATAAATCATATTTGAAGAAGAGACAAATTATACGCTCAGACCGGGACTTGAACCCGGGACCCTTGGTTCTCTAGACCAAGTGCTCTACCAACTGAGCTATCTGAGCAAGTACCGATCTAAACGCAAATCTTTCTCTATATACATTGTAATTCCCGTCCACCAAATGCTATGAAGCCATGCTTCTATCTTGCAAATGGCGGCTCCTTTATTAAGAAGACATATTTGGGAATTATACATTACAGCCAGTACGGCTTTTTCCAAGTTTTTATTATTGATTTCGTACATCTCAATGATGGATAAATCATATTTGAAGAGAAAAATTATACGCTCAGACCGGGACTTAACCCGGGACCCTTGGTTCTCTAGACCAAGTGCTCTACCAACTGAGCTACCTGAGCAAGTACCGATCTAAACGCAAATCTTTCTCTATATACATTGTAATTCCCGTCCACCAAATGCTATGAAGCCATGCTTCTATCTTGCAAATGGCGGCTCCTTTATTAAGAAGACATATTTGGGAATTATACATTACAGCCAGTACGGCTTTTTCCAAGTTTTTATTATTGATTTCGTACATCTCAATGATGGATAAATCATATTTGAAGAGACAAATTATACGCTCAGACCGGGACTTGAACCCGGGACCCTTGGTTCTCTAGACCAAGTGCTCTACCAACTGAGCTATCTGAGCAAGTACCGATCTAAACGCAAATCTTTCTCTATATACATTGTAATTCCCGTCCACCAAATGCTATGAAGCCATGCTTCTATCTTGCAAATGGCGGCTCCTTTATTAAGAAGACATATTTGGGAATTATACATTACAGCCAGTACGGCTTTTTCCAAGTTTTTATTATTGATTTCGTACATCTCAATGATGGATAAATCATTTTCTAAGAGAAAAATTATTCGCTCAGACCGGGACTTGAACCCGGGACCCTTGCTTCTCTAGACCAAGTGCTCTACCAACTGAGCTACCTGAGCAAGTACCGATCTAAACGCAAATCTTTCTCTATATACATTGTAATTCCCGTCCACCAAATGCTATGAAGCCATGCTTCTATCTTGCAAATGGCGGCTCCTTTATTAAGAAGACTTATTTGGGAATTATACATTACAGCCAGTACGGCTTTTTCCAAGTTTTTATTATTGATTTCGTACATCTCAATGATGGATAAATCATATTTGAAGAGAAAAATTACAATGTAAATAGAGAAAGATTTGCGTTTAGATCGGTATTTGCTCAGGTAGCTCAGTTGGTAGAGCATTTGGTCTAGAGAACCAAGGGTCCCGGGTTCAAGTCCCGGTCTGAACGTATAATTTTTCTCTTCAAATATGATTTATCCATTATTGAGATGTACGAAATCAATAATAAAAACTTGGAAAAAGCCGTACTGGCTGTAATGTTTAATTCCCAAATATGTCTTCTTAATAAAGGAGCCCCCATTTGCAAGATAGAATCATGGCTTCATAGCATTTGGTGGACGGGAATTACAATGTATATAGAGACAGATTTGCGTTTAGATCGGTCCTTGCTCAGGTAGCTCAGTTGGTAGAGCACTTGGTCTAGAGAACCAAGGGTCCCGGGTTCAAGTCCCGGTCTGAGCGTATAATTTTTCTCTTCAAATATGATTTATCCATCATTTAGATGTACGAAATCAATAATAAAAACTTGGAAAAAGCCGTACTGGCTGTAATGTATAATTCCCAAATATGTCTTCTTAATAAAGGAGCCGCCATTTGCAAGATAGAAGCATGGCTTCATAGCATTTGGTGGACGGGAATTACAATGTATATAGAGAAAGATTTGCGTTTAGATCGGTACTTGCTCAGGTAGCTCAGTTGGTAGAGCACTTGGTCTAGAGAACCAAGGGTCCCGGGTTCAAGTCCCGGTCTGAGCGTATAATTTTTCTCTCCAAATATGATTTATCCATCATTGAGATGTACGAAATCAATAATAAAAATAATATCTTTATTTGACTGGCAGAGTTAAAACCTTAAGGCCCTTTCTATCACTCAACCAGGTTAGAAAAAATACAAACATTCTTCTTATGTCTATATTACAACAAAAAAATATTACATGATATATCTACATGCAATTACACTGAGCAAATAAAAATATTTTTTTTTGTCTCAGAAAGAACAATACGTGTTTCTGATAGTATTTTTTCTCCTGAATTCAAATATGATATCGGGTTTCTCCATCACGCAAGGTTTCCGAGGCATTTATAATTTCAAACCCTTTAATATTTTCTACATTCGTAACTATGCAATATTCGAACATTCGGACTCACTTAGAAAGTAGGAAATTACAATTTTCTGCTACATTTCACCTGTGGAGCATCCCTCTTGATGGTTCAACAATAATCGGCCAGCATATTAAGATTCCATTTGCCTTGATATCTCTTTTCTATAGCTGAAATAATTTGAGTTAGCTCATTTGGTTTTATTTTACAATGGACAAATGGACGAAAAAACGTTTATTAAAACACGATTATTGAAATCCATTAACTGAAATTGAAATAAAAAACTGGGTGATGGAGAAATTCCGAATACATATTTGAAAACACGATAAAAAGCAGCATTAAGTACAATTATTGGTACTCATGAGACAAAATTTATGTTCGCCAGTGTTATTATTTACAATATATTTTAATCCATCATCATCACCCTCATGCTAGAGAGTTGGGATTAAGAAATTGGTGAGAGAGGCACAGGTTTATTTAAATGAGTCGGACTGCAATGAAAACAAATCATGCATAATCGTAATTTATTATTGCATATTGTTGTAGGCCTATTATATGATACAAATTTAAATATTGTTTACTGATTTATTTTTTCTGTTGTTTTATTAATAACCACAATGATCATTCATGAAAATATTAGGTCATGTGACCTGTTACGGTTTGAAAGTGGAATTTTCCATCCATATTTTTTTTGGACGTCCCAGCGATCTTTTGCCTTGAGGATAGTAATGAAGCATAACTAACAAACTAACTCACTGGCTCTATCGAACCCGTAGGTACATGGCTACCCGTACATAAGGTCTCCAAACTTCATATCCTGAGCTAATGTTTCCAATCGTTCCCTGCATAATCCACTTCCCTCAAATCATGGTTAGTGTCATTCTCCCACCTCATTCTTGGTCTACCAACTGGACATTTTCCTTCTGGTTTTCGTGCAAGAAGCTTCCATGCAAGTCTTTCGTTCCTCATTCGTACCACATGTCCTGCCATTGCAGTCCATAAGGCTTTACTCTTCTTATTATATCTGGATTCCTATGAAGACCATGTAGTTCACTGTTATGTAGTCTTCTCTCTGTTTGTCTCTCTTTGGTCCACATATTTTCATAAGAACAGCTTTTGGAATCCTGTGAGATGGCATTCGTTGAAGATAGGCTTTCCAGTTGCTCTAGTAGTTTTGTATATGATGCAGAATGGTTTCTACACCTAAAACTTCCATAATTTCCTATTTTTTATGGTCCCACTTTCTATAGCCTGATTATTTAATTAAGATATTAAATAAAATCAATGTTCTTACATAATAAATTGTTAATTTAAGGGTGAAAAATTCTATACTGAAAGTTAGTGAATCAAGCCATGTAACTGTCTATATACCCCTTTCGGCACTTTTTGGTTAATATTGTAATTAACCCATCTGGTAGCAAACCTCCTTCTGATTAGCAGATCCAAGTAATAATTAAAGAATTTTGTCTGTTCAATCTCACCTCTTATAGTTGTTTTTGTCGAACGTAATATGTTTCAAGGCTTCTTAGCACCATCGTCAGCGATTAGGTGTACCGAAAGTGCTATTTCGGTACGGAACATCTGTACGGTTATCCTCCCTCTACAGTGAGATCAATGAACTATGCCAATTTCCTTTCTCTTTTTGTATACTCCCACTCTCCTTCCTACACCTCCCTTTGCTCTTTTTGTACTGCGCAACTTCCCCTTCTACCTCGGAACTCTCAAATAGGCGATTCAAGTGGTAAACTGTATTATTCATTCATTCTTTCTATTCATTTGGTTGGTTTGGTTATCGTCTGAAGGGACGAGAGCTCGAGGAGAGCCGTGTTGTTTTGAGTTTGGTCCGGTAAGCCAGAGTAGGGTACCCTAGGCTGGACTAAAAAGGTATGCATGGGTGTTTGAATGTGTAAAGATTATTACTTTTGTTATTTACTTACTTACTTACTCACTGGCACTATCGAACCCGTAGGTTCATGGCCGCGCGGACATAAGCTCTCCATACATCCCTATCCTGAGCTAATGCTTTCCAATCATTCCCTGTATAATCTACTTCCCTCAAATCATAGTTAATGTTATTCTCCCACCTCATTCTTGGTCTACCAACTGGGCGTTTTCTCTCTGGCTTTCCTACAAGAAGCTTCCATGCAAGTCTTTCATTCCCCATACGTGCCACATGTCCTGCCCATCGCAGTCTACGAGACTTAACTGTTCTTATTATATCTGGCTTCCTATAATGACCACGTAATTCATTGTTATATAGTCTTCTCCATTCACCTGTCTGTTCATCTCTCTTTGGTCCAAAAATTGTCCTAAGTACTTTATTCTCAAATACTTGTAATCTCCTTTCCTCCCTTAAACTAAGAGTCCATGTTTCGCACCCATATAATATAACTGGTAGAATAATAGTTTATATATTTTCAGTTTAACGTTTTTTGAAAGGAGTTGGGACATCAAGAGTCTCTGCAATGCATAATAGCATGCATTTCCAGGATTGAGCTTATGTTTAATTTCTTTGTGCATCTCATTCCTATTTGTGATTATTGTTCCTAGGTATTTGAATTCAGCCACTTCCTCAAAATTTCCCTCATTTGACATTAGCTGTCCATTTCCATTATATAATGAATTTCTACGTGTGACCATATATTTAGTTTTATTGATATTTACTTCCAGTCCTAATTTTCTTAGTGTTGCCCTTTTGTTATTATTATTATTATTTTCTTTAAACTTTAGAATGATCAAGTATAACTTATGTTTAATATTTTTTATATTTCAACTTCAGACCTATAATTGATATATATTAAATCTTATTTTAAGTAAATAAGAATGTCTAATTATTGTATTTGCTAGTCATGCTACTGTTATCTTGTACGTTTCCTGTCTACAAGCTTCCTCAAGGTTATATTAGCTCCCCTTTCCCGTCCAGCTTTCATGGTTGAAAATAATCTACCGAGTTTAATAACGAATCATAAATTACTACAGTGTGTTAAGGAATTATTATTAATCAATATATGTTTATGAATCTATATAGGAACGATGAATCAATATTTGCCTCAGATGGGTCCGGGCAACGAATTATAAGTAGTACTGACAGTTATGATCTGGACGCTGCTATAAGTGTAACTAAACATATGAGTAAATTATCTATAGGCCAGTGCTGAAATGGTAACAGAATGTAATTCTGTAGCCCACGCGGCACAACAGATTGGAGTCTGTAATCGCTGGCGATAGGGCTAAGAAGCCTTGAAACATTTTCTCCACAATAACAACTATAAGAGGTAAGAATGAACAGAAAAAATGTTTTAATTATTAAACAAACCTCTTAATGTTACTTCATATTGTATTTTTAAATCGATCCAAGTAAATTTATTCAATTTAATTAATTTACACTCTCAATGTATTTATTTATAGGAAACTATCTTTCACATTTAGTCTAATCAAGATTGAAATATTCATCATCTACAATCATCGATGTGGAAATATCATTCAGGTCGTGTTTTATTTGATCCTACACACGAAATTCTTGGAATGATTTTAATGCGAATAGTAAATATTTAATTTAGAAATTACTTATTTGTAATGTTTCAAACGGATTATGTAATTAACCATGCGTAGGATTTTTGTAAAAGGAATCTGTTAATAATTTAGGGTTAATTTACTCACTCTTTGTATTCGGTGTGGGAAGTTAACTAACTACCTCACTGGCACTATCGAACTCGTAGGTTCATGACCGCGCGGACATAACCTCTCCATACGTCACTATCCTGAACTATCGTTTTACAATCATCTATTGTATAATTTAACTCCCACAAATCACGGTTATTATTATTCTTCCACCTCATTCTTGACCTACCTAATAGGTGTTTTCTCCTTGATTTTCCTGGAAGAAGTTTTGATGTCCCTATTTCCTTTATTTTTCATGCCACATGTCCTGTATCCTAATAAATACTTTTAATCTGGTTATCTTACCTCATAAATGTCGGCCGCGGTAGACTAGTGGTTATGCTCCTTGCCTCTGGTCACGAGGGTCGTGGGTTCAAACCCGGCCGGGGTCGATGGAATTTTTAGAACGGAAAAATCCAAGGAGCAAGTCCTCCGGGAGGGACTTTAAGCCATGGGTCCCGAGTCTGAAGATTTTCAGGCTCGTAAAAAATCCTTAAGCCTGAATGAAAAGGCCTCTAAGCAAAATTTACCGAATTTTTCCGTCCTAGTACTAGCTTGCTTTCCTAGATGTCAGCATGAGGCGGAACGATGACCACGGACCACTCAAAATGACATCTATACGAAAACAAGTGTAACTAAATTAGTATAGTTCAAATTCTTCCCTGTAGGGGGAGAGCGCCTAAATCTCTGCAAAGGGAAAATATAGGCTTACAATACAATACCTCATAAATACTTGATGATTCATTTGATATTTTAAATATGTTGTCCATTCCATTGCCAGCTTGTCCAGGCAGTCTGAAGAAGCTAATAATGATATATTCAACATATCGTAAAATGTCAAATATAACATCTTATGTTTTAGATAAGATGATCAGATTAACAGTATTTATTATGAAGAAATAATCTTATTTCTTAGTGTAATTTAATAATAATAGTATATTAAAATGAGAGATTGGGAAGTGGTTTTTACAGAAGCGAGGATATGATTAAAAACCGAGCGATAGCTAGGTTTTTAATTTCCGAGATTCTGTAAAACACTTCACGAACGTTATTTTTTGCGCGATGGTGTTTTATAAATAATAAATAATAGTAAAATAATATCTTTGTTAGAAATATTTGCGTTCATTATAAACAACTGACTAACTTTAACAGTATGGAGAATGCTTATACGGTAAATGCCAAAAATAATTTAGTTGAGTCTACATCAGATCGTGACACCAGTCTGTCATAAAATGGCAGCAAGTACGAATTCATTATTTTATGTTGTTTCAAATAAACTTCAGTTCATTTAAAAATGCAGCTATTTGTTTTGTATAATGTATATTAACACTACCTTTTGGATATATTTTTGTATATACATTGTACATGGTATACATGAAGGTCAGTGGTTTTACTTCCCGCACCAGGTAGGTAATATGTAATATTACAATAGTTATTTAGGTTGGCAACCCCGAAATTTAGGAAATTGAACTTTCAATCATAGTCGCCATTGCTGCAAGTACGACAGAATGCACTATCCCTAAAAAAATCATAGCCTATAGCCTATTGTTATGTAGTCTTTGCCATTCGTCTGTCCTCTTTGTACACAATACAAGAATACATCATCTACATAAAATTACCTGTAATATAATGTACGGTTAAAAACTATAAAATAGTTACCTTGTAGGTCCGTCTCAACCTAAGTTATTTTAAATCTCTGTAGGCCTTGTTCAACAAGGGTCAACAAGTACGGACCTAATGCACTCTGCTGATGATGGGACTAGTCCCGAAAGGCCTACAGAGTTTTAAAATAACTTATATTGAGGAGACGGACCTACAAGGTAATTATTTTATAGTTTTTAACCTACATTATATTACTGTGAACTAATCCCTAAATGGAAACTTACCATGAATTTTACTAGTGTCGATAAAATTACCTGCTGAAGTGAGGTATAAATTATTCCTTCAGTAGGGAGTTGATAGAATGTTACTCAACTGGGGAGATGAGGTGGTAACCAACGCCCTAGAAAGAAAGACTTTTTAAAAAACTGTGAATTGAAAATTAAACAGAATTTACAAATATGATTACTTTATGTACCTAGAACTAAAGATCTATGTTATAAATGTTATAGAAATTAAAATAAGTACTGAAATTATAGTGTTGTAAAAGTTGTATTATATCTTCTTATTTGAGATGAATCAGTAATAATAAATGTCCCCTGACCGCGTTACGAGCCTCAGAGCATCTATCCATTCTGCTCTAAGTATTAACCCCTTTAGAGAGGGTTGCTGCTTCCGCCCCTTGAGCCGTTGTGATGATCGCCTGGTATCACGTCGCCTCGTAGACCGTTGCAGACTTCTTGGTCGATGTGAACCTTCTGGCAGACGTCTGGCACGTTGCGGACTATTCTTCTTGGTATGCGCTGTTCATTCATTCGTAATACGTGCTGAAGATAAGCATTTTGATAATACGTATTCTTTCACAGAGATTAAATATATTAAGTTCTGTTCATGTATCTTCGTTTTTCTTTTTATCGGTCCTTTGGTATCCTGGACCGATAAAAAGAAAAACGAAGATATAAGAACAGAACTTACTATATTTAATCTCTGTGAAAGAATAACGTATTAAAAATGCTTATCTTCAGCACGTATTACGAATGAATGAACAGCGCATACCAAGAATAATGTATAATTATACACAAAAAGGGAGAATAATGTTGGGAAGACCATTGAAGAGATGGAAGGACCAATTCGACCTATAATGAGATCGGAACAGACCATTGGGCCTAATCCTTGTTGTTGTTGATGATGATATCTTATTATTTAGTCAATTTTTATTTAAAATTAGTTTAGTCTGCTGTACGATGATAAAATGTGTAAACGCTTACAATGTAAGATACATTGAGCTATAGAGAAACAGATTTTAATAAAGGAAATCTCATATTAATGCATACAGTTGGGAAGTTTCAGAGCATTTTTTTTTAACTTTCAAAGGCAAATACACGAATCCTAATCCCATTTATATTGTTCTGGCATTAGCAGGTAGTTAGTCGTCCAGAAAGAGGAAACACAAAATACAATGCATTCAGATACAGCATTCAAAACTTTGCAATCCAATTTACAGTATAACAATGGTCTCTTGAAATTCTATAAAGAAAAATATCTTTACGTGTAGTTAGTTCTCTCAATAGACACATTATAAACATCATCATCATCATCCGGTATCATGGCAGCTGCCGCCGTCTTCCGGAAACTAAACGCCATTCCTCTCTGTCATCCATTGATCTTCCTCCAATCCTCTGATATTCATAGCTGCTTGTACCCCTTCTATCCAAGTTTTCTTCGGTCTTCCTCTCTTCCTCCTTTCTACTGGGATCCATTCCATAACAATTTTCAGAGATCTTTGCTCTGGCATTCTACAGTGGCATGGATAAACATAAATGAGCTAAAAGAGGTGTTTCAATGTTGATTCACATTATAAACATTCTTGAAAAAAATATGGCGGAGTAGGCCTAAAATAACTATAATTATTTACCATTACTTAACAGGTATCTATCCATAGTAATACTGCCGGAGGGCAGGTCTTTTAATGCATTCATAGCATTTTCATGCTGTGCTTTGCAGCTTTAGTAGGGAATTATAGGCGTGGTAGCTTCTCATTGCTTTCCACACCGATGAAGGATGATGAGGGCCGGATGATTTTTGGGGACCTTTGAGCCCTACGCTTCCTGACATTTGTCTTACAGGTGAGGAAAAATAAAAAAAAACCTCACCCAGGAGCCTGACCCGACCGGGAATCGAACCCCGGCTCCGCTGGGTAACAAGGCAACACGCTACCTCGAGACCATAGTGGTGGTATAGACCTAACTAGTTCTATAAATTTAGAAATACTACATTAAAAATAGACACTGAAATACTTGTGGAAACTGGTTTGTAAGAAGTATTGATCCATGAAAATTAAGTGGGGAGGTGGGGTGTTACATTACCTCAACTTATTTTTTTCTTAGAAACGAACAATATTCTTGTGGACATAATTATGAAATCTTAAATTACAGACATTAATAAAAACGTACTGAAAAAAAAAACAAAACATATATTTCTTTTTTCAAAAACGGATGAAAGTTTAAGCTTAGAGTGGTATAGACACCCCACATCCCCACTTACGGGTAAAAAAATGAACCACATTAATTCTGTCTGTCTGTCCAGCACAGAATAATAATAATAATAATAATAATAATAATAATAATAATAATAATAATAATAATAATAATGATAATATAATTGACCAGTGTTGACCTATGGTAGTAAAGCATGGATACTAAAAAGACAACATGAAAGCAGAATAACGGCTTGTGCAATGAGATTCATGCGTAGAACAGCGGGTTACACCAGATGGGATCAGAAAAGGAACACCGATATCTTAAAAGAATTGAAGACTACGCCAATTTTGGAATATATTAAACAGTACCAACTAAATTGAAAACACCATCTAGAAAGAATGAATTCAAATCGGATCCCCAAAGCTGTTTATAAGTATATACCAAGAGGACGAAGATCACTGGGCCGTCCTATGAAACACTGGAGGGAAAAATTTCTATACGATCGTAACAGGCCTTGGCCTAATACTTGGAAGGAAGAAGAAGAAGAAGGTATAATTGCGCACAATCGTGCAAAATTAATTAATTGGCGTATTGCGCTAATGACATTGTCACTTTGGAACACAATTCCAGATGATATCTTGTAGATACACTTTATTCCGCACAGTTTACATCTGCAAGTGTCTTCGATTTGATGGTAAGTGACATTCACACACACTTTGTGATGGAAGCCGTGGACTGCATAGCGGTTTATCTGGTGCCTTAGTTCCTTGTTTGATCCACACCAGCTCTTATCTATCATGGCATGTGTACCGTAGAATTCTTCAGGAATGGCATCCCGCTTCTGTCTTTTCTCTTGCATCTGTTGTTCGTAAGCTTTAGTGGATGGCAAGTAGTAGCCCGTTCTGAGGTCTTCCAGGAAGAACTGGTTTCTTGATAGTACATAGACCAGTCTCGAAGGAGTGAATTTAGAGACTGCTAAAATTTTCTTTAGATAGGAGGCTTTCCCAGATTTTTAAGTCACATCTTCAGATGTTCCCAAACTATCTCTATTCCATATGCGATTGTTGACATTATTTTTGCATTGAAGAGTTGCACAGATGTGTATATTGATAGTAGGGCAGGTGATTTTATTTCATTCATGACCCTTAAAGCCACTGCTGCTCTTTCTCTGACGTGTATCTTGAAAGTGGTGCCAGAGGTCTGAAAGATAATGCCAAGATATTTATAATGACTGACTTTTTCTAACTGTCCTTGATCTGTTCTAATGCAGTCTCCGGTTTTCACTCTACCTCCTTTTGTGACCGTTTTCTCTTTGTTTATGGCCAGATCATTTCCTCTTGCCCAGGAGGTTAAGGCATTAAAGTCCTGTTGGAGAGCATCCCACCTTTCTTGAAGTGATGACCATGCCATCAGCATAGACATATAGATACATTTGATCTTCCAGTCCTTGTAGGATGTTGTTGACATCTATTGGGGCTACATTAAACAGAATACGAAGCACGAAAAGTACAGTGGATGACATTAGAATGTAAAAATGTAGGTTTTTATATATAATGTACATATGGCCAATATTTTGTATTTTACTAAAAATGTTAAATTTTAAGATCACTTTTCTTACTCTTTATATAGTATGTTCTCGCTGTGCCCATGAATCAGCTTCGTTTTGGCTGTAAACATCTCAACTCATGCGTATAACATACTTTTGCGCGATTGTGCGTTCTGTCGTACTTACAGCAATGGCGACCATGATCGAAAGTTCAACTTCCTACATTTCCGGGTTGTCAACCTAAATAACTATACTGTAATATTACATATTACAAACCTCGTGCGGGAAGTAAAACCACTGCCCTTGATGTATACTACGTACAATGTATATGCAAAAAGTACATCCAAAAGGTAGTGTTAATATACATTATACGAAACATATCACTGCATTTTAAATGAACTGAACTTTATTTGAAACAATATAAAACAATAAATACGCACTTGCAGCCATTTTATGACTGGTTGGTTTCACTGGCTGCTGTAGTCTCAACTAATGAACAATGCCCACACTGCCAACGTTAGTCAGTTGTTTATAATGAACGCAAATATTTCCAACAAAGATATTATTATTATTATTATTTTACTATTATTTCTTATTTTGAAAACAACATCGTGCAAAAAATAATGTACAACGCACGTTTGTGAAGTGTTTTACAGAATCTCGGAATTTAAAAATCTCGTTATCGCTCGGTTTTTAAACATTTCCTCAGTTCTGTAAAACCACTTCCCAAACTAGCATCATAATATAATATTTCAATCCTCGTAACGTAAAGAAGGAATTAAGTCATTTCACTCTACACATTAATTATTAGTTAATTAATTAGAGAGAAAGACTTAACTATTTTAACGTTATTGCAGCGTTTATTGTCTTAAGCAGACTTTTTTCACTCCAGTTACTGAATTATTTTTAAGAACTTTCTCTTTAAAAATTAATTAATTATAGATTTTTACTGTATCACGTGCTTTTTTGTCGCTTCTGTTTCTGAATTATTTCCAAGTCGCTTCTCTCTTAAAATTAATGAATTTTAGATTTTACTGTATCAACACTCCTAAAATAATCATTTTTTCTTTGTAAAAAACACACTTTAGGTAATTTTACTCACAATGGGAATTTTAATCTTTTTTTTTTACCCCTTTGAGTTCATTGTGTAGACTGCACGCAGTATGCTAATTGCATTAGGCCCTACAGCTCTCACACTGTCAGATGATTACATTACTCTCTCAGTGGCCTTCGTGCAATCTACGTATACGCATAGCTTAAGCGCGCGGTTACCTCGACTGGGATTGCATGTTCGAATCCTGGCGGTTCCAGAGAGGTATTGATGGTTGGCCATACCGAGATTTTTCGGGTTTCTCTCTGGGTTCCCCCATTTCCCGAATATTGTCCCACAAACTAGCAAAATCGGATTATAAATTCGACTTTCTGAAGAACTAGTTTAGTTAACGCAAGTCCGTGCCACATGTCCTGCCCATGGCAGTCTACGAGATTTAATTGTTCATATTACATCTGGTTTTTCATGAAGATCACATAGCTCACTGTTATGTAGTCTTCTCCATTCGCCTGTCTGTTCGTCTCGCTTTGGTTCAAAACATTTTCCTTGAGAATAAAGTTGTTAGGGAAATTTATGGACCAAAGAGAGTTGAACAGACAGGCGAATGGAGAAGACTAAATAACAATGAGCTACGTGATCTTTGTGGGAAATCAAATATAATAAGAACAATTAAGTCTTGTAGGATGAGAGGGAGAGGACATGTGGCACGAACGGGAAATAGAAGGCAGCCTTGGAATTTCCTTGTAGAAAAACAAGAGGGAAAGCGCCCAATAGGTAGGCAAAGAATAAAGTGAGAGAATAGCTTTAACTATAATTTGAGGGATGTTGATTATACAAGGGATGACTGGAAAATATTAAAATGTTAAAATATTATAATAAATACCTGATATACCAGTCGTCCTCAACTAAAATGGATTTCTGTTTTAAAAAAGGTTCAAGTAGTTAAAACAATATTTTTTAAACAGAAATCCATTTAGTTGAGGACGACTGATATATCAGGTACTCATTTTAATAATTTTACTTATGGAAAACATTAGCTTAAGATTGGAATTTATGGGGAGGTTATGTCCGCGGGTCCATGAACCTACGGGTTTGATAGTACTGGTGAGTTACAGTAAGAGCCGGTGTAAAAACCGGTAGCGAATCACACGACGGCTTTTGATCAGCTGACTAATTGCTTCACTACAGTCAGATTCAAACCAGGAAGTTACTGTGTGTTTGGAGTAGGGAACTAAGTTGCCATTTTAACAGTATTTTATTGAGAGAAATCCTTAAATAAAACTGAAGTTTGCAACACAGCAGGTGCAGTGTTGTAAGTTGTAGCCGTCTAAGCCACCCCCTGTTAAAGAAAAAAACAGTTACCAACCTGTACTATCATGTGTGAAAGTGTCGACTCTCATATTTACTATAAAACTAGTCTGCATGCCGTAAAATAAATACCATGTCTTTTAAATGTAGAGTACATAGATTTGGAAACAGTACTGCTACCTTGCCCCTCCAACCCTCCCTAAACAAACAAATACTATTATTATGAGTTTGGCAACATCTACCCACTGTACGGAGGGTGACACTGGCTTAGCCCGTAAAGTATGTAGTAACTTCCTGGGTTAAATTAGAGTGTAACAGTGGTTGTCTTCAAGATGCGGAACAACAGATACACGTCATATTTACAGAGGATGTTACGGTATTGCTAAGTCTAACCTTGTACTACTACCATTGTTCTCTCGCTCTTTTTCTAAATTATCTCTAACGTTAAGAATTGTTTCTCTGGTTTACGAATTGATAGTCTTCCGAATTCTCCACGTCATTATGACGCTTAAATTCACAGATAACACCACACTGTAATAATACTCAAAGGGCCGCATGCAAATACATTAGTCTCTACTCAAATTACTTCCAATCACTGGTGAGCTGACTCACCATGAGCAAGTGCAAAGATCGAATTAGCTACCCACTAACTGGTCATGCATGAAAGTCGTCGTTTTCGTAATATTGGCAAGAAATTACCCAGAATTCTCAGCGATAGAACCACTTCCGTTATTTTCGTCTGCTAGAAGAACGAATTTACGCTTGCGCCCCGCAAATAATACCGTACACAACGATGTCTGCGTCGCGCAATATTACGCCGATTCTCCTGTTCTTCCAGTTGAATTCTTTGGTAGACTCTACCAAATTCCTCTTCTCCGCGTATACCGAAAACAAGATCGAAGTCTTCGAGGTCCGACATCTTGAATAAAGCAGCAAGGTTTCAAAGTACATCGGTTAACATCGGTTCCCATCGGGATTCTCACGATTCATTTCTCTCCTAAGTCGCCAGGTAGCTTAGGAATTTCAACAATTATCGCATGAACAGATTTTTGAGTACGCAAAAACGTATTTGGATACAACTTTCTCAGCAGAGAACGACTTTTATGGTCTAATGCGTTCATATATTCGAGCCTAAATGATTCGTCCACCATCACAAGTCCGTACTGACTTGACAAAGCCGCTTTATTTGTAAACTAGCAGCGGTCCAGCAAGAAATTGGGTAGATGTGACCACGCCAGATATTATAACGACTCGACTATAGTTTGTTATACTGTTCCTGCGTTATGGACTTTTTTCTTGTGTGTGTGTTACTTTTTCCTGCGGTAAGCGAAATAGTAACGTGAATCAAGGATGGTACATAAATAGACAACGTTGTAATGTACACAGAGATTGTACCCTTGGCTCATATGAATGACATTTTATATGTATGCAGAGCGACGACAGGATGTGAGGGTGAATGAATATCGACATACAGTATCTGATAGAGAACTCACTCAATACTGACACTCTTGCACCGTTCAAATTAAAATCTCTATTTATTTACTTATATTTGTTTGTAAACTTCTATTTAATTTTCATTGTTATAATAGCACTTCCATTCTATGAAAGAGCTTGTTTCCTACTATCAGGTTAACTAACTAACTCACTGGCATTATCGAACCAGGAGGATCCTGATCGTGTGGATATAATTTCTCCATAGATCCCTATCCTGTGTCTCATGTATACTTTTATTATTTCTTTATATTTTAAACGTCCATTGCTGTGGTCTCGAGGTAGCGTGCTGCCTTGTCACGCAGCGAGCTCGGTCTCGATTCCCGGTCGGGACAGGCTCATGGGTGAGGTTTCTTTTGGGTTTTTTCTTGACCTGTAAGACAAATGTCAGGGAGCTTAGGGCCCCACGGTCCCAGAAAATCATCCGGCCATAATCATCATCCTTCACCGGTGTGGAAAACAACGGGAAGCTACCACACCTACAATTCCCTAGTAAAGTTGTAAAGCATAGCATGAAAATGCTATGATTGCAGTGAAAGACCTGCCCTCGGGCAGAATTACTATGGATGGATATTTTAAACTTTCTTTACCAACCCAATTACTTTCGGTTATTACTATTGTTATTATTATTATTATTATTATTATTATTATTATTATTATTATTATTATTATTATTATTATTATTATTATTATTATTTCCTTTCTTTCTCTTGTCAACATTTTATTACAGTCTATACCTGTTATGTAACATTAATCAATATATATAGATAAAGCATAATTGTTATTATATGTATAATTTATCCCTAGTGAAGTGGAAGAGAAGATATTACGGTCTTAACTCCATCAGGTAAAATAAATACCCTGAGCTTATGGTTTCCAATCATCCCCTACATATTTTTTTCTTTTTCTCGCAATGTCTATGGGTTTGTTTATGTGGTACCGACTACATGGTTTGGCGTCATGATCCATGTACTTTAGTGTTTAACTTGAGTGTGAATGAATTTTGTGTCTCTAATGAGAGAGTTTTCTCTCTTAGAGTGTGTTTAGTGTATCTTGTGAAGGGGAATGGAAAGCTAAAGTTTTTCGGTCGTGAAGAGTCCTGGAGTGTTTGTCTTTGGTGGTCTTACCAACGCAAGTCCTGTAGTTCTGTATAAACGCATTATGCCTTTTCCCCCCCTCTTTTCGTTTACATTGTTGTACTTCTTGTTCTACCTTTTTTGTTAACTTTCTGTTATTCTCACATATAGACATGAGGACAAGACACACACCGAGACCCAAGATGGAGATTAAAAATCCCCTACCCCGCCGGGAATCGAACCCGAGTCGCCGGAGTGGAAGGTAGGGACCCTACCGACTACACCACGGCACGGACAACCTTAAACCACTCGCGTACGGCATAGGACGTCCAGTATAATTTACCTCCCTCAGATAATGGTTAACGTTATTCTTCCACTTCACTTGTTCTTCTTACTGGGAGTTTTCCCTGTAATTTTCAAGAAATTTGCTTGTCCGTCTTTCATCCCACATTCGTGCCACATTTACTTCCCATCATAGTCTCTGTGACTTAATTGTTCTTACTCGTACCTATCAATATATGCTTGCCATGAAGGATGACCCGACTATGACATATAATGTCTTAGGGTCGGTTTCACCAACAGAGGTAACTGTATTATGCCAGTTTAAGCCATGTATTATACTCGAGGAAAGCTGGCGTAATACAGTTACCTCTGTTGGTGAAACCGACCCTTAGTAATGAATAGAAATATAACAATTCCTTCGTAAACACGATATTAGCGCAAGATTCACGCGAACATTGTATATGACGTCATAGTGAAGGTGGTTAGAATAGATTTTTGTTCCTTCTGGTTATAGGAGCAGTTTGGAATAAGCACTTTACGTTAGTTATATTTCATTCCAACCCTCAGGGGTCCTCATCTAGGGGATATGTGGATGGCGACCACAAGGTGCCCAAGCTGAGCAAAACATTTCTTCCACTTACTTGTGTTTTTCACTCTTTTAACTTTACTATCTAACCTCCCTTGGTTAACTCTTGTTTTTTCGACCCCACGCTATTAGGGCATCCGAAGGCTAGGAAGTCTTTCCTTTCTTCCATTTCTTCTTTCCTTTATTTTCTTTTCTTCTCCAGAAAAGCCTGACCAGAGGCTATAAGATGGCAGCCCCATTACTGGTCTTGCCTTCCTTTGGCCAGCAACCAATCGAAGGGACTATTATGATGCTTTCAAGTCTTATACGAGAATTTCCCGGAAGAACGCTGGAGGGAAAATGTTCTATAGGATCGTAACAGGCCTTGGCCTAATACTTGGAAAGAAGAAGAAGAAGTTTCATTCCAAATGTTCCGAACAGCCAGTGCGCAACTTTTATATTCCACTGAAGTATACTTTGTTTGTAAGTGTGTATCCTGCCCTTGTTTACATGTGATCGCTGGTACAACCATTACAAACCAGAAATGTTGGAAGACCAAAATTAAGATGAGAGTATGATGTCTTGCAGGATATTAGAATTAGTAAAATTAGAAATTGGAAAATTTTGCAGCAAATAGAGAAATCCGGAAGGACATTTTGAGGAAGGATAGGGCCCAAAATGCGCTGTCATGCCATATATGATGATGATGTATTATATATATATATATATATATATATATATATATATATATATATATATAGTGAATACTTCTATTGATTAATCATTATTGTAACCTGATTTAAATCCCTGGTTCCTCCAATCATCTGTCTGTTAGTCACTCTTTGATCTAAACATTTTCCTAAGAACTTTATTCTCAAATAATCATACTCTTTTCTCCTCCTTTAAAGTAAGAGTCCGTATGTTTCCTACTATTTGGCTGGAGACAAAAATTAGGTAGGTTATTTTTAAACTACATAATATATGTGAACAATATAATCTCAAAATATCCATAGAAAAAACTAAGGTAATGGCATTCCAAGGGAAAAATCAAATCAGATCGAAAATAGTAATAGGAAACAAAATCATAGAACAGGTGAACCATCTCAATTATCTAGGATGTGACATTTCATTTAATTATGATAATGATATAAATAATAAAATAGCAAAATTCCAGGGAATATGTGGTACGATAAAACGAACACTAAATAACAAAACAACAAGAGAGACCCAATTGAATTTTTGTAAAATGTTGGCAGTACCGTTACTGTTCTATGGATCAGAAGCCTGGATACATAAAAAACAAGATCTAAGTAGGATAACGGCGGCAGAAATGAAATTTTTGAGATATGTTAAAGGGTGCACTAAGGAAGACAGAATCAAGAACACAGAAATAAGACAGGAACTTGAAATATTTGCAATAACTGATAAAATAGATACATATAGACAAAAAATGGAAGCAACACATAGACAGAATGAATGAAGATACATATCCAAAACAAACAACAAAATACAAACCTAAAGGCACCCGAGATGTGGGCAGACCTAGAAAGAGATGGGCTGAAGTCGGAACGGGTCAACAGACCTAATCCATGAATGCAGATGATGATGATGATTTTAACCAGGGAGCAAATGAATTAACCCCCCAATACACAGACAATTGAATTGAGGCCGGGAACAAGGTTGTAATTATATTTTTCCAAGTCGCGTTTTACATGGAAAAAGGTTGTAAACAGCAAGTTGGACCTTTTCTCATATAATTATAATATCATACAGGAACTGCGTAAACTAAGCTAATTCCTCAGTAATTATAATTTTGCTCGACTACAGAATATATATTTCCTTTAAATTGGAGAAATTAGATTTGTTATACCAACTTATTTAAAAATGTTTTACTGGAGTGAAAATATATCATACATAACCTAACTTATTTTGTATGAAACCTTTTTAAGAAAAGTTATGATTTTTTACAGATTCTTATATATTTACATGAAAATGTTAAACATATCTCACAAAAAAATACATAATTGAAATAAAATTTCCCGAGTACGGAATTAATTGAATGTTTTTCTTCTTTCAGGTAAGAAACACAATCTTGCTCTATCTTCAGAATGGTAAGGTATGTAGAATATTTTCTATTGGTTTGCTTTTTCAGTTTCAATTACATTGCCATAATCAATAAATGTTTATTTAAATTTCTTATTAAGAACTGAATGCTATACAGACTTTTATCTATTTAATTAACCGTCGAAACTGCCATACCCAAAATACAGTTTTATGTGATTTTTTGTAATCCATTTATACGAATGCAGTATTCAATTATGAGGGGGTCTTGTAGGGTAGTTTGATACATATTCATATTATAACAAGCAACAGGTTACAAATTATTTTGATTCTAATCGATTACCTTCGAGAATCTTCTTGATTATCTTGAATTACATCTCGTGCTGCCAAGGAGTTAAGTAATTACTTGTGATTTCAAGATTAGTGTGTATTATTTGTTAGGTTTTTTATAACTGTGATTGGAATAATATTCTAGTAAATTAACAAATTTCCAAAGATTTTCATAATACAACTATATTTTCTAGTAATCTCATTTTACAGTAAGTTTGGAATTCTGCTTTTTTGAATAAACTGGATTACGCATCTCACTCTGCAATTCACTTTGTACGTCATCCTCTTTATTATTAACTTTAATGTAACAACTTTTACGTGTTTTCTATCTCCACTTCTGGTTTATTTTTTTCGCTACTTTTCTTACTTTCTTCTGATCAAAAAATGAATACTCTGTTTACATTCCTCAGGTCAATAATCACATTCTCAACAGTAATTCATCCATTTTTCTTCATCATCATCATCAGCAGCAGAAGCATCCGGTATCATGACAGCTGCCGCCGTCTTCCGGAAACCAAACGCCATTCCTCTTTGACCATCCATTGATCTTCCTCCAATCCTCTGATATTCATAGCTGCTTATACCCCTTCTATCCAAGTTTTCTTCGGCCTTCCTCCTTTCTATTGGGATCCATTCCATAACAATTTAAGGCAATCTTTGCTCTGGCATTCTTTTGAGATGGCCATACCACTGTAATCTTTTCTATAATGTCTATGATGTCCGGCTCCTCTTGTACACCCATAATTTCCCTTATTTCTTTATTTCGTATTATATCCATTCTAAATTTTCCAATTTTTTAAAAATTAAGTTACCTATCTACATGCGATATTGTTCTCTTGAGGGCCTGAAGCAAAAATTCAGGGTTTAACAGCTGGCAGAATTTTTAGTAGTAAATATACTTAAATATTTATCTTTATACTTTAAACTGATGATATAATATGAAGAGTACAGGGGAAAAACCAGGCAAGTCACCTTTTTCTCTAAACCTAGAAAACGTACGTTTAGTTGTACAACATTCACACTTTCTTATCTGTATCCTATAATTTGGAGGCAAATAAATCCATTACTAAACTTCATATTTTACTGTTTCACACTTCTAAATAATATTAATTTCGTGGAGAATCTAATGACATCACTTACTACATTTGGACAAACAGGGAGTTACCTGGTTCTTTCCCTGTATTATATGTTATTTTGATGCCGATTTGTGTGTAGCTTAAATAATAAAGAAATTAAACTGGGATTAAGAGCAATCTTTTATGAATGAATGGGTGTGAGAGTTTCACAATTCATTTATTTTTTAATTAATTATGACCAAAATTGTGCAAGATAATTTTGGCTGTAATTAAGCAAAAAAAAAAAACAAAAAAAAAACGTTAGGCAACTCTCGCACTCCCTGGTTATTCAGTATTAGAGTATCATGTTTACTAGACATGAAGTAGACTGTATACAGAGCCTATTAGGGAGATGGCAACATCAAGTATTATGTTATTATAACATAACCATTAAACCTTGATGAAAAACAAGCTGCTAAACGAAACATACTGATAATCAATATTTACTATTATCTTCTTTTACGTTATAGTCCTGAAAAGACTGTTTCGGTCTACAACCATCTCTTCTCAGGATTTTTAAACTGACCCAAACCTTCTGGCGGCACTATGGCCCTGGGGTCGACTGAGCCTCTAACGGAAATGAATACCAGACGCTTGTTCTGGGGGTAAACGCGGCCGTCACGCAGGGCTGACAACCCGGCTGATATAAAGTGCCGATTGTCTAGGAAAAGTGGAAGCCTTAACCTCCTACTACCTCAAGGGCTTTCTGAGGCCTGCAGTGGGATTACTTTATCTCTTGTTGGCCGTTCCAACAACATTTTAACAAATAGTTGTTACTTTAAATTTACATTCGATATTGTGGATCTGGACATACAGTCAACATGTTGACGATAGTTCTGTCAATATTGATGGATGTAATCTATTTTGGGCACCATCTTTAATTTCTCAAGAATGTCATCATTTCTTCTGTGATCACATCTAGTATACACGATCGAGAGAATATTTAACTCTAGCTAATCTCTACATCGAACATCTCACTATTCCTCAACCTTCCTTGTGTTAGCCACACGACTCTGGAATTCCCTCCCCTCGTATATCAAGGACTGCCCGACTCAAAAACAGTATAAAAAGAAACTCACTTCATATTTCGTTAGACAATATAATATATAACCCTGTTCCACGTAAACGTTTATAGTTTCTTTATATTTTAAACTTTCTTTACCAAGCCATTTACTTAATCTAATCATAGGCTATTATATTTATTATTATCATTATTATTATTATTATTATTCTTTTTTACCCTTCTTAAATTTATATTGTGTAGATTATATTTATTATGTATCAACCATAATTCTTACTGTGTGTATAATTTAACCCTGGTGAAGCGGAAGAGAAGACCTTACGGTCCTAACTCCATCAGGTAAAATAAATAAAGAAACAAATAAATAAAAACAAATAAATAGTATAGCCTGCTATTTGATGCATAAATCTCATTTCACTAGCAATAATACTACTTTCATAACTTTTTCGCAGATTCCATATCTCGATCTCATATGTCCGTCGCCGTGACGAGGTCGGTAGAGTCCCAACCGGCGACCCGACTTCGATTCCCGGCGGGGTACGGGATTTTAAATTTCCACCTTGGGTCTGGGTGTGTGTCCTGTCCTTGTGTCTATATGTGAGAATAAAAAGAAAGAGAGTTAATTAAATATGGCCCAAAAAATTTAATAGGTAGATTGAGGGACTTGTATAATAAGTGCATTGCAATACAGAAGATTCCTGATGAATGGAAAATAAGCTACATAGTACCAATATACAAGAAGGGCGATAGAAGAGACGCAAAAAACTACAGAGGACTAAGTATAAATAACACATTATATAGAATATTTACGAAGTTATTAAAAACAAAGTTACAAAAAGATGTTAAAGACAAATTAGGAGAAGATCAAAATGGATTCAGACCAGGAAGGTCATGTGTTGACAATATATTTGCAATACAACAGTTAATTGAAAAACGGACTGCAGTTGGAGAAGAAACCCATTTGACAATGATAGATTTAGAGAAAGCTTATGACTCAATTCCGAGGAACAAATATGGGAAGTATTGGAGAAATACAATATTGACAGAAACCTAATAGAAATTATTAAACAAACCTATAAAAATAACTCCGCTTATGTTAAAATGGGAAATATAATGTCTAATCCTATAAACACCTCAAAGGGATTGAAATAAGGGTGCAGTCTATCACCAATTTTATTTAATATTTATGTAGAATTTATATTAACGAAATGGAAACAAAGCTGCAAAGGTATGGGGATCCCAATAGGCAATATATTTTTGCTGACATTACAATTTGCCGATGATCAACTGGTTTTAGCGCAAGACAATTTTGATATGGAATTCATGATAAAAAGGTTGAAAAGCACATATGAATCATGGGGTCTCACAGTAAATTTACAAAAAACAGAATATCTGGCAATAAATAGCAATGAAAGAGAAAACTTAGTATTGGAAGATGGAATCCAAATAAAGCAAGTGAAACAAACTAAATATTTGGGAATGATGATGGATAACATCGAAGGTATAGGCAAAGAGAACATAAAACATAGAATTGAATTGAGTAGCAAAATAATATCATCATTAAATTCCATATGGTGGGATAAGCATATTTGGAAAGACACAAAAAAATATATTGGTAAAACATTGGTGGAATCTGTTGCAATGTACGGAAGTGAGGTATGGACAATCAATAAGTACTACAAGAATAGACTAATAGCTCTAGAAATGGATTATTTACGAAGAAGTGCCAGAAAGTCTAAATTAGAACGTGTCACAAATAAGGAAATTAGAAACAAAATGGAAGCAGAAGAAAGCATAATCGAAAGAATTGAGGAAAAGGAATTAAAGTGGTTAGGACATGTTTTAAGAATGGAAGATGAGCGATGGCCGAAGCAACTATATGAATGGCATCCTAACAGAAAGAAGAAAAGAGGAAGACCAAGGTTAACATGGAAGGAAAACATGAAGACAGTAATGCAAGGTAGAGGGCTAAGCATCGAAGATGCCCAAGACCGTAGGCTTTGGAGGTTTGGCACGGGAAGACGGCAGCAGCTGTAAAAACCCGAAGATAGATAGAGAGAGAGTTAACAAAAAGGTAAAAACAAAAAAGAAAGATAAAACAAGAAGGAAAAACAGTGTAAATGAAAAGGCGATGGGGGTGGGATACCAGAGAACTTGTCTTGGCAACATCTTTAATATATGGGTGTGGATGAGCGTTTGTTTTTTTGACAAAAATGTAGCTCGTGTACGCGAACTTGCGGGTCTAAGACATCATTGTTGTACTTGTGGAAAAAATAGGTGAATTTTTACTATTTACTGACTTTAAAAAATCGAATCATCTGTTATTACTGAACAGGCATTTTTTAAATTAAGTATTTTCTTTACATTACAGTAGTTATCCTTCAGCCCAAATGTATTTTGCTCCGCCGTAGATTTCTATCCTTAGCGCCTTCTTCTTTGAGGTCTCAGCTGTACATGTTTCTTCTCACTTCATCCATCCACTGCTTCCAGGGTTTCCCCTTCCTCCTTCTTTAGCATTCCAATCCAGCATCATTCTTGGGATTCTATAATTCTCCATCCTCTTCAGATGTAATCCTCTTCAGAGGCATTTAAAATGTATATTTGTACTTAGAAGTGATTCCAAGTTCAACTAAACTTATAGGCCTAACGGACTGCAAAATTATCGCGTGTTGCACACGAGAGGAACTCAACACTGTTACAAACAACAGAGTCGTTTTCTTTCAGGTTTATACTAGGGGTTGGCATGTAGAATGAAAGATAGTTGTTAGGCTATAAGGCGACAAATAAGTAACGGTCCCCAACTGCGAGATAACAGTGCGTGAAGGTAAGGTTTCATTATATTATTTACTAGCAAATACACGGTGTGCGCTGCTTCGCCTAAATAAATGAAAATTAATGTGCTTTTATGTTTAGTTGAATAAGTGAGAGGAAAAATAATTATAAATTTATAATTTTAGATACCCCGTGTTGATTACCCGGAGTTGCCCGGGAATCTACTTATTACGATCTTCTTGATACAAATTACATGAAATACGAAAATTAACGTGTTTTATGTTTAGTTAAATAAGTATAAGTGGACAATTTATATCGTAATTATTTTTAGATACCCCGTGCTGTTTACCCGGCGTTGTCCGGGAATCTACTCATCCCGATCTTCTTGGCATAAATGAGCTGTAAGACAAAAATTAATGTACTTTTTTATGATTAGCTGAATAAATAAAATGAAAAATAATTATAAATGTATATCGTAATTATTTTAAGATTCCCCGTGCTGATTACCCGGTGTTGCTCGGGAATCTACTTATCTCGATCTTCTTGGCATAAATGAACTAAAATACAAATTTCGTTATCGTCAGTTATCCGTAAAAGAATACCCGCCATGTGCTGCTATGTTTGCACAGGAATCTACGTACTTGTCTCGATCTTATTGGTATCAATGAAATACAAAAATGGTTATTGTGAGTTATCCGTAAGAGATAAACATATGCTGTCCAGGACTTTTTTGTAGAGCGTTTTGAGATATTCAATTCTGTGTAAATTAATTTTGTGTATTTGTTATGGTTTAGACAGCGTAAGCCATTTAAGCGTCCGAAGAGCTACTTTTTTCACGTTTTCCACTACAAATTGCTATTTTTAAGGATGTAAGAGTTGAGTATCACAACTCTCTTATAGCCTATGTTCGTCCCGGGAATCTGCTGAACATTTTGCAAAAAGCCCCATCACAATCGGATCAACGGTATAGGCACGCATAAAGTACGAAAAAAAAAAACAAACCAACACAAACAAACATTCATTTTTATATATTAGATTTTAAATGTTTTAAATGACCTTTTGCTTAGTTAACGACAACTGAGATTACAGATATATATTTTATTATCCCAACTTTTTAACTTTGATCTACCTAAACGAAATCTGGTAGATTTAAAATTTAAATAAATTAAGATAGACATTCGGTATGTATTCATAACTTAATTCTCATCCCATAATTAGAATTAAATAACAATGAGCTACATGGTCTTTATAGGAAGCCAGATATAAAATAAGAACAGTTAAATCTCGTAGACTGCGATGGGCAGGACATGTTACACGTATGGGGAATGAAAGGCTTGCATGGAAGCTTCTTGTAGGAAAGCCAGAGGGAAAACGCCCAGTTGGTAGACCAAGAATGAGGTGGGAGAATAACATTAACTATGATTTGAGGGAAGTAGATCATACAGGGAATGATTGGAAAGCATTAGCTCAGGACAGGGATGTATGGAGAGCTTATGTCCGCGCGGCCATGAACCTACGGGTTCGATAGTGCCAGTGAGTAAGTAAGTAAGTTGTTATGCTACATTTGTTCATCACTGCAACCAAAATCATATTATTTTTTTGTCAAAGGATCACAATATTGTAAGAATGCATCCTAGTGGAGAAAAAATGTTTATAACCAACATTATAGGATATAATTGATTTCTGATGTCCTATGATGTGAATTATGTTTTCCTGGAACATAAATTCCTGGGACAGTTTAAGACAGTGCAAACAGTGGTTTCTTTTTATTGTGGTATAATCAATTACTACGAATGTTTTTCTATTATATCCGCAATCAGTTTCTGTTTAAATTCGTGCACTATATATACAATCTGTATATACAAGTATGTACAAATTTCTTAGAGAGTCAGTCACTGCGAATTAATGCTCTGGCCTATTCAGAATGTTAAAAAGGAGGAGCTTTCTTTAATATAATGAACTTATTTGATAAATTCCAGGTGAAACACGACTGTGATTGTTCGTAAATCAAAATTCATTGAAAGGCGATTGGTCATTGACTCCCATTTGGGGCATCAGTCATTACAATATATGATACAAGTATTATGTCAACATTCAGTCATAAGTCTCTTGGATCGAATATAAAACACGTTATTGCTCAGCAGCCAAATACGTTTAAGCTGTCAATCAGATTGGGTACTTACTTCTCATGGACTATAGTATTCTACAATATAGGATACTAAATGAATATTGCGTCGAACCATGTTTCATTCACTTCATTTGATATCGGTACTTTTCATATTAATTTGAAATATTACATTATTATTTTAATGAGTCATTAATATTTAATTGATTTTCACAAATTAAAAATCAAATTTTTATTTTTAGATTAATGTATTTCAATGTTATACATACATAATATAAATATAAATATTTATGAACCATGTAAAACTCATTAGATATTCCATATAATTTTATAATGTCATTAATAATAATTACTGCTATTGAGCTGTTAGGTAAAAATATAATTATCAAAGAACCGATATTGTATATTCTTTTATTGTTTATCCCCTTCACATTTTGAATGAATAATTGTTTTGTGATTAATATATATATAATAATTAAAAGTAATTGTGGTCTATGCATTACTGGTTTCATTATATAAATGATGTGCCATTCAAACTTCAGAATTTTATGATTTTGAATATAAATCAGTTAAGAAACAGAAATTAACAAAACACATCACATCACTAACAATATGTAGTTAAAAATCATCACAAACTTGATATTTAATTTTAAGGGGATAATAAACATGCGCCAACTTGTTTTTTTTTTTTTTGGTTTTCCAAATGAAAGGAGATTCAAATTAGCATTATGGAAAAAAAAGACTAGTTAAAAAATAGTATCTCCAGTCGGGCGGAAAAAGCTGGAATATTAATGAATTTATTAGCTAAGTTTACTTGTTTCTTATGGTGTCTCTGTAAAAAAACAATGTTTGCGGATTTATTGATTACTTTTTTATTCAGTTATTTAGCATGATTGAGTTAAGGCCATGTGGCCTTCTCTTGCAGTCATCAGGAGAACCCCTCATTAAAAAAGGCACCAAATATTCCTGTCTTCTCAGGATACTGCCGAAAACTGGCGAGACCATCTGCATCCAGAGTTTCCAATATGAATCCTTCCATTTGGTCATAATGTTCATTATGAACATTCTATCCATAATGTTGTGGATGAAGTACATTTGCTGCCAGACTGTACATATTTAGATATTGTTTTGTCCGCTTCTCAAGAAGATGTACATTAATAATAATAATAATAATAATAATAATAATAATAATAATAATAGCTTTATTTTACCTGGCAGAGTTAAGGCCTTAAGGCCTTGTCTACCACTCAACCAGGTTTAAAAAAAATACAAACAAAAAATAGTCTTAAATCTAAATTACAATATATATATATATATATATATATATATAAACGATTACAAGTTATGAATACAATACAATTAATATTTATAATGTATTTTGATTTACTCTAAATTTAACGAATTAAATATATAATATGTACAATATATATAAAAAACAGGAAAAGATTAATGACATAGTATAAAATTAAATAAATAGAGAAAAATTAATTATTAGACAACAGGTAACTGTATAAGCGTGACTTAAAGGTACCAAGTGTGCGGCAACCCCTGATATCTTGAGGAAGGAGATTCCAGGAGCGGGCAGAGGCTACTGTGAAGGAAGTCGAATAGGAGGAAGTGCTATGAAGAGGAATTGTTAGCAGACTGCTATCTTGTGATCTAGTGTCAATATTGTGGTAAGAGGATAATTTCTCAAATCTAGACGCCAGGTAAGTAGGAATGTTGGAATTCAGAAGCTTGAAAAGTAGTGAAAGAGAGTGCAATTTACGTCTGTCAGTAAGACGGAGCCAAGAGAGGTTATTAAAGTGTTCGGAAATATGGTCATAACGGCGGATATTGAAAATGAATCGAACGCAAGCATTATGAACACGCTGCAGTCTCTGCGACAAGTCATAGTTTAGATCATTATATATAATGTCACAATAATCGAAGTGTGGTAACACAAGATTCTGCACAAGGATTGTTTTTAACGAAACTGGGAGAAAATTCTTTAAACGTCTAAGATAATGTAAGATGGAGAAAGTCTTTTTACATATGTGTTTCACTTGTGTTTGCCAGGTTAAATTTGCGTCTAGATGTAGTCCAAGATCTATTACTGAAGAAGAATAAGGGATGATTATATTATTTATAGTAATGTTTGGTAGTGTAGATATGTCAAAGGTTGTAAGCAGTCTTTGTTGTCCCATTAGAATTACTTGTGACTTGTTAGGATTTAGATTTAGACCGATACTTGAAGACCAGTTAAAGATGGATATGAGATCGTCATTCATTGTCGTGTCATTATCTTCAGATAATTATAGGGTCATCCATATTTCTACTGCTTCGGCGATACTGCTTTCCGATTTTTGACAAGTAATAATGACTTGACTGAAGATATATATGAGTGCAATTGTTTCACTTAGTAAATAATTATTTTGGGGGCACGCCGTAGCGTAGTTGTTAAGGCACTGAGCTGCAAGCCAGAGGGTCGAGGGTTTTTAAACTGACCCAAACCCTCTGGCGGCACTATGGCCCTGGGGTCGACTCAGCCTGTAATGGAAATGAGTACCAGACGCTTGTTCTGGGGGTAAAGGCGGCCGTCACGCAGGGCTGACAACCCGGCTGGCATAAAGTGCCGATTGTCTAGAAAAAGTGGGAGCCTTAACCACCTACTACCCCAAGGGCCTCCGAGCCTGTTGTGGATCACTTTTTTTTAATAATTATTTCTTACAATAACAGTGAATTTACTGTTGTTGAAATGTTGTCACTTTCGTCATTAGCAGAAACTTCAAACATTGCTTTGATGTTTATTTTTCAGAGAGGGACTTCTGTCCCTTATACGTATAGAGTATCCACGGCAAGACAATCTCTGGAACCACCATTCACACAAGTTCTGCTCCTTATCTGGATTTATTAAAAATAATTCCAAGAGTTTTAATAATATATTTGTAGGTAACAGATTATCCATAGACAGACGATTTGCAGTGTGTGAATTACAGACAGAATGTCATAATTTATTTTTTACATGTCCAAAGAATGGACCCATCTCACTTTCCTAAACAAACATTGTAGTATAAACCTAAAGAACGTCGTTATAAAGGAAGACCATAATTAAGCTGGTCTAACCAACCACACCTTGGAATCTCATAGGAACAGGCGCAAATGACCTAAATCTAAGTCCATGATGATGATGACTTACATATTATGTATCATGTATATCTCCTGACCAACCAAATGTTTCATAGAATATTCAACATTGTTCCACGAAAATCACTATTTGATCTACCACATCGTGTTCCTCCTTTCACTTTCCAATAGTTGTATTATTCTTCTATGTATTAAACTTCCTTTACCAAGCCAGTTACATAATCAAATTATAGGTTTTTATTATTGTTAGTATTATTATTATTATTATTATTATTAATATTAATAGGAAAGCCAAAGGGAAAACGCCCAGTTGGTAGACCAAGACTGAGGTGGGAGAATAACATTAACTATGATTTGTGGGAAGTAGATTATACAGGGAATGATTGGAAAGCATTAGCTCAGTATAGGGATGTATGGAGAGCTTATGTCCGCGCGGCCATGAACCTACGGGTTCGATAGTGCCAGTGAGTAAGTAAGTAAGTATTATTATTATTATTATTATTATTATTATTATTATTATTATTATTATTACAATATTTATTTATTTCCATTAAATTAGAATTAATTAATGTGCCTGGCTGTAGAGGATCTGAATGTGAACAACTTTTTTAAACATGCAGTTTAAAATTACAATACTAATTTGCACTAGATTAAAACTGTGAGACGGAAAAAAATCTGCAAAACGGTACGATTTTATATGTAAAACCGTCCTGTATAAGCCGGAAACCTTCATAACGCGAAAACGGAATGGTTTTTAAAGTACCAATAGATAATTTTTACCTCAGTAAGACGGAAAATTATTCTTAAGCACGTTCTAAATATAGTATTAATGACTACACGTGAAAATTCTGCATATGACGCTTTCTGCATTATATCGTTTTACCTTCTTGTGTTGTCATTATATTGCGGGGATACCCTTGCTTATGTGTGGCAGCGGGGAATCCCTCGCTTTTCTTTACCTGCTCACGTTACCTGCGAGGGAGTTCGTAAACTATTCAGTCGTCCTGTAGTTGAGTTCCTTCACACTTTTGTGTAACAAAGTTGTTTTGTATTGCCGAACAAACTGAGCTGTTACCTTCACTATTTTATCTGTATTTCAGTCAGTACGTTATGTATTTTAAACGTGCATGTGAAACCCTTACACTGCGTGAGAAAATTAAAGCTAATTTGGGAACCCTTTATAAGAAGGAAAACTGCCAAGACGAAAATATATTTAAGGAACTTTATATTGTATAGGTCCACCGCTGTGGTCTCGAGGTAGTGTGCTGCCTTGTCACGCAGCGGGCCCGGGTTCGATCATCGGTCGGGGCAGTTTTTCTGGGTGAGGTTTTTATCGGGGGTTTTACTCACCTGTAAGACAAATGTCAGGAAAACTTTAAGGCCCAAACGGTCCCCGAAATCATATGGCCATCATCATCATGATCATCCTTATCATTATCATCATCATCATTATCATCATCCTTCACCGGTGTGGAAAGCAACGGGAAGCTACCACACCTACACAATTCCCTAGTAAAACTGCAAGCATAGCATGAAAATGCTATGATTGCAGTGAAGGACCTGCCTTCGGGCAGAATTACTATGGATGGTTGGATGGATATTGTATAGGTGCCCATATCCATTATGTAGATAATTCATAATTGTTTATTGTATGTATAATTGAACCCCAGTGAAGTGGAAGAGAAGACCCTACGGTCTTAACTCCATCAGGTAAAATAAATAAACAATCATACATTGATTTACAATTCCTTTCCCTCTTCAACATGCTTAGGCCTACATATCCGTAACATCGCTGTCTTCATATTTTCCCCTTGTTATAGTTATATTTTTTCCCACTTCCTTTATTCTTAACTGTGTATTTTTTATTCTTTCCATTCTTGATTTTCTAATATGAGTATACATAGTGTTAATGGATTAAATTAGAATTAATTAACGTGCCTGGCTGTAGAGGATCTGACTGTGAACAACTTTTTTAAACATACAGATTAAAAATACAATATAATTCGCACTAGATTAAAACTGTGATTTTACAATAAAAGTTCAATTCGCAAGCAAAATCAAATTGTAATTGCTCTTATGGTACTTTTAGTTCAAATAGAATTGTCTACATTACAAACAGACGCTACGAATTTCAATTAGAAAATCAGAGAAAATATCCAACTGAAAGAACCAACAGCATATGTATATAATTGTACAAACTATTCCAATTAAGCTAAAAAAATATGTTTTGCTGCACCTGTTGCTTTAGCACCCCTTTGTAAACATTACCTTAAACTCATGTACTTTCGTGTAAATAGTATTATATAAGAGGCACAGACTTTTCTAATATCGTTTGTAGTGTTCACATGTAAAGAGTAATAATAGACTAATTCTGTGACAGAATTTCTCTTTAACCCATGTTTTTTCTTCATATTCTTGTCCTCTTTTAATTCTAATATCTGACAGTTTTTAAATCTAAACTACAAAAATGCACGAAAGTTTAAAAAAAAATCATACATTCACTCACCATTGATGGATTTTATAATATTTTAAAGATATGAACGAGGAATCATAATAAGATTTTACAATGCCCTATAATGATAACTAACTAAAACTAACTCGCTGACATTATCGAACCCATAGGTTCATGGCCGCGCGGACATAAGCTATCCATACATCCTTATCCTGAGATAATATATCTCAAGCATTCGTTGTATAATCTGCTTTATTCTAATCATGGTTAATGTTATTATTCCACCTCATTTTTGGTCTACCAACAGGGCGTTCTCCCTCTGATTTCCCTACACTACACTTTCATTGGCACGTCGTAGCATAGTGGTTAAGGCACTGAGCTACAAGCCGGAGGGTCGAGGGTTCAAGTCCCGTTGGGGTCAGGACTTTTAAACTGACCCAAACCCTCTGGCGACACTATGGTCCTAGGGTCGACTCAGCCCCTAACGGAAATGAGTACCAGACGATTGTTCTGGGGGTAAAGGCGGCCGTCACGCAGGGCTGACAACCCGGCTGACATAAAGTGCCGATTGTCTAGAAAATGTGGGAGCCTTAACCTCCTACTACCCCAAGGGCCTCCGGGCCTGTTGTGGAATCACTTTACTTCACTTTACACTTTCATTCCTCATTCGTGCATATATTCACTCACCATTGATGGACTTTATAAACTTTTAAAAACAATGCATAAGGAATCAGTAGGCTAATTAAAACTAACCTACTCACTGGCACTATCGAAACGGTAGGTTCATGACCGTGTGGACATAAGCAATCCATACATCCTTATCCTGAGCTAATGTTTCTCAATCATTCCTTGTGTAATCTACTTTCTTCTAATCATGATTAATGTTATAATCCCACCTCATTCTTGGTCTGCCAACTGGGCGTTTTCCCTCTGGTTTTCCTACACGAAGTTTCCATACTACTCTTTAATTCCTCATACGTGACACATATCCCGCCTCTCGCAGTATATGAGACTTAACTGTTCCTTTTATATTTGATTTCCTATAAACATCATGTAGCTCACTGTTATAGGCCTATAGCCTTGTCTATTAACTTTTTTGTTCATCTCTCTTTGGTCCAAAATTTGTCCTTAGAACTTTATTCTTAAATGTCTGTACTCGTAATATTTTCTCCTGTAAGAGTCCATGTTTCGAATATATATATATATATATATATATATATATAAATAAGAAAGTTTTCTTGGGTTTTCCGCGTCTTGGATTCAAGTTCGGCCCCTGGCCACTGACTCCGACGTTTCGGCATGATCCCACATGCCATTATCAAGGAATGATAAGTTCGAGTCATGTCACCCCAACACTGGCTGATGATCATCTACCTCTGTGATTGACACATGTGGATGTGAGGCCAGCAGCCGGCTGGTAGGCTAAGGGTCCTCTAGGCCTGTCGCGCCAGGAGAGAGAGATAAGTTCGAGTCACAGGTTTAGGTCTTATATAATTAAATAAATAGAGTCTTCGCTGTGGTCCGTTTACACAGCAAAAACTCTATTTATTTAATTATACAAGACCTAAACCTGTGACTCGAACTTATCATTCCTTGATAATGGCATGTGGGATCATGCCGAAACGTCGGAGTCAGTGGCCAGGGGCCGAACTTGAATCCAAGACGCGGAAAACCCAAGAAAACTTTCTTATTCATACTTATATCCGCGAAAATCTGCAATATAACATATATATAGGCCCTATATATATATAAATATATATTTATAACTAAGAGAATATCAGTTTTATATATATATATATATATATATATATATATATATATATTCAGTTATTTCAGAAAATTTAGGACAAGAGTCTCTGTAATGCATAATGGCATTCATTTCTAGAGTTTAGTAATGTTTAAATATATTTGTGTACCTTATTACTGTTTGTAATTATTGTTCCTAGCTATTTGAATTCAGCCATTTATTAAAAATTTCCCTCACTCATCAGTAAATATCCATTTTCGTAATAATGTATCTAATGATAAATGATGAGTGATTATTTATTCAGTCCGCGCGGCCATAAACCTTCGGGTTCGATAGTGAACATTAGTTTGTTGTTGAAAGTGATGAGATTCTTTAAAACTTCTACCATTTTTCGTGTTTAGCGCATTCGTAAACAATTCAGTTCTTCACTTCTCCAAAGAATGTAAAGTAGTTTTTTCTCTTCCATTCTTCAACTCATCTCTTCATTTGTATTCTCTCTAGACAGGATATTCTTGAGCTGGTACGGAAGTAGTCCATTTCCATCGGTATAAAATTCTCTCCAATATCTTGATTCAAGATCTTGCATTAACATCACAATGTAGATTGTGCACTAAACATGCTGTAAAGTGTAAATAGGGATTTAAAATTCCGCTGTAAACTGATACATTTTTTCAGAAAAAATCAGACTTTCTTATTTAGGAATACGAGTCATGTTTCAAATTAAATAGTTGCTCCGAAAAGAGATCTAACAAAAAAAAATCGTAAGTTGAGTTTTCAATGGGTTAGTGAGCTATTCGGAGAGTATCACGGCACGGTGCATGTAAAATTATCCATATCCTCTTCCAGGCCTGTTTTATTTATTTTTAAAAGTTGGCATTCAAGCGAATAGTGATCTATATGTAACAAAATGGCGGAAGCAGTCAAGTCATTAATAGCAGTGTAGAAAAACAATTATTGCACATGTGCACATTCATTCCACCACAGTTCCGTGAATTCTAATCAGAATCTTAGAGAAATTGAGTGAAAATAAGAAGGACACAAATAATGTAACGAAATAACATTAAGTGGAAAATAAATACTGAAAACTGATTAAGTTAGAAATGTTTCTAACTGAATCAGTGTTCAATGTCAGTTTCTATTTCTTATTGCAGCGTTTTTTAGTTAAATATGTGTTACATCAATTTTGCACTCATTTCTGTATTAAAATTATTTAGTTATCCATCCATAGTAATTCTGCTCGAGGGCAGGTCCTTCACTGCAATAATAGCATTTTTCATGTTATGCTTTCAGCTTTACTAGGGAATTATAGGTGTGGTAGCTTCCCGTTGCTTTCCACACCGGTGAAGGATGATGATGCTGATGATAATGATAAGGATTATGATGATGATGGCCATATGATTTCGGGGACCGTTTGGGCCTTAAAGTTTTCGTGACATTTGTCTTACAGGTGAGGAAAAAACCCCGATAAAAACATCACCCAGAAAAACTGTCCCGAGCGGGGATCGAACCCGGGCCCGCTGCGTGACAAGGCAGCACGCTACCTCGAGACCACAGCGGTGGACTATTTAGTTATTAGCATGTTATTTTGCATTCAAATTGACTGTACGATTCAAATAGGATGATAGATTAAAATGTATGATATAATAAATATTATACGTTTTTTTTCGTTTTCTCAACAATTTGTAGTTTGTTGGTTAGATCTCTTCTCGGGGCAACTATTCAGTTCTAGAACACAGGACTTGAAACTTTTTATGACTTTCCTCAGTATTTTTTATTTGATGTTGGCTGCAGGACTCCTCATAAGTAACTATAAGTTATAATTAGGTCATGTGCAGCCGGCAAACGACCTATCTTCACGTGCTTCCTGGAGAAATATTGTTTTTTTCCAGATACGTCGAGTATCAAGTAATCATCTACCTCTGCAGGCTTCCATATGAGAAATATCTGGAAAAGCATCCAAGTTGTTCTTGCCCTCGCATGTAGGCGTATTAGGAGGTGCGAGGGACTGACCAGCTAGTTATGTCTGGATTGTGAACCAGTGAAGCTATATCAAGAGCGAAGGCAATAAATTGTTATAAGTGAAACCGTCAGCGAGTATAAATAATATCAATTAAATAGATTACGTAGGAAGATATTTTATTAGCAACAAATTATTTGTGAAAAAATATTGGTTCCATCCATAGTAATTCTGCCCGAAGGCAGGTCCTTCACTGCAATCATAGCATTTTCATGCTATGCTTGCAGCTTTACTAGGGAATTGTGTAGGTGTGGTAGCTTCCCGTTGCTTTCCACACCGGTGAAGGATGATGATGATGATAATGGTAAGGATGATAATGATAAGGATGATGGCCATATGATTTCGGGGACCGTTTGGGCCTTAAAGTTTTCCTGACATTTGTCTTACAGGTGAGGAAAAACCCCGATAAAACCTCACCCAGAAAATTTGCCCCGACCGGGGATCGAACCCGGGCCCGCTGCGTGACAAGGCAGCACGCTACCTCGAGACCACAGCGGTGGACAAATATTTGTTATTGTGAAATAAATTATGTGAAACCGTCAGCGTGTATGAAGAGTCGACAATTAAATATCGATTACACTGATCAACATGATTTTTGTCCCATGAGTACCAATAGTTGTACTTAATGCAGTTTTTTTATCGTATATTCAAATATGTATTCGGAATTTCTCCATCACCCACAGTTTTTTTATTTCAATTTCATTTAATGGATTTAAACAATTATTTTTTAATAAACTTTTTTGGTCCATTTTTCCATTGTAAAATAAAACCATATTAGCTAACTCAGGAGATTTCAGCTGTGGAAAAGAGATATCAAGGCAAATGGAATCCTAATATGCTGGCCGATTATTGTTGGACCATCAAGAGGGATGCTCCACAGGCGAAATATATCAGATAATCGTTAATTTCTTACTTTCTAGGTGAGTCCGAATGTTCGAATACTGTGTAGTTACGAATGTAGAAAATATTAAAGTGTTTGAAATTATAAATGCCTGTCTCTCGGAAAACTTTGCATGATGGAGAAAAACCGATATCATATTTGAATTCAGGAGAACAAAAATGCTATCAGAATCACATATTTTTCTTTCTGAGACAAAACAAAAAGTTTATTTTTTGTTGCTCAGTGTTATTTGTGAAGAAAGATTGGTTATTGTGAAATAAATTAAGTGAAACCATCAGTGATTATAAAGATTGATTATTGTTCAATAAATGAAGTGAATTTGGAAATTTTGTACAAACATCTGTGAAGTTAATTCAAGAAATTCCATATGAATACTACATCCGCCACAACATAAATTTAGTTGTAGGCGTTCATCTTTTAAATATTTGATGGCATGCTCGAGTGCAAAGTATTAAAATTTTAATATAGGCCTATCTGGGAGCGCTATACAGATCCTACTTTATTCTGTTATTTTAACCATCATCATAATCATCGTCCACTTCAAGGACTAGATGCAGTTGAGAAATTATTTGCCACATATTCAAAGTACAGTAAAATCTGTCTTAGCCGGCCGGAACCTTTATAAGAAGGGAACTTGTAGAGACGGAAAAAAATCTCCAGACCGGTTACGATTTTACATATATAAGCCGGAAATCTTCATAACGCGGAAACGGAATTTTTTGAAAGTACCAATAGTTAATTTATACCTCCGTAAGACGAAAAATTATTCTTAAGCACGTTCTAACAACAGTATTAATGACTACACGTGAAAATTCTGCATATGACACTTTCTGCATTTCGTATATCGTTTTACCTTTTTGTGTTGCCATTGTATTGCGGGAATACCCTTGCTTATGTATGACAGCAGTGAATCCCTCGCATTTCCTCGCCTGCTCATGTTATTTGCGAGGGAGTTGGGAAACTCTTCAGTCTTCCTGTAGTTGAGTTACTTCTCGCTTTTGTGTAACAAAGTTGTTTTGTATTGCCGTGCAAACTGAGCTGAGTTACCTACACTATTTTATCTGTATTTCAGTCAATACGTTATGTATATTAAACGTGCATGTAAAACCCTTACACTGCGTGAGAAAATTCAAACTAATTTGGGAACCCTTTATAAGAAGGAAAACTGTCATGACGGAAATATATTTAAGGAACATTCATGTTCCTTCATAGACAGGTTTTACTGCTTTTCAATTTTTTTTTCACTCAATAGTCCGATACTTGAACGTTTTTTTAACATTTTTACACGCTTGATATTAGCTTGACCTGTATCTCTCTATCTATCTATCTATCTATCTATGTAACTGAATCGTTCAACGCGATTTTCACCCACTTAAAATCATTGGATCGTCTTGAAACTTTGTATACTTGTAAATGACCCATAACAATACAATAATTTCATTTTTTTCTAAAATCCTGGCTAGAATCATCAGAAAATAAAAAAGTGTCTTTGTATCTATGTAACGGAATCTTTGAACACGATTTTCATCCACTTGGAAACATTGGATCGACTTGAAACTTTGTATACTTGTAAAGGACCCGTGACAATACAATAATTTCATATTTATTATAGTGTTAATACGACCCGGGTTCGATCCTCGGTCGGGACAGTTTTTCTGGGTGAGGTTTTTATCGGGGGATTTCCTCACCAGTAAGACAAATGTCAGGAAAACTTTAAGGCCCAAACGGTCCCCGAAATCATATGGCCATTGCAGTCATCATCATTCATATTCGTCTTAGTTTAAGCTTCGGATTAGGGACTCTCCTGGCGCACCATCATCCATCATATCATCGGGGCAACGTAACCCCGCCTTCCACACGCCCCAACCTCAAAAGTGGGTTACAAGTACGCCATGCCAGGAGAGAAACCAGGAATGTCGAAAGACAAACATGGGGCATTTGAAAAAAAAAGTGGTAATACTATAACCTATTAGTTTAAAGACTTTTGGTAACACCCAGAGCAGCTCTTAACTGTTTAGCGTTAACTTGTCTATCTGATTAGGAATCCAATAAAGAAGCAAAGTGGATACCATGCTCCATTTACAGGCTTAATTGGAAAACGTGAGTAATTGCATATACTCGTGTTAAATTGAGATTGAATTTAATGACCAAATGCACACAGGACCCGGGTCTATATATTTTTTTTAAATCTGTCAAACCATCCGTGTATTTTTAACTCCATTAACTCATTTTCTAATATAGAAGATATCAAGGGCCTACAGTTTGATTGTAAAAACATACAGTAAATTGGGTTGATTAATTGGAAAATTGTTGAAAACCCAGTCATATGTCAGCTTGTTTAGTAGAAGATATTTTACTCCAGTTACTTATAACTCGCAAAGAATTCCTAATATTCCAATATACTATATACTTACGTACTTACTCATTCGCTGGCATTATCAAACCCGTAGGTTCATGGCCGCGCGGACATAAGCTCTCCATACATCCCTATCTTGAGCTAATGCTTTCCATCATTCCCTATATAATCTACTTCCCTGAAATCATAGTTAATATTATTCTCCCACATCATTCTTGGTCTACCAACTGAGCGTTTTCCCTCTGGCTTTCCTACAAGAAGCTTCCATGCAAGTCTTTCATTCCCCATACGCGCAACATGCCCTGTCAATCGCAGTCTACGAGACTTAACTGTTCTTATTATATCTGGCTTCCTATAAAGACCATGTAGTTCTTTGTTATGAAGTCTTCTCCATTCACCTGTCTGTTCATCTCAGTTTGGTCCAAAAATGTTCCTAATTCTCAAATACTCGTATTCTCCTTTCCACCTTAAAGTAAGAGTCCATGTTTCGAACTTATATAATATAACTGGTGAAAATATGAAGATGTAATCCAATTTTGCTATTTAGGCCTTCTTATGAACAGCGACTGTAGGTGTATTAAAGCTGGAATCCATGCTGGAAAAAGGCCATGTTTTATGAATATACAACTATTTAAAAATCAGTTCACAAAACTGAAAGTATACAGGATGGTGGTCCGTCCTGTAGTTACATCTGGCTAGAAATATAGGCTAAATTCTAATTGTACAAAGGAAAAGTCGCTTATCTAAAGGAGTAAACTTCGTGCAATCACCGAGTTTCGTCCCCTCTCCTCTTTTCTTCACTATCTCTCTCACAATACACCTTACACCATAAACACTTAAACACTAATCCTATACATTCCTCTGTACAAAATAACCGTACAGTGAATTCAGTATTGTTCGAGGTATAGAAATGTACAGCCGTTGAAAAAAAAAAATGATGGCGCAACTCTTGATGATGGAAAGTAAGAGTTTTGAAGAGCGATTCACACCAGTACGTTGTTACATGTTCTGACTCATTTGATTATAAAGCGGACGGCGTAAGTCACTCTTCAGGCAGCATTTGTATCGTTCGCTTCTGTGGAGCAGTCGGTAAGATGCTCTTTTTCCGACGACGCGGGCCCACGTTCGATTCTGGTCAGGTATATATGTTTTTTTTATTTATTATTATTTAATAACGTCGTTAATTTTCATAATGCCTACATGTTACCAGGATTCGTTATATAAATAAATTTGTACATATATGGAAATATTCCCGGTCGGGACAGGCTCCTTGGTGAGATTTTTTCGGGTATTTTTTTCTCACCTGTAAGATAAATGTCAGGAAGCGTAGGGCTCAACGGCCCCCGAAAATCATCCGACCATCATCATCCTTATCATTATCATCATCATTCTTCACCGGTGTGGAAAGAAACGGAAAGCTACTACACGTACAGTTCCCTAGTAAAGCTGCAAAGCATAGAATAAAAATGCTATGATTGCAGTGAAAGAACTGCCCTCGGGCAGAATTACTATGGAATGGAATATATGGAAATAAATAAATTAAAGGAAACAGCTTATATATACAGAAAATTAATAACGATTTTAACGTCTCATTACTTTGTTTACAAAACACATGGCATAATAAAATTATTTATTTCCATTACTAATACAAAATGCGTCTGATTAATTTAAATTAAGTTAATATCTAATTTCATTATACAAGTTAGTCCTGAAGTACTGTATCGCTTCATACAGACAATTTCTAGGAGAGATGGTAGTGGTCTAGAGGAAGGAGCTTTGGTTTCCCATGCATGAGGTCCCGTGTTTGATCCTGCTGTTATGTTTTTTTTCTCTCATCCTTATTTCAATAAATTTTCTTTCTTTTGTTTAAATTATTTTGCTTTGTTTTATTTGCAATAGGCCTATTTACCGCACTGCTTATTTACACGAAATTGTTTTCCATTGCACGACACACAACGAAATAGAACGGATTCAGTTTTTCAAATAGTTGTATACTTGTGAATCAAATAGCTGATCTCTGATCATGCGCAATGGCTTTGTTCTGAGACTTGAAAATGATCTGTGCGCCATCAATTATTTCAAAGGCTGTACAATAAATTATTGTTTTAGTTTGGCACATTGATGTTATAAGATTAACTAATTGGAGGTGTTGAAGAATACAAATATATATATTTTTAGAGGAATTAAACCCAATGGGTACAACTAGGACACGACACTTACCCAGTCCCAAGGTTGAGATTTTAAAAATCCCTTATCCCGCCGGGAATCGATCCTAGGTCGCTGGAGTGGAAGGTAGGGACTCCACCGACTATGCCACAGCGAGTATTTTAGTTTGTTACTGTGATGTTAAAAGATTAATTCATCTCATCAGAAGTAATATTTTCTTTCTTATCTGAAATTATTTAAAATTATTAAATAGATGAAATGAAGGCTAAGAACTAAAATAATTGGATATAAATTGAATAGCTTTTAATAAACTGAATAATTTGATTTGGTACAACGACATTGACTCTTGGTCCACGAACTAACGTATAAACCTTAAATTAATCATTTTAAGGTAAATATTTAAATTAATCCTTGATAGATATAAAATAAATTACAACGATTCTATAGAGGTACTAATTTTTAGTTTAAAATTTAATATTTTATATCATTATGATTGTTGTGTTGTTTCGGAGGAGGCCCCGACATTGAGCTGATCACTCCATTCTTGCGTGGTGAAAATTTATGTGTGTAATTCATAGTTAAAATCCCTCTCCCGACAGGTCGTGTTACTGTAAGGCCCGGGTGACGGGTGACACGTAAAAGTACCTATGAGGTGAGAGGTTAAACTGCGGTAACGGAATGGAATACTAATCTGATTAAATAATTAATATTTTACCGTCACAGGTATTCACTATATCATCCAGTTCACTATGCAAAAAGTAAACAATTCAACTTATGTTTTCTTTGTTTTCAGTCATTCTTAATTTGCCTTCAGACGATAATAATTGACTTCTGGCAAGCTTACCTATATTATTAAACATATGTGCGCAGGTGCAGAGTCAGTCTCTCTCTCTCTCTCTCTCTCTCTCTCTCTCTCTCTCTCTCTCTCTCTCACACACACCCACATCTCCATGCTTTCCAAAAATTCATATGACACTCGGGCGTATAACTGGAATACTGTATACATACAACAAAACTAACAATCAAATCTTCTTCATCATCATCATCCGGTATCATCTCAGCTGCCGCCGTCTTCCGGAAACCAAACGCCATTCCTCTCTGTCCATCCAATCATCTTCCTCCAATACTCTGATATTCTTAGCCGCTTGTACTTCTTCTATCCAAGTTTCCTTTGGTCTTTCTCTCTTCCTCCTTTCCATTGCGATCAATTCCATAACGATTTTAGGCAATTTTTGCTCTGGCTTTCTTTTGACATGGCCATACCACTGTAATCTTTTCCTTTCTATAATGTCTATGATGTCCTGCTCCTCTTGTACACCCATAATTTCCCTTATTTCTTTATTTCATATTCTATCCATTCTAGATTTTGCAGCTGCTCTTAAAACATCAATTTCTGAACTTAAAATTCTTTTCATTTCCCTGGTAGGAATTTGCCAAACTTCAGCACTATATGTTAAAATGCTCTGAATTAAGGTTTGATGTGTTTGTAATTTTCTAATTTTTGTAATATTTTTGCTCCACCAAATAGAGTTTAAAGCATTTATTGCTTGTTTTGTTTGTGTGATTCAATTTTTATTTCCACTGTGTTATCGCCTGAATGGTCTAATTTTGTTCCTAAATAAGTGCATTCAATACTAAACTTATACGTTAAAATACAAGAGTTGTGAAATTGCATAAAATACCATACATAATTATCGATATTAGTATATACTAATTCGAGAATAAAGTACTTAGGACAATTTTTGGACCAAAGAGAGATGAACAAACAGGTGAATGGAGAAGACTACATGGTCTTTATAATAATAATAATGTATAGCGCACAATGTGCAAAGATTAGTTAATCTATATTAGTTTATCTGTCCATACAGAATCCTGTCAGAGATTGCCCTCTGTTTTTGCACTTTAGCACATGGTATCTCTCGCATAACATGCCGCATCGCTCGCACACGCATTCTGTTCCCGGGTCATGAAACTGTTTCGTTTTGCACAGTCTGTGATGGAAGCTGTGTACTGCTAGCCGGGTCACTAGGTGTCGTAGTTCGTAGTTCGGCTTCTTCCAGTCTTCTGAGATCATGGCATCGGTGTTGTAGAAATCGGTCCAAATGGATTCTTTTTTCAGCTGCAGCTCTCTTAGTACAGTATTATAGCTCGCTGTAGATGGCAGGAACAGTTTCAATCGGAGCTCTTCTATGAGAAATAGCTCCTTTGGTCTTTATAGGAAGTCAGATATAATAAGAACAGTTATGTCTCGTAGACTGCGATGGATAGGACATGTTGCACTATGTGGAATGAAAGACTTGCATGGAAGCTTCTTGTAGGAAAGCCAGAGGGAAAACGTCCAGCCAGTTGGTAGACCAAGAATGAGGTGGGAGAACAAGATTAACTATGATTTGAGGGAAGTAGATTATACAGGGATTGATTGGAAAGCATTAGCTCAGGATAGGGATGTATGGAGAGTTTATGTCCGCGCGGCCATGAACCTACGGGTTCGATAGTGCCAGGGAGTAAGTAAGTAAGAACTATACCTCAAAATGTAATATCTACTATATTAACACTTAGTAATTACTTCGCATCATATTATTGCGCTCTTAGAACTAGTTATTTTATTACTATTGTTGATATTATTATTATTATTATTATTATTATTATTATTATTATTATTATTATTATTATTATTATTATTATTATTATTTTTATTCCGCATTATATCATTGTACTCTTAGAACTGTATTTTAAGTGAATTTTAATTCGTCAGTAAAAGAAATCTCTAAACATGTAGTATTACTTTGTAATGAGCAAGTTGTTAATAAATAAATAAATAAATAAATAAACACAGTCGCACACAAACACACTCACTCAATCATTCATTCATAGTGAATTCTTATGGACTGATAATCGCTGCTGTGCTAATACCAAAAATCATAATTCAAAACGAATAAAACCAGGGCTAATGGACTCCATTTTTGGAATACAGGGCCCCTTATCCTCAAGAGAGGAATCCAAGAATCACCCACCACTGGCTATCTGCGAATCGTAGGATAATTCGTCTTTGCCTTTGTCTTCCACAATGACTTGCTTTGTTTGCAGAGATATCCTTCTCTAAATATACACATCATTTACGACACGTGGCTTGATTATATCGATGGTCCAGAACCATACTGTTCAAAGTCCATTTTGTAGAATTCTTGTTACGTCTCTTGTGTTTCATGTCCCGTGTCCATGTGTATTGTGAAAATGAACACGAATTCGACATTTCGGTTAAAAATGCTATACAGAATATCATATTCCTGTTTTATTCTCACAATGCGCATGGATATTTTTTTTAACAGTCTTCATATGACAGCATGCTCCACTACAGTTTTCTGCAGTACTACATGCTTTGGTTTAGCAATATTAAAATATCTCTATCATTTTATGTGTGTTGATATTCCTGACTATGCATTTATAGTGTTCTTTACTAGTTCTAAAGTGTGAAATTATTTTTCTATTTTCGATTCCTTAAAATGTAATTTTGAGTTATTGTGACGCTAAATTGTTCTATTTCGTTGTGGTTGTTATTTGCATTTCAAACAATGCTCTCTGTTAATTATACTTAAGCAAGTTATGGTTCCTCTTGGCACTAACAAGTTATGATTAATATTTACAGTTGCATTATATTGTTCCTATTAGCACTTACTTAACCCATAAATTGGCGAAACAATACTTTCTAGTGCCCGTAATTCAAGTGTTTCGGACCGCAAAAAAAATAAAATCATGTAAAAGTAAGTTATTAGCATGTGACATAAAATATTCATTTCATAACAAGAATAATTATTCTACGAGATGAACTTAGAACAATATGGTTCTAGGCCATCGATATGTTGAGTAAATTTAAAATAGAGCACATTAACGTCATCTATCCGCCCAGTGCTCAATCACAAGTACAAAAGATGCAGTGGGTGGCATTGCAACACGCACACATATTTAAATAATCTTGGCACAATGAATAGCTTCACAAACATCCCTATAGAAACACGCTGTAGATCTACAATATTTTATAAGGAAAACAGTGTAAAATTATAATTACATCTGAGACAAGCTTTCTGGTGAGGCCTATGTAAAGCAAGGTAAGCGTTGGCATTGTGAAATGTGTGTGAACACAAAGATATTGTTTGAACCATGGTAATTGCGAGGCAACACCTCACTGAGCAGGCCTTGTTTCAATTGAAGTACAGTTCTACGTAAACACTTGAGTGGTTTGCTAACGACACCTAGAATACCGAACCAAACCTGTATTGTCTAAGACTTATTGAAACATGTTCATTGTAAACAACAGCACCCTCTCTGCCGATTCAAAACTTAGTAGTTCAAGTAGAATTCAAACGTCCTCCACATAACCAAAGATCATTAAAGTTTAATAATAATAATAATAATAATAATAATAATAATAATAATAATAATAATATGCATGGAAAATTGAAAGAAGGAACTGAAAATAAAGACCAAGAACAACCTGGAAGAATAACATTCAAAATTCAGTGTGGAAATTTGGTGTAACAGATGAAGACACAGAGGACAGAGAACGATGGAGAACTTTAATTAAGGGGAATTTTTTAATGTTTGTTGTAAACTGAGAGTCTATACGTCCGTAGTCATTTATATTTATTAATTTTTAATTCAAGTTAATTACTGAGATTGTTTGGAGAAAATCCTCAATGATGAGGAAAATTCTCAAAATGAATAATAATAATAATAATAATAATAATAATAATAATAATAATAATAATAATAATAATAATAATAATAATCACAATAATCCATCCATCCATAGTAATTCTGCCCGAAGGCAGGTCTTTCACTGCAATCATAGCATTTTCATGCTATGCTTGCAGCTTTACTAGGGAATTGTAGGTGTGGTAGCTTCCCGTTGCTTTCCACACCGGTGAAAGATGATGATGATGATAATTATGATGATGATGGCCATATGATTTCGGGGACCGTTTGGGCCGTAATGTTTTCGTGACATTTGTCTTACAGGTGAGGAAAAACCCCGATAAAAACCTCACCCAGAAAAACTGCCCCGACCGGGGATCGAACCCGGGCCCGCTGCGTGACAAGGCAGCACGCTACCTCGAGACTACAGCGGTGGACAATAATAATAATAATAATAAACTAACTAACTAACCCCCTGGTAGTATCGAACCCGTAGGTTCAAGGCCTCGCAGACATAAGCTCTCCATATATCCCTATCCTATGTTAATGTTTTCCAATCATCCTCTGTTTAACCTACTTTCCTCAAATCATGGTTAATGTTATTCTCCCACCCCATTCTTGGTCTACCAACTGGGCGTTTTCCTTCTGGTTTTCCTACAAGAAGCTACCATGCACGTCTTTCATTCCCCATTCATGCCACATGTCCTGCCCATCGCAGTCTATGAGACTTAACAGCTATTATTATATCTGGCTTCCTGTAAAGACCGTGTAGTTCATTGTTAAGTAGTCTTCTCCATTCACTTGTCTGCTCATCTCTCTTTGATCCAAAAATGTTCATAGTGAAATGATATTCTCCCATCTCATCCTTGGCCTACCATAACCCTCTTTCATTCACCATTCGTGCCACATGTCCTACCTCGAAGTCTACAAGTCTTAACTGTTCTTATTATATCACTTTACCATACGAACGAGATACAACTTTGCTCCAGCTATATACCTACTTCTCATTATTCCTCTTCATTTCTTGATTCGGATACGCGCGTCTGAAATTCCTTTCTCAAGTATATCAAGGATTTTTGACCAAACAAGTTTCAAAAACAAGCTTACTGGATATTTTCTAAGACCATAATATCGGTATTCTTCTTTTATATTTTACACTTTTGTCATAAATCCAACAATTTAATCAAATTACAGTTTATTGATATTATTATTATTATTATTATTTATTTAATTTAGCAGATTTCACAATGTTTCGCATTTCCCTGCGTCCAGCCTCAGAACTGGGTTACAATTTCGCCAATGTCAGAAGATAAAATTAGAAAGAGAACCTAGTTTCATTTCAGGAAAAAAAGTCACAAATCCCTCTTGTTGCTTTGTTTAAGCAAGAACTCATAAAAATGCCAGAAAAAGTATTACAAATCTGTAATTTAATGCTTTGTCTGTTCTCAAAATTTGGATTTTTATAGGCCTTTATTTGGTTTCATCAATGATCAAATTAAATGAAGAAAGAGGTACAAAGAAGAAACAATCTTCATTTTGACGATGAATGCATTTTAAATTGTTTAAGTAGTACGTCTGGAAAAACAAATATAAATTAATTTAAGTGCTTGTTGAAAGGATAAAAAAGTTATATTTTTTTCTGTCGTGCTTCCCAATGAAATGTTCTATTTCACTAAGCAAACTTAGTTACCTGTGAACACACGTTCTATATATCATCATCACTTTTTTAATATCCTGTATGATACATGAGATGTTTGATTTTTTCTCGCCTTATCAACAGCTCAGCATTACTGTGATTGGTTTTATCACGTTCTTACATAACTGCTTCATGCTCATATTTCTGTTTCATTTCTGTTACTGGAAAAAACATGACAGGGAGTTCCACAATCTTTATGGGAAACCAAATATACTACGATGGACAGGACATGTGGCACAGATGGGTTTGAATGAGAGGCACGGAAACTATTTTTTAAAAATCACCTAAATTCTAGGAGTATTTATTGACAACAACTTAAATTGGAATACACAAATAAACCATACATGCAAAACAGTCTTCTCAATAATACATTCATTAAATCGCGTAAGAAATTGTCTACCATTCGCTCTAAGGAAAATGTTAGTGGAAACACTTGCAATGCCCCATTTTGATTATTATGACACTCTTTTTACAGACTTTAATATCATTTACACTCAATGACTTCAACGTGTTCATAATTCTTGCGCACGTTTTATTTGTGGTATTCGCAAATTTGACCATGTTACACCGTCCCTGGAACAATTATCGTGGCTTCGTCTCAAGAGATCGTAGAACTGTCCATTCACTATCCCTTCTCTATAAAATCCTTCACACATCATCGCCTAATTATTTATCACGCCGCTTCATCAGACTATCCGACACACATAATCTTGACACTCGATCCCATCAGCACATTGTCCTTTATATCCCTCCTCATCACACTGTATATTATTCATCATCTTTTACGGTGTCACTTACCAAAACATGGAATTCCCTTCCGCCCTATGTCAGAGACTGTCAATCTATAACATCCTTCAAAAACAAATTAAAGAATTATTTAATAACAAACTAACTTATACACCTCACTGATAGTATTCTTCTAACAATTAATACATTTAATTATCTATGAAAATAATATTAAGATTAACAAATATTTGCTTTTGTTTTGTTTTAAATATTGTACAAACGTAAAATTAGTTTTCTATATCTCATTATTTTTTTTTGTTTTATATATACATTAGACAGGGACAATTTAATATGTCTTGATTGTATACATTTTATTATTAGTTTTAGTCTTAATTTTAACTAACATTAACTAGTTGCATTATAGATCGTAATATAATATATATTATCTTTTTGATCAAATTTTTATTTAGTATTTAATATTAGAGTTCATTGTGATTGTTATATTCTGATGTAATATATGTTTGCCCTGGTAAGTGGAAGAGAAGGCCACATGGCCTTAACTCCACCAGGCTAAATAAATAAATCTAAAAAAAAATCTAAAAAAATCTAAATACCCCCACATTTGGAGCCCAAGAAGAGCTTCAGATATTCTTGATACTTGCCGACGGTTATATTATGACATTGGTTATAATTCGAGGTAGCGAAAGTTAATCAATATGTTTATTCACATCTCCACTGCAATAAATTGCTTACATGTTTAGTGAAGTTAGGTAATATAGTTTAGATAAGGAGGATGAGGTAAAGTAATTTATATAAGTAAAATTGTATTTATTTAAGTAACGTACTGAGGATGAAACCGAATAAGGTCCCGAAAACCGGTCTAAGAAGAAGAAGAAGAATAAGAGGTGAGGTGATATAATTTTATCTACATAAAATATCTCATGGTGTTAATTTATAAAAGTCAAAAGTAGTTTATTTTAGGAAGGTTAGATTGGGTAGATACTCAGATACGTGCCGGCACCGGGTTTCACCTTCTCTCTTCTTCATCTTAACTCAATACAACACAATTTACACAACACAAACACATAACCATACACTGATCCTAAAGTGTTCTGCCGATGTGACGCGTATATTGAAAATGTTTATTATTATTATTATTATTGTGGCGAGTATTACCACGCTCTGATAACTATTAGACGTCACTGCTACCTTCCGGGATCGCTGGGTTATGATACTGCTGTACTTAGTAAAGGATTCCAAACATTCAACGAAGTTATTTACGACAAAACAGCCTGCCTCGGGCCCATAGAAGGCGGCTAACCATTCATCTTTCTGTTTCCACTTGAACATGCATATGAGTATAGCACTGATTATGATTTGCATGGATTGACCTAATTTCGTTATGGGATAGAGAACAATGGCTATTCTTTAAATAACAAGAATGGGCGTAACATAAAATATTGGTTTTTAATACAAAAATAAGTGTGGATTATTATAAAAAATAAAGTAATATAAATAACAGAACTATATCTTGGAACAATCAATCAAAGCCCCATAATAAACAAAACATAATAAGATAACGACGTACCATTCAAACAATCACACTCAAACGTCTCTAAGCAGAATCGAAAGTCCTTCTTCCATGCTGACTTAGATCAAATTAAATCCAACCATTCTTCGGTATACAATCCACATGCTTATCTTCTGCATTACCATGCTAACTTCACCCTTTGCATGGTACACTAGAGTAGGATTCCAACACTGAATCCACTCGTAAAAAACCCAAACGCCACTTGTTAGGCCGATCGACTGACTGTTTAAGTCCACTGAGATTGCCGAGCATATATCAGGTTCGCCAGGAGAAGGGATGTGCGCTACCAAGATGCGCAATGGAAAGGGTAAAGAAGGAAGGGGTAACCACACGGAACACAGGAACATTGGCAGGCTTCACAAATGTTCGTAAGCGGGAAGGAGCACGAAGATGATAACTGAACCGCAAAAGGCACTTTCGGTTCATTATTATTATTATTATTATTATTACGAAGATGATAACTGAACCGCAAAAGGCACTTTCGGTTCATTATTATTATTATTATTATTATTATTATTATTATTATTATTATTATTATTATTATTATTATTATTATTATTATTATTGGCATAGCCCATTGTTGAGCCATAGCCTCTCCTTTATTAGGAGTTATTAGATCAAGTTAACTTTCAGTTCGTAAATTAATGAGTCATTTTTTAACATCTTACCTCATATTTTATGTTTCTTCAAACACGGGAACTAGTTTTCGAGAGAAGGATCTCTCTCATTTTCAACCGACATTATGACTGTCGGTTGAAAATGAGAGAGATCCTTCTCTCGAAAACTAGTTCCCGTGTTTGAAGAAACATAAAATATGAGGTAAGATGTTAAAAAAATGACATTAATTTACGAATTAAGAACCTCATAATGTTATTTCCCATATTTAACTATGAAACTTTCAGTTACCTTATTTGCCCATAGATGTTATGAATGCCATACGGTCAACACATTATCTCAATGAGACTCTAACAGGCAACTAAGGTATTATTAGGACGTAGAAGTCTGTGAATTATGCCTAGAGGCCTTTCCTTATTCAGGCTTAAGGATTTTTTACGAGCCTGAAAATCTTTAGACTCGGAACCCACGGCTTAGAATCCCACCCAGAGGACTTGCTACTTGGATTTTTTCGTCCTAAAAAAACCCGTGACCCTCGAGACCAGAGGCAAGGAACATAACCACCAAAAAATTAAAATAGTCGCATTAACGCCGTCTATTACGAAACTATAAAGGGTTTTTAAATTATCAAATTGGCACAACTGTTTAATATTTCTCATAAATAGAGCAAGAATAAAAATAACTGTAGACTAAGAGCAAATTAGAATGTGTAAACTAACTCATTTAGCTTCATCATGAAATGCTATTTTTATAAAACAGCGTGTCAAATATGTTCCGTTATGTTCCTTTATCACAAACTGCGCTGCTCTAAATTTTTATGGTAACTATAAAGTAGACAGAGTTCAAATATTGACAAGAGGTGTGCCACAAATTGTGAAGCTAAAATAGAGGGTTGGTTTTAATAGGCTACAGTTTGCTGATTCGCCCGCACTGGTGTTTACAGTTCGTAGCTCATTGCACTGCAATCAATTGCAATCAAGATAGCTTTTTGTATTCTGGTGATACAGGCGACGTTTTTAAATTCAAAGCGGCATTTCTATCTCAGTGTTCAAACATGTTAAAGGGAAAATATAGCTTTTTAATCGACGTGACTCTACTTTCACATAACACTGCTTTATTTTATGTCAGAAAGTAACTTTACGAGTCATAATGGATATTGTCTTTGAGATGTTTTATTTGTATATTTTGGACACGTGAAGAGGATGTGGGAAATTTTGAAGAAGTGACTGAATTCAAATACCTCGGAACAATAATCTCAAATAAGGATGATATGTACAACGATCCCCAAGGGAAAGAAGGGAAAAACATAATATAATTTTTATTATTTTCTTTCCATTATGGATTAAAATTTTGATTAATAAAGGAAACTTGAAGGGAATGCATAATTAAAATAATTGTTAATGTTAGAAGTGAATACATAATAAAGTAAAATATTCATATATTTTCACTTATAATCATTAAATAAATATAGGCTCAATTCTGGAAATGCATGTTATTATGCATTACAGGGACTGTTGTCATCCCAATCCCAACACCTTTCAAAGAATTTTAATCTGAAAATATATAAAACTGTTTATTTTATCAGTTACATTGTATGGATGCGAAACACGGACTCTTAATTTAGGGGAGGAAAGGAGATTACGAGTATTTGAGGATAAAGTTCTTAGGAACATTTTTAGATCTAAGAGATATGAAGAGACAGGTGAATGGAGAAGACTACATAACAGTGAGCTACCTAGTCTTTATAAGAAGCCGTATATAATAATAACAGTTTAATCTCGTAGATTGCGATGGACAGGGCTTATGACATGAATGTGGAATGAAAGAGGTGCATTGAAGCTTCTAGTACGAAAAGCATAGGGAAATCTTCCAGTTGGTAGACAAAGAATGAGGTGGAAGAATAACATTAACCATAATCTGAAGGAAATAGATTATACAGAAGATGTTGGAGAACATTAGCTCAGGATAGAGATGTACGGAGAGCTTATATCCGCGCGGCCACGAATATACGGGTTCGATAGTGCCAGTGAGTTAGTTAGTTAGAAGAGGATGAATGACGTTAGATTCCCAATTGGAGTTTAGAGTGGATTGATTATAAATCGGAGGAAAATAAGAGGGAGGCCTAAGAATACATGTATAGAGGGAATTATGAATTTGATGAAAGACAGGGGACTGCAGGATGGTGACTGGAAGGATAGAGATGAATGGAGGAAAGAAACCAAAACTTAATATTGGGAAGATGTTGTATACATTAAAAAACTGTTAAATAAATAACTTATAAAGTTTCATATATGGTCTATCCACGGTCGGGACAATTTTTCTGGGCGATGTATTTATTTTTCGGGGTTTTATTACCTGTAAGACAAATGTCAAGAAACTATAAGGCCCAAACGGACCCCGAATATCATCAGGCCACCATAATAACCATGTTATTATTCATGTTTACTATGAATGTGTATGTAAAAATACTATGATTGCAGTGAAGGATCTGCCCTCGGCCAGAATTACTATGGATACATACATTCTAATAAATTATATTACATAATCAATTGAGTTGGTGTTTACTTGATGAAAATCCATATTTATTAATTAAATAAAAATAAAACGTAGTTTTATTTGATTTTCATATTTATTATATAATTCAGTGACAGCTGTTTCGGTACACTGTACCTTCTTCAGACATGTTAACAAATTATGAATTGTGTTCCAACTGATCTAAGCAGCAATACAACAATATTTATTTAAATTTTTTAATTTAACAAAGGGGATTCATTCAAATCAAGTTGAGAATTTAACATATATATTTGTGATAAGGGTAAGAAGTTAGATCTTTTGGAGGCTGTAGAAATTAATAAATTTAAAAGTAGTAAAAAACTGTTAAATTCTCAACTTGATTTGAATGAATCCCCTTTGTTAAATTAAAAAATTTAAATAAATATTGTTGTATTGCTGCTTAGATCAGTTGGAACACAATTCATAATTTGTTAACATGTCTGAAGAAGGTACAGTGTACCGAAACAGCTGTCACTGAATTATATAATAATTATGAAAATCGTTTTATTTTTATTTAAATAATAATTATATTACAAATTTCGAAGATTATGTTTTAAATAAGTGGAATCAATTTATTGAATATTTTGTAAGGGCTAATTGGCGTTGTTCATTTTCGAGAAATACGTACGATGACGTATCGATTATTATCGACAATCGATTCAGTTAAACCTTTTTTTAAGAAACTCTGTGTGAGGATGTGATTTCTATTAAATTACAAACTCTTTGCTTGTAATTTTGGAAATACAGCAGTGCATTTTTATCACAATAAAATGTTTATTCTATTTTCGCATCTGTATTGAAAACACGTTTTCACCATGGACTAGCATCTGAATATCGAATCTGACGTCATGACCACAATGGCAGCCACTTCCTTCAAGTAATATAGGAAATAGTGCTTTATAAATTGTTATTTTTCAGCTTTGTTTCTGGATGGTCCGCAATTTTTTTCATGTATTCATCTTCGACCTTCCTAAGCTTCATTTTAAAACCAAAATTATCTCGAAATTCGGGTGTCCACTTTTTGCGCCGTACCCGAAGAAGGGGACCTCCACTCAAAATACTTTGGGATTTTGTTTCTACTGAGCTCGAAACAGGTAAACAAATGGGCTAAATTCGTGAATGAACTACCATGGCGATAATAGTTTTAATAAAGAAATTGAGAAATTAATCAGGAGTAGAAATTATTTAAATTTGCGCCAAATTAACGGTAATATGCAATAATAACTTACGGATATGAATGGTTTGGTTTCACAGCAATCTGATAATATTAATAAATAAGGTTGAATAAGAAATTTCCCGATTGAGGGTCTTTCCACTTTTCGGCGGTTGCCCTTTTACCAGCCGGCTGCTGGCCCTTCACATCCACATGTGTCAATCACAGAGGTAGATGATCAACAGCCAGTGTAGGGGTGACATGTGGTTAGCATGTCGAGTCCCCCAGCCGTTATAGCTGGTTCCTCAACCTGGAGCCGCTACTTATTGTAGCTACCCAATTGCCTCACGATGCTGGGTGGGCACCGGTCCCATACTGGCCGAAATACCATGAGAAAATTTCTTCCCCCATGGAGACTCGAACCAGCGCAAGTCCCGTAGCTATGCGCCAAGGCTTCCTACCTTAACCGCTCGGCTACGGCGCGGGACATAAGAAATTTACTTTCGCCAATTTAAGGATTTAAAAATTATTTTGCAATTAATAATGGATTTTGACACATAAGGCAGGATTTTTATATTCGTTAGGGGATGTTGATTTATCTGTGAACATCAGAGAAATCCTGATGAAATGAGAATTTTAAATTTTGAAGGAAGCATGGGTTTTATGTCTTCAGATTTAGATTTAGATTTATTTTATTTAGCCAGGTGGAGTTAATGCCATGTGGCCTTCTCTTCCACTCACCAGGACAAACTATGTTACATATACTTACTTACTTACTCACTGGCACTATCGTACCCGTAGATTCATGGCCGCGCGGACATAAGCTCTCCATACATCCCTATCCTGAGCTAATGCTTTCCAATCATTCCCTGTATAATCTACTTCCCTCAAATCGTAGTTAATGTTATTCTCCCACCTCATTCTTGGTCTACCAACTGGACGTTTTCCCTCTGGCTTTCCTACAAGAAGCTTCCATGCACGTCTTTCATTCCCCATACGTGCAACATGTCCTGCCCATTGCAGTCTACGAGACTTAACTGTTCTTATTATATCTGGCTTCCTATAAAGACCATGTAGTTCAGTGTTATGTAGTCTTCTCCATTCACCTGTCTGTTCATCTATCTTTGGTCCAAAATTTTCCCTAAGTACTTTATTCTCAAATACTTGTAATCTCCTTTCCTCCCTTAAAGTAAGAGTCCATGTTTCGCACCCATATAATATAACTGGTAGAATAATAGTTTTATATATTTTCAGTTTAACGTTTTTTGAAAGGAGTTGGGACATCAAGAGTCTCTGCAATGCATAATAGCATGCATTTCCAGAATTGAGCCTATGTTTAATTTCTTTGTGCATCTCATTCCTATTTGTGATCATTGTTCCTAGGTATTTGAATTCAGCCACTTCCTCAAAATTTCCCTCATTTGTCATTAACTATCGATTACCATTATATATTTAATTAATGTGTGTGTGACCATATATTTAGTTTTATTGATATTTACTTCCAGTCCTAATTTCTTAGTGTTACTCAATAGTGTGTGCGTGTTGTCCTTTAGTATCTCCTCGCTATCGGCTACATATAAATACAAAAAATTGCAATGAAATTAAATTAATAATAGAATGAATACAGAAAGGAATAACAGCTCATATCTACTATACATAAAAAAAAGGAAGAAAAAAAATACAAAGAAAGTAATAAACTATAATGAATTAATCTGTCGCTTATTATACAAGGCATTAGGTAAATATATTAACAAATCTTAAAACTATTTTTATTAAATAATGAAAAAACCAAATTATTAATTTTTAAAAAGTAATATTAGTGAGTTATTTCTGTCAATAAATTTATTTTAAATTTGTTTCTGAAATATTGTAAAGTTTGGCAGTCTCTGACATAGGATGGAAAGGAGTTTCATTTTCTAGCAAGAGAAATTGTAAAATCTTTCGAATAATAGGTAGTATGATGAGGAGGGATATAAAGGACACTGTGCTCAAGGGATCGGGTATCTAATTTATGTGTATCAGAGAGTCGAGTGAAGCGGTGTGATAAATAATAAGGTAATTATGTGTGTAATATGTTATAGAGTAGGCATAGGGAATGGATGGTTCTACGATCTTGTAGACGAAGCCATGACAATTGTTCCAGGGATAGTGTAACGTGATCAAATCTGCGTATACCACAAATAAAACGTATGCAAGAATTATGAACCCGTTGAAGTCTTTGGGTAAGAACAGTATTTAGGTCAGTAAAAAGAGTATCACAATAATCAAACTGGAGCATTGCAAGTGTTTCTACTAACATTTTCCTTATCTTTTCCTGTAGAAGAAAATAAATTGCTTTGTTGGAAGCCAACGTTCATTTGTCATGATGATGTTTAAGAGGATTTTCGTATCACTGGTTCGCTGTCATCAAGTTCTTCATCCCTCTCGACTGGCTGTTTCGTCTTGAAGCATGCAATGTGTCCCGAGAAATCAATGTCAGCACAGACACGTCACTCGTACAGTCTCATGTTCAAGTGTTGATACTTCTCGTTGATAATATCGGAACATTTTCTTTTTATCGAATTCGGAAGGAATCAGTCTAAAGTCACGGGGCACTGTGGGATCAGTTATCACGTCGTTTTCTCGTAATAAAACAATGCTGGTGATATCGAAAGTCCCGCGTCGTAGTCGAGTGGTTAAGGCAGGAAGCCTTGGCGCAGAGCTACGGGACTTGCACTGCGCTGGTTCGAGTCCCCATGGGCAAATAAATTTTCTCATGGAATTTCGGCCAGTATTTAGGTGCCCACTCAACATCGTGAGGCATTTTGGATATCTACAGTAATTAGCGACTCCACGTTTATAATGCCAGCAATAACGGCTGGGGGACCCGACATGCTGATCACATGTCACCCCTACACTGGCTAGATGATCATCTACCTCTGTGATTAACACATGTGGAAATGAGGCCAGCAGCCGGATGGTAGGCCAAGGGCCTTCTAGGCCCTTGTTTTTTTAGAGATGATAGCGACAGGCTCCACAAATACTTTATCTATTTCTATAAATTTCTTCTTCTTCTTCTTCTTCTTCTATCAGGAGTTAGCCTCTTGAGCCTATTTCCGGCTACACATATTCTCCAACCAACATTTCCGTGGTCTTCCCAAATATTTCCTTCCTTCAGGTTTATAATAAAGAATTCTTCTAGGAATACGACTCACATCATTATTTCTACATGTTCAATCCATTGATATCTAAAATGATGAATCCTTTCCTCTAATGATATTGCATTTAATTATTTTCTTATGTCCTCATTTTTAAATTTATCTAACCTAGTACAACCCTTAACTGATCTCAAAAACATAATTTCTGTAGCCTGCAATTTGTTAATAACATTTCGTGTCATGGTCCAATTTTCTGACCCATATAGTAGCTGGTATTGCGGTTACCGTATAAAACTTCATTTGAGTTTCCTTTCTCGTTTTTCCTTTCAACGTTCTTTCCATTGTACCATATATTATCTGTTGGAAAAGAGGGAGTTTATTTTTACATTCACTAGAATATTTATAAGTTACTTCGCATCCTAAATATTTGAAACTTGCAACCTATTCTATAGGAGTATCATGTAATATTATTTTTGTCGAACGCTATATTTTCCTCGAAAAGCCATTGTATTTGTTTTTGTTCTGAAATTTTAAAATTATATTTCTCACTTATCTTTTGTAGTTCATAAATTGATTTTTGTAGTTCCTATTCATTTTCACTTATTAAAATTTGATTATCTGCAAACAGCATCGTCTTTATAAAAAAAATTCTATAAAGTATCAATGATATTTCACTCACGAATTACCGTAATTATTATTTTTGCTTTAAAGTTTATTTATCACGTAATTATCTTCAGTCTCTGACGCTTTCACTTGCCATAGTTTTTTCGGGTCCTAGTCAACTGTATCGCTGTCACTTCACAAGTAACTTGCTCCTGACTCTAGCAGAAGATTATGCAGGGCAGGGAAGGACATTTCTCATCTTCCGATCGAGACTTTTCCAGTATGGAAGCTTATGGTATCGAACCTTCCCGATAGGGACAGTAGAAGCTTACGGAAACTTCCGGAACGGAATTCCATGTTGCGCGGGTCTTTCGACTTGCCAGACAGCGACTCATATATTTCTACCAATGCGAGTCCACTATTCTCTCCGTCACCCATGAAATTCAAACTATTACGATGCGTCACACTATTGAGGTTGTTCTCCTGAAATAACTGTTGAAAAAAATAATACAGATCTTGACCGATCTTATGTAGTATACATTGAAAATGACCATGGCCATGAAATATATATGCACTCTCTCTTCTATTAATTTTTTTCTTGCAACATGCCATAAAAACTTTAGAGGATGGAGAAGGCGTTCAATTCAATGGTTTTAATAAAATATTGTATATGTGCTGATAATGTAATATTATTAGCCGATAGGAGGTATTGAGGACCGTCACGCACATTATACTAAGAAATTGGGGCTGGAAGTAAACATCAATAAAATAAAATATATGTTCTCACGTAGAAATGCATTAAAATTGAAACAGACGATTAATGAGAAATGAGGGAAATATTGAACAAGTTACTAAATTAATTATAAATAGGAATGAGATGAAAGAATACACCTATTAGACTCAATTCTGAAATGCATGCCATTAAGCATTAATCCTAACTGGGACTCTTGTCATTCAAAATATGTGAAACTGACAACATACAAGGCAGTTTTCTTCCAGTTATATTATATGAATAGGAAATATGGAAGGAGAAAAGGTTACAGGTATTTGAGAATAAAGGTCTTAGGAAAATTTTATCCCGCGCCGTATCCGAGCGGTTAAGGTAGGAAGCCTTGGCGCAGAGCTACGGGACTTGCGCTGGTTCGAGTCTCCATGGGGGAAGAAATTTTCTCATGGCATTTCGGTCAGTATGGGACCGGTGCCCACCCAGCATCGTGAGGCAATTGGGTAGCTACAATAAGTAGCGGCTCCAGGTTGAGGAACCAGCTATAACGGCTGGGAGACTCGACATGCTAACCACATGTCACCCCTACACTGGCTGTTGATCATCTACCTCTGTGATTGACACATGTGGATTACCAGCAGCCGGCTGGTAAAAGGGCAACCGCTGAAAAGTGGAAAGACCCTCAATCGGAAGGAAAATTTTTGGTCCATAGAGAATTGAACAGAGTGGTGAATAGAAAATACTATTTAAAAGCGTATTATGTATTATTTATAGGAAACCTAGTGTAATAAGAGTAGACTGGGATCGACAGGACATGTGGCACGAATGGAGAATGTAAGATTGGTATGAAACTCCTTATAACAAAACCAGAGGAAAAATTTCCGGTATTAGGCCAATATTGATTTAATACAGTAATAATAATTTTTAATAATAATAATAATAATAATAATAATAATAATAATAATAATAATAATAATAATAATAATAATAATAATAATAATAATAATAATAATAATAATAATAATAATAATAATAATAATAATAACAATAATAATAATAATAATAATAAAAAATAATAATAATAATAATAATAATAATAATAATAATACTAACAATAATAATATTTTTATTTAGGAATATTCCACAATACAGTGTTTCTCCTTCAACTCTGTTTCGCCAGAAGTTCATGTCTAAAGCAACTTCTTCCCCTAAATCTCTAGCTTCCATAATTCTCTTCACTCCATCCATCCATAGATATCTAGGCCTGTCTCTTCCACTTATTCCATTAGCTTTCCAATTAAATATCTTCTTTGGCATTCTCTCTTCTTCCATTCTTATGAGGTGTCCATACCATATCAAACGTTTTTCTTCTCTTTTTCCTAATGTTTTTTTCTTCTTTTTCTTATTAATCATAATTTGTAGGGTTTTCATTCTGTTTATTTCCAAAATCACTCCACGGAGGAAGATGTATTGGATGTGCATTCACTGTCTGTCCTCCTCTGGCTGGTCTTCTTCTTGTTCTTCTCTCATCCATATTTCCCTTATTCTGATGTTTATGACCTTATCCCTTCTTGAAATTCTTGTCGATCGCCTGCAAAAACCCATTTCTACTACTAACAGCTTTTTGGCTAGTTTTCTATTTACTGTCCAGATTTCGGACCTATATAATAAAATGCTTTGCAACAGAACTTGAAATATAGGATCAGCTGTTTACGGTGCAGCGACTCTACCCAGAAACCACAAAAATGGAAAATGATTATAACATAATAATAATAATAATAATAATAATAATAATAATAATAATAATAATAATAATAATAATAATGGCCTATTAATAATAATCTCTAGTAACTCATTTCAACAGTACTTCTGCTTTTTCTCCACCGTAATTTAATCTCTCATCTTATAGGTAGGTCTACTTTTACTTGTTCCACGCCGTCCGGGCCTTACAGGGGCACAAACTGTCGGGAGAGGGATTTTAACATTTGATCACACACATGTTTAACCACACAAATACATTGGGGGCTTTACGAATAAGTGATCAGTTCATAACAAGGCTTTTTCAAAGACAACACAAAATTTAAGACAGAACACGCCATTTTTATCACACATTCATACCAAAGAGGGAAATTTTGATAATGGTGGCCAGATGATGTTTGGGGACTGCTTGGGTCTTAAGATATCCTAACATTTATCTTACAGTTGAGAAATTAAAACAGAAAAGAACACCAAGAAAACTTGTCCCGACTAGGGATCGAATCCGAACACGCTGGTTACGGTGCAGTATCTCTACCCAGAAACCACAAGGTTGGAAAATGATAATAACATAATAATGATAATAACGTATTAATGATAATACATAATAATAATAATAATAATAATAATAATTATTATTATTATTATTATTATTATTATTATTATTATATCTAGTACGGCAACTCATTACAACTCAGTAGTAAATAAAAATTGAGATATATAATAAAATCTTTGAATATGCCATAGGCCTGTAGTGTATCAATTTAATATTATGAGAATATTGTATTCCATCTTGATGGATTTTTTATTTGACATTTACAATAAAAATAATCTCTACATCGAAAATGAAAACTTTTCTTCAATTTAAATAATTGAATGTATTTCTTTAAAACAAAAATTCACTCATAAATAATTATATATTTTTTGTTATATAGTTACAATTTTATTAGAAAATGGAAACCCCTCTAATATTACATACAACTTAATATTGGGCAACTGAAATACAATTTTCTAACTTTTGAACTTAATTTCAAACAGTGTATTACAGTTCATTGTAGTTTAGAAAAAAATCTGCAGCACATTTTCATCATTCGAACTAAGGACCTCGAGAATACACAAAGTAAAACATTTATCTCGTCAACAAAATTTGTCGTCTGACCGGTCGTGTAACTACATTGTGTGCAAGTGAATTTGAAATATTAGGACAATAAAAATTACTTTATAAAATTTAACATTTATAGTAGGCCTGTCCACCGCTGTGGTCTCGACGTAGCGTGCTGCCTTGTCACGCAGCGGGCCCGGGTTCGATCCCCGGTCGGGGCAATTTTTCTTGGTGAGGTTTTTATCGGGGTTTTTCCTCACCTGTAAGACAAATGTCAGGAAAACTTTAAGCCACAAACGGTCCCCGAAATAATATGGCCATTATCATCATTATCATCATTATCATCATCATCATCATCCTTCGCCGGTGTGGAAAGCAACGGGAAGCTACCACAACTACAATTCCCTAGTAAAGCTGCAAGCATAGCAAGATTGCAGTGAAGGTCCTGCCTTCGGGCAGAATTACTATGGATGGATATTAATATAAAGTTATGGAATATTCACCTGAAAGGTCTGTCTCCTCAACTTAATTAATCATTTAACTGTAGCGCTTTCGGGACTTGTCCCATCATCGGCAGGATTCAAAACTGGTGTTTCACTGAAGATCTGGTAGAGGGGGTTTCATGTATTGGGTTCGTTTTCGTTTATCAGGCTGTCGTTGTTGTGAGCTGCTTTCATGATCTCCCTCTCTTCATGAAAGCAGCTCAGAACGACAGCCTGATAAACGAAAACGAACCCAATACATGCAACCCCCTCTACCAGATCTTCAGTGAAACACCAGTTTTGAATCCTGCCGATGATGGGACAAGTCCCGATAGCGCTACAGTTAAAAGATTAATTAAGTTGAGGAGACGGACCTTTCAGGTGAATATTCCATAACTTTATATTAATTTTGAATAATACCTCAACGGAACACATCATGAATCTTATAAAAGTTGATTATGGATGGATAGTATGGCTATATATATTACCTGAATAACTTAGTAGAATTGTGAAGTTTCCTAGAATTTAATAACGCAATGAGTTAAACTACAAGGAAGGAACCCGGACTGGTGATTACTATAATCGCCAACGAAGGGAAAAAGTTGTAGCAGCATTACTAACTTCGCGAGTTGTAGCCGCATTCAACGTATCCCCATTCTACAATGGACAAGGAAAGATTGTATAACAAACTTACTAATTTACTAAGTTGTTTAGAAAATCACAGATTATAACGAATAATAATAGTATTTAGTAATGAAAGAGAGTAAGCCAGAAAGCGAAAGAAAACTTTAAATTCTAAAGAACTTGTGCAATCGGTCAACAGATGTATGAAACGAAATGGGAGTGAAAAAAAAGTCTATACAACACTTTGCACGATAAAATGAAACAACATATTTGAAAATGTTGATCTCGCTTGTTGTTATACAGGGTGATTCTGTAAGAGCGTGCAAAAATTAAACATGACATATGGAATGCTCTAGTGAACAATTTGAGGTAGGGAAGCGAGCCAAATCAGTTATGGAAGTAAACTTATCTATCACATTACTGTTTCCCAGCTCTTTTACAACTAATGTGCGTATAGGCTTACATGTACTGTACTTTTTATTTACTTTACGAGTAGGCCTAATAAATACACAAACAAATATTTGAATTTATTAACTTAAAATATTTATAAAATTAATTTTAATTACCGTAAATGACGTCATATTGAATTGCGTAACAAGATATTCAATGTAAATGAAAATTATAATTTTTTATATCCCTTATTATTTAGTAAACATATTTAAGTAGCAAGAATTTCAAGAAGAGAAAAAATTAGGAACTCAGTTATAAGGGAGAAAATGAAGATTGAAGACACTATTTTAGATTATATTAAAACTCAGCAATTAAGATGGTACGGACATGTCCAGCGAATGGAAGAGGATCGACTACCAAAATCGGTTTTGGAATGGAAACCTGAGGGAAGACGAGGCAGAGGAAGGCTTAAAACCTGCTGGAATCAGGGAATATGTTTATACATGAAGGAGAAACATCTACAACCAGGAGATGGGATGGACCGACAAAATTGGCTATTAGGAATCGGACGATGTCAAAGACATTAATCAACCGATGATGTATCTATCTATTTAAGTAGTAATAGAGTTAAGTTGTATTACATCATTTATATCCGTCAAGAAAGAGCCTGATGCCTAGGAAGTCATGTTGCAAGATGTTACCTGACTCCCCTTTATTATTTCCTATCGGAATATCTAAATAGTTCGTGTTTGAGACTCCAGTGGAAACGGACATGGAATTAGTTGCCAGGATTTTAGCTGCTTCTGATGTGATTCGAAAAAAAAAAAAACAACGTGCGACAGAATCTTGTAAGCTGACGTCATTCTTGCATTGAATAGGTGGCTGTCGGTTTGGACAACTTTTGTAAGATACAAAATGATACGTTAATTGTATCAATGATGGCACTTGCAGTTAACTGAAAAATAACAGTGTAAACAAAAATACTACACAGTAATATGAATTACATGGTCTTTACAGGAAGATAGATATAATGAGAACTAAGTCTCGTGGACTGCGATGGGCAGGACATGTGGCGCGGATGGGGAATGAAAGACGTGTATGGAAGCTTCTTGTAGGAAAACCAGAGGGAAAACGCCTAGTTGGTAGACCATGAATGAGGTGGGAGAATAATATTAACTATGATTTGAGGGAAGTATATTATACAGATCCCGCGCCGTAGCCGAGCGGTTAAGGTAGGAAGCCTTGGCGCTGAGTTACGGGACTTGCGCTGGTTCGAGTCTCCATGGGGGAAGAAATTTTCTCATGGTATTTCGGCCAGTATGGGACCGGTGCCCACCCAGCATCGTGAGGCAATTGGGTAGCTACAATAAGTAGCGGCTCCAGGTTGAGGAACCAGCTATAACGGCTGGGGGACTCGACATGCTAACCACATGTCACCCCCACACTGGCTGTTGATCATCTACCTCTGTGATTGACACATGTGGATGTGAAGGGCCAGCAGCCGGCTGCTAAAAGGGCAACCGCTGAAAAGTGGAAAGACCCTCAATCGGAGATTATACAGGAGATGATTGGAAAACATTGGCTCTGGATAGGGATATATCGAGAGCTTATATCCGCGCGGCCATGAACCTATGGGTTCGATAGTGCTAGTGAGTTAGTTAGACAGTAATATGAAAGACAAGTTTGTTTTCGTATCTCCTTATATTGGCTTCTCGGTCCCTAGGTTCCCTATCTCAAATTGTTCAGTGGACCATCCCCAATGATCTTTTTAAATTTTGCACGCTCTTACAGAATCACTCTCTTTAGTACAAAACCAGTGTTCAGTGAACAACTAGTAAAATCTTTATGCTGTTCTTCTTCTTCCAAGGAATAAACCTTACTGGTTCGTTTCGGCTCCATGTATGATAGCTGCTGTATCCATCTCTTTCGTGGGCGTTCCCGATCTCTTTTTCCTCTTCTTGGTTGATAGTTCAGACTTTTCAAAGGCAATTTGTTGGTATACATTCTACAGACATGTTCATACCATCTTCTCCTATACTCTTCTATTTTATCTGTCAGACTGAATATTTGTTTTTCTTTACGATTATCTTCACTTCGTTTTTTATACATTAAAATGTATCCTGCCACAAATGGTAAATATTTCACTTTTCCGGCTTCTATTCTTTTAATTGTCTACTTATTCTGAGCCACACAATATTGCAGGCACAGTTATCCCTTATTAAAATATCGATTTGTACACTAACCTAAACCTCCATCCATAGTAATTCTGCCCGAGGGCAGGTCTTTCACTGCAAATCAAAACATTTTCATGCTATGCTTTGCAGCTTTACTAGGGAATTGTAGGTGTGGTAGCTTCCCGTTGCTTTCCACACCGGTGAAGGATGATGATGATGATGATGATGGCCATATGATTTCGGAGACCGTTTGGGCCTTAAAGTTTTCCTGACATTTGTCTTACAGGTGAGGAAAAACCCCGATAAAAACCTCACCCAGAAAACCGACCGGGGATCGAACCCGGGCCCGCTGCGTGACAAGGCACACAGCAGTGGACTACCTAAACCTTTAGTCACGAATTGAATAATATTTAAAACAATATTTCTTTGTTGCATTTTAGAAATTCCGAAGATATGTATTGATGTTGTTCTCATGAAAATATTTTGAAAACATTTTGCACAATTTATTGATATTATTTATTTAGTAGATACCGAAAAGACCATAACAAAACATTTTATCCATATATATTAACGATCTCAAAGTTGTTCCTATGACTACTTAACTCATGCTCCAAATGGGAGTCAATGACCAATCACGTTTCAATGAATGTTGTGTTTTATAACCAATGACAGTCGTGTTTCACTTCGATATTTATCGAATTCTCTTTACCAAAATAAAGGAAGCTTCTCCTTTAATATTCTGAACAGGGCAGGGCATCATTTTGCAGTGACTAACTCTCCAAAAAATAGATTGAATATAGCAAATAATGAACAGATTTCTTTCAACTACACATTTGATAACTATGTGTTCAACAAATGTGTTTTTAAATAATGATTGAACTGAGTTGATTACTAAAAAAATAAATTAATAACATATAATGTTGGTTATAATATACAGTTTGATATGTTTCATTTTTTCTTCCACTAGAATTACAATTTTGCGATTCTATTTGACAATAAATTATATGATCAAATTTCGGTGAATAAACACATGAAACATAACCACACATTTCTGATTTGTTTTAAAACATCATCGTTTACATCAAACATATTCATATTTTAAAGTAACTACATTTAAATAATGATTTTTTAGTAAACAGCTTAATTTTATTCGTTAAATAGTCCTAACAAATGCTACTCTTGATTTCCAAATCCTGTAGATAAATTCACTCGTGACATTACTTATGACAAATAGCGCGCGCGCGTGTGTGTGTGTTCATAAATATGAGTCATGCACCGCTAACTTCTATTTTTGCTGTTATTTTTTCACACAGGTTATTATCAACACTTTTAAATTAATATTAAAGCACAGTTGAGGTTATGTAATAAAATATTAAATATACAATTGGTACCTGGTAAGTCAGTTAAAATGCAGAAGATGAAACATTGTTTTTGAAAGGCCTCCATATTGGGAACTATTTGATGACATTTAATAATTTAGTTGAGGACGACTGGCTTACCAGGTACCAATTTTATAATAAGTTAGACTATTAGTTTCATGATTAACATCATCACCATCATTATCATCATCATAGTGCTTTCACGAATTTAGGCCATTTGTTGACCTGTTTCGGCCTCAAGAGAAACACCATCCAGAAGTCTTTTGAGTGGATGTCCTGGTCTTCTTCTTCCTGCAGGTTGATATCTTAACATTTGTTTGGGTATCCTCTGATCTTCCATTCGATGAACATGTTGCATCCATCTTGACTTATAATCAGAAATTTTGTTTTCTAAAGGTTCCATGTGTAATTCTAAGATGTCTTCATTTTTTTTTTGTGCTCTAGTAGTGTGTATTCTGCAGTCCTCCGAAGGTATCTCATATCAGCAGATCTAAGATTCTATATATCCTTCTGTTTCAACGTCCATACTTCGCTACCATGCAAAATAGTTGGAAGAGCCAGTGTTTTATACACTTTTAGTCTTGAATGTTTTTGGACTAACTGTGGGTTGGAGAGAGAATTTATTAACCCTAAAATTCTTAAAAATTTAGATATTTTTGCATTTACATCCTTTTCTTCTTCATATGAGATATTGCATCCTAGATATGTAAAATTATTCACCTGCTCCAAAATTTTAGTTTTGCCAGTCTAAATTACCAATATACTCCACTTAAAGCAGAATTATTGTTTTATGAAATAGACCCAGAACCGATATTGTGTATTGAACTGATGTGAATGGGTTGTATAACAGATTGTTATGAGTTGAGGTATATTTGTTGAGCACAGTACATGTTGTATTAATGTCAGTTAGAGTTTATCACCGCAGACAAGAGTTTACTCTGGTCTCTGCTACATATTGAAATGGGATACTAATTGCATTGTAGGTTAAAAAGCACTCTCTCCATCATCCTACAATTTGTATTTCTGTTATTGCACAGTACGAGTTGCCATAATCCTCTCTCTCATGTTACCTCCGGGAAATTATACAGATCCCCGAGTTTAATTTTTTTTTCTACCGCAGTATTTTTTCCTTCACCCTAAAATAAACAAATATATAAATAAATATTTTACAATGACGTATATAGACTCACTTTCTGATAGTATATCCAAACACTTAAAATATCTCAACATCAATGTGGCGTTTGAAATGAATAAAACTTTACAAAATATAATAAAAATAAAAAATAAATAATAGTTTAAAAAACTGAAACAACACGCTTTATTAGAAAACCGAACTAAAAATGAAAAATAATTTTAATTTCCAACACGCTTGGGATACAATTAAAGTGATTAACAAAAAAATCATCTCCAACACATATAGAATAAAACTAGAGTTATCTAAAAAAATATTTATATTTTACCATCAAAAGTGTGGCGTACTCTATAACAATATATTAATATATTTGATAATAAACAGATATTGGTAAAAGTAAAGTCTATAAGAAGAAAACGTAAAAACCATAAAAAGCACCCCACGCTTTTGATGGTAAAATTATTATTATTTGTAGATAACTTTATTTTTATTCTAGATGTGTTGGGGATTATTTTTTGTTGTTGACCACTTTAATTTTATCCCAAGCGTGTTGGAAATTAAAATTATTTTTCATTTTTTAGTTCGATTTTCCTATAAAGCGTGTTGTTTTAGTTTTTCAAACTATTATTTATTTTTTTATTTTTTAGTTTGGTTTTCTAATAAAGCGTGTTGTTTTAGTTTTTATAAACTATTATTAGTATTTTAATTTTTATTTTAAGTGTCATAAACCGGAATTCCATGAAAATTTAATTGATTTAATACTCTTCTAAAAAAATTATCCGGGCCGGATTTGAACCAGCGACCTATGGAGTACTGAAATTATATACCACTACAGTCCACCGCTCTACGAACTGAGATCTTACAACGATTGACTAAAAAGTCGATAAGTCCGCAATCTATACCGGTTTTTATTTATTTTTTATTTTATGATGATTCTGGCCAGGATTTTAGAAAAAATATGAAATTATAATATCGCCATGAGCCCTTTGCAAGTATACAAAGTTTCAAGTCGATCCAATGTTCTTAAGTGGGTGAAAATCGTGTTCAAAGATTCCGTTACATAGATACGGGTAAAGCTAATATAAAGCGTGTAAAAATTAAGTAAATAAATAATAGTTTTAAAAAACTAAAAGAACACGCTTTATTAGAAAACTAAAACATGAAAAATAATTTTAATTTGCAATACGCTTGAGATAAAATAAAGTGGTAAACAAAAAAATCATCTCCAACACATATAGAATAGAATTAGAGTTATCAACAAAAAGAAAATAATTTTACCATCAAAAGCGTGGGGTGCTCTATATCAATTAATATATTTGATAATAAACAGATATTGGTAAAAGTAAGCTCTCTAAGAAGAAAATGTATAAATCATAAAAAGCACCCCACGCTTTTGATGGTAAAATTATTTTCTTTTTGTTGATAACTCTAATTTTATTCTATATGTGTTGTATTCAAGTAAGTTTACCATATTATTGCCAACAGATGGCATAGTTATGTCCAATTGGAAACCTCAGGGATCTTTCGCTTCACGCAGCAAGAATATATGAGTCTGTAGAGGGAAGCGGGAAGAGACGAGTCTGGAGTGACTTGACATCAATCCATCAATCAACCACATGGTAGCTGTGGATTTTAAGGATGAACAGAAATAATTATATAAATTCTATTTTAATTTATTTGAGTATGAAAAATTCTAATGTGACTGCTGCCATACTTTTGTTTATTTTATAATCATTTATATCTCCCTCTTTTTATTTTTGTTATAACTGTATTATTTGCATTATTTTATTTATATACAGATTTCCATTGTTTTCACATCTTACGAGTATTTCAAGTTGTAAATGTTAATAAAAATAAATATGAAATTATTGTATTGTCACGGGTCCTCTACAAGTATACAAAGTTTTAAGTCTATCCATTGTTTCCAAGTGGGTGAAAATCGCGTTGAAAGATTCCGTTACATTGATACAAAAACACTTTTTTTGATTTTCTGATGATTATGGGCAGGATTTTAGAAAATAAATATGAAATTATTGTATTGTCACGGGTCCTCTACAAGTATACAAAGTTTCAAATCTATCCAATGATTTTAAGTGGGTGAAAATCGCGTTGAAAGATTCCGTTACATAGATAGATAGTTAGATACAGGTCAAGCTAATATAAAGCGTGTAACAAAATGTAACTCTATAATTTGACAAAATTTGTATGGAGTATTTAACAAACTTTTAAGGAATATATAGGAAGATTTTAAGGAAGATATATTTTATTTTATTTATATACCGCCATGGTCTCGAGGTAGCATGCTGCCTTGTCACGCAGCGGGCCCGGGTTCGATTCCCGGTCGAGACAGGCTCCTGGGTGAGGTTTTTGTCGGGGTTTTTCCTCATCTGTAAGACAAATGTCAGGAAGCGTAAGGCCCAACGATCCCCGAAAATCATCCGGCCAATCATCATCCTTATCATAATCATCTTTCACCGGTGTGGAAAGCAACGGGAAGCTACCACTCCTGTAAGTCCCTAGTAAAGCTGCAAAGCATAGCATGCAAATGCTATGATTGCAGTGAAGGACCTGCCCTCGGGCAGAATTACTATGGATGGATGGAATGTATGTAGTTGGAATCTCATTTTTATCTAGAATATATCCTAAATTTTTAAAACTTTTAACATTGCGTATTCTTCCTGAATTACTTTTTAACTCATCTGGTGTATCCCATGAAAGGTATTCTGTTTTATTATAATTTATCATAAGTAATGCCACGAGTGATTTCCAAATTATCGATAAATTCACGACTCACGAAGTGAGGAGTGAATTTATCTAGAGAATTTGGAAATCAAGAGTGGCATTTGTTAGGACTATTTAACGAATAAAATTAAGCTGTTTACTCACAAATCATTATTTAACTATAGTTATTTTAAAATATTTATATATTTAATGTAAACGGCGATGTTTGAAAACAAATGAGAAACGATAGGTACGCTTCTACTGCTTCTTTTGTTTATCACTGCAACCAGATCATACTATTTATTGCCAAAGGAACGCAATATTGTAAGAATGCTCTCTAGTGGAGAAAAAATGAAACACATCAATCTGTATATTAATTCATTTTTGATGTCGTATGATGTAAATATGACAATTATATTTTTCTCGATTATTACCTGGGAAAAAATACATTTAAGAAAGTGCAAACAGTGGTTTCTTTTTTTGGTGGTATAATCAATTGCTACAAATGTTGACATGTAAGCACTATTATATACAATCTGGTAGCCGTATTTGTTATAGGCTCAGTCACTGCAAAATAACGGTCAGACCTGTTCAGAATATTAAAAAGGAGGAGCTTTGTTTAATATATGATAATCCTAACACTGATAAATATTTCGTGAAACACGACTCTGATTGGTTGTAAAACAGAAATCATTGAAACGTGATTGGTCATTGACTCCCATTTGGGGCATGAGTTAAATAGTCTGTAATATCCTCCCAGTCAAATAACACAACATAGGGGACAGAAAGTGATAACATTTAAGAGAAGGAACATAATCGACAGCACATTCCTAGAATATTTTCCGCGTGCAGATTTAACTTGGGCGAGTAATAGAACACACACATATACTCAATATCTCTCTCTCTCTCTCTCTCTCTCTCTCTCTCACACACACACACACACAAACACACACACACACACATACACACACACAAACAAACAAATACAGAGACATACTGTATAGAAGACAGAAAGTGACAATATTTAAGAGAAGGAACAGAATCGACAGCACATTCCTAGAATATTTTCCGCGTGCAGATTTAACTTGGGCGAGTAATAGAACACACACATGTACTCAATATCTCTCTCCCACACACAGACACATACACACACACACACACAAACACAAACAAACGCAAACAAATACACAGACATACTGTAGAGTGGACAGAAAGTGACAACATTTAAGAGAAGGAACAGATTCGACAGCAAATTCCTAGAATATTTTCCGCGTGCAGATTTAACTTGGACGAGAAATAGAACACACACATATACACAATATCTCACACACACATATACACACACACAAACACAAACAAATACACAGACATACTGCTCTATTTAGGGTGTAATTAAAGGCTGACAATGACTGATCCTCTCTGAATGTTTTATTTCAACATCTAACCACAGACTAGAACAGAATGAAAACAAAAGCTGGACTACGACTAGAGGAGGAGGAAAGAGCGATGGCAATGTTTGTGCTCTATGGGAGCGTATCATTGGCATCTGTGACCTAGCCTATTAGTTTTCTAGACCCATGTTAATTGCAATGCTATATTTTATTTAAACTAGCTATATAGGCACTAGGGTTATAACTTTTTAGACTTTTGTGAAATAAAATATTTCCTATGCAATGAATGGGCGAACATTTGCTTAAAACCATTGAAGAAGGTCTTCAGTTCACTGAGCCTCAAGAAAAGGCCACCCCCAAATTAATATTAAATATTGATATATAAATATATTTGGGGGGTGACCTTTTCATAAAGGTCAGTGAAATGAAGGCCTTTTTCAATGGTTTTAAGTAAACATTCACCCATTTATTGCACAGGAAATATTTTACACCTATTCATTGTACAGGAAATATTTTATTTCACAGAAGTCCAAAAAGTTGTAACACTAGAGGGTTATAACTTTTTGGACTGTTCGTTGAAATAAAATATTTCCTGTACAATGAATGGGTGAACGTTTACTTAAAACCAATGAAAAAGGCCTTCATTTCACTGAGGTTCAAGAAAAGGCCACCCCCAAATCTTTATTAAAAATTGATATATAAATATATTTGGGGGTAACCATTTCTTGAAGCTCAGTGAAATGAAGGCCCATTTCAATGGTTTTAAGCAAAAGTTCATCCATCCAATGCACAGGAAATATTTTATTTCACAAAAGTCCACAAAGTTATAACCCTAGTAGACATAGTCGCTGAGGTGGTCTAGTGGTTATATACCTTACCTATATTCTCGAGGATCGAGAATTCAAACCCGTGCGGGGTCGATGGATTTGAGGATGGAAAAATTCAAGGGAAGTCCTCCAGGAGAGACTACAAGACATATGTCCCGAATATGAAGATTTTCAGGCTCATAAAAATATTTTAAGCCTGAATAAAAGGCCTCTAAGCAAAAATTTACCGATCTCTTCATGCAAGTAATACCTTAATTGCCTGCTAGATGTCTCATTGTGTCGGTATGTCGACTGCATACCGTATTTCACATACTATAAGATGCTGCGGACTATAAGACGCATCTTAATTTTAAGCATTTTTAAAAATAATAAGTTTTTACCATTTTTATTATTAGAATGCAGATTAAAAACCAGATTAAAAATAAATCTTAGTTTATAAAAACCGTTCTGATCTTTAAAATCCCTGAAAGTCGTCATATGAACTTTCTTCTTCTTCTTCTTCCTCTTCTTCGTCATCGTTGTCCTCTTCATATATAAGATGGTCTTCACTGCCATCGAGAGCTTCACTTACGCCACACTCCTTGAAAGATTTAACAATAATGCCTTCTCTCACTCTAGACTACGACTTTTTTTTATCCTCTGACACACTTGTTTGATTGTATGTCGTCTTAAAGCTCCCTTCGGCGTGAATTCATGTTGAGTTTCATCCATCATCCATTTCTTCAAGTTCTCTGGCACCGTAGACTGTAATGACGCATCATAGGCTAGACAGTGTTCTGGGTTTTTGATGGTGGGGCGGGAGGGAGACAGTGTTAGCAAGCTTGTGAATCCCCGCAACTCTTGTTCGTCGCATCGGTGCACTGTCTCTGCCAATTGAATCCAATGTTGCCAGATAGAGATAGGTTTCCCGCGGTATCGAATATACGGTAATGTTTAAGACTGCATGGAATTTTAAATCAAACTTTTTATATTAATTTTAGTATAAGACGCACTTAAATTTTGGAGGCAATTTTTCGAAGAAAACGTGCATCTAATAGTCCGTAAAATACGGTACCATTCGACACATCTGCAGGCAAATAAGCGTAACTAAATTAACTTGGTTTAGTAACTTCTAACAAAGGAGAGGCTAAGGGCCAATATTGTACTGTTATCAATAATGTAATTAAATAATCACAAAGTAAGATATTTAAAATAAATACGAGCAGGTGCCGTCATCCTCAACTATAGGTTACCTTATCCCCTCTTAGAGTGATACTAACATCAACAAACGCCAATTGTATCCTTCCGGCATTCGCGTCAAAATTACTGTAACTTTTGACAGCGAGATGACGACACAGCAATAGAAAACTCAACACTTTCAACCATTTTGTTTCATAAGAATCGACTGAAGAATGACTCATATGCATCACCCGTATGTAATAAACTATTTTAAGTTATAATTATTGATTAGGTATTTTTTAGAATATTTTCTATGTTTTGAATATTATTATTTTCATTCACGAAGAATAACAAGTATATTCAGAGGACATATTTTAAATTTAATGAAGGGAACTAATTTTTCGCGTGATTATTGCTTCTACAACGTATGTCGATGTCCATAACCAATGAAAAAGTGAGCAGGTCACATGATTTTGTATTAATGAGGATCATTTTAAGAGCGGACAGCATTTAGGTTGACTTTTCAGCCCTTAAATTGGTAAAACACTAATTTCAAGTGTCAGTTATTTAAATTTAGTATATAATTGTTATTATCAGGTATACTACTTAATTCTGCACGTAGTTAGATAATTTCTACTGAGCCTGTTCGCTCAGGGTAGAATATGATAACTCAGGGATGTTTATATTATTTATGTAATTATAAATAAATTTAAACGTATTACTCCAGTTTATTGAATAATTTTGCACTATTAATACACAGAGAATTACAATAGTTTTATATCTCACTAATATTCGGAGTGGAGTTGATGAGTTTATTTAAGTCCTCGGGTATTTAATATCACTTAAAATTCTGAGTTACTAATTATCTTGGATTTTAAAATACTTAAGATTTTAAAACTTACTAAAGGTCGAGGACGGTTGCTGAAGGACTTGCTTCTTGTAGAACGTATGAGTGTGAGTGTATGTGAGAGCGTTTTGTCACGTGTCCTTGCCTTATAAGGTCGATGACTCCTCCCATAAAGTCACCTTCCCCACTCCAAAGGCACATGTTATTCATTATACCTTAGAGGGATAGGTACCATTCGTGTGTAGTTCTTATGTTTGTAATAGACTCATGAGCACGTTTGTGCGTCTTTCAGTTATTGCTATTAATCGTATTAATTATATTTTAGTATTTAGAGTCTATTAATTCTTGCTACACTACTCGTTCGTTTTCTTCTGTTTTATTAAAAATATCAAATAAATTGAACCAATTTGATATGCCCTGTAGAATATCTAGTTTTATGGGAAATAATGTTGATTTAAAACTTTTCTTTAATGTTGTTATTAATAATTAATTTTTAGGTTCAGTTTCATATAAATAGGGATTAACTTATTTATGATTTCTTATAAGTAATTCAAATTTTAATATACCATGCATTTAAAATTGCCAATTTAAGGGTCAAATCTTTTAAGAAATACAGGCCTTTCGGAAACAGGCTTCCATTATCGGCAGAATGTCGCTGATTTCAAAAGTTAATTGTGCATGCCTTTCTGCTGATGATGAAAGTCGTTTTCCGAAAGGTCTACAGTTATTAAAAGTTAAACAATTTGTTTAACCTAGATGAGGACGACGACGCCTGTCAGGTTTACACTTTAACATTTTATTTTGTAATTATTGAAGTGTTAAGAGTATTACAAACAGTCAAATTAGAATGAAACTTGTTTGATTCATTTTAGAATTGTTTGGAGTTGGCTGTCAAATTGTAAAAGGAAATTTTAAGTTGATAAACTTTTCCGACATTTAATATAATCATGCCGTAGAGAATAATGGATTTCATAAAGCTCAGCTTGAGAGATTTAAAACACAGTAGGTTAATCTAGCCAACAGTGCGGTAAATGTCAGTATTATTTTCATGCCAACATATTAGATGACTGGCGGAAATGAAGGTAGAACCACCTGCGGGTTTGTGTTGTAATAAACAATTGAGAAGAAACTGCTTATGAGCTGAATTGTCTCACAGCGTATTACTTCATTTCATCGGAAGTGGTTACAAATAATGATTTTCTTTTTAGTAGCGCCCTCTGGAACAAACAGTAGAGTAAATGGTAAAGTGATCCCACTACAGGTCATAGGAGACCCTTGGGGTAGTAGGAGGTTAAGGCTCCTACTATTTCTAGACAATCGGCACTTGATGTCAGCCCTGCGTGACGGCCACCTTTATCTACAGAACTTATTTCCGTTAGATGCTGAATCAACCCTAGGGCCATGGTGCCACAAGAGGCTTGGTCAGTTTAATAATCTTGACCGCACCGGGACTCGAACTCTTGACGTTCCGGTTTGTAACGTTTTGCTTTAATCATCTACGCTACGGCGTACCCCAAACAGTACAGTAGTTGAACATATATATATATATATATATATATATATACTATAGTAATTCTGCCCGAGGGCAGGTTTATCACTGCAATCATAATATTTTCCAGCTGTGCTTTGCAGCTTTACTAAGCAATTATAGGTGTGGTGGCTTCCCGTTGCTTTCCACACCGGTGAAGGTTGATGATGATAATGATAAAGAGGATTATGATGGCCACATGATTTTCGCGGACCGTTGGGCCTAAGCTTCCTGTATTTGTCTTACAGTTGAGGAAAAAACCCGAATAAACCTCACCTAGGAGCCTGTCCCGACCGGGGATCAAACCCGAGTCCGCTGTGTGACAAGGCAGCACGTTATCTCGAGAGGACAGCGGTGGACTGCTTTTTTTTAATTACGGCACGCCGTAGCGTAGTGGTTAAGGCACTGAGCTATAAGCCAGAGGGTCGAGGGTTCAAGTCCCGTTGGGGCCAGGATTTTTAAACTGACCCAAACCCTCTGGCGGCACTATGGCCTTGGGGTCGACTTAGCCTCTAACGTAAATGAGTACCAGACGCTTGTTCTGGGGGTAAAGGCGGCCGTCAAGCAGGGCTGACAACCCGGCTGACATAAAGTGCCGATTGTCTAGAAAAAGTGGGAGCCCTAACCTCCTACTACCCCAAGGGCCTCCGGGTCTGTTGTGGGATCACTTTACTTTACTTTACTTATAATTTTACTTCAGGACCGACAAGGAATTATGACAAGTAATGTTTTGTGTGTTTAAAGGATATTTAAGCGCTAAGTAACATTAATCTTCAAAGATTTTTTGTTTGTTTCAAATTTTGAGGTCCAAATCTGATTTGGAGAGTTATAATGGAAGGGATGTATGGCATAGTGGTGTAAGTCAGAGTTATAATGGAAGGGGTATATGGCATAGTGGATGTCAGTTTTTTAAAAATGAGTGAAGTACGCGGTTGTAAAGAAGAAACTGCAGACTGTATTTAAGAATTTAGTATATGTTTTTATAAATATTATTCCCTGAGAATAGTTAATAATAATAATAATAATAATAATAATAATAATAATAATAATAATAATAATAATAATAATAATAATAACAACAACAACATGAACCGTTATCGCAGTCAACAAATGAATTTATTCAAGTGGACATTTCCGTCTCCTTGTGTGGCATTTTGAAGACATGGTTGTTGATAACACACAGTTACCATTACCAAGACAATTTTTTTCCATAAATTAAAATGAACAAGTTTAAAATTCCAATTTATGATTAAAATTATTTAGCAATATGTTTCACATCATTCACTTTTTTTTTGTATATTCAATGCTTTATTTGTTTTTTTTAATTTGTAAATTAAATGTCTTGGTGATGGTAACTATATGTTATGAACAACCATTTTAAATATCTTGAAAATGATCTCACAAAAGGAGATTGAAACGTCGACTTGAAGAATACATTTTTGATTGAGATAACGATTAATTCGTTTTGTTATTATTGTATTTCAGACACATAAAAAATTAATAACTTACCATCACTTAGGACAATAAATATCTCCATAACACTGACTAACAAAACACTGTTTTTTCTTTCTTTTTTACGAAATAAGAAAAATTATTACTTACACCACTATGCCATATACCCCTTCAATTATATGAATGTTTTTGTTACACGAATTTCAAAATTAATCCATTACAGGCCTTAGGAATTCCTTTGAGTAATACAAAGTTAAGGCTTTCTAGAACAATTTGCACGAAATATCGGGCGTGTTGTCAAATTTTTAAGTTGAATGAAACATTTGGTAGAAATAAAAGATAGGTAACATGACGTTTGAAGAATTGACGAAAAAAGTTTCTAAAATATTTGAAGAAATTCAAGCAAGAGCGGGTAAACGGCGGCAGTAGCTATGACTCTCTTAATGACTGTCTTGATTGGATTAACAAGATTCCCTCTGTCCCTATCTACTATCTAGCGAAATCGCTGCCAAAGGAGCTTGTGAGCTCCGTGCTGGCCCACAACGGCGGCAGGACACGTCCCTGGACGGCTGAACAGGAGGATGGTCGGTGGATCTGCGGCAAATCAGTCCTCCCGACTAATCTCGAGGAGCCCGTGGACCAACTGTGGGGTCGTCAAGGGCGAGCGACCTGACATACAACCCGTACACCTTCTCCCTGATGTTGGTTTTAAGTCAGAGAAGTTGTGCAGTGGTTTCGAAGTAGATAAGGGAGAAAAAGAAGTTGGGACTTGGGAATAGGGGCTTCATGCCCGAGATATCCCAAGGGGTGGAGGCGGGTCCAACTTGCTAAAGGAGAACGGGGTTGGAGCAATCCCCATTAAGGCTCTCTTGCACCCGAGTGGTGGGAGACCGAACTAAGTTCCATCCCCATCACTTGCCTGATTCTTCAAGCTCCTTTCATTGTTGTAAGAGAGAAAAACTACATTAAGAGAACCAACCTCCCTCACTTAGTCGCTCCCTCACTTAGTCGCCTTAAGGTATTAGGTTCCTAAGCCTCCTGGAAAGTTAGTGTTCCCAATTGGGATTAGGATTATCCAAATGCCTCGTCATCTAATTAGCGACACGCATGAATGGATTAACGAGATTCCTGCTGTCCCTATCTACAGTCTAAAGACTTCAGGGTAGAGTATTTTTTAATGCTCCAGGTTGTCCTTTTGGACATATCTCGTGTTCACTCCTGGCATTGGCATAATTGTAACCCACTTCTGAGGTTGGGGCGCCTGGAAGGCGGGGTTACGTTGCTCCGATGATATGATGGGTGATGATGATGATGATAGTGTTGCGCCAGGAGAGTCCTTAATCTAAGATGATTATGAATGATGATGATGATGATGATGATGATCGCAGATATGATGTTCGGGGACCGTTTTGGCCTTAACGTTTCCTGACATTTGTCTTACAGGTGGGGAAAAACCCCGATAAAAACCTCACGCAGGAAACTGTCTCGACTGGGGATCAAACCCGGGCCCGCTGCGTGAACAAGGCAGCACGCTACCTCCAGACCACAACGGTGGACGGGTAAAATAAATTTAGGGAGACGAAGAAGACGCTGGGAAGACAAGTTACAAATTACAATGGGTACACGAACGGGTCTACAGAACTATTCCCAGTGTCTAATGCTAATAAATATATTTCTTAATAAACCTGAATACAGAAAGCGAACTAGTCGTTCGAGAATATTTAACGCAATTTTTTATCGCTCTTCGGGATTAAATTGGTCCGTATTGATGAGGCTTTACTGTATATTAGAATCGGCTGTAGAATACCAGGAACATGGTAGTGAACCTTACTACATATAGGTATGGGATAATTATCTTACTTGACATGTACTGCATATTGCCTCTTGGAATGTGAGGGGATGCTTTGATCGTTCATTCTTCAATAAGCAATGGAATGCCTTTCACATTACTAGAACAAAAATGCTTCACACCGGCTTTGAGTCTATTGCCTCCATACGTCTAACACACCTCATTATAAATGTAAAATGTTTCAATATACGTTCATTTTTAAGTATTTTAATGCTTTATGTATGTACACATAGTATACATGTATACATACAATTGCAATCAGTGGCGGTTTCTGATTTTTTCTGATTGGATATACTTCATCAGTTTCAAAATTTGTTAGGTCTAAAAATTATATTAAGTTATGCTATCAAAGTTCTTTGAAACATTTTTGAACCAAAGATAGGTAAACAGACAGGTGAATGGAGAAGACTATTTAACAGTGAGCTACATGGTCTTTTATAGAACACTACATATAGTAAGAACAGTTAAGTCTCGTATACTGCGATGGGCAGGACATGTGGCACAAATGGGGAATGAAAGACTTGCATGAAAGCTTCTTGTAGGAAAACCAGTGGAAAAAAAAGTCCAGTTGGTAAAACAAGAATGAGGTGAGAGAATAACATTAACCATGATTTGAGGAAAGAAGATTATAAGGGAATGATTGGAAAACAGCTAAGGATAGGGATGTATGGAGAGCTTATGTACGTGGGAACATGGAACTACGGGTTCGATAGAGCCAGTGAGTTAGTCAGTTGGTTAGTTAGTTATAGCCCTACTTTAAACATTTTTATTCCAAGCTGTGAAAGACCAAGAAATACGTTGGGCTACCATTTGGCTGCTGGCCTCAAATCCACATGTGTTAATCAAAGAGGTGGATGTGATGATCTTGAAGATAATTTTCAGGCTGTAGGCCGTGGTCTCGAGGCTTGAAGTTCCCCGACGTTTCACCAGAGACTGCGTCTGGCATCATCAAGTGTTGTCTTGAGACTGGCAATTTTGTCTAGGAGTAGAATTGAAAGCGCAGATATATATATATCTTTTATTAGAGATTCTGCCGCCTTCAGACTGTTTTAGGGACTTAGAATTGCCCTCTTCAGCCCATTTATTATTAATTGTCGTCAGGATTTTGTCTTTTCGTTGAATTTGTGCATCTAAGTTTCAGATAGATTATCTAATCCATCTAGATAGCTGTCCGTAGCGTTGAGAGGCGTTGATGGAGCTTACGTCGTGCTGCGTTGTTCTGTTGCTGTTGTTCATGTTGATGCCATGCCATGAGGAAGACCGCGGAAAACCGCGAACGCCGCCCGCGATCCCGCGAGGCGAGGACGATCCAACCACGCCCCCAGAGTTCCCATCCTCCATTGAGAAACGACCATTCTCGGGCTAAGCTGATCATTGGTTTACGTGAATTTAGAATTTTGAAAATAGTAGTGAATTTAAAATAAGAATTTAAATTAATAATAAAACTTTAAACGATTTAAGTTTAATATTATAGAATTGTGGGAAATTATCTTTACTGGTGGAATCTAGGGATCCACTCCGGCATTTGCTTAGCGCCAAGTGAAACCACCGAAAACCTTGGCAGAGTGGTTTGAATTTAGTGAGATATTAATTTTATTATGTACATTTGGAAAATAAATTTGGAAAAAGGAGTTGAATTAATTGAAAGTATGTCGAAATTGTCAGCTTCTTCGGTTCTTTGGTGTATAGCCGGCGAAATCACCATTCGTCTGGATCCCTATCTGGTACCTGGTATTTAGCTTTTAATTTTTCCCATTTGTCACATGGGATATCTTTCAGGCCGTACATTGTCTGTTCAATTTACACCGAATCAGCCCGGAAATCTTCAAGATCATCATAGCAACTCCGGCCGTGAAAGGCTAAGTCAATACAAAAGAGGTCAATGCTCTTAGAGATAGGGTGACATGTGGTTAGCAAGAGAGTATCTCATCCTTTTTAACTGGTTTTATCAACCTGGAGCAGCTACTTATTCCAGCTACCTAAATTCAAGACGATGCTGGGAAGGTACCGGTCTCACACTGGCCGAAATTCCCTTGAGAAAATGTCTTACCTTATAGGGACCAAGGAGACGAACAAATAGGGGAATGATGGGAAACTACAATAATACTTACCTAAACAATTTTTATGGGAAACCAAATGTGAGAAAAATATTTGTGGACTGCATAGTGCATTGAATGTGACAGGTATGGGGAATGAAGGAAGAACATGGAAACTTCTTATAGGAAAACCATAAGGAAAACGTCCTATAAGTAAGCCAATAATAACGTGGGAGAAAATCATTACCCATTATTTGAGGAATGTGAATTTTACAAGGAATATTTGGAATATCAGCTCAGGATAGGGATGTATGGAGAACTTACGTCCTCGCGGCTATCTAACTATGGATTTGATAATGGCAGAGAGTTAGCTAGTTATAGCACAAACTAACATTTTTTCTATGTAGAGAGTATTATGAAAAATAAATTGATTTAATATTTATATTTAATATTAAATATTGATGGTGTAAAGATAAAGAAGAGCGATAGTTTCTGCTATTTGGGAACAATTATAGAGAAAGGTGGAACATCAAATAAAGAAATAGCAAAAAAGGATTAGTAATGAAGAAAAACCGTAGGAATGTTAAACTCTATATTATGGAGTGAAAACATAATTAACAGAACAAAACAACTAATTTATAAATCCATACTAGAAAGTCCCTATTGTTATATGGATCGGAAGTTTGGACAATGACACAACAATATGTCAACAGAATAACTTCAGTTGAAATGGATTTTTTGGTGAAGAGCTGCCAGAAAATTTGCACTGGAAAAGAATTAGGAATACAGATATTAGAAAATAGATGCATGCAGAAAGAAATATAATGGATAAGATAGAACACAGAAGGCTAAAATGGTATGAACCCGTAACAAAGATGAAGGATGGAAGACTACTAATGGCCGTCTATGCATGGAAAATTGAAAAAAAAAAAAAAAAAAAAAAAAAAAGAACAGAAAAGGAAGAAGAACATTCAAAATCCAATGAGGGAACTTGATGTAACAGATGAAGACACATCCCTCCATGGTATCTTTACCTTGTCGTGGAGGAGTGGCTTACGTGCTTAAATGATCCTGAGAGCTATGCCGGCGGTAGCATTGCTGCCGATAGGGTTACCCATGCCGGACTGGTCGAAGGTGATAAGCCAGACGAAAAAAGTACCTTGGTCGAAGGAATGACGATCTTTCACCATAAAAATACAACCGTCAAGAAATGCGGACATGGGTTCAACTGGGGTACAATTTTCCGGAGGTCAAATAGTCCCCCATTCGGTTCTCCAGGCGGGGACTACTTCAGGGAACCCATGTCGAAGTAAAGGTATAGGAAAGCCAGAGGGAAAACTCCCAGTTGGTAGACTAAGAATGAGGTGGGAGAACAACATTAACTATGATTTGAGGGAAGTAGATTATACAGGGAATGATTTGAAAGCATTAGCTAAAGATAGGGATGTATGGAGAGCTTATGTCCGCGCGGCCATGAACCTACTGGTTCGATAGTGCCAGTGAGTAAGTAAGTGAGTAAGTAAGATGAAGACAGCGGACAGAGAACGATGGAGAATTTTAATTAAGGGAAATTTGTGAATATTTGTTGCAAACTAATAGTCTATAAGTCCGTAGTCATATATATATATATATAATTCATGTTAATTTCTAAAGTTGGTTGGAGAAAACCCCCAATGATGAGAAAAACTCTCAAAATGAAATGAAAAATATATATTTAGAAATGTTACAATGATGTGAACATATTTTAGCGTTTGAACACTTTAGTACGTATCCCGCATGTGAGTAAAATATTGATGGAATATCAAACTGTCATATTAAAATCAAATAATCGTTATGATACTTCAACGCCAAAAATTCCATTCATACCACATGTCTCTTCAACGAAAACGTGTGATTTTTTTCAGTACCACGTACAATTCTGGGAGTGGGCAACATATGTTCAATCAAAACATTTATTTTTTAATGTCCTGTTTGCTAATGTAGCGACTGATGTATGTTCATAAACTTTGGATTTGTGAATAAGAGTAACGCGTATTATTGGTTTATAGAGAAACCAGGATGGTTGCGCCACGTGGATTTATCAACAGTAATCAAACAAGAAGTCGTGTTTTTCTGAAGATATCAAGAGCTACAAAGTCACGACTGATTTTGTCTCATGAAAAACTCAACCTCGCGTTGGATTTGGAGTGACTATTTAGCGAATAATACAACACAAGAAGATACAAATTCTTCTTCTTCTTCTTCTTCTTCCTCTACGCATGAAAGCTGGCAGCGTGCTGCTTGTTCATTCACTACAGGTCCGGGGTATGGTGACGTCCTTCCATCGTAGTTGTGGTCGTCCTAAAGGCCTTTTCTGCTGAGGTGTCCAGTCACGTACTTTCTTCACTAATCTACTGTTCTCCATTCTATCTATGTGATCGTTCCAATTTAGTCTTCTATCATTTATCCAGAGGTTTATAGGTTCAATTTCACATTCTTCTCTAATAACAGAGCTGCGAATTTTCTCTCTCTGCGATTTTCCTGCGATTTTCCTTAAAACTTTCATTTCGGTTTTTTCATTGATTTGTTTTGTTTTTTGAGTTTCTGTTCGGCATTCACAACCATATGTTAGAACTGGTCTTATGACAGATTTGTAAATTCTTACTTTTGTATCTCTTCTTAAATTTTTATTTTTCCAAACAGTATTGTTTAAACATCCCGATATTTTGTTTGTATTATTTGCTTGATGGAGGATTTCATCTGTTATTCTGTTACTACTATTAATTTCTACTCCTAAATATTTGAATTTCATGACCTGTTCTATACTTTTCCCTTCTATTTCTAATTTAACACGTCGTGGGTCCTTGGATATTGCCTATGATTTGGTTTTATTAGTTGAGATTTTCACGTTATATTTTGATTCTAAATTTGTGCAATAGCATTTGTAAATCATCCTCACTTCGTGCAATTAGAACTGTGTCATCAGCATAGCTAATTATCTTCAGCTCTTCGTTACCTATTTTAATCCCTTTTCTAACTTCAACTTTTAGTTCTAATTATAATGTTTAATATTTACCAAATGTGAGGTTATGTATTCCGATCTTATTTCCGGGCGATTTCGTAGCCAGCTGTACAGTTATAAATAGCCAAATCTTTATTGTTAAATCTCTTTGGGCTTGGGAAAAATCAATGACAGATGATTATATGAGAAATAACTATTAACAATAATGCAGATTCATTATACAACATTTATTATTTTTTAGAGCAACAGAACAAACTTTTTTTGGTAATTTTTTAAGTTTTCTTTTGGCATTTCTTGCTGTGTCATATCGATCGTACGTTGTTGAATCAATATCCTTGTCAAATAAGTTAATTTGCGGATATATCTCTCATTACGAACAGGAAGAGGATTTATCAACAGGAAGAGGCAATTTTATCTACAGGAAAATACAATTTTATCGGTTTATGAGATTAATAGTCCACACAATAAAAACACAATAAAACTAAACCATAACACATGTATCTTCATTAAGAACTGACTGCTTCGGAACAATGTACAATTCTGAGAGTGGAACTACAGTAATGTTTTAACAAAAAAAATATTTTTAAATGTCCTGGTTACTGATATAGCGAGCGAAATTATAAATTTTTGATATGAGGCTGTAGAAAACTCAACGATAGTTGCGCTAAGTAGATTATCAGAACAGGCAAAATATAAATGTTTAGAATTGCATTATTTATAAGATCATTTGTTTGTTCGTTCCTTCCTTCGCGGAATCTCTTGAATAGGTCTATCACAGTAGTAAACGAAACTTCGAGTTTCAAGAAAACTGGACCACTGTCAGTTAACCCGAGACATGAAGCAAACAGGAATCAAGACACTGGCCGTAGAAGCCTACAATTTAACACATTTTATTATTTTGACCTTTTATTCGATAATAATCTAACACCGTGGAATTCTATAATGAACTATGCCTCTTTTTGAGAGGAACACACTTGAGATATTGATAGTCAATGCAGTATCAACTGGACAATCCCCGTCAAGTGCATTTTGTTCTCTATAGAAAATTCCCTGACCTGCGTATGGATCTTATGCTTTTTACCGAAACAGTGATAGTTCCAGATCTTTCATCGCTCGATGTTTTTCTTTGGGCTACTCTAAAGTGCATTGAAAACATCTTCGCAATAGTAGAAGAGTACTAGAGATTACTATGCTGGACTCTGATTCCGAGATTTGTGGGTTCAAATCCGGCTGGAGTACATGGATTTGTTATTATTATTATTATTATTATTATTATTATTATTGTTTAATAGGTTTTAAATGTATACAACATTTTTTTGTGCCCAATATTAAGTTTTGATTCCCTTCCTCCATTTATATCTATCCTTCCAGTCACCATCCTGCAGTCTCCTGTCCTTAATCAAATGTGTACTTTATATCCCTCCTCATCACACTACCTACTATTTGAAATATTTTACAGTTTCTCTTGCTAGAACTTGGAATTCTCTTCCACCATATCTCAGAGACTGCCAAACTTTACCATCTTTCAGAAAATAATTGAAAATAAAATTATTGAAACATCTCAATAATATTTCTTTTCAAGTCCACAGCTGTGGTCTCGAGGTAGCGTGCTGCCTTGTCACGCAGCGAGCCCGGGTTCGATCCCCGGTCGGGACAGTTTTTCTGGGTGAGGTTTTTATCGGGGTTATTCCTCACCTGTAAGACAAATGTCAGGAAAACTTTAAGGCCCAAATGGTTCCCGAAATCATATGGCCATCATCATCATCATTCATATACATCTTAGGTCAAGCTTAGGATTAAGGACTCTCCTGGCGCACCAGTATCATCATCACCCATCATATCATCGGGGCAATGTAACCCCGCCTTACAGGCGCCCCAACCTCAGAAGAGGGTTACAAGTACGCCATACCAGGAGAGAAACCAGGAATGTCGAAAAACAAACCTGGTGCATTTGAAAAAAAAAAATCTTTTTAACAATTAATAATTTGTTTTTTTCATTATTTAATAAAAATAGTATTAAGATTTGTCAATATATTTACATAATGATTTATATATAAGCGATAGATTAATTGACTAGAGGTTACTACTTTCTTTGTATATATATTTTTTTTCTTTAGATGTATAATAGATTCGAGCTGTTATTCCTTTGAGTACTTATTATTCCATTAGTTTAATTTTAATTGTATTTAATGTTATTTTATTATTAGACATTATTTTCATCACTGTTCAGTTTGACCAGATAATTAAACGATTAATACATACTGTTATTGTAATTTTATATACTTAAATGTAACATATGTGTCTTGGTGAATGGAAGATAAGGCCACATGGCCTTAACTCCACCAGGCTAAATACATCTATCAAATTCATAATTCCCTCCATCCATGTTATTTTAGGTCTCCCTTTTCTTTTTTTTTACCCCCTATTTGGAATCCACTCTAAACTCCTAACTTGCAACCTATCTTCATTCATCCTCTTCACATATCCAAACCATTGCAATTGCTTATTTCCCACAAATTGTATAATTCTTCTTCTTCTTCTTCTCCCTTTCCAGGATTATGCGGTTTGTAGGTGTTGATCTTTTTGGGTAATCTTGTATTTTCCATTCTGTCTAAATGTTCTTTCCATTGGTACTTGTACTCTTCTAGTTTATCAACTATTGAAAATATCTCCAGTTTATTTATTATTGATTTATTGTGTAATCTATCCATGCGGGTACATCCTTTTACAGATCTTAAAATTTTTATTTAAGTAGCTTGAATGTATGAGATATATTTTTGTAAGTACCCAAAATTCGGATCCATATAAAAGAACAGGAACAGCCATAATTTTATAAAACCTGAGCTGAGTTTCTCTTCGAGTCTTTCGGAGGGTTCTTCTTATGGTGCCACACATCATTTGATATCGGTTTAATTTATTATGTATATCCCAATCATAACTATATGTTATATCTGAACCTAGATAGTTAAAGTGTGCTATCTGTTCTATTATTTCATTATTGATCACTATTTTTGCTCTGACTGACACTTTGCCCTGAAAAGCCATAATTTTAGTTTTTGAAGTTGAGACTTTGATATTATAATAGAGTCCTAATTTATTCAACATGTAAATGACTCTTTGTAAATCATCCTCTGACTTCTGTATAATTACCAGATCGTCTGCAAAATATAGCCTCTCTCTACCAAGCCCTTCCATCTACCTTCACTGTTTTTACTGAAGATGGAGGGTGAATGGCGAGTTTCTGGCGCCATAAAACCAGATGCTCGGGGCAGACAGAGCTCTGTAGCCTTGTAAGGCAGTCTGTCTAGGAGAAAGACAACTCCGAAATTAAACTCTGGTCTCCAGTTGGGGATTTTGCGGTTGGGCTGGTAACCTACCCAAGTAAAAAACTATCACTCATAAATCTCAAGTGCGAATATGAAACCCGGACAAATTGTATAATTGTTTCGTTAAAGTTCATTATTTCTCGGATAATACTGTTTCTGATTCTGTATAATTTACAGCATCGTGCAGATCTTTTCAAAAAAATAATTTTTGTAGATTGCAATTTTGACTTTAATTTAGTACCTGGAATTGTACCGTAGCGTAGTGGTTAAGGCACTGAGCTACAAGCCGGAGGGTCGAGGGTTCAAGTCCCGTTGGGGTCAGGATTTTTAAACAGACCCAAACCCTCTGGTGGCACTATGGCCCTGGGGTCGACTCAGCCTCTAACGGAAATGAGTACCAGACGCTTGTTCTGGGGTAAAGGCGGCCGTCACGCAGGGCTGACAACCCGGCTGAAAGTGCCGATTGTCTAGAAAAAGTGGGAGCCTTAACCTCCTACTACCCAAGGGCCTCCGGGCCTGTTGTGGGATCACTTTACTTTTACTTACCTGGAATTGTAATGATTCAAAAGTCCTGAGTATGTGTAAACTGAGTCAGAACATTATTAGGGTTAATAATTATTCCCTCGACATTTTGGCTTATTACTTGGTTCCTCCGAAAGGGAAATGGAGCCCTATCATAGCTTTACGAAACGTAATATGTGAGACTTCTGAGCAAAATCTCTCGGTCTTTACACATCCAGATTTGAATTGAAAAGGTAATGACCTAGCTGTAAAATAGTGCCATTAAATAAAATAAAACCAGAAAACATCCAGTAAAGTAAAGTGATCCCACAACAGGCCTCAGGAGGTGTTAAAAACCTACTTAAAACATAAACTTACTTACTTACTTACTCACTAGCACTATCGAACCCGAAGGTTCATGGCCGCGCGGACATAAGCTATCCATACATCCCTATCCTGAGCCAATGCTTTCCAATCATTCCCTGTATAATCTGCTTCCCTCAAATCATAGTTAATGTTGTTCTCCCACCTCATTCTTGGCCTACCAACTGGGCGTTTTCCCTCTGGCTTTCCTACAAGAAGCTTCCATGCACGTCTTTCATTCCCCATACGTGCAACATGTCCTGCCCATCACAGTCTACGAGACTTAACTGTTCTTATTATATCTGGCTTCCTATAAAGACCATGTAGTTCATTGTTATGTAGTCTTCTCCATTCACCTGTCTGTTCATCTCTCTTTGGTCCAAAAATCTTCCTAAGAACTTTATTCTCAAATACTCGTAATCTCCTTTCCTCCCTTAAAGTAAGAGTCCATGTTTCGCACCCATATCATATAACTGGTAGAATAATAGTTTTATATATTTTCAGCTTAATGTTTTTTGAAAGGAGTTGGGACATCAAAAGTCTCTGCAATGCATAATAGCATGCATTTCCAGAATTGAGCCTATGTTTAATTTCTTTGTGCATCTCATTCCTATTTGTGATTATTGTTCCTAGGTATTTGAATTCAGCCACTTCCTCAAAATTTCCCTCATTTGTCATTAGCTGTCCATTTCCATTATATACTAAATTTCAATGTGTGACCATATATTTAGTTTTACTGATATTTACCTCCAGTCCTAATTTCTTAGTGTTACTCAATAGTGTCTGCGTGTTGTTCTTTAGTATCTCCTCGCTATCGGCCAGTAGTTCTACATCATCAGCATAAACTAACAGCCTATTAATACCAACTTAAAACATAAACATCATGTTAAATTCAATTCAATTTCTCCTCTCTTCTCTAGTTTTATTTAAAAAATATCTATCCATAGTAATTCTACCCGAAGGCAGGTCTTTCACTGCAATCATAGCATTTTCATGCAATGCTTTGCAGCTTTACTAGGGACTTATAGTTGTGGTAGTTTCCCGTTGCTTTTTCCACCGGTGAAGGATGATATTTATGATGATGGCCGGATGATTTTTTGGGGACCGTTGGGCGCTAAGCTTCCTGACATCTATCTTACAGGTGAGGAAAAATCCCGAAAAAAAACTTCTCCCAGAAGCCTGTCCCGACCGGGAATCGAACACGGGCCCACTGCGTGACAAGGCAGCACGCTACCTCGAGACCACAGCGGTGTACTCTAAGTATATAAGGATTACAATTTATTGAAGTTTATAAAAAATACATTATTATCTGTGATACTCAATGGATATTTGAGAATAAAGTACTTAGGAAAATTTTTGGACCAAAGAGAGATGAACAGATATGTGAATGGAGAAGACTACATAACAATGAACTACATGGTCTTTATAGGAAGCCAGATATATTAAGAATAGTCAAGTCTCGTAGACTGCGATGGGCAGGACATATTGCACGTATGGGGAATGAAAGACTTGCATGGATGCTTCTTGTAGGAAAGCCAGAGGGAAAACGCCCAGTTGGTAGAACAAGAATGAGGTGGGAGAATAACATTAACTATGATTTGAGGGAAGTAGATTATACAGGGAATGATTGGACAGGATTAGCACAGGATAGGGATGTATGGAGAGCTTATGTCCGCGCGGGCATGAACCTATGGGTTCGATAGTGCCAGTGAGTAAGTAAGTAAGTACGTAAGTAAGTAAGATACTCAATGGATGTGAAATGTGGTCTTTTATGTTATGACAAGAAAATTATTTTAAAATGCGCAGGATTTTAAGATAAGTACGAGTATTTCATTAAAGGATGAGAGTACAGAATAGAGGACGCTTCGCAATGAGAGACCCAATAATTTATTCGTTACTGTAATATTATCAGGATTATTTAGCCTAAAAAATGTTGGTGGTTACACTTTATGACAAATTGACTTGGGAAGCGCACATTTATTAATTCATTTTGAGTTCGCTTTTCACGAATAAATATGTCTTACGAAACTTGAAAAATGTGATCTCAAATATTAGTAAGATTCTGATTATAGTTTTTTTAAACAGTCTCTTATTGTATGGAATACCTTCATGGGGAATATCACTAGAATAAATAACATATGTTTTCAGAATAAAGCTCTCTTTCTCTTTCTCTCTCTCTCTCTCTCTCTCTCTCTCTCTCTATATATATATATATATATATATATATATATACGTTCGAAAGTGCGAGGTTCGAAAGTGGCTTTTACAGAAGCGAGGATATGATTAAGAACCGAGCGATAGCAAGGTTTTTAATTTCCGAGAATCTGTAAAACACTTCACAAACGTGCGTTGTACATTATTTTTCGCACGATGGTGTTTTCAAAATGATAAGTAATAGTAAAATATTAACATCTTTGTTGGAAATATTTGCGTTCATTATAAACAACTGACTCGTGTTAAAAGTGTAGCCAATTTTTATACGGAAAATGCCGAAAATAATTCAGTTGAGACTACAGTAGGCCGTGACACCAATCAGTGATAAAATGTAGGAAGTGCGAATTTATTGCTTTATATTGTTTCAAATAGAGTTCAGTTCATTTAAAATACAGTGATTTGTTTCACATAATGTATATTAACATTATATTCCTTTTCGGATATATGTTTGTATATACATTAGGCCTATACGTAGTATACATAAAGGGCAGTGGGTTTACTTCCCGTACGAGATAGGTAATTTGTAATATTACAGTATAGTTATTTAGTTATTTATAGGTTAGTAACCCCGAAATTTAGGAAATTGAATTTTAATGTCCCGCGCCGTAGCCGAGCGGTTAAGGTAGGAAGCCTTGGCGCAGAACTACGGGACTTGCGCTGGTTCGAGTCTCCATGGGGGAAGAAATTTTCTCATGGTATTTCGGCCAGTACGGGACCGGTGCCCACCCAGCATCGTGAGGCAATTGGGTAGCTACAATAAGTAGCGGCTCCAGGTTGAGGAACCAGCTATAACGGCTGGGGGACTCGACATGCTAACCACATGTCACCCCTACACTGGCTGTTGATCATCTACCTCTATGATTGACACATGTGGATGTGAAGGGCCAGCAGCCGGCTGGTAAGAGGGCAACCGCTGAAAAGTGGAAAGACCCTCAATGGGAATCGGAATTTTTAATCATGGTCGCTATTGCTGTAAGTATGACAGAAGGCACTATCGTGCCAAAAAATATATATAGGCCTATATATGATGCCAATTATAATGCATCATTTAGTTAAAAGAACATATGTTAACAGTTACGAATTTATATATTTACTAGGCCCGTTACACGTTACGAAAAATCCGAATGTGCTTGCCAATAAAAGTGATTTCCTAAAACTACAACAGGCTACGCGAAATAGACACAGTGAAACCTCTTTAAGCCTACTACCACACATTTTCACTAAATTCTTTGACCGAGTATAGGAGAACCAATGGAGGTTTTACTGAATGCTGCATTGGACCTATGGATTTCAGAGTTAGTTACTAGAGAGTAACTACGGACTTTTCTTGTTTTTAAAGGAAAATTTAATTTGATATCATTGAAGGTTGTTAATTTATAGAACAATGCCCATAGTACAATATGTAGTGTGATTATAATTGATATGGTCTTATTTGAAATTTATATTTTCATTCAATGCTCATGTGTATGTAATGTAAAACCGTGTATTTAATTAATTTGATCCCAAGTATTTGATCATTCGACGTTGAAATCTCATGTCCTTTAAAATTCCACTCTGCAATAGGAGACAATGATATTTAATTACAGAAACACATCACAATGCCTCTGCAATCAATTAAATATCGTGCATTGAGGCTGATTGATAGGTCACGTTACAGATTTTTAGCGAAATAATGGGTTTAATAACTTTAGCTCATTGTAACAGCTATAATAATTTATATTAATAAAATAGTAGGTTCTTCTTGGTGACTATTTAACTCATGGCTCAAATGGGAGTCAATGACCAATCACATTTCAACGAATTTTGAATTACAACCAATCACAGTCGTATTTTACCTCTATTTTATCAATTTAATTTTATCACATTAAAATCAAGACCTCCTTTTTAACATTCTGAATAGGTCACAGCATTATTTTGTAGTGACTGACACTCTAAGAAATACTTTGAATATAAAAATTTATACAGGGTGTAAATTATTTATACCATACAAATTTCACTGCTTACAGATGGGTATTTTATAAGTAATTTGAGATAGGGAACCAATGGTCTACGAGGGAAATTGGGCGAGTCATGGGAAATCAAAGTAATCGAAAATTGATACAGATAAATCAACAGGAGAGCAAAGTAGGAACGAAAATTATATTAGAATAACTTCAGATCTTAGTATTAATTCCGAGATCCTGATTGCTAACAATTCATCATCAACGTTTATGAAATATTGGATTATCACATTCCTTAAAATGTCGAACCAAGCAGATGATTGCACGCCAGTGCACTGCTTACAATAGAATTGGTGCAATAGGAGCCTTAGCTTAGAGTAAAATACGCAGAATCTGCGTAGTTAACATGTGGCTTAATGGTTAAAGTGATGGATTTGAGATACGAACACTGGTAGTTCAAACCACGACAGTATATGTTTCTCTCTCTCTCTTTTGCGTATGTACTCTGATATGTTCAGTCTGGGCATGCGCAAAATACATATTACCGTAATGGTCATTACGTTAACGCCTGATTAGAAGTTACTTCAGTATCAGTCGCACTGCATGAAAACATCATGGAACAGTTATGCTGAACTTGCCGATATGCATCTGATTTTTGGTGCAGCACAAGGTAATGAATGGTGCAAGAGCTGTTGCCCAAATATGCGGAGCGGTATCCGAATGGACACCATCCTCACCGAACCACCTTCGAGTCTGGTGATAGGCGTTTGCAGGAGCATGGGATGTTGAAGGTAAACAGAGTAAACGTCGGTGAAACACGTCGAATAAAGTATTCTTCATAGGTGAAAGAGGATCCTTCTTCTAGTATCCGTGCAATCGTACGTGTAATGGGCACGAACAATCGAAGTGTATGGGAAGTCCTGCAGGACGATCAGCTCTATCCCTTTCATCTGCAAAAAGGTACAAGCTTACAGCCAGTGACTTCGCTCAAAGGGTACAATTTTGTAATTGGGCTTTGCTGCAACCACCGCACTTCTTTACCTCGATGTTATTCACCGAGGAGGCAGTATTTAATAGGGATGGGCTGGTTCTGAGCTCAAAGAACAATAATTTGTGGGATTATGAAAATCCTCATGCCATATTTGAGAGGCGTCACCAGCAGAGAATTTCGGTGAACGTTAGGGTGGGGGTAATTTCTGACATCATTTGCACTTACCTTCTTTTCCAGAGATTAAATGTTGTCATTTATAAGACATTTTAGAATACGTCTTACCTGGATTGCTAGAAGTTCCTGTTCACATCAGGCTTAACATATGCTTACAGCACGATGGAGCTCATCCCATTTCTGCCGGAATATGCTAAATCATTTGGATGAAGTGTATCCTGGCCGCTGGAAATAGGAAGGGGTACTTTTGTGCGGGTTAGAGCCACGCTAACTGCTACCATTTGTGCGGGTTAGAACCACGCTCTGCTACCATTTGTGCGGGTTAGAAAACCACGTTGACTGCGACCATTTGTGCCGGATCGTGTTTTGTTGCTGTTTCTTCTATAGGAGTAGATCTGATTACCTCCAAGGTTATTGATCACAAAATTACTTGCCTCGGGCCCATAGAAGGCAAGGGTTGATTCATCTTTCTTTCCAAGGCGTATTAACATAAATCAATAATGATTCTCAAATCCACAGAGTGACTGAAAATGGTTGCTTTCACTATGGTTATCAATCAGGAAAGCTAGACAGCAAAATAAGGGAGCTGGAAATGATTTCCTAAGTGAGTGAGTTTCCGTATAGGATTATACCAACAGCTACGTGCACATAAATCAGATAGAACATTAATTATATAAAATATGATATTTAATGCAAACAAGTAGTCTGAAGTAAAAACAAAATCAAGATAAACATTTGATCATTCAAGAACATAATATAAATAAATAAATGATAATAATTTTACAAGACAAAGACCACACCATACCTCATACTACACTCATGCTAGCGTCCAAGCCAGGGTGGCTTCTTCCCTGGTCTACAGGACCAACTAAAACTGCGCCGCTTCTCGGCTTCAGACGACCTTGTCCATATTAGAGTTCCAATCCCATCTCGGACTGGATCGATGATTCAAAGATTGAATGCTGAATGAATGATCTGCTTGAATGATAACGTTCTGCCTGTGCACCACGTATATGAAGGTTCCGAGGTAGAGGGGAGATGCGCCGTAGGCACAGCGCAGCAGGAGAGGTAAAGAGGGAGAGTGGGGGTAGATACAAGGAGAAAGGAATATTGGCATAGTTCATGAATATCCCAGTCTAAGGAGGAGAACGACGCTGCAGTAATGAGCCGAAAAACGCACTTTCGGTTCACTTTAATTGTCGTGTGATCACCTCGCTCTCCAGATATCTGTCGACTTGATTATTTTTGTGGGGACACCTGAAAACACTGGTGTATGCGACCACTGTTGATACAGATGAACTGTTTGTTGCACGCATAATCGCAGCATTTTATGTGATCCGCAAGACACCTGGTATCTTGAACGGGGTACGAGAATCCATTAGTCGCTGATGTCATCTGAGTTGTAAGAATGGAGGTGGCCAATTTGAACAATTTCTCTAATGAGTCTGCAGGTGCTTTACTTTTTTTCTCGTTTACTCAAATGTATTGTTTCTTATTTCCCAACAAAATTATGTATGCCATGTGTACATACACTGCACCTCTTCATGTTATTACTTTCGTGATCACTACACTGTCATTTATCTTAGTTCTTAAGTACTGTACAGTAAATTTGCGCATTTTATTTGCAAAACCAGTATGTGCAATATTATTAGAACCTCTCAAACAATTCCCTATGCAATATGTAAGTAGACATTTTTTGTAACTCATGTACTGCGCCGACATTCCAGTATCGTATTCTGTAAAATAATGAATAAATAATTGAACCAGAAGTAAATATACGTACGTAATTGATTTACAACATACATAATAAAGGAAAAACCAACAAAAAGCGTACACACACTGTACGGAGTTTCGAACATGATGCATCAATTTTACATTTGCATTGGTAGTTAGAAGTTATGACCACTGAGCTAAAGGCGCATACACGTTGCCGTTTAACGTTTTTTGATAGGAGTTGGGACATCAAGAGTCTCTGTAATGCATAACAGCGCGCATTTCCAGAATTGAGTCTATGTTTAATTTCTTTGTGCATCTCATTCCTATTTGTGGACATTGTTCCTAGGTATTTGAATTCAGCCACTTCCTCAATATTTTCCTCATTTGTCATTAGCTGTCCATTTCCATTATATAATGAATTTCTACATGTGACCATATATTTAGTTTTATTGATATTTACTTCCAGTCCTAATTTCTTAGTGTTACTCAATAGTGTGTGCGTGTTGTCCTTTAGTATTATTATTATTATTATTATTATTATTATTATTATTATTATTATTATTATTATTATTATTATTATTATTATTATTATTATTATTATTATAAGGGTATATAAAAGGGTTCGTATACATCTCGCGTCATGGCGTTTAGTTTATAATGTCGGAGTAACATGCGATTATATTAGGGCATCATCTCAACCAACAAGGGACAAGTCACATTTATCTTGTTAATCCTACATAATGGTAGTTGAGGAATTATTAGCCGTTACGTGACTTTCATTGAGATTACCTGCTTTTGCTGTATCCTTTAAGAGTATTTCCATTATCATAATTAAGACTGCAAGAAAAAATGAAGAGCTTTAAAAACAACCATTTTCTTGATAGAGACGGAGATGATGTTAAAGACGAAGCTTCTCCCGAAATTTCTTCTTTCTTTCTCCAGCGCAAAACATCTAGAGAAAAATGATATACTTATCACTAGGGGCTGGATTTCTATCACTTAAAAATAAGAAAATAGCCATCCTTTTATAACCTAGAAATTTGTCAATAATAATAATAATAATAATAATAATAATAATAATAACAATAACAATAGTAATAATAATCACGCTGTCACACATAGAAATTTATTATATAATGGAAATGGACAGCTAATAACAAATGAGGGAAATTTTGAGAAAGTGGCTGAATTCAAATACCTAGGAACAATAATCACAAATAGGAATGAGATGTACAAAGAAATTAAACATAGGCTCAATTCTGGAAATGCGTGCTATTATGCATTGCTGAGACTCTTGATGTCCCAACTCCTTTCAAGAAATGTTAAACTGAAAATATATAAAACTATTATTCTACCAGTTATATTATATGGGTGCGAAACACGGACTCTTACTTTAAGGGAGGAAAGGAGATTACAAGTATTTGAGAATAAAGTACTTAGGAACATTTTTGGACCAAAGAGAGATGAACAGACAGGTGAATGGAGAAGACTATATAACAATGAACTACATGTCTTTATAGGAAGCCAGATATAATAAGAACAGTTAAGTCTCGTAGACTGCGATGGGCAGGACATGTTGCACGTATAGGGAATGAAAGACTTGCATGGAAGCTTCTAGTATGAAAGCCAGAGGGAAAACGCCCAGTTGATAGACCAAGAATGAGGTGGGAGAATAACATTAACTATGATTTGAGGGAAGTAGATTATACAGGGAATGATTGGAAAGCATTAGCTCAGGATAGGGATTTATGGAGAGCTAATGTCCGCGCGGCCATGAACCTACGGGTTCGATAGTGCCAGTGAGTAAGTAAGTAAGTAATAATAATAATAATAATAATAATATTAATAATTAGTATTATTGTTATTATTATTCAAAGAGAGATGAACAGACAGGTGAATGGAGAAGACTTCGTAACAATGAATTACATGGTCTTTATAGGAAGTAAAATATAATGAGAACAATTAAATCTCGTAGACTGCGATGGGCAGGACATGTGGCACGAATGGGGAATGAAAGATGTGCATGGAAGCTTCTTGTGGGAAAACCAGTGGGGAAACGCCCAGTTGGTAGCACAAGAATGAGGTGGGAGAATAACATTAACCATGATTTGAGGGAAGTAGATTATACAGGGAATGATTGGAAAACATTGGCTCAGGATAGGGATGTATGGAGAGCTTATGTCCGGGCAACCATGAACCTACGGTTCGATAGTGCCAGTGAGTTAATTAGTTAGTTAATTATTATTATTATCATTATTATCATTATTTAATCAATTGGTTTGGTGTTTGCTTGATGAAAATCCATTATGTTTATTGATTAAATAAAATAAAGTTGTTAAAGTCTTGTTATTTTGATATTTATTTTAATACAAACTCGTTACAGCTGTTTCCTTCTTCAGACGAAAACTACGAACAAAATTATTTGTATTAAAATAAATATGAAAAAATTAACGCTTAGGGTCCAACGGTCCCCGAAAATCATCTGGCCATCATCATAATCATAATTGTCATTATCATCCATCACGGTGTGGAAAGCAACGGGAAGCTACCACACCTATAATTCCCTAATAAAGCTGCAAATATTGGATGGATGGATGGAGTGAGGAAAAGTATGGAAGCTAGAGATTTGAGGGAAGAAGATGCTTTAGACAGGAACCTCTGGCGACAAATCACTTTGGGTGGAAGGAGAAAAAATGTATTGTGGAATATTCCTAAAAATCCTTAATTGGAAAGCTAATGGAAGAAGTGGAAGAGTAAGACCTAGAGAATGATTTTATTAATGAAATTATAACAAATACAACCCGAAAATCTAAAAACATGAGAAATAATACTTTTACGAAACAATACAGATTGCTAAATTTTCACCACAAGGCCCATAGAATAGTATATTACGATACGAGGTTGGGAAGTGCTTTTTACAGAAGCGAGTAAATGTTTAAAAACGGAGCGAAAGCGAGGTTTTTAATTTCCGAGATTCTGTAAAATACTTTACAAATGTGAGTTGTACATTATTTTTGCGTGACAGTGTTTTCAAAATAACAAATAATTGTAAAATAATAACATATTTGTTGGAAATATTTGCGTTCATTATAAACAACTGACTAACGTTAACTATGTGGGCAATGTTTATTAGTTGAAACAACAGGAGGACGTGGGACCAATGAGTGATAAAGTGGCAGCAAGTAGGCCTACGTATTTATTGTTTTATATTGTTTCAAATAAAGTTAAGTTTATTTAAAACGCAGTGATTTGTTTCGTATAATGTATATTAACACTACCTTTTGGATATATTTTTGTATACACATTGTACGTTGTGTACATTGTGGCAAGAAGTAATAGACTCGTGAGTAAACGTACCATTAATAGTAATAACTGGAAGGCGCACAAACGTGCACACGAGTCTATTACCAACATAGAAACTCAAACGAATGGTACCTACCCTTCTAAGCTATAATGAATAACATATACACTTGGTGTGGGGATGGGAGGAGTTATCGCCCTTATAAGACGAGGACACGTGTGAAAACACAATCTCTCACGCTCCTACGTTCTACAATAGTCAAGTTCTTCAGTAACCGTTCGCGATATTAAAACACGTGGGCGGAAGTAATTCATCAACTCCACACCGAGTGAAGTATAAAACACTGTACACATACAACTGTATAGTCGAATGTATCCAATAAACTAAAATAATAAGTGTATAATTTAAAACATCCCTGAGTGATCATATTCTACCCTGAGCGAACCGGCACAACATAAAAGGCAGTGGTTTTACTTCCCGCACGAGGTTTGTAATGTATAATATAGGCCTATATGACATGACATAGGAAGTCTCCTTGTCTATTATATTAACTATTGTAACCATTTCTGATTTGTGTAATAAAACATGTAACAATCCGTTAAAAATCTGCAAATTCTTATTTGTATGTACAAATATTACAAAATCCTTGCAAGAAATTCTCGTATAATATCTTGGATATTATCTCTATATCTGGGATGAAAAGTTACTAGTTATAATAAAAGTTTGGGAATTATTAATCAAGTTATGAAACCATCCCTTTTACAAAAAAAACACCAGATTACGTTTATATAACACTTTGACTAGACCAATGTTGACCTATGGTATTGAAACATGGACACTAAAAAGACAATATGAAAGCAGAATAACGGCTTGTGAAATGAGATTCATGCGCAGAACAGCGGGTTACACCAGATGGGATCGGAAAAGGAACACCGATATCTTAAAAAAAATTGAAGACTACGCCAATTTTGGAATATATTAAACAGTACCAACTAAATTGGAAACACTATCTTGAAAGAATGAGTTTAAATCGGATCCCCAAAGCTGTTTTATAATTATATACCAAGAGGACGAATGTCTCTGGGCCGTCCTATGAAACGCTGCTGGAGGGAAAATGTTCTATAGGATCGTAACAGGCCTTGGCCTAATACTTGGAAGGAAGAAGAAGAAGAATATTACAAAATATGTTGAATGAATCAGAACATGATATTTAATACAAGTGTATTTTTTTAATTGTTCAAATATTTTAAGGGAAGAGAAAATATTATCAGTATTTGAGAAGAAACTTCCTACAAGATAATTGTCAACCATTTTATGCCAAAACCTACCTTGCAATTTTTCTCAGAGAATCCATGTGATGTACCAAGACCATGCCCAAAAGATTGTGTCCCTTTTTATCGAAGCGAATCAAGCAATGGCAACTCACTGTGCAAAGCAGATAGACACCCTCCATCAGTAGAGCAGAGTGCAGTGAGGCGGGACGCGGCGCGACGGTAGGTTGTGAGGGTTATCCAATCCGCCAATTCAGGATTTGTATTACTTATTTGAGTTTAAATAAGATATTTGGAGCTGGATTTGAGTGTCTTGTAGTTAAAGTCGGCAGATATAATTTTGGACATGCCCTTGATGCAAAAAACGATTCTCTGGGAGAAATTAAGGTAGATTTCAGCATGCAATTGTTGATAGTTCCTTAGTTAGATTTTTCTTTTTTTTTTTTTTTGGATCAAAGAGAGATGAACAGACAGACGACTAAATAACAGTGAGCTACATGGTCTTTGTAGGAAACCAGATGTAATATGAATAGTTAAGTCTCGTAGACTGCAATGGGCAGGATATGTGACAGAAATGGGGAATGAAAGAGAGGCGTGACAACTTTCATAGGATAACCAGAGGAAAAACGCCCATTCGTAGGTCTAGAATGAGGTTGGAGAATAACATTAACCACGATTTGAGGAAAGTAGATTATAACTAACTAACTCACTAGCACTATCGAACCCATAGGTTCAGGCCGCGCGGACATAAACTCTCGATAAATCCCTATTCTGAGCTAATGTTTTCCAAACATCCCTTAATAATCTACTTCCCTCAAATCATAGTTAATGTTATTCTCCCTTCTCATTCTTGGTCTACCAACTGGGCGTTTTCCTTCTGGTTTTGCTACAAGAAGCTTCCATGCAAGTCTTTCATTCCCTGTTCGTGCCACATGTCCTGCCCATCGCAGTCTACGAGACTTAACTATTATTATATCTGGCTTCCTATAAAGACCATGTAGTTCACTGTTATGTAGTCTTCTCCATTCACCAGTCTGTTCAGCTCTCTTTAGTCCAAACATTTTCCTAAGAACTTTATTCTCAAATACACATAATCTCCTTTCCTCCCTTAAAGGAACATTCTATGTTTCACATCCATATAATATAACTGGTAGAATAATATTGTTATGCATTTTCAGTTTAACGTTTTTTTGAATGGAGTTGGTACGTCAAGAGTCACTGTAATGCTTGGGAAATAGATTGTACAGGGGTTAATTGGAAAACACTAGCTCAGGTTAGGGATATATGGAGAGTTTATGTCCGTTTGGCCTTGACCTTATAAGTTCGACAATGCCAGTTAGTTAGTTAGTCGGTTATAGTATTGAGATAGGATTTTATCTGTTTGCACTTGGTATTTTTCGTTCCATGAATAGAGTTTCCTTTATATTAGACATTAGCTTTATGAAGTGAATCCTCAACATGACATGCGTACAAAAGAACTTGCAGGAAATTACTGGTTGCCTCCATTTTCTTATTGAGAAGCTAATGAAGTATATGAATAGGTTCATAGTATAGACTTGGGAAGTGAAAGTGTTTTTCGATCGAATGAGTAATTGGTTGCCACGCTAAGCGTTAAGCACGAGCAGTTCTTATTCTCCTCCCCCACTCGTGGGGTGGCAAAGTAAATTAATTAATCAAACTCCGTGCTACAAAACAAATCAACTACCAGTTTAATCCGTCTGCACAAAACTAAATTCATAGTTTTACAGTACACTACTTTAACCGTGTAATAATCAATGAAATGTATAATAATAATAATAATAATAATAATAATAATAATAATAGTAATAATAATAATAATAATAAATAATAATAATTTATTTTAACTGATGAAGTAAAGATAAAAACAATAGTTCTAGCGGCCGCAATTTTTGTTTTTGTTTTGTTTCTAGCATATAGAAATTAATTAAGAAAAAGAAAGGTCATGTTCGTTTGCCAGCAAAATCAGACAATTACGTGAAAGTGTTCATCTGAAATGAACGTTTAAAAATCGCCCTAGCAGTCGCAGTTTTCGATTTTTCATAACGTAAGCCGTCTATGTGCAACGTGCAGGCGGGATTCCCCCAGGGCAGTGTTCTCGGTTCTCTTCTTTTCCCAATGTACATCAATGACTTATCATACAACGGAAGTCCGGTATCATCTCTATGTTGATCTCCAAAATTACTTACATTTACCTCCTGATTTGCTCTATCCATCCATAGTAATTCTGCCCGAAGGCAGGCCCTTCACTGCAATCATAGCATGTTCATGCTATGCTTGCAGCGTTACTAGGGATTTGTAGGTGTGGTAGCTTCCCGTTTCTTTCCACACCGGTGAAGGATGATGATGATGGCCATATGATTTCGGGGACCGTTTGGGCCTTAAAGTTTTCCTGACATTTGTCTTACAGGTGAGGAAAAACCCCCATAAAAACCTCACCCAGAAAAACTGCCCCGACCGGGGATCGAACCCGGGCCCGCTGCGTGACAAGGCAGCACGCTAGCTCGAGACCACAGCGGTGGACCAACCTAACATATAGCAATTAATTAAGAAAAAGAAAGGTCAAGTTCGTTTACCAGCAAAATCAGACAATTGCGTGAAAGTGTTCACCTGAAATTTACGTTTAAAAATCGTCCTAGCTATTGCAGTTTTCGATTTTTCATAAAGTAAGTCGTGTATGTGCAACATGGAGGCGGGATTCCCCCAGGGCAGTGTTCTCGGTTCTCTTCTTTTCCCAATCTACATCAATGACTTATCATACAACGGAAGTCCGGTATCATCTCTATGCTGACGATCTCCAAAATTACTTACTTTTACCTCCTGATTTCCTCTAGTGCAGTTTTAAATTGATGATGATCTCATGTCTATCTTTGAATGGTCTACTGATTTCAGTCTAAATCTGATTCATAACACGCCACAAGTAATTCTAATGATACAACAAAGACTACTCACAACCTTCGACATATCTACACTTCCAAATATTACTGTAAATAATATAATTATCCGTTATTCTTCTTCACTAATATTACATGGACTACATCTAGACGCAAATTTAATCTGGTAAACAAAAGTGAAACACATCTGTAAAAAAGACTTTCTCCATCTTACATTATCTTAGACGTTTAAAGAATTTTCTCCCAGTTGTTATGAAGTAAATTATAGTTGAAAATGAAACACATATTATCCACACAGGATCAACCAAATCAATACACATAGATCTAGGAACTAACTACTACTATTAGCAATAATATTAGGAAGTTTAATTATTCTCTTTATCAGTTAACTTCACACTTCTGTGGCCATAGTTCGTTACCGATACAAGCGATGTTTTAGATAATTCTGTCTCGATATTTGCGATTTGATAAAGTCTTCTTCAGTACCTGTGTGATTGGCTTGAGATTTGTAAATAATTTGTGGTCTAACCTGTATATGTTTGCATCGCTTTAGCATATAAACTCGAAGTAATAACACAAATTAGAGTATTATTGAACATGATGCCTTAACCCAGGTCGCAATATCTCTGCGAAATATAGGATAAATAAATATTACTTCTTTACTGTGAGTAACGTTATTTTCTTGATATCGGTGTTGTAATACACTGAAGTTACATATTCTAAAACATTAGACAACAGAAGTACATATTAAAATACACATAAACATATCTGAATACCATTAAATTTAGATGGATTACAAACTTAATACAGAAAACCATTTTCTATAGAACGAAAACTGCCAATTTTATTAAAATGCTGCCTTTTGCTACAAGTACCTAAATTATACACATATTTTTAATTGTTTTTTTTCAAATGCCCCAGGTTTGTCTTTCGACATTCCTGGTTTCTCTCCTGGCATGGCGTACTTGTAACCCACTTCTGAGGTTGAGGCGCCTGGAAGGCGGGGTTACGTTGCCCCGATGATATGATGGGCGATGATGATGATAATGGTGAGTCAGGAGAGTCCTTAATCCTAAGCTTGACCTAAGATGTATATGAATGATGATGATGATGGCCATATGATTTCGGGAACCATTTGGGCCTTAAAGTTTTCCTGACATTTGGCTTACAGGTGAGGAAAAACCCCGATAAAAACCTCACCCAGAAAACTGTCCCGACCGGGGATCGAACCCGGGCCCGCTGCGTGACAAGGCAGCACGCTACTCCGAGACCACAGCGGTGGACTCTTTTCAATTTAAACATAGTAGATATTTAAGACATAAATTATAGAATAAAATCATTATATCCAACCCATAACTAATATAAATTCTAAACAAAAAAATTAAGAAAGTAATTAAATTAATTAGTTAAGTATTTAGAATATATCTATCCATCCATAGTAATTCTGCCCGAGGGCAGGTATTTCACTGCAATCATAGCATTTTCACGCTATGCTTTGCAGCTTTACTAGGGAATTATAGGTGTGGTAACTTCCCGTTGCTTTACACACCGGTGAAGGATGATAATGATAAGTATGATAATGATGGCCGGATGATTTTCGGGGACCGTTGAGCCCTAAGCTTCCTGACATTTGTTTTACAGGTGAGGAAAAACACCGAAAGAAACCTCACCCAGGAGCCTGTCCCGACCGGAGATCGAACCCGGGTCCGCTGCGTGACAAGGCAGCACGCTACCTCGAGACCACAGCGGTGGAATATATAATTAAATAATAATCTAATTTGGTTTATATTATTATTTCTGAATGTCTTTAATCACCATTTCGGTTTGTTCCATGTTTTTTTTTATATCTTATTCTCATTTACATTGTTTCTTTCTGTGTCAGAGAGCATTTTATATTTTTAAACTTTCCTATGAATTTGTGTTAGTTTCACCGCTGTGGCCTCGAGTTAGCGTACTGCCTTGTCACGCAGCTAGCCCGGGTTCTACCCCTGGTCGGGAAAAGTTTCCTGAGTGAAATTTTTTCGTGGTTTTTCTTCACCTGTAAGACAAATGTGAGAAAACATTAAGGCCCGAACGGTCCCCGGACTTCATCTGGTCATCATTGTCATAATTAACACATACATTAAGTTTAGGATTAAGGTCTCTCCTGGCGCATCATTACCAACATCATCACCTATCATATATCACCGGGTCAGTGTAATTCCGCCTTTCAGGCGCCCCAAACTTAGAAGTGAGTTACAATAACACCATGTCAGGAGAGAATGCTAGAATTACGAAATGACAACATGGTGGCATTGAACAAAAAAATTATCTCCTTCAAATTGGTATTATTACCTTCTATATTATTTTTTTTTATTTATTCACATTGAATTACATTTTTATGTGCCAGTGTTATTTTATATCCTGAAACATGCTCGTAAATTTGTATTTTGTTTTCCCTCTCTTTAACTAAATCTTTGCAATGCATATTTTCTATACTATGAGCTTCTGTAACTGAACTGTACCCGAGCAAAAAACACATGATCAATCAGGCTATGTACGAGGATTTATTTGATAACAAAATGCATTCTACATATTCTTCCTATTACATTTAATTATTCAGAGGCCTCTTGTTCTACGTTCATTAAATATACATTCGGAACTGTGAACGAGGTAGGAGATGTAATTTCCGCCCATCTACCAGATAGTAGATAAAACATAATGTTTCAACGCCTACTTTCTAATATCTATGAAATCATATAACTAATTGCCAATCATGCCATGAGCCTTTTTCTAAGCTTACATCATTATTATTTAAAACAATAATTATTTGTTAAATCTTTAAATTCGATTGAAACACCGCATCAAGTCGTTCACTCTAAATTCTAACCACGTGGAAGGTTTTGATTTATTATAATATATTATTATATTTGAGAAGTGGACTTTCTTGCTCTACTGATTTACTTGCCCCAATCACCCCTAGAACACATTTTATGAAATTATTGTATTTTCGTTGGTCCTTTACAAGTATACAAAGTTTCAAGTCGATCTAATGATTTTAAGTGGGTGAAAATCGTGTTGAAAGATTCCGTTACATAATTACACAAACACGTTTTTTATTTTCTGATGATTCTGGCCAGAATTTGGGAAAAAATGTATGAAATTATTGTATTGTCATTGGTCCTTTACAAGTATACAAAGTTTCAAGTAGATCCAATAATTTTAATTTGGTTAAAATCGTGTTGAAAGATTCCGTTACATAATTACACAGATACATTTTTGGTTTTCTGATGATTCTGGCCATGATTGTAGAAACAAATTATGAAATTATTGTATTGTCATTGGTCCTTTACAAGTATACAAAGTTTGAATTCGATCCAATGATTTTAAGTGGGTGAAAATCGCGTTGAAAAATTACGTTACATAATTACACTGACACCTTTTTGATTGTATGGTGATTCTGGCCAGGATTTTAGAAGACAAATATGAAATTATTATATTGTCATTGGTTCTTTACAAGTATACAAAGTTTCAAGTCGATCCAATGATTTTAAGTGGGTGAAAATCGCGTTGAAAAATTCCGTACATAGATAGATACAGGTCAAACTAATATAAAGCGTGTAAGAACTGGACCCTGGAAGCATTTACATTAATTTCGCTCGATCCATCATGGACTACTGTACTAACCGATATTTCTACCCTAAAAAATGCCAGATTAAACACATTGGTTTTGTGAAGTACGATGTCTGTTTATGGATAAATACTTAAGTTAAAGTATTGTTCATACATTGAAATATAGCTCTGTTCATATATAATGTAACTAACTCAACTTAAATTGATCATTTAGAAACGTCATACTTCTGGAAGTCCACCGCTGTGGTCTCGAGGTAGCGTGCTGCCTTGTCACGCAGCGGGCCCGCATTCGATCCTCGGTCGGGGCAGTTTTTCTGGGTGAGGTTTTTATTGGGGTTTTTCCTCACCTGTAAGACAAATGTCAGGAAAACTTTAAGGCCCAAACGGTCCCCGAAATCATATGGCCATCATCATCCTTATCATTATCGTCATCATCCTTTACCGGTGTGGAAAGCAACGGGAAGCTACCACACATACAAATTTACTAGTAAAACTGGAAGCATAGCATGAAAATGCTATGATTGCAGAGAAGGACCTGCCTTCGGGCATAATTACTATGGAAGGATGGATACTTCTAGAAAAAGAAGACTACCTTGTAAATGTTCATATGCTCCAAACCCGAAATCAATCTTTCACCCAGATATTGAGGTAGCTGTCTATATATGCGTTGCAAAAAAGCAGATTCTAGAAAAGGTTGACCATCTAGTTCATGGTATTTTCGCGAGGCAACATTATTTCGTGTTCTCAATACAAGAGTAGCTCGTTTTTACACCCTACATATATTTGTACCTTTACGTCTGCATATAAAAAGTTCCGAATATCAATGTTAAAACTAATTTCCAAATGTTTAATTAATCAAAATAAATCAACTTCAACAAATATTGCACATGGATGCTGAAATGTGTAATGAACTATCTGGATGATAAAAAAAAAACTAATTTTAGTAATGTTTCGACATTATTATTATTATTATTATTATTATTATTATTATTATTATTATTATTATTATTATTTTAGTAATAATTATGTGTCAGGGGGGTTTATTTGGTTGGGAACACAATTGGAAGTTCAAATATGTAACACATTTAATTATGTAAACTCACATAAAAAAGTCAATTTGAAGTATTCAATATTTATTTAAACATGGATTATTTTACAACCATCAATCCGAACTGTGACTTTTTACATAAAACATATGTTCAAAATATTGCCTGTTATGTATTGTTTGCTTAACTCTAAAAACACATATAGGTTTACATTATATTAAATTAGAATCACGTATGGGCTCAGGTTTACAATGCCCGTAACACAGCAAACTTGTGTAAGATCATAGTATTATAGTACACATATTTGTTGTTTTAATAAAATTAAAATGTTGCCCATTTTAGTGACATGTAGTTTGATATGATTTTACTAATTTTAACACATCAGGCATTCACATACGATTCATATTGCTATTTTCAGGGCTGGGCCCAGGATTTCGAGGAGGGGGTATAACACTCCATTTGGCCCAATTCTATCCTACATTGTCACATAGGCTCAGAGTCGTCATAAAGCACACGAATTTCCCCCCTAAGCCGCAGGTCGCCACAATTACATATTTTAAACACTTGTTGTTTGCCAAACCTGATTATTTCTTTCTTAAATGAGATGAGTTAAAGGATGATATGAAATGAATGAGTGAAGATGGAATGACATCATAGGGGAGGGGAAAGAAGTAGATAGTGTTGTTGGGTTAAAATTCGAGAAAAGGATATACTCAAAAAAGAAAATAAAAAAGAAACCCCAGTATAGCCGTCCACCAATTCCTTCCAGTACCTCCAGGATTCGATTCGAGGATTTCAGTCAAGCCACGAATAAATCACTTTTACGTAATACTTCAGAATAAATAAATAATAAATATTATTAAAAATTATTACCGCACAATATTTCAATCCAAATCCGTGATTTTTCATTAAAATATAGCATATTTTATATTATATATTTACGTGAGAATATACGTATCGGTATTGTGGATATAATATTACCACATTAACTTAATACTTCAGCTACAAATTATCATCATCTTAGTACATTCACGAATTTAGGCCATTTGTTGACCTGTATCACCCTCAAGAGAAACACCATCCAAAACTCTGTTGAGTGGACATCCTGGTCTTCTTCTTCCTGCAGATATCTTAAAATTTGTTTGGGTATCCTGTGATCTTCCATTCGATGAAATATAAGAACATAAAATGTAGTACCATACAAATATCAATCCAAAAGTGTGATTTTATCCCGAAGCAAATGTTCAAAATGTGGTCTACTTTGATTATTTATTTAATTAAAAAACACTTTCTCAGTATTCTGGATATAAAATTATTACATTTACTCAATACTTCAGCTGTAAATACAAGAACACTAAACATATTACCCCACAAATATATGATCAAAACAACTTTCATATGATTTAAATTAAGAACGAAATATTTTGCAGTATTTTCTTTTTTAAACTTACTTACGATAATTGACATGTTTAAAGTTGACTGCGGTTTATTCGAAATGTAGTCATCTATTTCTTTAGTAAATAAACCCGTTTCATGAAACTGTAAAACTTTTGAGTTGAATGCTTCGTAATATGGACTATGTCCCGCGAATTGAACAAAATACCTGGAATAGTAATCATCAGAAAAATAAAAAGAACATTGTTTCATCGAAGACGAATTTCCCGGGGAAATAAGATTCATTTCCAAATCACTGGCAATTACTGCAGAGCGTTCCTGGGCGAAGAAATCTTCAATGGGAGATTTAGACATGACATATTTATTTTCTAATTCATTACTGTATCCGTGAATGAACTCAGAGAAGTGAAATAAAATATAAAGTACCTCAATATCTCCAAATAGCTTCAAATCATGATTTATAATTTCTTCAATAGTATCGATTTGTTCTTCAGTTCCTGGTTCAATTAGGAAACTGGTGAATAAACATTGGAAAATAGTACTGATTATCAGACAATAAAATACGCACATGCAGAAAATTGTTCTAAGATTTGTTGTAGTTGGCATTCGTGGTACTGAAACTGACGTAACAACTGCCCAAATGTAGCAAAGACTGTAGGACAAGTTGTTAAAATGTTTTTCTCTTTTATGAAGTAAAACTGTAATCAATGCCATTAGGATGCATGAGGTAAAGAACAGTACCCACACTCCAGGAGCAAATACCTTATAAAAATTCCCATGGCGAACAGTTTGTTTTGGGCAAGGCACATACCAGCGTAGTGTAGAATATATGTATGGAAAACTGATTTTATATACTGCATATGCTGTATTTATGTCTGTACTTAGAATATTGTACATATCATTGAATGTTCTCAAAATTATTACATCGTAATTTTTGGGATCATTTGTTTGAACTAAATCTGTAATACCGATTGAATCAAATACTGTGCATAGGAGATACCATTCCAATTCCCATGATGCACTCGAATTTGTGAATAATGCATAATTAATAGAACATCCATGAGATTTTTTGGGTATTTTTTGTGGGAATAGATCAGTGTTTCGTTCAAATTTACCGCTTCCGTTTAGGTTCCATATGTCTATTAATTGAAGGCGGCAGTATTTACCGCATTGCTGATATTCTTGAAAAGGAAACCAAGTATAGATTTCACTTACCATCTGAGGTGACAGTTCCGATGTGTAATCACTGCGAATATATTTTGTTTCTGCTAGTATTAATACAATATTGTACATATCAAAGCTGAATAAAATATCCTGCAGAAATTTTTTTACTTCTTTTGTGAATGCCCTTGGCACTTGAGGGAATGCAATTACCACCTTTGTAGAATATCCACGATATGTCTCATGTATGTATAGGTATAATATACCTAAAAGCTCATCTAGATTATTAGCTATATTGCCCATGCAGTCAGATAGGATAAAAATAAAATGTAATCTTTTTTCATGTGGAAATCTCTTATACACGACCAATACATCTTCTCTATTTACCTGATTCCAAACTATTGTAGGTCGCGAAGATCCATTTGTGATTTCCCGTATGATTATATCACTGATTAACACATCATTAGGATATGTAGCATTTTCGAGTTTACGTCTATGTACATACACATATGTGTTACGTGGATCTGAGATTACGAGTGGAACATCATCTTCAAAATATTTGGCTATTATATGTTTAATACAATATACAGCCTGCCGATGTACCTCTGGTAGTAGATCTAGGTCAGAATTGGCAAAACAAAACTTAACAGATACCGTCAAATAAAATATATGTAGACCTAAAACTTTCATTTCAATTCTCGATATTTCTGGATAATTGTCAGGCGAGAACAGTAGATTGACAAAAGAATTGACTAATTTATAAATGTATATTACAGTTTAAAAATTAATTCCAGACTCTACACAGGTAGAGCTGAACATACTTTAAAATGACGAATTTCAGTTTCATCAGATTGTGTTGTCTGTAATTATCGCTGAATGTTGTTGGAAATGCCTATCTATATATTTGTCCTGCTATAAAGTTAATCAAAGTTCAAAATTAAACACTTATGTAAGATCCACTGAGTCAATAGCGGAAAAACATGGATCTGTGAACTCAATATTACTACTGTTAATAATAATAGATAGTTTGTCTTTTTTTTCAGTCAACTTTACTATTTTGTAACCGAGGTTTGTTACTCATTCTAACGATGTTTCGGAGAACTCCGTGAGGATACATGCGATTTCCTAACATCTCCATCAGTACCTTCATGATTAACTTAAAATGTGTAATTATTTTTGTGATCTAAGCTATAAATGTTTGGAAGGTTTAGCATTTAAACGGAAAGAAGTAACACAACTTAGAGCAATGTTAAACATACTGCCTTTACAAAGGACGCAATATCTTTGCGAAATATAGGATAAGTAAACATAATTTCCTTATTGTGAGTTGAGCAAGTATTAATAGTATTTGCTTGGTATTGGTGTTGTAACACACTTAAGTTTTACATATTCTAAAACATCAGACAACACAACTAAGTATACATTAATATATGCTTTAAAATAGATGATTACCGTATAATTTAGATGGATTACGAACATAATGTAGAAAAGTCATTCTCTACAAAACAAGGACTGCCAATTATATTAAAATACCACTTTTAGCTATATGTATATGATTATTCACAACTGCTGAATTTAAACGAATAGATAATTAAGACCTAAATTATACAATAAATTTGGATTTTAAATAAAAGAAACTCTCATGAACTTCAAGTGAGCCAAATGAGCTTCTTACGATCATTGTTAGGAGTTAATAGACTGGATCACCAAAGGAACACTATTATCAGAGGAAAACTTGGAGTAACAAGTTTAAATGAAGATATACAAAGATACCAACAAGAATGGAAAAATCATCTGAGGAGAATAGCAAGAAATAGACTTTCATAAGATTCATGATGTGTTCCGTTGAGGTTTATTCAAAATTAATATAAAATTATAGAATATTCACCTGAAAGGTCCGTCTCCTCAACTTAATTAATCATTAATTAAGTTGAGGAGACGGACCTTTCAGGTGAATATTCTATAATTTTATATTAATTAAGAAATAGACTTCCAAAATTGGCATTCCAATATACCCCAACTGGACATAGGGACCAAGGAGGACCAAAACATCGGTGGAAACATCAAGACCATCTTCGCTAGGTTTACCGTACAGGCCACATGGCCTAAAACGAATTTGTTCATGATGATGATTATACAATAAAATAACAAGAGCTAAGAAAACTAAACGGAAAAATTAAAACTATCCACCCATCCATAGTAATTCTGCCCGAGGGAAGGTCTTTCACTGCAATCATAGCATTTTCATGCTATGCTTGCAGCTTTAAAAGGGAATTGTAGGTGTGGTAGCTTCCCTAGTAAAGCTGCAAGCATAGCATTAAAATGCTATGATTGCAGTGAAAGACCTGCCTTCGAGCAGAATTACTATGGATGGATATATATATATATATATATATATATATATATATATATATATATATATATAAATATGTATGTGTGTGTGTGTGTGTGTATGTGTATAGGCTACATTTTTTCAAGGTCATTTCCGATATCTATTAGATACGATCGGTAACGATATCTAGAAGTTTTTCATAAATATTTTGATGCGTACAACCCCAACAGCTTCAATCTTTCGGAATTAGCTAAATTCGCGAATATTTCTGCATCCGGACATTCAGAATTAGACTCTAGAGCCATTTACATTTATTTTCTATGGTCCAATATCGGATACCATACTAGCCAATATTTCCACCCTTACAATAACCATGTTAAACACATTGGGTTGTGAAGTTTGTCAGTGTACAGCTAAATACTAATAATTTAAAGTATAGTTTATATACTGAAAGATTGGCCGCGGTGGACCATTGACTATACTTATTGTCTCTACTTCCGAAGGTCATAGGTTCAAATCCGGCTGGGGTCGATGCCTTTTTTTTAGCACGGATATATCGAAGGAGCAAGTCCTCCGGGAGGGACTTTAAGCTGTGGGTCCCGAGTCTGAAGATTTTCAGACTCGTAAAAGATCCTTAAGCATGAATAAAGTAATCTCTAAGCAAAATTTACCAACCCCAACGTCCTAGGAATACGTATCTTAGATGCCTGTTAGGTGTCTCATTTATCGATCGGTGTATTGACCGCATGCCATTCATGTCATCTACGAGCAAGTAAGGTGACTAAAAATTAACTTGGTTTAGTAACTCTCTACAAACGAGAGGCCATGGCTCAACAATGGGCTACGTCATTATAATTAGATAGACTACAGTGTGATTATAAATTCCCAGTACATTTTGTGGATAACGTAGCGCAAATAAAACAAAAATTATAAGGTAGTTTCTACTATCAAGTTAGTGTTCAACATAACCTCCATCTATCTCAAAACATGTTTCCCCGACGCACCGTCGTCCGGAAAACATGCACCAACATATCCTCTGTAATCATTTCATTCGCCTGGCGTATGCGTTCTTTCAGCACTTGCAGATTAGAAAACTTGGTTCTGTACACCTGTTGCTTGATGAACCCCCAAGCAAAAAAGTCCAGGGGTGCGAGGTCTGGCGAACGAGGTGCCCAGATACGACGAGATGCCCTTCCAATCTACATTTTGGGAAACCTGTCATTGAGATACCCGCGTATAGCCAGAGCAAAGTGTGGTGGTGCTCCATCTTGTTGCAACACCACTGCATCAATTATACCATCTTGCTGTAACTGTGGCTGTAAGAAAAGTTACAACATATCAAGATACACGTCTCCCGTGATGGAATCTGTCTCTAACTTCCTCGTACGACTGGCCTCTTAAACGCGCAGCAACAATCTCTATCCGCTTTTCAATGGTGATCATATTTGTATCTTTCGAATGGCTGTAACAGAAATACGATATGTAAGCGATTTCTTTAAAATGTACTGAGACTTTATATTCACGCTGTATATACTGAAAGACTGCACTGTTCACGTACAATGCAACTAACTGATCTTATATGATAGTTTTCAGCAGTCTGAATAAAGAACTCAGGAACTGTATATTTTAAGAAAATTTGAATTCATATGAAAGAATTTTTATTGTGAAATTTATAAGTTCCAAACTATTTTAAAAATATTTCAGGAAATTGTAACGGTAATACGTAAACTCATAATACACTATATAATGGAAATTTACAGCTAATGACAAATGGGGGAAATTTTGAGGAAGTGGCTGAATTCAAATACATACAAACAATAATCACAAACAGGAATGAGATGCACAAAGAAATTAAACATAGGCTCAATATCCTGGAAATGCATGTTATTATGCATTACAGAGATTCTTGTCATCCCAACTCCTTTCAAAAAACGTTAAACTGAAAATATATAAAACAATTATTCTCCCAGTTATATTATATGCATGCGAAACATGGATTCTTACTTTAAGGGTGGAAATAAGATTACCAGTATTTGATAATAATGTTCTTAGGAACATTTTTGGGCCAAATAAAGAAATGAACAGATAGGTGAATGGAGAAAGCTACATAATAGTGAGCTACATTGCATGTACCTATAGGAAGCCAGGTATGATAAGAACAGTTAAGTCTCTTAGACTGCGATGGGCAGGACATGTGACACGTATAGGGGATGAAAGAGAAGCATATAAGCTTATTATAGGAAAACCAGAGGGAAAACGCCCAGTTGGTAGACCAATAATGAGGTGGGAGAATAACATTATCCATTATATGAGGGAAATAGATTATACAGGAGATGATTGGATATCATTAGCTCAGGAAAGGGGTGTATGGAGAGTTTATGTCCGCGCGGCCATGAACCTACGGGTTCGATAGATTCAGTGGGTTAGTTAGTTATTCACCTAGCATATCTAGTAGGCACCTTGTCCACTATGTACGTAGATATACAGAGACTGGGTAATGGGAATTTAATCAGGGTTTTAATTTCGCATTCATTGCGGGGTGTTTAACAGTGTTACGCAAAATAAAAACTGTCGATATGCCGATCAGCAGATGGAGTGTGTGCATGTAGCTAGTCTCAATGAAGGCAAAGTGGAGGCAGCATGGATTTCCAGTGTAACGTTTCCCATGGAACCAATTACACTGGTTCAATTAACAAACAAGCAAACAAACCCCTCTAAATCTCAGCATCATTAACTTTGTTATCCACCGCAATTTGTCAGTAACATTCTACCAGTCACGCGGATCAAACGATTATCCCGACATATGTAAAGTGGGAATTCCCGTTTCCCTTTATTCATTTATAAGGTAGCTGACCACCTATTGTGGTTTGACATTCTAGCTATTTTCTAAATTAATATTATAGTTTTATATATTGTTCTGACCCTGATTTTTTATTAACTAACTCACTAGCACTATCGAACCCATAGGTTCTTGTCAGCAAGGAAATAAGCTCTTCATATATCCCTATCCCGATTTTTTTTCCAATGATCCCTGTATTATCTACTTTCCTCAGATCATGGTTAATGTCATTCTTGGTCTACCAACTGAAGTATTCCCTCTGGTTTTCCATCTTTCATTTCCCATTGGTGCCATTTATACTGTCCATCGCATTCTAAGAGACTTATCTGCTCTTATTATATCCGGTTTCCATACAAAAATCATGTATTCATTGTTTGACTTACTCCCTATATTGAAGACATTCTAGGTGATCATCAATGTGGATTTAGAAGAAACACGTCTACAACAGATCAGATTTTTAGTATAAGACAGATTTTAGAAAAGATTTGGGAATATAATGACACTGTACATCAACTATATGTAGACTTCAAAAAAAGCATAGATTATTTTAAGACGGAGAAGTTATATAGTATCCTGCTGGAGTTCGGATTTCCTAAAAAGTTAGTTAGACTTACACGAATGTGTCTAAATGGTACAAAGAGTAGGGTGCGTGTAGGCAAACAGTTTTCGGACACTTTTGAAGTCCAGAATGGGTTGAAGCAAGGAGATGCACTATCTCCTCTACTATTTAATTTTGTACTAGAGCATGCAATCAAATCTTTAGAGGATGAGGAAGACCTACAACTCAATGATTTTAATAAGCTGTTAGTTTATGCTGATGATGTACTATTGGCTGATAGCGAGGAGATACCAAAGGACAACACGCACACACTATTGAGTAACACTAATAAAGTGGGACTGGAGGTGAATATCGATAAAACTAAATATATGGTCACATGTAGAAATACATTATATAATGGAAATGGACAGCTAATGGCAAATGAGGGAAATTTTGAGGAAGTGGTTGAATTCAAATACCTAGGAACAATAATCACAAATAGGAATGAGATGCACAAAGAAATTAAACATAGGTTCAATTCTGGAAATGCGTGCTATTATGCATTGCAGAGACTTTTGATGTCCCAACTCCTTTCAAAAAACGTAGAGCTGAAAATATATACAACTATTATTCTACCAGTTATATTATATGGGTGCGAAACATGGACTCTTACTTTAAGGGACGAAAGGAGATTACGAGTATTTGAGAATAAAGTTCTTAGGAAAATTTTTGGACCAAAGAGAGATGAACAGACAGGTGACTGGAGAAGACTACATAACAATGAACTACATAGTCTTTATAGGAAGCCAGATATAATAAGTAGAGTTAAGACTCGTAGACTGCGATGGGCAGGACATGTTGCGCGTATGGGGAATGAAAGACGTGCATGGAAGCTTCTTATAGGAAAGCCAGAGAGAAAACGCCCAGTTGGTAGACCAAGAATGAGGTGGGAGAATAACATGAAATATGATTTGAGGGAAGTAGATTATACAGGAAATTATTGGAAAACATTATCTCAGGATAGGGATGAATGGAGAGCTTATGCCCGTGAGGCCATGAACCTACGGGTTCGATAGTGCAAGTGAGTTAGTTTGTAACGGGATGACTGGAAAACATTAGCTCATGATAGAGTTTATGGAGAGGTATGTCAGCACGGCCATGAACCTATGGGTTCGATAGTCTCAGTGAGTTAAGAGTTGAAAATGTTTTATAAATTGATTTCGATATTCCAACCTCAACAATCCTTCGGCCGTAAATATCTTACTCATATCTGAAATCTGTCGATTTTTTTACAATATGTGACGCGAAAAATTTTTCTAAGCTCCAATCATATAAGCTTACCATGCGCATGCGCCAACAAACGCGAAGCGGTTTACATTATGGAATCACGGGAAGCAGCCAACATATACATGATATTTAACGAACCTAAAAGTTAACCTAACGTAATTTAAGCTCTCTAATCTGTGAAAGAATGCAACGCCCAAAAATAAATAGTAAGCTCTGAAATCCTGAAGTATATTTGTACAGTTAATTTGTACATACTCTATGTTGGCAGCACAAGAACACGACTTTTATTTTGTTTGGAATATTCGTTAAAATCAATATGGCTGCAATGTCTATATGCTATGTATGTTGTTAAATATCATAGAAAAATATAGGCCTATTGAAATAATCGTTAGAAAAATGTAAAAATCCATTGTAAATAGTGGGAAATAACTTGTAAATTGGAACCCTAAGAATAAAATTTGACCGGAGTTTATGAAGGCATTAAAAAAGTCGCGTCAAGTTTTGTAAAGTATAGAGGACAACTCACTTTAAACCCTTATAAAGTAAATAAAATTAACACGCTGTGTATTAAAATGAAAAGATGGATAATTTAAAGTTGTGAATGTAGCACATAAATATGGCGGCTTATGTAATTTACTACGTGAAGTAATAAAGGAGTTCTGCACCTTACACAAACATAATCACTGTTAATGTCAAATTTCACTATTAACTGTTGTCTTAGGAAGTCAGTGAAACGTAACGCTGGCTGCTAATGACGTTACATAGTTTAACGAGCTTTCGAGGTACTGTTTATGAAGCATGGTTATATTTTATTGTTCTGTATTTGCAAGTTCATTTCCAGCAGTTGTTGTGGTCGATTTAACTGATAAAAGCTGTCAGATTTCTCAGAGCATCAATTTTCATCAACATAAATTACCTTTTGAAATCATATTACTTCTCCGAGTTGTAAAATGGATATATTTGTTATAGTAACAAAGGTCTGCGAATTTAATTTTATTTCTGCGGCACAGGATTTAGTAGATCTCTAAACCTAATTTTGGTGTGCTGAATTCAAATATGTTAACAGTCTTTTCGTATCACCTAAGGTCCTTTTTCCATGTTGAAATTAAATATTTATTACTTTTTGCAATATATATAGTAGCCATAATATTTTAAATTGCTGTAAAAACTACTGAGACTTGATACAGTATTGTTAAAACTGTTCCTAGGCGACCATTCAAGCCAGGGATATAAGAACAGTACACTACTTTCCCCCAATACGAAATACTTTCTAATTATTTTTCACTACGTCGTCATCATCATCATCATAGGACGTTCACGAATTTAGGCCATTCGTTGACCTGTTTCGGCCTCAAGAGAAACATCATCCAAAAGTCTTTTGAGTGGACGTCCTGGTCTTCTTCTTCCTGCAAGTTGATATCTTAACATTTGTTTGGGTATCCTGTAATCTTCCATTCGATGAACATGTTGTATCAATCTTGACTTATAATCAGAAATTTTGTTTTCTAAAGGTTCCATGTGTAATTCTTCTAAGATGTCTTAATTTTTTTGTGATCTAGTAGTGTGTATCCTGCAGTCCTCCGAAGGTATCTCATTTCAGCAGATCTAAGTATCTCTCTATCCTTCTGTTTCAACGTCCATTCTTCGTTACCATACAAAAGAGTTGGAAGAGCCAGTATTTTATACACTTTTAGTCTTGTATGTTTTTGGACTAACTGTGGCTTGAAGATAGAATTTATTAACCCTAAAATTCTTTAAAATTTTGATATTTTTGCATTTACATCCTTTTCTTCTTCATATGAGACCTATACCAATAAAAGGTTATACCTTGAGCTAAAAAATTGCCTTCTTTAAAACTTCAACCTAAAAGTATCCACTGTATTTTTCGTGTGAATTTATATCTTGGTTTGAAGTGTTCAATTGTTCGATAGCAAGGGAATGTTGTTATTGTTTGAATTAGTGGCAGACATTTTAAATAATAATTTCAACTGCATATTGATTACAGATATGATTGTGATGTAGAGGAAGAAGCGAATGCTGAGGTTCATTTTCTATTACCAACAAAGTCGAAAAATATATATGAAAATTATACAGAATATTTAAGGACTTGTGCAAATTAAAAAAAAAAAAACTTTAGGCCTAGTACATAAAGTAGAGAAACATATTGAAAAGAAAAATACTAATGAAAATCAACCAAATAATGTTAATAATTGTAACAACTGTTCAATCACTATAAATTTGAACTATCAAAGTGAGAAATTTTAAGTAGGTAACATTATTACATTATGAATTAAATCAATTACTTTTCTTCCCTAGGGAAGTAAGTTGAACTATTACGTGCCGTTGTCAATGGATACCAAGGCCTCTCTGGAAAATTCAACTTACTTCTCTAAAAACAGAATGACAATTATTTGTATAGAAATGGAAGAAGAGAGAATACCAAAGAAGGTCATGCATGGCTCTTGAATATTGAATAATGCAAGGTTGCAGTCAAGTTGACAACACTGAAGTGCAAGTGCACACGTGCAGGAGAGAAAAGAGAGAGAGAGAGAGAGAGAGAGAGGGGGGAGAGAGAGAGAGAGAGAGAGAGAGAGAGAGAGAGAGAGAGAAGAGAGAAAGAGGGAGACAGAGATAGAAATGCAGTGAGGGAAATGATTTACCGAGGCAGAAAAGGAAGTACGGCTTTAGTTCGCATGTCTTACGGGGGCACAGATTTATTTATTTTTTATTTAGAGCACCACTACCACCCCTCGGGTTACCTCGGGCATAATCCCCTTATCCCCGGGTCTGCTCTATGTCCCTAACTACTATCTATCTAATCTTTATTAAATAAGTAAACATAATACGTACAGATTTCGGGTATGTGAAGTGTAGATGTTACACAAGTAAAACGTGTTGTGTGTTTGTGAGTTTGTGTTTAGTGATACATAAAATAAATATACAAAATACTTAAAGTAATGATAATTTTTTGATGATACGTGATATGAGAGTAATTGTGTTTGTTTGCGTTAGTGTGTGTGTGTGTGTGTGTGTGTGTGTGTGTGTGTGTGTGTAATTTGTGTTTGCTGCTTGTTTGTGTTTGTGTGTCTATGTATATGTGTGTGTATGTGATTGTGAAGATGGGAATGTTAATAACGGATCATTCTTCTTCTGCCATCTTCTTCAGTTCTTAATCGTAGAACTCTACCGATGTAACGTGTGATTGCTTTGTACGGTTGCTTCCTTGTCCAGTACTCCAAGGGCGGCGGCCAGTGAACTCCTCCTTCCATGGCTGTAAACTCCCTTCTGAAGACACCGTACTTAGTGCACATGAGTGACGGTGTCCTCTTCAGGGTTGTTCCAATCGCATACTGCTGTTTCCGCGAGTCCTTCTCAGGGTAAAGATCCATTGGACAGACAATATATATAACAGCTACGGGGAAACAAAGCTATATGCTTGACACCATCATAGTGAGGCGATAATATGTTTCGCCACGCGATGGTTGACAGTTCCCCCACAAGACAACCCGAATTCTAGCTCTTTTTATGAGTTATTGTTCTAAACGTGTTTTATGTGTTTCATTGGTATGAAATCAATTAAAGGAATTTGGATTTCAATTATAACTGAATCATATATTTATATTGGATTTATAGATTTTTTTTACAATGAATAACAAGTAATATTACTCCCAGTCTCTGACTGCGTCATTTTGAGACAGATCCAGTTCTTCTGCATCATCAGGAATTTGTTCAGCTCCACCTGGTGGATCACCGCCTTCTGTGTCTGGGTCAGGAATTTCTCCATTCGGGCCTTGCGGAATACCTCCGGGAGGTTGAGGCATTGAAGGCGGTGGTTCAGTTCTTTCACCAGGTCTTTTTCTTCCTAATATTAGATCTATTATCCTTACCATCAGATCTACGATTCTATTGCACTTCCTGCCTCCTGGAATCATTCAATAAAGCATTATTAGTTGTGAAGCAGATGAAAGCCAATCACACATTTTTGTTTCGTACGCGAAATAAAATAAAGCCACTATTCGTAATCGGCATACAGTTATGCTTTCTGAGAGGATTTGAGGGAAGTAGATTATACAGGGAATGATTGGAAAGCATTAGCTCAGGATAGGGATGTATGGAGAGCTTATGTCCGCGCGGCACTGAACCTATGGGTTCGATAGTGCCAGTGAGTAAGTAAGTAAAAGAGGCAAGTTCCAGTTGTAATATAAACAAACCATATGTACGACTGCATTTTCATTGGTCGAATAATGATTTTACCTTCGAGCATGTAAGAAAATATAAAAAGGTAAAGTGATCACACTACAGGCCTTAAGAAACCATCAGGGTAGTCGGAGGCTATGGCTCCCACTTTTTCTAAACAATCGTACTTTATGTCAGCCTTGCATGACAGCCATCTTTACTCCCAGAACAAGCGTCTGGTACTAATTTCCGTTTGAGGCTGAGTCGACCCCAGGTCATGGTGCCACCAGAAGATTTGGGTTAGTTAAAATATCCTGATCCACCGGGACTAGAACTCTCAACCTTCCGGTTTGTAGCGTATTGCTTTAGACAATACGCTACTGCATGACTCCATCAGAAAAAGTAATTCCCTCTTTAACACTAGAAATAGAGAAAATAAAAATATTAAAAATATGAATTATCTAGCATATACCTATGTAAGTTATGTAGGAGACAATACTAATAAAATGCATTGTTTAAAACCGTTGAGGTGTGTAGTCATAAAATAAAATAAAGTTGAAATGTACATTCTTAGGTCAGAGCAGTCGTCCTCAACTTATATAATATATTTGCTTTTTTTTTGTCTGAAGGCCTTTCAGAATCTCTATTCCATCTTCAGCAGGTCTGTCTTCGCTACATTACTTGATGTTCTCGGTGCTGGTCCTAATGTAGTGTTGTCCGTGTCACTTATCAAGCAATGTAGCGAAGAAAGATCTCCTGAAGATGGAATTAGATATTCTGAAAGGCCATCAGACAAAAAAGCGTGCATATTTTATAAGTTGAGGAAGACGGCTCTGACCTAAGAAGGTACATTTTAACTTTATTTTGTTTTATGTAGGAGAACCTTAAAATATATAATTTTAATATGTTAAATAATCATTGATTTATTCTTACGCATGCGCATTGCAGGATAAATTGAAATTTGAATTGTTTCAAAATCGCCGCTTCTGTAATTACAATTATTCGTAAGGTCTTATAATGTCACGTTAATAGATATCCCAACTAACGTTCGCCTACAACTTGCGAAGGAGATCTATTGGACCAGGGTTCCGTATATCAAATTCAATATTGATTCGTGCAGAATTAAATCAACCAGGATCCCTCATTGGATCATTGGAGATGATCAAATGTATAATGTTATTGTAACATCCCATGATTTTATCATAATTTTCTTTATAGTTATACAGATTTTAGTTTTAGGATCGGAAACTGATTGGTTTCCTTAATGCTTGGAGCTCCTGGTATAACCTTCCCACGAATAAATAACATACGTTTCTAGCTTCTTCCTCCTTTAGCCATGCATTTATTCTTCTTATTCTTCCCTGAACTTTCCGAAAATGATTTGCAACGATCAATTTATAATTTACAAAAAATATCTTCCAAATTTAATATGGAAATATCAATTAACAAAACTAAAATTATGGCATTTCATGGAAAGGACCCCATACAAAGTAGAATCTGTCTCCAGAATAATATTTTAGAGAGATCTAATCAATTTAAATATCTTAGATATTTTCTTTCTATGTGGGATGAAAAGGGTATCCCTGAAAAAACGACTAGTTATAATAAAAGTTTGGGAGTTATTAATCAAGTTATGAAACCATCCCTTGTACAAAAAAAAACAAGATTATCTTTATATAACACTTGGCTAGACCAGTGTTGACCTATGGTAGTGAAGCATGGACACTAAAAAGACAACATGAAAGCAGAATAACGGCTTGTGAAATGAGATTCATGCGCAGAACAGCAGGTTACACCAGATGGGATCGGAAAAGGAACACATATCTTAAAAGAATTTAAGACTACGCCAATTTTGGAATATATTAAACAACACCAACTAAATTGGAAACACCATCTTGAAAAAATGAGTTCAGATCGGATCCCCAAAGCTATTTATAATTATATACAAAGAGGTCGAAGATCTGGGCCGTCCTATGAAACGCTGAAGGAAAAAAATTCTATAGCATCGCAACAGGCCTTGGCCTAATACTTGGAAGGAAGAAGAAGAAAATTCTTCCCTGAAAGTTTGTATAATTCTCACAGAAACATCCTGTATATTTGAGCCTTTTAAAGCAAAGTAATATAACACCACATTTAAAAAAAATCTGCTTTAATGCTAGAAATGAATCCCGGATATGTAAAACCTCCTACAAGAATAGTGATGTGCCTCCTACCCATCCCCAAACAGCTCCACAAAAAGCAGCACAAGTTTATAGAGTTAGCAGTGATATCTGTCTGTTGATAGCCAAAGTGGTGTAACTCCAGTTACTGTTTTAGTTGTAGTGTCATGAATGAAACATGCAACTGATTGTACATTACACAAACATATAAAATGTAGAGCGCCAATGGCAAAACACATTGGATTATACAGCGATACATGCACAGGACAAAACCGGAACTGGAGAATTCAATTAATTCTATTGAGCCTGGTATTTAGTGAAGATATTAACATTGAAACCACTGATGAAAAGTTTATGATCAGTGGTCATTCCTATTTTCCGAACGATTCCAACTTTGGCTCAATTGAATTGTACAGTAAGACTCAATACATGTTTTGCCCTTCTGATTGGTTTCGAGTTATCACGAAATCAAGGAAAAATAATCCTTTCCATCTTACTGTGATGTCTGACAAAGAGTTTTTAGTTACAGAAATTATGAAAAAAAAGAACATTACTAAGAGAAAGCTTGATGAAGAAAACCATCTATTTTCATGGCTAAGGATGCAATGGATTAAATATCGGAAATCCGATCCATTAATAATTTTTACAAGGAGAATATGTCCGATGGGCTTCCATTTTTCAAGCTGAATATCAAATCACGAGGAAAAGGAGGATGACCTTTTCCACTGGCAAATGTACCTTCGTCTGAACTTTACAATGGACCAAGATCTGTGACAGGAGAGGGAAAAAAGATATGGAAAAGACCTTTTGGCCTACATGTCTGGCGAAGAGTTTTTAGTTACAGAAATTATGAAAAAAAGAAGAACATTACTAAGAGAAAGCTTGATGAAGAAAACCATCTATTTTCATGGTTAAGGATGCAATGGATTAAATATCGGAAATCCGATCCATTAATAATTTTTACAAGGAGAACATGTCCGATGGGCTTCTCTTTTTCAAGCTGAACATCAAACCACGTGGAAAAGGAGGATGGCCTTTTTCACTGAAATATTAAACTTTGTCTGAACTCTACAATGGACCAAGATCTGTGACAGGAGAGAAAATAAATATGCAAGTCCTTTTGGCCTACATTCCGCCTATCCATCATGCATACTATTTATACCTTCAAACTTCAAACTCTGTTGAAGACAATTAACCATTATTTGCTGATGATACTAGGGATGTTGAATCGCATAATCTTTTGTGGCTGATATCAAACTAGATGATATTGATTTAGATAATTTCTTGACGTAATTAACTTGTTTTAAATTTTAAAAAATATATTCTTGTTGATTATGCAAGTTCGTTCTTGAAACATAACCTCAAACTGTGTAAAGCCAAAATGGTGTAAGTTACTTAATTGCTTATAAATTACTTATAAAATGGGGATAGGACAAAAATAAATAAATAAAAAATAAAATCATCCATGAGTTAAAATGATCAATTTTGAACACATATGGGGTGGGGAAATTTTTGTTTGGTAATAATCTGGAATTTCCAACTACTAAAAGTCTTTATATCTCTAAACAATGTTTAATGGACTTACACCACTTTGGCTTTAAAAGGCTTATTTATACCTCGGAGTAATTACATTATTTTATTCTTTCTTTGCTACTAGTATATAAATAGGCTATATACTTAATTTCTTAATATTTTGAAGTAAAGTGGATAACTTTACAGTTTGTTAATGATGTTGCAGAGCTCTTTTATAAAAAATATCATCTCTGGATACCTTATTTTTTTATTTTTCCTCCCTCAAACGATTTTCACGCCTCCCATCAGACGATGCTAAAGTAGGCGACTAATTTGCTAATTAGTGTCTCTGTTCTTACTAAAAACTTAAGTTACGAGTTAATGTAAACACTTTGATGAAAAATGTTCATCTATCTTTTATATATTTATAATGTTAGCGAAAGACATCTAAATTAGTAATTTTTCTGAACCGGTGGACAACCTATGCTTGCCATAGGTTCTGAAATTCGTGGGTTTAAACCGGGATTGGATTTTTCAGAGCGTAAAAATCCCGAATAATGGCTTCCTTCAGAAATAGGCCCCTATATATAAAAAGTAAATCTCAATCTAGTTCGGCGCATTTTCAGGTTATGGGAAGAGATAAGATGAAGTCCCTATTATTGAAGATCTGTGTTATACACCGTGTCCCATTCAAACCTCCCACATTTTAATTAATCATAACTCTCAAAGTATGCGGAATCATGAAATGAGGTTGGTATTAAAAGAAAGAGATACTCGAAGAATTTTTCTCTTCATTGGTCCAGTTAATTCATCTGTCGCATGTTGGACAATAATGACATAAAACAAAATAGCGGCTCCTCAGCAACGAGCACAAACTGATTTCTGGTATGCAGAGACGAAGCCAATAATTACAGTGCAAAGTAATTACCGGAGAGAATATGGAGGAAATTCACCTGATGGGAAGACCATTAAGGCATGGCTTGAGAAGTCTCTGGCGACTGGAAGCGTTAAAAAAAAATAAGGAGGTGCTCGTACACGTGTTTCAGAAGAAAAGATTGAAGAATTTAGAGCAGGATGGTGCACAAATAGAGGTGTTTTAGTGTGTGACAATGTGTGGCAATGAAAATTCTATGAGTTTCTGTTTCGTTTAATACCGGCCTCATTTCATAATTCCGCATACTTTGTTAGTTGTGATTAATTAAAATGTGGAAGGTTTGAATGGGACACCCTGTATATTGATGCCAGTTGACCAGGCATCTCGCACCATAAGAGAAGCAGATGAAATAAATAACGCAGAAATATTTAAAGGAAACTCCAATCCAATCCAATGTGTTTGGAAGAGCAGAACCACCCTTTATGTATCCATACACGATCTCCCCCGGACCACCGAGCGCGCATTCAGTTATGATCTGGGCAGCCGAGTGGAATTAACGAGCAGGGCCCGTGGCCTGTCTCTTCCGGCTGTTATAGTGTCTTATATGCCCTCTTCGGCCCTTTGATATTGTTATATAGTTGATGTTGAGTGATAATCCATTCGCCGGTTATAACCAGCCGTAGATCAGGAGACAAAGATCAAGTCATTTAGCATTAACAAGTCCTTATTCAGTTTTAAGATAAAACATTTAATTAAAAATATACCTGTTAGCAGGTGCCGTCGTCCTCAACTTTGTTAAAATGATGTATATAAAATATTAATTTAGGCTTCTCCGCGCCGTAGCCGAGCGGTTAAGGTAGGAAGCCTTGGCGCAGAGCTACGGGACTTGAGCTGGTTCGAGTCTCCATGGGGGGAAGAAATTTTCTCATGGTATTTCGGCCAGTATGGGACCGGTGCCCACCCAGCATCGTGAGGCAATTGGGTAGCTACAATAAGTAGCGGCTCCAGGTTGAGGAACCAGCTATAACGGCTGGGGGACTCGACATGCTAACCACATGTCACCCCTACACTGGCTGTTGATCATCTACCTCTGTGATTAACACATGTGGATGTGAAGGGCCAGCAGCCGGCTGGTAAAAGGGCAACCGCTGAAAAGTGGAAAGACCCTCAATCGGAATCGGAAGTTAACTTCTATCATCAGCAGGACGAGTATGAGCTACTAGTAGTTAAGGCGCTGTAGACATTGCAGATCCTGTTGCGTCTCGAGTAGGAACTGATTGGTTTTTATGTATCTCATATAAGGGATTGTATGTTTGGGGTGTGTTCTCATTCAAAAGCAAGTTGTTGTCGACTTGTTTCAAGATTTCAAGCTCTTCCATAGATTGATTTTAGCTGGTATTCTTTCTCGGTGAACTATCGAAAAAGTGTGTTCAATTGTGTGTATGCGATGACCAGCGGTAATTTTGTGTTTAGCGTCTTGATTTACCACCCGCGTACATAAAATCTCTGATGTGTTCCTTAAATCGTATGTTGAAGTTTCTATTTGTCCTGCATATATATATGTATATATGTCTTTAAATAATGGTTAATGGTATTATCTCACACAATTTTTGGTTTATCTTATCTTTTTAACAATAAATTATTATCCCCCTCTTTTGTTTTAGTTCAAGATCTGGCTGCAAGATTACTACGTTAATCGAGTGTATGAACAAAATCAATTTTTTTCATAAAATTGTGAATGACTGAATACATTTTTGCCGAGTTGCCTACTAAAATTCGGCCGCCAGTATGTTTAATTAAAATACAATTTATTTATTTATTCGAAATAATTTGATTGACTTGTCATTAACATAAATTATAATCCAGTTCGCAGAAATCGATGTATAGAGCTTGAAAAGTTTTGGTTGCCATTGCACACTTGGTCTTAAACCTCCTCGCGTCTACAGCAGACTGTGACACCAGTCAGTAATAAAATGGCGATAAGTACGTATTTATTGTTTTATATTGTTTCAAATAAAGTTCAGTTCATTTAAAATGCTATAATTTGTTTCGTATAATGTATATTAACACTACCTTTTGGATATATTTTTATATATACATTGTACGTAGTATACATAAAGGACATGGTTTTACTTCCCGCTGCGAGGGAACAATATAAAACAATAAATACGTACTTACCGCCATTTTAATACTGATTGGTGTCACAGCCTGCTGTAGCCGCGACGAGCTTTACGGCCAAGTGTGCAATGACAACCAAAACTTTTCAAGCTCTATACATCGATTTCTGCGAAGTGGATTATAATTTATTTTAATAACAAGTGAATCAAATTATTTAAAATAAATAAATACATTATATTTTAATTAACCATACTGGCGGCCGAAATGTAATAGGCTACTCGGCAAAAATGTATTCAGTAATTCACAATTTTATGAAAAAAATTTTTTTTTTGTTCATACACTCGATGAACGGTGTAATCTTGCAGCCGCATCTCGGACTATTTCCGAATGCTATATGCGCTGTCCTTCGCAGTCGTAACGGTTTTAATTACATTTGGTTTCGTATAAAGATCATGTAGCACATTCTTATGTCAGCGAATGGAAAGTGGCTAATTTATACCCTCAAATAAACAATTAAGTTATTCGATGTTTTTATTATTAATTTCATACGTCTCAATGATGGATAAATCATATTTAAAGAGAAAAATTATACGCTCAGACCGGGACTTGAACTCGGTACCCTTCGTTTTCTAGTCCAAATGCTCTACCATTTGAGCTATCTGAGCAAGTACCGATCTAAACGCAAATCCTTCTCTATATACGTTGTAATTCCCGGTCTGAGCGTATAATTTTTCTCTTTAAATATAATTAAGTTATTATTTAGAACTAAAACACCGATAAATTTTGATCAGATGTTCTAATCTAAATCGTTAGACTCGGAACCACGACTTAAAGTCTCTCCAGGAGGTCTTTTCATTGGATATTTCCATCATAAAAAACCCATCGATCCGACTGGGGTTGGACCCGAGACCCTCGGGACCAAATATAGGAACTTAACCTCTAGACCAGCAAGACATTCATGAAATTTTGTTTATTATTTGGATTGTATAAAGAATAGAATGGAAATAGAATTAATTAGTTTGTTATGCAGTTATGCAGTTTGTTATGCAGTTTCTTCCATTTATGTGTGTGTTCGTCTCTCTTTTATATTTAATAGAGAAAAAAAGTACTTTATTCTCGAATACTTGTAACAGTTTGTGATCTCTTAAACCAAGACACCATGTTTTGCATCCATATATTATAAATGGAAAAAAAAATACAGTTATGCATATAACTTACATGTATATACAGGCTGTTTCTAAATTAGACCGAAAAACTTTGGGAGCAGATAGTTAACCTACATTGAAGCATATTTTGTTAAGGAACCTATAGGCTGTGACGCTTCGTTTCAGTGCTAGAGGGGTCTTAGAAGAAGGGATGGAAGGAAGAAGGTACGTGCAAATAGCAAGTCATTTGTGTCACATAATTATGTGTGTTAATCCAAATACTTTACAGATAAGCAGAAACAAAATTTAAAAAAAAGAAAAAACTCACTCCAGTGTTGCATTGTCAGGATGGATCCAGTTTATTGTCCCATCATAACAAGTGCTGGAATAAACGTCAATTGATATCCAGACAAACAGTGTACCAACGTGCCATATTTTGTCGTACCCTTCCAAAGTTGCCAGGGGTTTTCCTTATTTCAACTGCTGCGCTGATAATGCATGTTATCAGATCTTCTTCAGAGTCAATATCGATTTCATAAACCGTTGCCATCATGTAGCCCCACAAAAAGAAATCTAGGGAGGACATGTCAGGCTAGCGTACCGGCCAGGCAGTGGGCCCACAAATACCTATCCAACGAGAGCCAAATGTAGCTGTCAGATGGCTAACAGATCGCACTAATGGAATTAAACAACTTGCTGTAATTGATACCGAATGCTACTGAGCTCCGGAAGTAAACAAACCAAGCGATAAGTAGTAATGACAACCCATCTAAGGGTCAATTTCGCCAACAGAGGTAACTGTATTACGCCAGTTTTCCCCGTGTATACTACATAGCTTAAACTGGCGTAATACAGTTACCTCTATTGATGAAACCGACCCTCAGTGGGAGCCTTAACCTCAGGATCTGTTTCATCAACAGAGGTAACTGTATTACGCCAGTTTCCCCCATATATATATATATATATATATATATATATTACATAGCTTAAACTGGCGTTATACAGTTACTTCTGTTCGTGAAACCGACCCTTAGACTGAAAAGAGTGTTTATTCATTTCCTTCAATCCCTTCCTATAAGATCCCTCTAGCACTGAAACGAAGAGTCGTAGACCATAGGTTCCTTAACAAAATATGCATTAACGAAGGTTATCTATCTGGTCCCAAACTTTGTCGGTCTAATTTAGAAACAACCTGTATATATATATATACATTGAAGATATACAAAGATACCAAAAAGAATGGAAAAATCATCTGAGGAGAATGGCAAGAAATAGACTTCCAAAATTGGCATTCCAATATACACCAACTGGACATAGGGACCAAGGAAGACCAAAACATCGGTGGAAAGATCAAGACCATCTTCGCTAGGTTTACCGTACAGGCCACATGGCCTAAAACGAATTTGTTCATGATGATGATGATGATATATATATATATATATATATATACATGTTTTTTTTAATGTGTTAAGGTAACACTCAAATGAAATATTTATTTAACATTGCTTTGTTATAAATTTTGTTGAGGTAACATTAAAATTAAATCGTAAACAAGAATAAAAGAGGGCCTTTGAAGATATCGATAATTTTTATGACTGCAATAGGGATTAAAAAAGATAAGAATAATATGTGTATGGACGTTGTATAATTTAATTCTCTAAACAAAAATTGTAAATAAAATAATATAACATAAAATTTGAAAGTAAAGTGATCCCACAACGGACCCGGAGGACCTTGGGGTAGTTGGAGGTTAAGGCTCCCACTTTTTCTAGACAATCGACACTTTATGTCAGCCGGGTTATCAGCCCTGCGTGACGGCCGCCTTTACCCCCAGAACAAGCGTCTGGTACTCATTTCCGTTAGAGCCTGAGTCGACCCCAGGGCCATAGTGCCGCCAGAGCGTTTGGGTCAGTTTAAAAAGCCTGACCCCAACGGGACTTGAACCCTCGACCCTCCGGCTTGTAGCTCAGTGCCTTAACCACTACGCTACGGCGTGCCGTAGACGTACCAGACGCTTGTTCTGGGGTAAAGGCGGCCGTCACGCAGGGCTGACAACCCGGCTGACATAAAGTGTCGATTGTCTAGAAAAAGTGGGAGCCTTAACCTCCTACTACCCCAAGGGCCTCCTGAGGCCTGTTGCGGGATCACTTTACTATAACATAAAATTTGAACGGTTTTCATTAGCACTTACCGGAAAACCTTAATGTGAAATCCAATTTAAAACACGTCATTTTATTTCTTTAAAATGGATATATTTTTTGAGTGTGGGTAATACTCTCCACAATTCGAAAAATCAATTGAAAATTAACTTAATGGATACCGTATAAGATAAAAATAGCAATTTAGTGATCGTAAAAAAATTATAGTTCCTCTTAGAAGTTACAATTTTTACGACCCATTTTATTAGACTTTCCTCGTATTTTTAGTTATTTTCTAGTTTGAAAATAAGCTATGAACCTTTATATTTTAACATCATTTTTAAATCAAACTCGTGTTTGTTTCCATTCAATGCTATTATAATTCTAATACTACTGTATGTGTATATATATATAACCTATGCGAATAGCGTAAAAGTATATATATATATATATATATATATATATATGACATGAAGATAAAAGTAAATACCTGAGCCGGGATTTGAACCCAGACTCCTGAATTGATGTTTCAGTGCGCTACCATGTACGCTATCCAGACATCCTAGCACAAACATTTATTTTCTTAAATATATTCTCTATCACGAAAGGTAGCGGGAACTCTGTCCCACTGCCCTCTAGTGGCTACTATAAGAAGTAAACAAATTAAAGAGAATTTTTACTTTATTGCTGTACGCTTCTTACTTCCATGTTATAATTAAATTTGACATTAAGCAATGCAGTAGTAATATGACATGAAAAGAAAAATAATACATTTATAAAAATAAATATCACTGTCAGAATTTAATTATAACATCGAAATATATACATATTTATTTATTTATAGTGAATATAGATTGTGTTAAAGTAAACTAAAACAAATAATGCAATGTAAGCCTATACTCGTCAAAAAGCCAAATCAAAATATAGATATCGTATACAGTTAGAAAGGGCTCCTCGTGAGCAATACAGTGGTACCCATAAAACACTATATGTTACCGAGAAACCGGTGCCGGAAACGTAGAAGAATGAAAGCGTCCGAGCGGATCATCGACAGCGCGATCACATATATGTGATAAGCTCAAAGAAAATGTTACCTGCGTACTCGTGTTAACGTAAAACATACGGTCGTGTCCACGACACCGTCATGCCCTTTTTTCTAATGATTCTTTGTACATTCTACTTCCCTGAAATCACAGTTAATGTTATTCCCCACCTCATTCTTGGTCTATCTATTGGGCGCTTTATAACATCCTGAATAGCCGTTTTTATTTAACTTTACATTGAACAGTAACCTGAAGTCAGTGGTGTTTATAATAAATCTTACCTTCTCTGCCTTAAGAATCGTTCTATCTGTCATGAAGTGTTTATAATAAATCTTACCTTCTCTGCCTATCTGTCATGAAGTGTTTATAACAAATCTTACCTTCTCTGCCTTCAGAATCGTTCTGTCTATCTGTCATGAAGTGTTTATAATAAATCTTACCTGCTCTACCTTCAGGATCATTATGTTCTTCTGTCATGAAGTGTTTATAACAAATCTTACCTTCTCTGCCTTCAGAATCGTTCTGTCTATCTGTCATGAAGTGTTTATAACAAATCTTACCTTCTCTGCCTTCAGAATCGTTCTATCTGTCATGAAGTGTTTATAATAAATCTTACCTTCTCTGCCTTCAGAATCGTTTTCTATCTGTCATGAAGTGTTTATAACAAATCTTACCTTCTCTGCCTTCAGAATCGTTCTGTCATATCTGTCATGAAGTGTATAACAAATCTTACCTCTCTCCTGCTCAGAATCGTTATGTTCTTCTGTCATGAAGTGTCTATAATAAATCTTACCTGCTCTACCTTCAGGATCATTATGTTCTTCTGTCATGAAGTGTTTATAACAAATCTTACCTTCTCTGCCTTCAGAATCGTTCTGTCTATCTGTCATGAAGTGTTTATAACAAATCTTACCTTCTCTGCCTTCAGAATCGTTCTATCTGTCATGAAGTGTTTATAATAAATCTTACCTTCTCTGCCTTCAGAATCGTTCTGTATATCTGTCATGAAGTGTTTATAACAAATCTTACCTTCTCTGCCTTCAGAATCGTTCTGTCTATCTGTCATGAAGTGTTTATAATAAATCTTACCTGCTCTACCTTCAGGATCATTATGTTCTTCTGTCATGAAGTGTTTATAACAAATCATACCTTCTCTACCTTCAGAATCGTTCTGTCTATCTGTCATGAAGTGTTTATAATAAATCTTACCTTCTCTGCCTTCAGGATCGATCTGTTCATCTGTCATGAGAAGTATTTATAACAAATCTTACCTGCTCTGCCCTCAGGATCGTTCAGTCTATCTGTCATGAAGTGTTTATAATAAATCTTACCTTCTCTGCCTTCGAAGGCTGAGGTTACATAATCCACAACCACTACTTGATAGCCACAAAGGAATTTGCTGCCAAGTTTATCCCATTGGGAAACAGTATGCAGCACACTGGACGGTGCAAGTCACCGTCAACAATCAGTCAGTCAGTCTCTGCCTTCAGGATCGTTCTGTCCATCTGTCATGAAGTGTTTATAACAAATCTTACCTGCTCTGCCTTCAGGATCGTTCTGTCTATCTGTCATGGAGTGTTTATAATAAATCTTACCTTCTCTGCCTTCAGGATCGTTCTGTCCATCTGTCATGAAGTGTTTATAATGGATCTTACCTTCTCTGCCTTCAGGATCGTTCTGTCCATCTTCTTCGTTTTGTTCTCCAGTAAAGAATTGTTTTAATTTGTTCGCCCATTTTTTTAAAGTCTGCGAGACCTTGTCGAAAAAATCGGGACTCCTCTTATGCCTGTCAGCTGCTTTGAATGGATCAGTGTCGATAGAGGAATCAACTTCTCTGCCGTTTAGGTACTTGTAGCGCTTTCCAACCACCTGAGAGCCGGTAGCACAGTGTTTGCTCATTACATTGTCTTCACCTGCAATTCAGTCACATACATTAAGGAGACTGTAACTCATAATCAAAAACCATATCTCTGATTCTAAATCATCTGGCATTATTCAAAAGTGTGTAATTAGAGATATATTAAGCTTTGAAAATGTTAAAACATTCAGTAGTTAAAGCAGGTTATTAACCCATTCGCCTCAAAAGACGAGGTATACTCACCGGCAATTAAATGGCCTTCAACTTAGAAGACGAGGTACACTCGCTTAATTCTACTGCTATATATTTTTCAATATTTTGTACATCCCTTGGCATGATAAACTTTTGTTAACATTTATGAATAGTGGAGGAATGTGTTTTGGCCTTCACCCTTATTGTATTCTCAAGTACCGTTATGTTTTGTCTGTTTTGAATGACTGAAAATAGACAATATAATTTACTGAAAATAGACAATATAATTTACGGTAACTTAAATCCGGTTTCTGGGGAAATGCATTGCGCATTTTAATCTGACGCGAATGGGTTAATATTGCCTAAATAATATAGGTAAAAGCTCCTTATTCGCGGGGGATATGTTCCGTAAATATGCCGCGAACACAGAAACCGTGAATATGGAACGGTAATTTGTATGAGTGTATGGGATACGTACTAAGGTTTCAAAATAAAATAAAAATTATCATAATAAAATCAATTTAATGAGAGATTTTGAACAATTTATATTAATTATTATTGTCAGGTTTGGGCAATGGCTTAAAGAACATAGTTTTTCCCTGTTTTGCTGCTTTTAAAAGGTATTTCAATTCAGATTGATATTCAGCTGTGAATTCAGCGACAGAATTCCTTATTTTATCTTCGGATTTCTTGAAGATTCGTACAGTTGATTAATTAGTATTGAATCAGTGTGATATGGCTGGAAATGACTCGCCAACGTTTAAACGGTCAGGCATTTCTGTTTTTACTTTATGCGGCAACACTACTTGACGTTAAAAATTGGGAACAAAGCACAAGATACATATGTTATTCAATCAAAATTACTGTAAAGATTGACAAGTTGAAACAATAAAACACCGATCGTGGCGAAGGCGGCACATGAAATATGGCGGCGGCTTTTAAGATCGAAATATTTGTCCATTTGGTTTCAATCGCTCTTCGTATAAGTCACCTTGGCACGTGCCTGCAGTAAAAAAATTTCGATGCGATAATAAAGGATATTAATCAAATAATAGTAATATTTTCTCCTCTCTTAATGCAAGCGTTCATGTTTCGTATCCATTGAATATAACAGAAGAATAACAGTTTTATATATAATTAGTTTGGAGGTTTAGGAGGTTTGCCACGGGAAGATGGTAGCGGCTGTAAAAAAAACCCAAAGATAGATAGATAGTTAGATATATCATTGGTTTGACGTTTTTTGAGTGAAGTTTAGACGATAAGATTTCCTGTGTCTTTGTTTCCTTCTTTTGCCTAACTGTCTACTATTTAGTTACCCTAAATAACCACATGTGCTGGAACCCACTGGAAGTATACTTCATATTTTTGAGATAGTTCTTTGAATGCTTCAATACAGTTAATACAAATAAAGATAACAATATTTGCTTTAAAAATCTCTCTCCAAAACCTATTAGCACTAAAAGCCATGTTTTCCAAATTAGTGCTCCTCTGTGACTCCAAAGCAGCTATACAGGCAATTTACTGGCCAACAAGTTTTGACTGCAAAGAATGCTGTGACATCATTACTGATCTGCGAAACTGTGGTAAAGAAGTTGTCCTATGATTACCCTCCCATTGTGGAATTGCCGGTGATGAAATAGCCGATCTCCTCGCTAAAAAAGGATCTCGCATTGAATAAATGCCTGGATCTAAACCAACATCTTACTCCTCTGTGAAACGCCACATAAAGTTAAAATTCAAAATTATGATTGACAATAGACTTCAAACAGTGGCCAGACACAAAAAAAAATCGAATGCCTAATAAAACATATTAATATACGGAACGTACCAAGAAATACAGAAGTAGCACATTTTAGGATGTCAGCAGGCCACGACTGTTTGTCAAAACACCTTTACAAAATCAATGTTCTGCCTTCATTGATGAAATCACCCTGATGAAGAAATGTACGAAGGTCATCTGAACAACTGTATCGCTGTCAAACATGAAGATTCACATCATCATCATCATCATCATCAACAACAACAACAAGGATTAAGCCCAATGGCTTGTTCCGATCTCATTATAGGTCGAATTGGTCCTTCCATCTCTTCAATGGTCTTCCCAAAAATCTTCTCTCTTTTGGATTATAATTATACATTCTTCTTGGTATGCGCTGTTCATTCATTCGTAATACGTGCTGAAGGTAAACATTTTGATAGTATTTTATCCTTTCACAAAGATTAAATATATTAAGTTCTGTTCTTATATTTTCGTTTTTCTTTTTATCGGTCCTTTGGTATCCTGCCATTGCTCGCAACATCTTCATTTCTGCAGCCTTTATTTGTTTACTATCTGTCTTTGTTAATGTCCAGGTTTCACATCCATAGATAAGAGATGGAACTGCCAATATCTTGTAAAATTTTAAAATACTATGAAGATTCTAAGACCTCAAAGTATTGGAGAGCAAGACTGCTAATGACTTCAGTGTTAGATGCAGTACATTAGACAACAACAACAACAACATATTCGCCTGAACGTTTGAAAGACAGATCTAGACGGAAATATAGTTTGTTGAAATATATGAATATTATAAATGAGTAAGTAGTTACTTACTGGAGAAACTATGAGTGTCATAAGAGAATACTGACGTAGGCTTCTAAATAAGGCCAGGGCATACGTGAAGCTTTCTTACTCATGATGATAAATATATTGGAGGAAACCAAGTAGCAGGTAGGCTATATATTAGAAACTAAACAATGATGAACTCATATTATCTCCTATCCATAGATTGCACTTACCTGTTATGAAACCCCATTTGGAGTTTTCTTTCTTAAAACCAATTATTGTACCATCTTCCAGTGTCATACTCCAGTCGCTCCATGGTAGAGATCCAGCTACATTGCCCTCAACAAAACAATTCCATGTGATGGTATCTGTGCGAGCATCATGCAGCCAATTCGCTCCTGCTGCAATCTCCAGCTCGGTCTCGTTGAAAATAAATCCTCCTCCTGTTGTATCTGCAATAATAATAATAATAATAATAATAATAATAATAATAATAATAATAATAATAATAATAATAATAATAATAATAATAATAATAATAATAATAATAATAATAATAATAATAATAATGATAATACTTATTTGATAAATTCGAGGTGAAACCCGACTGTGATTGGTTGCAATTAAAAAATCATTGATATATGATTGGTCATTGAATCCCATTTGGGGCATGAGTTAAATAGTCAGTATAATTCTATTATTCAATTAATATTAACCTTCATTTTGTGTTGAATTCCACTTCCAAATTGTCCAGAATCCATGACCTCCAGCAGGCCACTGCACCGATGATCCATTTGCAAATCCGAGATCCCAGTCAAATTTCTCAGAATCCAGCTCATCGCCGAATTTGTCAATAATTTCAGATGTCAGAGGTGGGAAGATCATGAACGATATCAGGGCTCTACGATTTAACGTCATATCCCACCAGAAGTCAGGAGAAGACGATGAACGCTGAAATAAAATAGGTCTGAAATATTAAACTAATTCTACGTGTGACTATCAGAAACTATATATTTTACAGCAAAACTAATTATTTACAATAATTGTCGGATTTGAACTCTGAAGTTCAAAACGAAGGTAAAATTGGAGTTATGTGTTGCGGTTTATTATTATTATTATTATTATTATTATTATTATTATTATTATTATTATTATTATTATTATTATTATTATTAAGAATTTTCCTCAATATAGAGGTTTGTCTCCAGCCAAACAATATCAAAATATAAAATAGGTTACAATTATATTGACATCTAAAGTACACAAACTTAGATATTAATCCCTATTAGGTTCGTCTTCCGGGCATATAGGCCGTGGTCCAGTCGACTGGACCACGGCCTATATGCCCGGAAGACGAACCTAATAGGGATCAAGACGCCGGCCGTGAAAGCCTACAGTTATACATTAGATATTAATTTCCAGAACTCTACACTGTTTCTGATGTTACGCCATTTGTCTCTATCTTGTACATCATCCTCCACAACACCAAATATTTCCATTGACTTATGCTCATTCTGTATCCAGGTAGTAGCAAGCTCTTAATTCCCCATTCTTGTACAATCATGGGTATTCTTCCTTCCCCCATTCTACGTACATGCCCGTTCCATTGTAGTCGTTTGTTTTAAATTGTGACATTTTCAACTTCCACTTCCATAAAGTGTCGTATTTCTGCATTTCTTATTATATATTACCTGGATACTGGCTGATCGCCTCCAGAAGTCAATTTCTAGTCCATTCAGTTTATTAATGTTTTTTTTGTTTCTTTTGTTTTGTTTAACTCCGTATCTCTGCTCCATACAAGAATATACATTATTATTATTATTATTATTATTATTATTATTATTATTATTATTATTATTATTTTATTTTATTTTTTCAAATGCCCCAGGTTTGTCTTTCGACATTACTGGTTTCTCTCCTGGCATGGCGTACTTGTAACCCACTTCTGAGGTTGGGGCGCCTAGAAGGCGGGGTTACGTTGCCCCGATGATATGATGGGTGATGATGATGATGATGATGATAATGGTGCGCCAGGAGAGTCCCTAATCCTAAAATTAACCTAAGATGAATATGAATGATGATGATTGCGATGGCCATATGATTTCGGGGACCGTTTGGGTCTTAAAGTTTTCCTGACATTTGTCTTACAGGTGAGGAAAAACCCCGATAAAAACCTCACTCAGAAAAACTCCCGACCGGGGATCGAACCCGGGCCCGCTGCGTGACAAGGCAGCACGCTACCCCGAGACCACAGCGGTGGACATTATTATTATTATTATTATTATTATTATTATTATTATTATTATTATTATTATTTTATTTTATTTTTTTATTTTTTTTATTATGAAAGCGTCCACTTCTGTGGTCTCGAGGTAGCGTGCTGTCTTATTACGTAGCGGACCCGGATTCGATTTCCGGCCGGGATAAATTTTCATACTATAGGTTTCTTTTCGGGGTTTTTCCCTACCTGTAAGACAAATGTCAGAAAACAATAAGGCCCAAACTGTCCCCGAACATTATTTGGCTATCATAATAATCGTTATCATATTCGCCTCGTTAGTATGAATGTGTATGTGAATGGTGTGTTTCGACTTAATGTTGTGTTGTCTCGGAGGAGGCCTTGACATTGAATTGATCCCTCATTCAACGAGGACCTCCGTGTCCTTGTGTGGCTCCATGTCCTTGTGTGGTAAAAAAAAGTAATAGTAGTAGGACTTTATTAGACTAAAAGTAAGATACATACAATGTTATTTACAAATATGGGTCGCACGGGCAGTAAGCCGTACGTGCTGTTGGCAGTCCGCTACAATAAAGTAATATTTGGTAATAGTATAAAGTAAAAGAAAGTGAAAACACAATAATATTACAATTACGATATCTTAAAAGAATTGAAGACCACGCCAATTTTGGAATATATTAAACAGTGCTAACTAAATTGGAAACACCATCTTGAAAGAATGAGTTCAAATCGGATCCCCAAAGCTGTTTATAATTATATAGCAAGAGGACGAAGATCTCTGGGGGCCGTCCTATGAAGCGTTGGAGTGAAATTTTTCTATAGGATTGTAAAAGGCCTTGGCCTAATACTTGGAAGGAAGAAAAAGAAGAAGAAGATATTACAATTACATAATAATACAGTAGCATTGTACATTAATTAAATTATGTAGAATTATTAAGAATTAGTGGCATTGCATTTTGGTGAAAAAGTATGTGTGTAATCCATAGTTAAATCCCTGTCCCGGCAGACCGTGTCACTGTAAGGCTCGGGTGGCGTGTGGCACGTAAAAGTGTCTATAATGGAGAGGTAAACTAAGTGAAACGAAAGAGGGACATGGGAACTCATAAGGAACGCGGTCGATAGGTAGACCAAGAATGAGGTGTAAGAAAAATATTAACAACAGTTCATCATCATCATCATCATCATCATCATCATCACCATCAACAATCACGAATTAAGCCCATGTGGCTTGTTCCGGTCTCATAGATCCTCATTCAAAAGTTGGATCCATCTCTTCTTCGGTCTACCAACATTCCTGCGTCCTTTTGGTTTGTATTTAAGTATAATTTTGGGAATGCGATCGTCTTCCATTCTTTGAACATGTTCTTTCCATTTTTTTTCTAGATTCTTTTATTCTATCTAAAAGTTTAAAGATATGCTCATTTCTAATATCTTCACTTCTTCTCTTATCTAGAAGTTTGCAACCAGCCACACTTCTCAGAAATCTCATTTCTGCTGCTTCTATGATATTCTCTTCTCTTTTAGTTAAATCCCAAAATTCACTACCATACAATAGTAAGGGGACTGCCACTACTTTATAAAATTTTAGTTTTGTTTCTTTTCTTGTGTTTTTAAATATCCTTTTGATTGTTCCACATATATAATTAAATTTCTTAAGTTTGTTAAATAGATCTTCATTTCTAAAATAGGAGATTTCATAACCCAGGTATTTAAAATGGTTCACTTGTTCAATGGGTTTCCCCTCCAGAATTATTTTAGCTCTTTTATTAAGTTTGTTAACTAGATATTCATTTTTAAAGTAGGAGATTTCGTAACCCATGTATTTAAAATGGTTCACTTGTTCAATGGGTTTCCCCTCCAGAATTATTTTAGCTCTTACGGTATCTGATCCCTTAAAAGCTAGGATTTTCGTTTTACTTATTGATATTTTGAAATTATATTTCTGTATAATGTTATTTAACTAAAGAGCGATTTCTGTAGACCATCTTCTGAACCAGATATTAGAACTTGGTCGTCTGAAAAAAGTAAGGTATCTAACATCTCATTTCTTATTTTGAAATGTGAGTCCACATTTATCTGCCAATTATATATGATATCGTCAATATAAATATTAAAAAGGGAGGATAAAAGTGGACATCCCTGTCTTACACCTCTATTTATTGTTGCTGTTATATTGTTTTTATTTTTGCCTCCAGTTTCTATTGTTATTTTATTTTCTACATATAGACTTTTTATTGCAGTTATTAGGTGCTGAGGTACTCCTTTCTCTTTCATTATATTTAAGAATTTATTTCTGTTAACTTTGTTAACAACATTTGAGGGAGGTAAATTATACGTAGGATGATTGGAAAACATTAGCTCAGTATAAGGATACATATGAAGAACTTATGTCCGCGCAGCCGTCAACCTCCGTTCGATAGTGCCAGTGAATTGTTAGTTATTTCACAATATCCCAGGAACTTGACATAGAAAATTGGAAATCACAACTGTTCACTTATAAAAGTATCAAGACCTTTAAATCTATACTAAAAACCTAACTAACAAATTCAAAGGCACAATTGAACCCGTAGGTTTACGGCCGCACGGAAAAAAGCTTTCAGTACATCGTCATCCTGAGCTAATGTTTTCCAATAATCCCCTGTTTAATCTATTTATCAAATCATGGTTAATGTTATTTTCCCACTTCATTGTTTCATACTTTCTGGGCGCTTTCCCTCTGGTTTTCATACAAAATATTTCCATCTTCCTCTTTCATTCGTGCCACATGTCTACGAGAATAAAATATTTTATTATACCTGGTTTCTCCCATAGATCATGTAGCTCACTGTTATGTAGTCTTCTCCATTCGCCTATCTGTTCGTCTCTTTTTTAGTCCAAAATTTTTCCTAAGAACTTCATTTTCAAATCCTCGTAATCATTTCTCCTCCCTTAAGGTAAGAAACCATATTTCACGCCATATAATACAATTGGGAGAATTAGAGTTTAATATACGTAATTATTACACTAGCCAACATGATTTTTGTCTCATGAGTACCAATATTTGTGCTTAATGCGGTTTCTTTATCGTGTTTTCAAATGTGTATTCGGAATTTATCCATCACCCACAGTTTTTTATTTCAATTTCAATTAATGGATTTAAATAATAATTTTTAATAAACATTTTTTCGTGCATTTTTCATCTGGAGAATTCTGCTATGGAAAAGAGATATCAAGGCAAATGGAATCCTAATATGCTGGCCGATTATTGTTGGACCATCAAGAGTGGTGCTCCACAGGCGAAATATAGCAGAAAATCGTCATTTCTTACTTTCTAGGTGAGTCCGAATGTTCGAATATTGTGTAGTTACGAATGTAGAAAATATTAAAGTGTTTGAAATTATAAATTCCTCTCTGTCGGAAACCTTGCGTGATGGAGAAAAACCGATATCATATTTGAATTCAGGAGAAAAAAAATACTATCAGGATAGCATTTTGTTTTCTGAGACAAAAAAAAAGGTTTATTTTTTGTTGCTCAGTGTTATTAGTTTAATATTTTTGAGAGGAAGTTGGGACAGCAGACCTTGTACTACATAATGGCATGTATTTCGAGAATTGAGCCTATGTTTAATTACTTTATGCATCTCATTCATATTTATATTCATTTTTCCTAGGTATTTACATTCAGCCACTTTTTCAAAACTTCCCTCATTTGTCATTAACTGTTCATTTCCATTATAAAATGTACTTATATGTATGGACATAACTAACTAAATAACTCACTGGCTGTAATGAACCCATAGATTAACGGCCGCGTGGACATCATCTTCTTCTTCTTCCTTCCAAGTATTAGGCCAGGGCCTGTTACGATCCTATAGAAAGTTTTCCCTCCAGCGTTTCATAGGACGGCCCAGTGATTTTCGTCCACTTGGTATATAATTATAAACAGCTTTGGGGATCCGATTTGAACTCATTCTTTCTAGATGGTGTTTCCAATTTAGTTGGTACTGTTTAATATATTCCAAAATTGGCGTAGACTTCAATTCTTTCAAGATATCGGTGTTCCTTTTCCGATCCCATCTGGGTAACCCGCTGTTCTGCGCATGAATCTCATTTCACAAGCCGTATTCTGCTTTCATGCTGTCTTTTTAGTGTCCATGCTTCACTACCATAGGTCAACACTGGTCTAGCCAAAGTGTTATATAAACGTAATCTGGTGTGTTTTGTACAAGGGATGGTTTCATAACTTGATTAATAATTCCTAAACTTTTTATTATAACTAGTAATGTTTTCAGGGATATACTTTTCATCCCAGATAGAGAGATAATATCCAAGATATTTAAATTTATTAGATCTCTCTAAAATTTTATTCTGGAGACAGATTTTACTTTGTATGGGGTCCTTCCCATGAAATGCCATAATTTTAGTTTTGTTAATTGATATTTCTATATCAAATTTGGCACCTATTATTAGTAAATTATAAATTGATCGTTGAAAATCATTTTCGGAAAGTGAAGGAAGAGCTAAATTGTCTGCAAAAAAGAATAGCATCTAGTTTGAAGTTCCTATTGATGGGTATATATCCTCGTTGTGTTTTCCTCCATTCGTTTATTAATTTATTCATATATATATATATATATATATATATATATATATATATAAGTTATAATGAAAAGCACCGGTGAAAGTCCACATCCCTGTCTTACGCGTGGACATATGCTCTCAATATATCCCTACCTCAAGCTAATATCATCCAATCATCCATTTATAATCTATTTCCCTTAAAACATGGTTAGTGTTGTTCTCCCATCTCATTCTTGATCTACCAACTGGGCGTTTTCCCTCTGGTTTTCCTATAAGAAGCTTCCATGCACCTCTTTAATTCCCCATTCAGAGTCTACTAGATTTAACTGTTCTTATTACATCTGCTTCTTATAAAAACCGTGTAGCCCATTGTTATGTAGGTTTCTCTATTTACCTGTCTGTTCATCTCAATGTATACACATATTTTTATTTTATTGTTGTTTATTCCAGCTCCAATTTTTTTTTAATGTCACTCAATAGAGTGTGCGTTTTGTTCCTTAGTATCTCCGGATATCGAAACATAAGAACACACCAATACTGATAACCTAGGTGAGTAACTTTGGGGATCGTACTGAGAAGATAAAGGTGGTGATGACGAATATAGTTACATCAACATGTATCAGAGATGTTAGATAACAATCCTATTTATCATTACATTCTTGTTGAACGGTTCCGGAAGTACAGTGGTTAGACACAGCGCTTCCTATAGAGATCGCTTTCAGTTGCGAGAGATCATTAGTTTCGCAACTCAGCTACTCGCAACAATGGCAGGCGGTTTAACCAACAGCGCAATATTCTAAGCTTGCAGTGAAGTGATCTTTCAAGTTCTTATTAAGACAGTAAATTCCATTAATTTTAAAGTTTATATAAAATAATTAGCAGACCCAGCAGAAGTTGTCCTGCCCGAACGTTCAATTCTGATGTCATGCCGGACGATAAAAACTATGTTACTTCTTTTCTACCTCAGAATTCACCAATTAAAAGTAATTAGATATTATTAAATAAGTTTGCAATAAAACTCCTCACTGCCACCTTGTAGCTCAAGAAGTGTGCATGATAACGCCACATTGTTGTCGCGCTGAATATGTCATAATGCAGATGACTACACATCTGACATTAAAAAATCCTGTAACCCGATCGCAGCGCCACCTACCAATTTCAACTGTGAATATAAATTATCCAGGAAACCACTCAAACAAATATAAAAAAATGTCATCGAAATCGGTCCAGTCGTTTAGGTAGTTTTTCTTCTTCTTCTTCTTCCTTTTCCATGCAAGTATTAGGCCAAGGCCTGTTACGATCCTATAGAAAATTTTCCCTCCAGCGTTTCATAGGACGGCCCAGAGATCTTCGACCTCTTGGTATATAATTATAAACAGCTTTGGGAATCCGATTTAAACTCATAGTTTCAAGATGATGTTTCCAATTTAGTTGGTACTGTTTAATATATTTCAAAATTGGCGCAGTCTTCAATTCTTTTAAGATATCGGTGTTCCTTTTCCGATCCCATCTGGTAGTTTTTAATTTCGGATTTCAAATAAACCTCCACTTCTAATCGTCGGATTTCACTCAGTTTTCGATAATAGATACATCGCTTTACTTTAATAGGATATACTGAGTTTCACTGTGAAACATCAAAAAATGTGACAGCTAGAGTAATTTTTAAACTTTCACTGCAGGTGAACTCATACACCTAACGGTTTTAGAGGGTCCAATTGTGAATCTAAACCATCGAGGGACTCAATCAGACACACACACACACACACACACAAAATGTCATCAAAATCGATCCAGTCATTTAGGAGCAGTTCAGTGACAAACACACGTACAGAAAAATTATATATATATATATATATATATATATATATATATATATATATAGTCCACCGCTGTGGTCTCGAGGTATCGTGCTGCCTTGTCACGCAGCGGGCCCGGGTTCGATCCACGGTCGGGGCAGTTTTTCTGGGTGAGGTTTTCATCAGGAGTTTTCCTCACCTATAAGACAAATGTCAGGAAAACTTTAAGGCCGAAACGGTCCCCGAAATCATATGACCATCATCATCATCATCATCCTTATCATTATCATCCTTCACCGGTGTGGAAAGCAACGGGAAGCTACCACACCTACAATTCCCTAGTAAAGCTGCAAGCATAGAATGAAAATGCTATGATTGCAGTGAAGGACCTGCCTTCGAGCAGAATTACTATGGATGGATATATATATATATATATATAACTATATATATAAAGATAATATTTATTTTATATAATGTCGAAGTTGATATCTTTACATTAATATAAAGAAGTGTGGATAACGAACTATTAGTTCTCAAATCCTTTACGAGAGTCAATTTGCGACAATATATAAGATTGTCGAAAATGATAACCTGGGTCACTGAATTAAAAAAAATATTTTTTTTTTAAATTCTGTGTCCCAGGTTATCATTTTCGACATTTCTGGTTTTCTCTGCTAGCATTGGCATAATTGTAACCCACGTGCGATGTTAGATCGCCTGTCAAAAATGTCATTCCTCCATTTATCCATACCCATGTCATATATTTCGTTTCACTTCATTTGGGCACTGTTATGTTGTGACTGACCTCTCAGTCGGCATCCTCATATGTCACGGATCTTAAAAAATAGGAGCTTCATCTCATCTCATTCTTCAACCTGACACGAGCAGAGAGTTTACATTTACAAGCGGTATACACTATGTTTGCTTTATAGATAAACATGGTGGAGTATTTATTAACTATATAGGTGTTAATTCAATTCATTGATGAGTACATAAACTCCTTTGGCAATTGTGTTAAACACTCATTTTAATGTCAGTTATTATTCTAGACATATTGGTTTAATTTAATTTAATTTCATACAACCATCAACATACAGAATAATGATATGGGTATAATCAGGTATAAAATAGTACAAATACATCATAGATATCAGAATTAAAGACTTTCCGTACATTAAAGTATATATATGAAAGGCAATAATATGATAAGCCACATTCTGTTAATAAATGTCATTTAATACAATGACAGCAAATAAATGTATTGAAATATCCATAAAATCATTTGTAAGTTCGCCAGTGATGAGTTAAAACATACAATGTATTAACGACAAAACTGCCCCCAATTCGTATTTATACTTTTTTTGAAACATTAAAATCCTCATGTCTCAAAAAGAAAAACATGTGACGCATCATATTATTGCGGCACTCCCTTTATATATATAAACTAGCGGACCCGACAGACGTTGTCCTCTTCGAATGTTTGCTTGCCTACTATTAGATGATGCTGCCCTTTTTTTATTTTAATAGATGTTATTAAAATAAAAAAAAAAAGTTGCAGGTTAGATTGATTTAACAACGCCAAGCTACGACGCAACTAGTGTACGTCAAATACCACAGAATTCAACATCAGCACCACCTATGGTACACAAATATAACTAGGAATTATTCTCAGAAAGTCAATTATTCATGAACTTCTCAGACAGTTTCTACAGTCAATTATTAATTTTTTAATTTAAAAATGTAATGGATGCGAAAGATGGACTCTGACTTTAAGGGAGGAAAGGAGATTACGAGTAATTTAGAATAAAGTTCTTAGGAAAATTTTTGGACCAAAGAGAGATGAACAGACAGGTGAATGGAGAAGACTGAATAACAGTGAATTACATAGTCTTTATAAGAAGCCGGATATAATGAGAACAGTTAAGTCTCGTAGACTGCGATGGCCAGGACATGTGACCCGAATGGGAAATGAAAGACGTGCATGAAAGCTTCTTGTAGAAAAACCAGAGGGAAAACGCCCAGTTGGTAGACCAAGAATGAGGTGGGAGAATAACATTAACTATGATTTGAGGTAAGTAGGTTATACAGGGGATGATTGGAAAACATTGGCTCAGCGCGGCCATGAACCTCCAGGTTCGATAGTGCCAATGAGTTAGTTTAGTTAGTTAGGGGGTGATGGGGGTGAAATTTTGGGGTTGTAAGTTCTGATATGCGAGAAATCTCAAAAAATATATATGTATAAAAAAAATTCGTGAAAAAAAAATTTAAAAATCGTATAAACCGATCGCAGCGCCACCTACCGGGTCCAATTGTGAATCTAAACCATCGAGGGACCCCCTCAAACACACACACAAAAAAAATCCAATCGGTCCAGTCGTATAGGAGGAGTTCAGTGATATACACACGTACAAAAGAATTGAAGGGCTTAGGGCAATAACATGATAAGCCACATATTGTTCTTTCTGAGATATAAGGATTTTAATGTTTCAAAAATTACCTAAATACTAATTGGGCATTATTATTGTTAATACCCATCACTGGCGCACTTACAGATGATTTTATGGATATTTCAATACATTTCCTATCATTGTAATAAATTCCATTTTTTAAACATAATATGGCTTATCATGTTACTGCCCTAAGGCCTTCAATTATATATGTAACCGCTGTTGTCTCGAGGTAGCGTGCTGCATTGTCACGCAGCGGGCCCGGGTTCGATTCCCGGTCGGGACAGGCTCCTGGGTGAGGTTTTTTCGGGGTTTTTCCTCACCTGTAAGACAAATGTTGGGAAGATTAGGGCCGAACGGTCCCCGAAAATCATCCGGCCATCATCATCATCTTTATCGTTATCATCATCATCCTTCACCGGTGTGGAAAGCAACGGGAAGCTACCACACCTATAATTCCCTAGTAAAGCTGCAAAGCATAGAATGCAAATGCTATCATTGCAGTGAAAGACCTGCCCTCGGGCAGAATTACTATGGATAGATGGATATAAAACATTGAAAAATAAATCGGGGTTAATATTTATATGATAATGATTATGATTGCTATATTTTGTTCGGAACCTTATGGGCCTTAAAGTTTCCCTACATTTGTCTTATAGATGAGAAATACAAAACCAAAAAAATCACCCAGTAAACGTGTTCTGACCGGAGATCGAATACGGGATCACTGTGTACGAGGCAGCAACGCTACCCTGAGACCACAGCTCTGGAATATTGATAATTTCAAATGGTAATTATATGAAACAGCGAATAAAAGTGAAGATAGGAGAAGAAATGTCAGAAGGAAGAGCAATTGGAATGGGGTAAGGCAAGGATGTCCTTTATCACCTACTCTTTTCAACATCTACCTGGAAGACCTAATGAAGAACTGCTTCAGCAATACGGGAGGTGTAAACATGGGAGGTAGAAGAATAAAGTGCATAAGATTTGCTGATGATATGGCTTTGCTAGCAGAAGATTCAATGACACTGAGGAACATGCTGATGGAGCTAAATGATAAGTGCGAGGATTGTGGGATGAAGATAAATATAAATAAGACAAAGGCCATGATTATAGGAAGGAAACCAAGGAATATAAACATGAGGATTAAAGATGAGGCCATTGAGCAAGTGGATAGCTTCAAATACTTGGGTTGTACTATCAGTAGTAACATGAACTGCGGTCAAGAAGTAAAGCAGAGGATAGCAATGGCAAAAGAAGCTTTTAACAAGAAGAGAAGCACTTTCTGCGGACCTTTGGCAAAAGAATTACGGAAGAGGCTACTGAAGTGCTTTGTGTAGAGTGTAGCATTGTATGGTGCAGAGACTTGGACATTACGACGGAATGAGGAAACGCGACTGGAAGATTTTGAGATGTGAATATGGAGAAGAATGAAACGTATAAAATGGACAGACAAAGTAAGAAATAAAGATGTGCCAGACAGAGTGGGTGAAAGAAGAACAATGCTGGAACTCATAAAGAAGAGGAAAATAAATTGGATTGGCCACTGGCTAAGAAGAAACTGCCTGCTGAAGGATGCCATAGAAGGAATGGTCAACGGAAAGAAAGTTAGAGGCAGAAAAATACATCAGATGATAGACAATATTAAAATAAATGGTGTGTATGCAGATACAAAAAAGGAAAGCTGAGTTAAAAGGAAGAGTGAAGAATGCTGAGTTTGCAGTGAAAGACCTGCTCTTGGGCAGAACACTATGAATGAATGATGAAATGGGTCCTAATAATGAAGTTCCTGAAACAATTTGCTTTGACGGCTGAAAAATTAAGGAAATCTGCAGTTATGTTGATTGACAGCAGGATTTGAACTGGGAACTCTCGATTGTGAATCTCAAGCGCTATCGTCTGTTTCAACTTGCTCATACTTAAATATTTTTGTGCATTAATTGATTTTATGTGTTAATGATATTGACTGCAAAATAAATAAATTTCAGACGGTGTGTGGAACAATACAGAGAACATTCAAAAATAAATTTAGAAAAGAAACCAAGATAAAAATGTATAATGTTATGGCGCTTCCCACAATATTGTATGGATGTGAAACTTGGGCTCCAATGAAAAAAACAGAAGGCTAGAATACAGACGGCGGAGATGAGGTTCCTAAGACAAGTAAAAGGATGTACAAGACTTGATAGAATAATAAATGAGGATATAAGAGCAGAATTGAAAGTACAGCCTTTATTGGATAAGGTCACGAATTACAGACAGAAATGGATTGATCACATGGATGGAATGAGTAAGGAGAGATATCCATTGTTAGCAAGAAAGTATCAAGCAAGGGGAAGAAGTGATTTTGGAAGACCTAGAAGACGTTGGGCTGTGTTAATGATGTGTCGTATTTTCCGGGAAGCCTGGAGTGCAAATTGTACTTACAGGAGATGCGAACACAGCACTTTTGACATGGCTGACAGCGATGGCGACGAGAGCCAGCAGGTGACGCGGAGTCATGATAACTGTTGTCCAGTCACTTGGTCAGGACGCCTATGTACCGGACACGATTACAAAGCAAGGGAAGTTCGCCCGGCCTCCGTTAATGATATTCTCCCACTTTGTCAAGGTCCCCGTGTGATATTCAATGTATGCACTTATCACTGTTGACATCTTCATTCCAGGAAGCTTTCATTAGTGGAACCCAGTAATATAATATGACCCATTAAGTAACAACTTCATAATTGTTCATACATTTATTTACTCTGGTTCCATATTTATAGAAATCAATCACATTGAGATAAAATGAGATCATGTGACATATATATATATATATATATATATATATAATGACTATTTAACTCATGTCGCAAATGGGAGTCAATGACCAATCACAGTTTCAATGATTTCTGTTTTCACAACCAATCATAGTCGTGTTTCACCAATATTTATCAATATTAAATTTACCACATTAAAGAAAGCTCCTCCTTTTTAATATTCTGAACAGGTCTGACCATTATTTTGCAGTAATTAACTGTTAAGAAATACGGCTACCAGACTGTATATATAGTGCATGGATGTCAACACATAGCGTTTGCAGGAGTTAATATAAAAACATTTGTAGCAATTGATTATACCACCAAAAAAATAAACCGCTGTTTTCACTTTCTTAAATGTATTTTTTCCCAGGTAATAATCCAGAAAAATATAATTGTCATATTTACATCATACGACATCAGAAATGAATTAATATACAGTTTGATGTGTTTCATTTTTTCTCCACTAGAGAGCATTCTTACAATATTGCGTTCCTTTGGCAATAAATAGTATGATCTGGTTGGAGTGATAAACAAAAGAAGCAGATGAAGCGTACCTATCGTTTCTCATTTGTTTTCAAACATCGCCGTTTACATTAAATATATAACTATTTTAAAATAACTATAGTTAAATAATGATTTGTGAGTAAACAGCCTAAGTTTATTCGTTAAATTGTCCTAACAAATGCCACGAGTGATTTCCAAATTATCTATGGATTTACGACTCACGAAGTGAGGAGTGAATTTACTGAGAATTTGGAAATCACTCGTGGCATTACTTATGATAATTAATCGAACTATTATGTAAGGATATAGTTTTCAGTTACAAATTCACAATAGGTTAAATAGAGAAAATGCGCTATCTCGTCTGCTATTCAATATTTATTTGGAGCACGCAATAATATTTTTATAGGATTAAGAGTTCGTCCAACTGAATGCTATTTGAAGCGGTTACATGCAAATGGGTTTTCCATTTCATGGTAATTCTGCCCGAGGGCAAGTGTTTACTGCAATTATAGCATTTTCATGTCATGTTTTGCAGCTTTGCTAGGGAATTATATGTGTGGTAGCTTCCCATTGCTTTCCACACAGGTGAAGGATGATGATGATGATGATAATGATGGCCGGATGATTTTCGGGAACCGTTGGGCCCTCAGCCTCCTGACGTTTGTCTTACAGGTGAGTAAAAACTCCGAAAAAGAAAACGTCATTCAGGGGCCTGTCCCGACCAGCAATCGAATCCGGGCCCTCTGCGTGACAAGACAGCACGCTACCTCGAGACCACAGCCGTGGACAAAGGAGTGTAAATGCAAGTTTTGCAGACTTATAAAAAATACATTAAAAGTTGAATTTATTTATTTATTTAATTCCTTCCTTTGGCCAGCAACCAATCGAAGGGACTATTATTATGCTTTCAAGTCTTATATGAGAATTTCCCATAAGGGAAAATTTTCTATAGGATCGTAACAGGCCTTGGCCTAATACTTGAAAGGAAGAAGAAGAAGAAATATTTAAATGAAGTGGCGTTTGACGCTTGTCATTAGCCAACAATGACTGGAGAAAAACAATCAATAATAATAATAAAAGTAAAGCAATCCCACTACAGGCCTCAGGAGGCCCTTGGGGTAGTGGGACATTAAGGCTCCCACTATTTCTAGACAATCGGCACTTGATGTCAGCCGGGTTGTCAGCCGTGCGTGGCGGCCGCCTTTACCCCAGAACAAGCGTCTGGTACTCATTTCAGTTAGAGGCTGAGTCGACCCCAGGGCCATAGTGCCGCCAGAAAGTTTGGGTCAGTTTAAAAATCCTGACCCCACCGGGACTTGAACCCTCGACCTTCCAGCTTGTAGCGCAGCGCCTTAACCACTACGCTACGGCGTGCCAACAATAACAAACAATAACAATAAACATTATAAAAGGTTCATGATCTTTTCCCTGGCTTCCCAGTATCTGCTCACGACATTGCTTGTTAGGGATGGAGAAGTTGGGATGTGATTAGCAACTATATATTTGACAGTTTTGCAGAGGTTACACTGTTGCGTTCAAACTTGAAGTTGTATAAGGAAATCATAGGCAATTGAAATGTATAACAACATTGAGCAACGAAAAAGAAACTTTTTTTTTTGTCTCAGAAAGAAAAATATGTGATTCTGATAGTATTTTTTCTCCTGGATTCAAATATGATATCGGTTTTTCTCCATCACGCAAGGTTTCCGATAGACAGGCATTTATTATAATTTCAAACACTTTAATATATTCTACATTCATAACTACACAACACTCGAACATTCGGACTCACCTAGAAAGTAAGAAATGACGATTTTCTGCTATATTTCGCCTGTCGAGCATCCCTCTTGAAGATCCAACAATAATCGGCCGGCATATTAGGATTCCATTTGCCTTGATATCTCTTTTCCGTAGCTGAAACTCCTGAGTTAGCTCATTTGTTTTTAATTTACAATGACAAATGCACGAAAAAACGTTTATTAAAAAATAATTATTTAAATCCATTAATTGAAATTGAAATAAAAAAAACTGTGTGTGATGGAGAAATTCTGAATACATATTTGAAAACACGATAAAAACTGCATTGAGTACAACTATTGGTACTCATGAGACAAAAATTATGTTTACCAGTGTTAGCAACCATATCTTTCACAGTTTCGCAGAGGATACACTGTTGGGTTTGAACTTGAAGTTGAATAAGAAAATCATAAGTAATTGAAAATTATAACAATTATTCTTTATTTACTCCTAACGTATACACTTATATCCCTTTGCCAATAAATAAAATTATGCTTCAATATGTAATTATGCACGAAACTCTTTTATTTTTCTATCTTTTATTTTTAACTATCTCGTATAGTGGATTGTACTTTTCGGATGTGTTCTCATTTAATAATAAGGTGTTGTTGATTTCTTTCATGATGTCAAGGTCTTCTAGCACAGCGGTTCCCAACCTTTTTCGACTCGCGAACCCCTTCCACAACGATCTGAGTTGGGTGAACCACTGACTTTTAAACGTACATACAGTAGACATGCATAACATTTAATTCCAAGCAAAGGGTTTAATAAAATTATATTAACTTAAACCTTAAAGGTAAAAACCTAAAGCCACTCTAGTAAGGCTTAAAAGTGGAAGTTATTACACAACGTGTAGGCCTATATTCTTTATTATTATTACTACAATGCTGGAGAAATGAAGGAAACCCGTCAATGCGGAAAAGTTTTGGCAAATTCCTTGAAATATTTGGCGAACCCCCTAGTTCACGAACCACAGGTTGGGGAACGATGTTCTAGTACATTTATTTTCGCTGGAAGTATTAAATCTCCAATTATTAATAAATTATTTGAGTATTGATAAGCTCTGGTGAAAAGTTATCTTTTCAGACTTACGTATGTTTACCCTGTGGCCACACAATTATATATTAGGTGATTGGAAAGCATTAGTCCAGCACAGGGATGTATGGCCATGAACCCCTGGATCGATAATGCCAGTGAGTTAGTTAATTAGCAGAACAGAGCCCATCTCCTCTTACTGAAGAAAACAAAAATATACGAAATGTACAGTATATCCGGAATCATAACCCTCAGGAGGAATCCTGTAATAACCAGAACAAATGGATACCTACATTCAAGATCGCCGCAGGAAGCTACTAACAAGCCATATAATATCAACATGTTTTCAAAATGTATCGACTCATCACAATTTAGAACAAGATTCCAAGAACCTTCTATATTTTTTATACCACAGCACAGGATACATCTATAACCTGAATCTTACACAATATCTATGTGTAGAGCATGGAACTCATTTCCCAGTCATATCTCAGGGACTGTCAATCGCTATCATTATTTAAATCCAAATTAACTGATATTTTAAGTTCGACACAATGAAAACATTAACTGCATAACAACTATATAGAGCGTTCTATAAATTATCATCTAACGTAGGAAGCTACTTACCTTATTTTATATCATTTTAATTTTATTATATTCCATGTTTTTGTCAGTATTAGCTAATATTAGATCACATCAGTATTGTATTTTATTTAGTCTGTATTTTAATAATATCTTAAAATTGTAATATGTATGTAATTTTTGTATAATTCTACTATTCGCTGGTTGAGTGGAAGAGAAGGCCTATGACCTTAATTCTGCCAGCTAAAATAAAGCATTATTATTATTATTATATATTATTATTATTATTATTATTATTATTATTATTATTATTATTATTATTATTATTAACCAGCTATAACGGCTGGGGGACTCGACATGTTAACCACATGTCACCTCTACACTGGCTGTTGATCATCTACCTCTGTGATTGACACATGTGGATGTGAAGGGCCAGCAGCCGGCTGGTAAAAGGGCAACCGCTGAAAAGTGGAAAGACCCTCAATCGGAATCGGAATTATTATTATTATTATTATTATTATTATTATTATTACTATTAATGTAATATAAACGATAAATATTCAATCCTCAACATATTTATCCATATTTTTTTCTAAAAATTATAAATAATTTTGCTACTAATAGCTCCTGTAAAAAATTTTGGTCTCCAAATATAGTTTTGAAATCATACAAAGACTTTCAAATTTGGAGCCCAAAAAACACTTTTGTTTTCAAAATTAATATTACATTTCGATCAAAAGATTAATTTATTATTATTATTATTATTATTATTATTATTATTATTACCCTATCAAAACAACAGATAAGTGTGCGTATCAAAAAACTGTATTGTTTCAACGAAAAAATAGAGGCCTATTTCAACTTTCCATACGCCGGAAAACACTTTAATTATAATATCTTCTATTTACACTGCCTGTCTCATTGATACAAAGATATAACAAATCAACTAACCCACTCACTGGTTCTATTGAATCCCTAGTTTCATGGCCGGATGGACATAAGCTCTCTACACATCCCTATCCTGAGGTACATTTTTCCAATAATCCCCTGTATAATCTACTTCCCTCAAATCATGGCTAATATTATTCCCCCACCTCATTCTTGGTCTACCAACTGGGCGTTTTGACTCTGTCTCTTTGAATGTAGAATGACTTTTTGCATGTAAAATCAGTCTACATCAACGGAAATCAATGGTCCATACTTGTTCCAGACTCTCAACTCCATAACACTGCACTTTATAAATTTACAAGTTCTGGATTTTTTATAAGCTTTGTTCAAGTGTACTTTTTGCAAATCCTTCACGCATGCTTTTAGTTTTTCTACCACACTCTACTGCACTTCCTTAAGTAAACTCTACTCTTATTGCTCCTGTTTCATTGTTGTGTTTCATTTCATTTTATTTTATTTCATTTTATCTAGTCAATAAATTCCAAGAATAACTTATGTAACAATGTGAACGTTTTTATTTTTATCAGTGATACCAAGTTGTCATTACGGCATTTCATGTATTCTCTCCTGGAATAGCGTATTTGTAATCCATTTCTGAGGATAGGGTGCCTGGAAGGCGGTGTTACGCTGCTCCAATGATATACCGAAGGTGATGATGATGGCAATGAATCGCCAGGAGAGGCCTTAATCTAAATGAGGCGAGCATAATAATGATGATTATGATGGTTACATGGTGTTGGAAGGACCATTTCGACCTTAAAAGTTCTTGACCCCAAAAAACCACACTCAGAAAACATGTCCCGCCTGAGGATCTAACTCGGGCCCGCTACCTCGAGACCACAGCAATAGACAGAAGTCAATATTATTTAATTTATTTTCAAATTTCGCAATTCTGACATTATTTTTATATCCGAAATATGTTTTTGTCCAACACCAGGTTGCCTTTTATGTCATTTCTGGCTTTGTCCCCTGGCATTGGCGGAATTGTAATCTATTTCTTAGGTTGCCAAACCTTGAAGATGGAATTACGTTACCTCTATGATATGATGGGTAATAAGTGATGAAACACCAGGAGAATCCTTAATCCAAACATAACTTAAATTCCAGACCATGGCCAATAATCCCCTTTAAGGAAAAATTCTTATGGACTGACCGGGAATAAAACTTGGAACCTCATGAACTATAGTCAGAAACGCTGATCACTAGCCCATGAGGCTGATCACATCATAAATATTCATCCATAGTAATTCTGCCCGAGGGCAGGGCCTTCACTGCAATCATAGCATTTTCATGCTATGCTTTGCAGCTTTACTAGGGAATTGTAGGTGTTAACTTCCCGTTGCTTTCCACACCGGTGAAGGATGATGATGATGATAATGATAAGGGACCGTTGGGCCCTAAGCTTCCTGACATTTGTCTTACAGGTGAGGAAAAACCCCGAAAAACCTTACCCAGGAGCCTTTCCCGACCGGGAATCGAACCCGGGCCCGCTGCATGACAAGGCAGCACGCTACCTCAAGACCACAGCGGTGGACATCATAAATATAAATTATTGAATTTTTTGTAATATAGGCCTATCGTTATATATAAATTATTGAGTAATCAATTGAATTGGTGTTTACTTGATGAAAATCCATAATTTGTTTAATTAAATAGAACTAAAACTTTTTATGTGATTTTTCATATTTATTAAAATATAAATTAGTAACAGCTGTTTCGGTACTTTGTACCTTCTTCAGACATGATTAGAAAAAAAATCATGTTTGAAGAAGGTACAAAGTACCGAAACATGATTAGAAAAAAAAATCATGTCTGAAGAAGGTACAAAGTACCGAAACAGCTGTTACTAATTTATATTTTAATAAATATGAAAATTATATAAAACTTTAAGTTTTATATTAATTTAATTAAATATAAATTATTTATTTATTTTGTAATATATTGTTTAAAACAAAGGGATAATAACATTTTTGCAGAAAAAAAAGGAACACACGCCAAAAAGGGGAAAAAATGGTAAGTTAAAACTCCACAAACTCACTTATTTTAAATAGCTACAATTTGCATTGTTGATTGTTTTGTGTTAGGGCCTATGCGATGAAATAAAGAATGTATTCCCTTTAAAATCTGGTCTCTTCTTATGAATCACTGTAATGTAACAATACGTAGATAATATACTGATGATGTGCTTTTTATTTCATTTCAGGTAAGCTGATTCACTGATCTCAATGTAAGTATTTTTACACGCTTTATACTAGCTTGACCTGTATCTGTCCATCTATGTAACGGAATTGTTTAACACGATCCTCACCCACTTAAAAACATTGGATTGGCTTGAAACTTTGTATACTTGTAAAGGACCCGTGGCAATACAATAATTTCATAATTTTTTTTCTAAAGTCCTGGTCAAATCATCAGAAAACCAAAAATAAAAACCGGTATAATAGGTCGCGGACTAATCGACTTTTTGGTCAATCAATGTAAGAGCTCAGTAGGTAGAACAGTGGACTGTAGTGGTATATAATTTCAGTAATCCATAGGTCGCTGGATCAAATTCGGCCCGGAGGATTTTTTAGAAGAGTATTAAGCAATTAAATTTTCATGGGATTCCGGTTTATGACAATCTATTCAACTAAAACAAATTAATAAAATAAATAATAGTTTTAAAAAACTAAAACAACACGCTTTATTAGAAAACCAAACAAAAATAAAAAATAAATAATAGTTAAAAAAACTAAAAACACTTTTTTTAGAAAACCGAACTAAAAAATGAAAAATAATTTTAATTTCCAACATGCTTGGGATAAAATTAAAGTGGTCAACAAAAAAATCACCTCCAACACATCTAGAATAAAACTAGAGTTATCTACGAAGAAAATAATTTTACCATCAAAAGCGTGGGGTGCTTTTTATGGTTTTTACGTTTTCTTCTTAGAGACTTTACTTTTACCAATATCTATTTATTATCAAATATATTAACTGGTATAGAGCACCTCACTCTTTTTATAGTAAAATATTTTTTCCGTAGATAACTCTAGTTTTATTCTAGATGCGTTGGCGATTATTTTCTTGTTGACCACTTTAATTTTATCCCAAGCGTATTGGAAATTAAAATTATTTTTCATATTTCAGTTCGATTTTCTAATAAATCGTGTTGTTTTAGTTTTTTTAAACTATTTTGTTTTTCATTACAATTTGCGTTCGAAATGGAAATTCAGAAATTCCGGTTTAATCTCATAAGATAAAAAGAACTTACATCTGTCTACGTAAATCACTCTTATTTATATATCAGCAATCCGCAACTAAAAATATAAATTAAAATACCTATCCCAGTACTGTCGTAACTAAGAAAGGATAGGCCCCATAAAATAATATTTACGCCTCCTTCCTCAAATTCTGCCATAATGCAAGAATTAATTTTCTTACATTAATCACTGTGCGATTACATAGTGTAGATATGTTGTAACTAACTGAACTCATCTAAAATGATATCCATCACAAATTTCCGATGCTTCGCCATTTCATCGCCAAGAACTCATTAATGACACCTCCATGTTAAAACTGCTAGTTTCATCACTTTTGATTGAGATTAAAACCAAAGAACTTAACCCATTTGTGACAAGGTCTGCGAAGATATATAGGCCTACATTTTAAATTACATCATCACTTTTCATATTATCGGGGCAGCGTAACTCCGCCTTCCAGGCACCCCAACCTCAGAAGTGGGTTACAAGTATGCCATGCCAGGAGAATACCAGATATGTAATGACAACCAGGCGGCATTGATTAAAGAGAAAAAATTGCGCACATGCATCGATTACACAACACAACGACTTATCGAAAGTAGCATCATTTCTTTGTTGGTTTCATATTTTTAGAAATTTCTTACGTAACAATTTTTTAATTATTAATATACAAAATTATATTTTTTTATATCTCTACACATGGTCTTTTTATGGATGAATATAGTTATTGTTTATATAGTGTAGACATAGATTATATATATATTCATTGTTTTGATACATTTTTATGTAGGTGTGTAGCCATGTAGGTCTTTGTTTAGGCCTATATTATGATTATCTTTATTGTTTTTATTCTTGGAGAAATAATGCACGTACGGCCAAGCAGGTCCGTGCGCAATGAAAATGCATATGTATTGTCTGTCATGCGGATCTGTGCCCCCGTAAGATATGCGAACTGAAGCATACTTCCTATTTTGCCTCGGCAAATCATTTCTCTCTCTCTGCATTCCTGTCTCTCTCTCTATCTATCTATCTATCTATCTATCTATCTATCTATCTATCTATCTATCTATCTATCTATCTACCTCCCTCTCTCTCTCTCGTTTCTATCTATCTCATGCACTTTCAGTCCAGTGTTGTCAATTCAACTCCAACCAACCTTGCATTATTCAATATTCAAGAGCCATGACACTGGGGGAAGTTTGACAACATCCCTACTCTATAACTTACTTTGCTGTTGTTTGACATCGGGGGACGGGAGTGCAGTGAAATGGTGTGAGTATAAACGTGTACTTTTCTAAGAACGGTGTCAGCGCTATAGGGGCACAGATCCGTTGGTCCGAGTATATTTCCTTTCTTTTGAAAGAAAAAAAGTAATAAATTCCATTACAATAAACAGGATATTAAAACATCAAATTAGGAAATATTTATCTAAAAGGTCCGTCTCCTCAACTTCATTACTTATTTATCTGTTATAAAGTAGAGGAGACGTACTTTTTAGGTAAATATTTCATAATTGTATGTTTTAATAATGAATAATACCTCAACGGAACTTCATCATGAATTTTATTAATGTTGACTATAAACAGGATATTGGGCTTAGAGGGTTGCATATTGTCATGGCGCACTGGCTTTCAAAGAAGTTGAAATACTAGGCTATCTATTGTATTTAACTTTGCGCTTCCTTTAATCAGGTTTTACGTTCAGATAGTTATTTTCTTATCTATGTTCCTAATTTAACTTCAAAACACCCCGAGGTTGATCAAATTGAACAAAAAACGTGGTTGCCATTTAGTTTACTTTCCTATTTGGTGTTATTTATTGCAAGTGTATAGGACTGGATATAAACTGGATGTTTTATCTAGAATTCTGTGTTCGTAGAAGCACTTCCAGTGTTTCAATTCACTGAAGTAGAGTTAACGAGACAAAAAGTGAGAGGTAACGTGAAACAATTATTGGAGAAAGCGGACAAGAAACTTAAACCGTTCTAATTAAGACAGACACAACAAATTGTTTCCACTCTAGAAGTAAACAACAACACAGAGTTAACATTGAAGACAATGTTATTACTAAGTCTAGTGTTAGCCAGAGTAAGATACGAAATTGTACTAACAACACTGGGCCAAACTAAATGTTGATGGAAATGTTAACCTAGAGCGTAGAAACTGGTGGAACAATAAGAAGAAACTACCTGAAGAAATGGTGGACAGTATGGTTACCCTGGAAAGAAGAAGATATAAAATTATATACAACATAAAGACAAATGGATCATATGTTAGTCATCAACAGGGTTAGAATTTCTAATTTGTACTGTATATAAATGAGATGCACAAACAAATTAAACATAGGCTCAATTCTGGAAATGCGTGCTATTCCGCATTGCAGAGACTCTTCACATCCCAACTCCTTTCAAAAAACATTAAACTGAAAATATATAAAACTGTTATTCTACCAGTTATATTATATGGATGCGAAACGTGGATTCTTACTTTAAGGGAGGAAAGGAGATTACGAGTATTTGAGAATAAAGTTCTTAGGAAAAATTTTGGACCAAAGAGAGATGAACAGACAGGTGAATGGAGAAAACTACATAACAGTGAACTACATGTTCTTTATAAGAAACCAGATATAATAAGAACAGTTAAGTCTCGTAGACTGCGATGGGCAGGACATGTGGAACGAATGGGGCATGAAATAGGGGCATGGGAGCTTCTTGTAGGTAAACCAGAGGTAAAACGCCCAGTTGGTAGACCAAGAATGAGGTGGGAGAATAACATTAACCCTGATTTGAGGGAAGTAGATTGACTAGGGAATGATTGGAAAATATTATCTCAGGATAGGAATATATGGAGAACTTATATCAGCGCGGCGATGAACCTCTGGGTTCGATGGTGCGAGTAAGCTAGTTAGTTAAGTAATTAGTTACTGTAGAGGATAGTCATTATTTATTTTACAAGTTTATTTTAAATTTGTACTTTGTAAATACATAATTGTTTGTACAGTAAAGTTACAATGTTGGGGTTTAAGGTTAAAATTCCATTCTATGTTTACGAATTAAGATATTTTAAGTGGTTTAAGACTTTTCTTCTACATTTGACCACATTTCTGGGGTAGCACATATTATTACTACTTCAGAAAATACGTACCACATATGTTTACATGACTGAAATATTTTATTTTAAATATGTTCCATATTTCATGGTTTCAAAGTTAATATTGCTAAATAACTGTTCGAAATGTATTTTATTAGCATCTGCATTTCAAATCTGGAAACAAGAAGATATACAATTAGATATAACCTATACCTAAATGGATCGTATGCAGAAAGAAGAGTAAAGCAGAAGATAGAGAAGAATGAATAATTCTGTGTTTACAGTGGAGGATCTGTCATATGTTTGAATGAGTATTGCTGGCCCGGGTGGCATGTGGTATAGAAAAAAAGTACCTAGTAAGGTGGGAGGTTTTACTGAGGTAAAGAAGGAGTATTAACTCGATTTGTCCAAATATGATAATTACTTACTTACTTACTCACTTACTCACTGGCACTATCGAACCCGTAGGTTCATGGCCGCACGGACATAAGCTCTCCATACATCCCTATCCTGAGCTAATGCTTTCCAATCATTCCCTGTATTATCTACTTCCCTCAAATCATAGTTAATGTTATTCTCCCACCTCATTCTTGGTCTACCAACTGGGCGTTTTCCCTCTGGCTTTCCTACAAGAAGCTTCCATGCAAGTCTTTCATTCCCCATACGTGCAACATGTCCTGCCCATCGCAGTCTACGAGACTTAACTATTCTTATTATATCTGGCTTCCTGTAAAGACCATGTAGTTCATTGTTATGTAGTCTTCTCCATTCACCTGTCTGTTCATCTCTCTTTGGTCCAAAAATTTTCCTAAGTACTTTATTCTCAAATACTTGTAATCTCCTTTCCTCTCTTAAAGTAAGAGTCCATGTTTCGCACCCATATAATATAACTGGTAGAATAATTGTTTTATATATTTTCAGTTTAACGTTTTTTGAAAGGAGTTGGGACATCAAGAGCCTCTGCAATGCATAATAGCATGCATTTCCAGAATTGAGCCTATGTTTAATTTCTTTGTGCATCTCATTCCTATTTGTGATTATTGTTCCTAGGTATTTGAATTCAGCCACTTCCTCAAAATTTCCCTCATTTGTCATTAGCTGTCCATTTCCATTATTTAATGGATTTCTATGTGTGACCATATATTTAGTTTTATTGATATTTACTTCCAGTCCTAATTTCTTAGTGTTACTCAATTGTGTGTGCGTGTTGTCCTTTAGTATCTCCTCGCTATCGGCCAACAATACTACATCATCAGCATAAACTAACAGCTTATTAATACCATTGAGTTGTAAGCCATCCTCATTCTCTAAAGATTTAATGGCATGCTCTAGTACAAAATTAAATAGTAGAGGAGATAGTGCATCTCCTTGCTTCAACCCATTCTGGATTTCAAAAGTGTCTGAAAACTGTTTGCCTACACGCACCCTACTCTTTGTGCCATTTAGACACATTCGTATAAGTCTAACTAACTTTTTAGGAATTTCGAACTCCAGCAGGATACTATATAACTTCTCCCTCTTAATTGAATCATATGCTTTTTTGAAGTCTACATACAGTTGATGTACAGTACCATTATATTCCCATTTCTTTTCTAAAATCTGTCTTATACTAAAAATCTGATCTGTTGTAGACTTGTTTCTTCTAAATGCACATTGATGATCTCCTACAATGTCATCAATATAGGGAGTAAGTCTGCTTACTAATATATATTGTTAGAATTTTGTACGAAGTTGAAAGTAATGAGATGCCCCTGTAGTTGTTGCAATCAGTTTTATCTCCTTTCTTATAAATTGGTACGATAATTGATTCCTTCCATTCATCTGGAAGAGCTTCTTTTTCCCAAATCATACTAAGCAACCAGCGTATCTTGTCCATCAATTTTTCTCTCCCTGATTTTATCAGTTCTGCTGGGATCTCATCTGAACCTGATGCTTTATACATCTTCAATTTTTCAATCGCCATTTCGACCTCTAATGCACTTGGCTCTGCGACTAGCATTTCTGCTTGTCTGTAAATTATCCTCCTCAATGTCCTGTTCTGTATGTACATTTAATAGCTGATTAAAGTAACTTTTCCATCTATTTAATATACTCCTGGAATCTGCAATCATATCCCCATTTTCATTTCATTCCGAATTATGTTTGTTCTAGCCTGAAACCCTTTCTTCTCTATGCTAATTCCCTGATATAATTCTCTAATGTTCCTATTTTTTGCATTCATTTCAAGACCATTAATCTTCTCTCTCAAATATTCCCTCTTTTTACTCTTTATTAGCTTGGTGGTTTCCCGTCTAATACTACCCAATTGCGTTCTAAAATTTACCCTCATTTGGCTCGTTCGTGTTTTGTAAAACCCCATTTCATTTTTGCTTTAGCTTTCTTTTCTTTACAATGGTCGGCAAATCTCATCAAAAACACCAATTTCTTGTTTTGCCTCTTTTTTAAACAAACCAACACTTTTCTGATGCTGACCCACATTTAATAGTTATCTCTTATTAGCCTCCCATTCTTTATTTATATCAAGTAGTTTCTTCTTCGTTTGGCACATTATATTTCTGAAGATTCAGGTACTTCACATCTATTAGCAATTTTGGATTTGGTATTCTTGGCCGCCAGTTCATCATTTTTCTAGTTTTTTTAATTTCAAAAATTTTACAGAATCATCTTTAGCATTTTGTTCCTCTCATATAAGGCGATAGCCGTTGTCTGATTTTAACTCTGGACCCAGACAGATGATGATCCGAATTGCCAGTTCTGTCCCTCTAACTGTTTAAACATAGCCCCCAGTATGCATACTGCTTGCAGCGTTTATCCACTAATACATGATCTATTCGGGTTCCGAGTTTCTCCATCTGGGGACGTCCAGGTGTATTTATGAATATCCTTATGCTGAAATGTTGTGCTCTTAACAATGAGAGTCTTTGATGTGGCAAATGTGACTAATCTAATCCCGTTGTCGTTACTATCTTCATGAAGACTGAATTTGCCTATTGTTGTTTGAATATATCTTCCCGCCCCACTTTGCATTAAATCTCCTAAGATAATTTTCATATGATATCGTGAAAGGCTATCAAATAAGCATTCTAATTCTTCATAGAACTCATCCTTGATCTTGTCATCTTTATCTTCTGTGGGGGCATGTACATTTACAATTATAAAATCATGTTGTTTACCCTTTAGAATTATGTATGATACCCTATCACTAACAAACTTAATATCTCGGGTAGCAGATAGGATCCTTCTTCTGACTAAAAAACCCGTTCCAAATGCAGGTCTTTCTGCACCCCCGTAGTATAATGCAAAGCTTCCTGATTCCTGACTACCTTCTCCTGGCCACCTAACCTCCTGTAAAGCGACTATATCCAAGGGCGATTTATCTAGTTCCCGCGTTAATATCTCTAGTGCCCCGCTATTGTATAAAGTCCTAACATTCCATGTTCCTAGGAACATGTCCCTGTGTTTGAGCCTTTGGCATGGGTTCCCTGAAGTAGTCCCCGCCCGGAGAACCGAATGGGGGACTATTTGACCTCCGGAAAATTTTACCCCAGTTGAACCCATGTCCGCATTTCTTGACGGTTCTATTTTTACGGTGAAAGATCGTCACTCTTTCGACCAAGGTACTTTTTTCGTCTGGCTTATCACCTTCGACCAGTCCGGCATGGGTAACCCTATCGGCAGCAATGCTACCACCGGCATAGCTCTCAGGATCATTTAAGCACGCAAGCCACTCCACCACGACAAGGTAAAGATACCATGGAGGGATATGATAATTACTAAGATTTATATGTCGGCCGCGGTGGACTAGTGTTATGCTCCTTGCCTCTGGTCCTGAGGGTCGCGGGTTCAAACCCGGCCGGGGTCGATGGATTTTTTTAGGACGGAAAAATCCAAGGAGCAAGTCCTCCGGGAGGGACTTTAAGCCGTGGGTCCCGAGTCTGAAGATTTTCAGACTCGTAAAAAATCCTTAAGCCTGAATGAAAAGGCCTCTAAGCAAAATTTACCGAATTTTCCCGTCCTAGTACTACCTTGGTTTCCTAGATATCAGTATGAGGCGGAACGCTGACCACGTACCACTCAAAATGACATATATACGAAAACAAGTGAAACTAAATTAGTATGGTTCAAATTCTTCCCTGTAGGGGGAGAGCGCCTAAATCTCTGTAAAGGGAAAACATAGGCTTACAATACAATACTATGAATTATTCGGAGATTCTATGCCATGCCATGGTACAAGCTACAAATATTCAAATAAAAAAATGGAAAACTTACAATTTACTGTTGCAGTACCTATGTGAATAATTACTTGAGAAATATATATATATATATTTACCAAAAATGTGAGAAATGTCTCAAAATGAAATGAGAAATTGAGCTCAAAGTAACCTAAAATCACCATATTTACAATGTCAAATATGTATTAGGTTGAATAAAAATTTGAGTTTACAGCTTATGTCTACAGAAATGGATTGTTTTAGACGCTCAACTAGACATTCTAAATTGAAAAAAAATCAGAAATACAATCATCAGACAACAAACGAAAGTCCAAATTCAATATTAGGTTTTGTGAGATATAGACCACTGGAATGGTATGGTCATATACGTAGGATGCCAGAGAAAAGATTACACAGACAAGCTTTGGAATGGATTCCATCTGGGATAGAAAATAGAGGTCGTCCTAGATTTAAAGGGATAGATGATGTAAGAAGAGGTATGAGGGAGCTAGATCTGGAACAATTGGAATGGGAAGATAGAGAAGAGTGGGGAAAGAAGATAAAAATTTGAAAAGCTTTGGGCACAGGAAGATGTTTTATTAGATTGTAAACCTGTTTATAAATAAAATAAATATGTATTAGTCATTACTCAAACAGTGTAGCCAACGTATCACAAAAACGTGCTAACAAGTGAGTAGTAAATTAATCTGGTGTACTAAGTCGCCCATGTTTTCATTCTAATTTTCCCAAATTAATCTGGTGTACACTAACATGCCCATTTTCTCACCCTAACTTGCCCAGTAACGCGGGTGGACTCCTGGGATGGAATCCCCTGATATTTGAGTATACATGTTGACAATTGACTCTAGCGGGAACATATGTTCTCACATTAGCAAACATGACTCTAGGTGTCACTTGTTCTCCGATCAAATATTCAGTGGTTGAATCCCCGCATAGAATAGCTAGCTAATTATTTATTTCAGCCTCTTAATTTAAGCTTATTTTGCTTTAAAATTCTTTACATTTCTACGTCGGACTAATGGGACTGTTGACTAGTACTGCTGCGTCCAAGCGATGAGACAGATAAAGAGGAGTGTGTTTCATGAGTTTTGATCCTAGTTCAGGATAGGGATGTTTGGAGAGCCTATGTCAGCGTGTATGTGAACCTCCGGGTTTGATATTGTCAGTGAGAGACTTACTCATATTTTTATATTAATTTAAACTTTCATTAACTCTTAATAAAGTCATGTTGACTATTTTTCGTTTATTTTCTAATATTACAATTATCAGGTTGTTATATTTTTAATTAACATACAGGAGGTCCCATTCAAACCTACCACATTTTAATTAATCATAACTAACAAAGTATGCGGAAGTATGAAATGAGGTCGGTATTAAACGAAACAGAAAATCAAAGAATTTTCATTGCCACACTAAAATACTTCTATAAGTGCACCATTAGTAGCACGAACAATATCAAGTCTGTATTCGATTTGGTGCCACGTTCTGTCCAACATGTCCATTGGTAGTGTTGCAATTGTATCAAGGATACGGGTTCGTAAATCATGAAAATCTTGTACTGGAGTCGCAAACACACAGTATTTTACATGCCAGAAAATATTTTGTTCTCGTTGCTGAGGAGTCGCCATTTTGTTTTATGTCATTATTATTCAACATGCGACAGGTGAATTAACTGCAACAATGAAAACAAAAATTCTTTGAGTTTCTCTTTCTTTTAATACCAACCTCATTTCATAATTCCGCATACTTTGAGAGTTATGATTAAATAAAATGTGGGAGGTTTGAATGGGACACGGTGTACTTTTTCCTTGTTCAATGATAAGGAAAACCATAATTCTTTATCTTCTATAGGCTAAATAAATACCGTATTTAAATTACTTTCATTAAGGGAATAGAATAATACGCTTCTTCTTCTTCTTCTTCATCCAACTAAGTCTTAGGCCTATAGGCCTGTTACGATCTCACTGATGACTTTTGCATCCAGCGTTTCCTTGGACGGCCCAGAGATCTCTCCCCTGTTGGACAATAACGACGCACGACATTGGAAACTCTATCTGAACTCATTCGCGGCAAATTATTCATCCAGTCATTCTGGTATTTAAGTATGCATTCAATGACCGGTCCTAAACGTAGTTCTTTCAAGATATCACCATTGCTTTTGTGATCTCATTTGGTATATCCTCCTGTATATATCGTGAAGTTATACTGGTCTCTTTTCCTTTCTTGAAAGTCCATGCCTCACTGCCGTAGCAAAGTGCAGGTTGCTGAGGTTTTGTATAACCGTATTGTGATATCTGTCTGGACTGGCGAAGGTTTCATTGCTGAATTTTTTATTCCCATAGTTTTATTAAAAGTAATAAATTTATTTGCTGTGAATAATAATAATAATAATAATAATAATAATAATAATAATAATAATAATAATAATAATAATAATAATAATAATAATAATAACAATAATGATAATAATAATGATAATGATAATAATAATAATAACTTATTTCGCTCTTCTGACTGCAGCTGACATGAAATTTCTTGAACTATATAATTGGGTATATATACTGTGGAGCCATAAGTGGAATGAAAAGATTTTAAAGCAATACATCATCGTATTGGGAAAACTGGAAGAGACATGTCAACAGAATGAACAGAGAAAGAATCCTAATAGGTAAAGTCGCCTCAGTAATTTAGTTTACAGGTGCTTTGCTTTGTGCGTAGGGTGGTCTATTTTGCACGCATAAGTATTTAGCATTTCAAACGGTGTTGTGACGTTTTATTCACTGGCACTAACATACTATATTATATTTTTATTATATAAAACTTTCCTCGTTAGAGGATTGCCTCAAGGACAAAGTGATACAGACAATTAATTTTTGTAATTGATGAAATACATTTTGTAAATACATTTTTAAAAATTCAACTTGTAGGCCTAATTGAAGTATACATACTATAAAGTAATTTTGTAAATATGGTTTCTTAAAATTGAATTTGATCCTCTAATGGCAGCGATGGCAATTCTAGAAAGATTCACCCTGTCCAAATCTAAGGAATTCCAAAATTTGTCTAAGAATCCTGGTATAGTACCTCTTGCCCCGAAGACGAATGTTGCAACGCTGTTATGATAATAATACCCACGTGGATCAGACATGGAAACATCATTTAAAAATGCGAAGACATTATTGGCAGATAACTGTGTCAGTTTTTTATGATTGGAGCGGCGTCTTAGAAGCTTCTAGCAACTCCCCTGCTCTACCTGGCAGCAACAATGTCATATTTTAAATCAGATGGAAACAATTGCCTTTGATGCCGCCTGTAAACTAAAATACTGAGTCGACTATACCAGTGCTCATCGATTCAGGCCACAAGGAAAAAAGTTAATTGGATGTCCAAATAAATTTGGTTTGAATCCGTAACAGTTCACATGACCAAACACGTGACTGGAAGATAATCACTTTATTTTACCGGGCAGAGTTAAGGCCTCAGGTCTTGCCTACCATTCTTTCAGGTTGGATAATTTCAAGCACAATTATATAAAGTGAGTATAGAATAGTGATCGTATATTTAATCATTTCTATTCTATAGTGTTCTGCCTGAGGGCAAGTCTTTCACTGCAATCATAGCATTTTCATTCTATGCTTTGAAGCTTTAGTTATTTAATGAATTTATTTTTATTTAATTCACAAAGTATTTCCTTCAGGTCATTCTCTGATGGTATTGTCGGCCCCTTTAGCGCTGCAATTGTTCTTACAAAAGTTAACGCTTGAATTCACTCAATTCCACGCGCTTCCTTCCCACCACGTCAAAAAAGCAGCCATGATAACTTTCCGAGTAGTGATGTTGCCAAACTTCCCCCAAGCAGTGTCATGGATCTTGATTACTGAATAATGTAAGGTTAATTATTACTTCTTCATATTTAAGTAGGTCTAATGACGCTGATTGACTTCTATTATTTGGTTAAGTAATATTTTCTTTCACCACTCCGAGCTACAGTATTCATGTTGAGTTGAGAACACTGGACTGCAAGTGCAAATAACCTGTCCCCCAAGAAGGCTCAAAATTGTGAGTAGTGGGAGGTGCGATAGAAAAGAGAGAGTTAGGAATGCAGGGAGGGAAATGATTTACCGAGGTAGAAAAGGAATTAGTGTTTAGTTCGCATATCTTACGGGGGCACAGTTCCGTTGGTCAGACTATAACCATTTTTCTTTGTAAAATATGAACTCTAGAATCATTTCCCGTATTTATGATACCGAATTACATTTATTATGCAACCGAACAATAATTTTATGTTCTTCTTCTGTTGTTTCTTTTCTTTTCAGAACCATTAAAATATTTGTGTATCGGTAACATGTTTTCTACAACTGTAAGAGAATTTAAGTTCTTCTTCAATTTTTTACGGAGCCATTTAATTGATGTGTATATTCTGCACAAGTTTACCAGTTACACTGCTGGAGTTGATACTGTATACATTATGAAGTCTATGTAAGGAAAGGAAGAGGTCACTGTATAATCGTCTCTTATTCGTAGAATAGTAGCTAGGGTTTTATGTGTTTATTTTCATGGCTATTATAGTATGTCAACGTAACGATTTTTGTACATTCATGTTAATAAATAAATTGGTAAGAGGCACTCGAAAGAGCATTAAGTTATAAGTTTATGATTTGTCTTTTATGAGTTCGTTCAGTGATCCTGTCCATATTCTGCATTGTTTGTAATGGTATCGCTCACACTTTTGGTCGCATATCTTGCATTCACACGAATCACTCGGTTGGTGGAATTTTGCATTTTTGCACATTTTGTGATAATATCCGTGTGTTGCTAAACCTATGATTCTGTGCCTTTGTGGTTGGTTACTTCCAGTCCACTCTCTGTTTACCATGGCATCTGAGGCGTAGAAATCTTCGTCGATCTCTTTTTCTCTCTGTTTCTTTTTTTCGATGACTTTCTTATATGGCTCCGTTGCTGGCAGTAGTATCCTTTGCCTCAGGTCCTCTATACATTCATGTTAAACATACAGTAAAGGCTCCTCATTCGCGGGGGATATGTTTCGCAAACATGCCGCGAATACAGGAACCGTGAATATGGAATGGTATTTGTATGGGTATATAGTAGATACGTTCCAAGGTTACAGAATAAAATAAAAATTACACTGAGCAACAAAAAATAAACTTTTTTTTTTCTCAGAAAGAAAAATATGTCATTCTGAAAGTATTTTTATCTTCTGAATTCAAATATGATATCGGTTTTTCTCAATCACGCAAGGTTTCCGAAGATTCCATCCTTTTAGCCAGGAACCAAGCATTTCAGACTGGTTTTTGGATAACTTAAAATCTCGCATGGGATCGTTAAGATCTTCTTGAGTCAATACATGAGGCTCAGATGAACAGCTTTGTTCAAAAGTTGTACCGCCAAAATCCCTTTCTTCTTCTTCTTCTTCTTCTTCCTTACTTCCGTCAGAATCTGAGCTCTCTTCATCTAATGTCACATGTTCTGGAGGCTTTGGTATAGGTAATTCTTCGCAGTGTGGAACTGGTCCCATTGCAGGGTGCACCACTGTATGTTTTGATTTTGACGTAATCTCTTTAGTGTTTGTTAAGCAGAAAATAATTATATAAATGCATTAATTGAAATTGAAATAAAAAAACTGTGGGTCATGGAGAAATTCCGAATACATATTTGAAAACATGATAAAAACTGCATTAAGTACAACTATTGGTACTCATGAGACAAAAATCATGTTGACCATGTTATCTAAATAAAATAAATTAATGAGAGATTTTGAACAATTTATATTAATTATTACTCTCAGGTTTAGGCAAGGGCTTAAAGAGCTTAGTAATTTTTTCCTGTTTTGCCACTTTTAAAAGATTTTTCAATTAAGATTGATATTCATGTGTGAATTCTGCGATAGAATTCCTTATTTTATCTTCGGATTTCTTGATTCATTAACATTGAAACAGCGTGGTATAGACGCAAAGGACTTGCCAACGTATAAACGGTCAACCATTTTTATTTTTACTTTATGCGGCAACACTTTTTTTTTTCTCTTCGGTACTGTTTTTTCCCCCTTTTACTCGACATTAGAAACTGGGAACAAAACACAATTATTGCAACAAATGACAAGTTGAAACAATAATATGTCGATCGTGGCGATGGAGACATTTATCAAAGAACATATGGGCACGTGAAATACAACTTTTAACAATGAACTTAGAGTTATTGACAATAAGGTTTGTCTTGTTTTGATATTTATTTGCCCATTTGCTTTGAATCGCTATTTGTAAAAGCCGCCTTGGTACCTGCCCGCAAAAAAAAAAAAAACTGCTGATGGTTAATAAAGGACACTAATCCTTCTAATATCCCAACTGGATCCGCGAATAAAGAATGTTTTAACCGCGAATACAGGAACTGTGTCGCAAATTTTTTAGTCCGCGAATAAAGGAACCGCTAATAAGGAGTTTTTACTGTACAGTGAAACATATTAAAATGTATGTTATACCTTCGCCCCGCACCGTAACCGAGTGGTTAAAACAAAGAGGCCTTGGCAGTGAGCTACGGGACTTGCGCTGGTCCTGGTCTCCATGGGGGAGGAAATTTTCTGATGGGATTGCGGCCAGTATGGGACCAGTGCTCACCCATCATTGTGAGTAATTTAGGTAGCTACAATAAGCAACGGCTCCACGTTAAGATAACCAGCTATGACGGTTAGGGAACCGACATGCTGATCACACCCTACCAGTAGCCGACTGGTGGACCAAGGGCCTTTTAGGCCTGTCGCCCCATGGAGCTTTTATAACTCCAATTAATTCACTGGCACTATTGAACTCGTAGTTTCATGGCCGCGCGGACATAAGCTCTCCATACATCCCTATCCTGATCTAACGTTTTCCAATAATCTCCTGTACAATCTACTTCCCTCAAATCAGAGTTAATCTCGCACCTCATTATTGGAATACCAACTTCACTTTTTCCCTCTGGTTTCCCTACAAGAAGTTTCCATTTCCCTTTTTGATTCCCCATTCATGCCAATCTTAGTCTATGATATTTAACTGATCTTATTATACCTGGTTTCCTATAAAGATCTTGTAGCTCACAATGTAGTCTGCTCCATTCACCTGTCTGTTCATCTCTCTTTGTTCCAAATTTTTCCCTAAGAACTTTATCCTCGAATACTCGTATTATTTTTTCCTCCCATGAAGTAAGAGTCCATATTTCGCATTTATAACTCCAATTATATTAATGAATTGTTAATATTTTGAATTGAACATTTAATAAAAATGTATTATTCTGCGATCACTTTTCGCACTTACTGAATTTTGTGATAGTTATCTTGAGTCACGTGTCTGTACCTTTTCACTAGAAAGTGACCAATACCATCTTATCATCAACTTTTTTACCACCATAAATAAATTAGTGTAATCATATGTCCTATATAGTAATTTTTGTATCTAAATCTCAACTTATGCATTATCCTTCAATGGCTACCCACCACTGTGGAATTGCTGGTAATAGAACCGCTGATTTCCTCGCCAAAAAGGATATCTTATTGAACAGTTGCCTAGATCTAAACCAACACCTGACTCCACAGTTAAACGCCGTATAAAGTTGATATCTAAAATTAAGCATGACAATAGACTTCACACAGTAGCCAGGAACAAAAAATGAGAATGCTTAACAAAAATATTGACATACCAGACTTAGAAAGGTAAACTGAAGTAACACATTTTAGAATGACAATAGGCCACGACTGCCTGGTTCACAAAATCTATGTTCTGCCTTCACCAAAATGCATTTTATGCAATCAACCATATGATAAAATGGACAAAACCCATCTGACAACTACATGGCTGTCAAACATGAGGATTCTAAGACCTCGAAGTATTAGAAAGCAAGACTGCCAATAGTTTCAGTGTTAGATGCAGCACATTAGACAACAACATTATCCCTTTAGGTTTAACATTTTGTGATTGATGTACGTATTTTAAATTTCATTTTTCATTTGCTTTTCAATATCTAAAAAACGCTAAATGAGAAAGATAAAACCGAGTTAAAATGTCGAAGAGGATTTTGTAATGGAAGAGATAGACAATTTTATATGCGAAAAGTAAAGCATGTAGAGTATGGAAGTTGTCATTTAAAGCTTAATTCCCAATCTTTACTTTATATAATTCTGTTTTTTTTTAAGTTGACTTTGACAACACAGAAAAAAAGTTTACACGAGGGTAAGAGCTTACTGTCTGTACCAGATATAGAAGTATGCAAGGCTTTAAAATAAGCTGCTTACAAGAACTGGAAACAGACTAAAAATATTTTATGTAACAACTAAAATAAAGTTCGAATTTATAAGTACATACAATTATAAATACTTTCACAAGCTTCATGACAAATTTATTCGATATAATTGCCAAATTATTTTCCAACGTTGAACTGAATAAACTTTACACCTAAGAAATATACTGATACAATTCATGTCAAAATTTCATTAACGTACACAATAACAAAGTAAAATATTCAAATATATACCAGGCAGGAGTCGTCGTCCTCAACTAGGTTAAAAATGTTTCTTAAAAACTTTTAAAAATTGTAGCCTTTCCGAAACCGGCTTCAATCTTCAGCAGAAATATCAACTACTGTAATTATGTTGTTTGGCGAACTTCTGACATCAGTGACCTTCCAGTTCAGTGGCTACTGACGACGCTGGAAGGCCCTGACGTTAGAAGCGTCGCCAAATAACAACAGTAGCTGATAGCTCTGCTGAAAAACGAAGCCGGTTTCCCAAAGGCCTGAAATTTTTAAAAGCTTTTGGTAAAATGTTTTAACCTTACGACGACATCTGCCAAGTATATATTTTAATATTTTGCTTTGTGACATAATAAAGAGTAATTACCAATCTCAAAAGAATCCAAAAATTGACTGAATAAAATCGAATTATCATGATTTGAAATATTTCAGTTAAAATATGACATGAGCTTACAAGATGCTGTCACACCCTGGTGTGTTTCGAATCATATCACAGGCAGCTACAATCCTGGAAACGTGATTCCATGTCCTTTTCACTCAAGTCTTATTCACATGTGACTCTAGGTATCCCCATGGGATACAATCAAAGGGAGTCAGCTCAGTCCTGCATCGTGACTTACTAGTCGTCAGGCTCTTCTTTGTAGGAACTAAAACATATAGTACATGTAAATAAACAGCACAGTGCATGAAAACCTGTACGCACGTTAGTTGTAAATCAGCTGGAAAACAGTAATGCTACACTCAGATTCAACCCAGGAAGTTACGGTGTGTTTGGAATAGGGAACTGGGTTGCTATTTTAACAGTATTTTCTAGAGATAAATCCTTATATACAACTGAATATTGAAACACAGCAGGTACATAGTTGTAAGTTGTAGCCGTCCAAGCCACCCTCTCTTAAAGAAAAAAAACAGTTACCACTTGTCACTGAGCTTGTGCGGATCTGTACTATCCTGTGTGAAAGTGTCGACTCTCATATTTACTATAAAACTAGTTTGAATGCCGTAAAAATAAAACTATGTCTATTAAATGTATAGTACATAGATTTGGAAAAAAAAGGGTACTGCTAACCTTGCCCCCCCATCCTCCTTAACAAAAAAAAATAACGTTATTATGTGTTTGGCAACATCTACCCTCTGTAGGCAGGGGGACACAGGCATAGCCAATAAGGTCTGTAGTAACTTCCTGAGTAGAATTAGAGTGTAGACAATGTGGTAGACAAGTTTACTTCCATATCTCCATATGCTGACTTTTCGGACCCTTGCTTTCTTATCCTAAATGTTCTGTGGAGCATCCCCTATGTCCTACTTAATTTTTGAACGCTCTTACAGATTCACTCTGTATATGACCATCGACAAATAATACTGAGCAACAAAAAATATTTTTTTTTTGTCTCAGAAAGACAAATATGTGATTTTGATAGTATTTTTTCTCATGAATTCAAATATGATATCGGGTTTTCTCCATCACGCAAGGTTTCCGAGAGACAGGCATTTTATAATTTCAAACACTTTAATATTTTCTATATTCGTAACTACACATTATTCGAACATTCGGACTCGCCTAGAAAATAAGAAATGACGATTGTCTGCTATATTTCGCCTGAGGAGCATCCCTCTTGATGGTCTAACAATAATCGGTCAGCATATTAGGATTCCATTTGCCTTGCTATATCTTTTCCTAGGTAAAATCTCCATCGCTCACTGCGCCAAGATTTTCCGGGAAGAAATCTAGATTTAAAAAAAAATAATTATTTAAATCCATTAATTGAAATTGAAATAAAAAAACTGTCGGTGATGGAGAAATTCCAAATACATATTTGAAACACTATAAAAACTGCATTAAGTACAACTATAGGTACTCATGAGACAAAAATCATGTTGACCAGTGTTATTACACTTTGTTAAAAATCGTGAAGCAAAATTTACAAACTTCATCTCCCTCCCAAATTATGATTTATCAAAATTAGCAAAAAAATTGTATTAAATATACTTTTGCACTATGTAACTAATATTGTATACTTACTATTATTGTTGATGTGCATCGTGATTTGACATTGCCGCATACAATCTTGGTTGCTATGAAAACAAAATAAATCTCAACACTTTAAAAATAACCAAAAACACTAGTGCGGTAAGTAAAAACATTTATTTTGAAATATTGATAGTGATATTGCAATTTGTATTCATTTCGATATTAATTCATCACATCCAGCTTTCCACGCCTCTTCTATTTCATAATCACTGCACACATCGTCTAAAACTTTCTCCATAATCAGAAATAAATCCCAAATTAAATCAGTTTTACAGTTTTAAGAAATATAAGATGGTGACTTGACCAAAATACTTATTATTTCTCCACAGCAACACATAGAGCCGATTCACCTTCTGAAATCAAACATTTATCTTCAATTATAAATAACTCTCACTGGCACTATCGAACCCGTAGGTTCATGGCCGCGCGGACATAAGATCTCCATACATCCCTATCCTGAGGCAATGTTTTCCAATCATCCCCTGTACAATCTACTTCCCTCAAATCATAGTTAATGTTATTCTCCCACCTCATTCTTGGTCTACCAACTGGGCGTTTCCCTCTGGTTTTCCTACAAGAAGCTTCCATATGCGTCTCTCATTCTCCATTCGTGCCACATGTCCTGCCCATCGCAGTATATGAGACTTAACTGTTCTCATTATATCTGGCTTCCTATAAAGACCATGTAATCCAGTGTTAAGCAGTCTTCTACATTCACGTGTCTGTACATCTCTCTTTGGTCCAAAAATGTTCCTCCGATTGAGGGTCTTTCCACTTTTCAGCGGTTGCCCTTTCACCAGCCGGCTGCTGGCCCTTCACATCCACATGTGTCAATCACAAAGGTAGATGATCAACAGCCAGTGTAGGGGTGACATGTGGTTAGCATGTCGAGTCCCCCAGCCGTTATAGCTGGTTCCTCAACCTGGAGCCGCTACTTATTGTAGCTACCCAATTGCCTCACGATGCTGGGTGGGCACCGGTCCCATACTGGCCGAAATACCATGAGAAAATTTCTTCCCCCATGGAGACTCAAACCAGCGCAAGTCCCGTAGCTCTGCGCCAAGGCTTCCTACCTTAACCGCTCGGCTACGGCGCGGGACAAAATGTTCCTAAGAACTTTATTCTCAAATACTCGTAATCTCCTTTCCTCCCTTAAAGTAAGAGTCCATTTATCTTTAATTATATTTATTAAAATGTTGACTAATATCTTAATTACTAAAATAAATACTCATAGTGAAAAAAATAGTTGCAATACTCGTGTGGTAAACACATAACGGAATCTCGGCGCAAGCGCCTCGTTATTTTAAACATTTCCTGGATACGTGTCAAGTGTTTACACACTCGTATCGCAGTACACAATTTTGTCATCCAAATTCACATGTTTACCATTTTATTAACGCGGAAAGCTATTTTTATTGTGAATGCTTGTTGAAAAAGAAAATCTGAAGTATCTAATTAGTTCGAAAAGAAATTACGTATTACAGATTACAATGCAGTACGTCGCATGTTAGATATTGACAACACCCTTACAATACTGCACAAGGAGAACAATCCAGCCAAAATAAACGTACTGGAAGAAATTCAATTTTTTAAGGAAACAAACCACAACCAGTTTATAAATAGAAAACATCTACTGCTTTCAATCCACTGTACAAAATTATCACAAATTTACCAGTTTTGCATTGAGGGTCAGTAGATATAGACCTATTTCTGCCCTTTTGCTGATGATGGGACTAATTCCGAAAGACCTACAGATAATTAATACTCTACAAAATTGACGCTCCTATAAGGTAACAAATTTTATAATTTTATATTATAATTTTATTCTTGTAATTCCACTGAGCAACAAAAAAGAAACTTTATTCTGATAGTATTTTTTCTCTTGAATTCAAATATGATATAGGTTTTTCTCCATCACGCAAGGTTTCAGAGAGAACAGGAATTTATAATTTCAAACACTTTATTATTTTCTACATTCGTAACTACACAATATTCGAACATTCAGACTCACCTAGAAAGTAAGAAAATGACGATTTTCTGCTATATTTTGCCTGCGAAGCATCTCTCTTGATGGTCCAACAATAATCGGCCAGCATATTAGGATTCCACTTGCCTTGATATCTCTTTTCCATAGCTGAAATCTCCTGATGAAAGTGTTCCCTGTGCTCATCGCTCACTGCGCCAAGATTTTCCGGGAAGAAATCTAGGTTTATTAAAAAAATAATTATTTAAATCCATTAATTGAAATTGAAATAAAAAAAACTGTGGGTGATGGAGAAATTCCGAATACATATTCGACAACACGACAAAAACTGCATTAAGTACAAGTATTGGTACTCATGAGACAAAAATTATGTTGACCAGTTTTATAGATTATTATTCCATTCTTGTTTAGAGGGTTTTACATAGACAATTTCCTATCCGTTCAAGGTGAGCAAAGAGAGTAGAGAAAATAACGAGATTATTTAATAATAAAGTGTGCAAGAACATTTCTGGGCCAAAGTGGACCCCATTACATATTCTGTACAAACTAAATAATCGTCAAGGTCAGACATAGGGATTCGTGGACGCGCCGAGGTAAGCTCTCTGTGTTATGAGTTAATATTTTCAATTCACGTTCGTCAAATCAAAGTAAATGTAATTTTCTCACCTCTATCTAGATCCACCTAAATTACGCTTTCACTCCGGTTTTCCTACATGTGTCTTATCCTTCTTTCACTTCCCATTCGTGTCACATATCCTGCACTTAATAATTCCTATTAAATCTTGTTTCCCATAAAAATCATAGACCTGTTATTAAGTTTCTTCCATTCACCTATCTGTTCACCCTTCTCTTTAATCCAAAATTTTCTCTAAACACTTTATTCTCAAGTATTAGTAGTCTTTTCTACGTTCTTAATGTTTTTTTTTTCAAATGACCCAGGTTGTCTTTCGACATTCCTGGTTTCTCTCCTGACATGGCGAACTTGTAACCCACTTCTGAGGTTGGGGCGCCGGAAAGGCGGGGTTACGTTGCCCCGATGATATGATGGGTGATGATGATAATGGTGCGCCAGGAGAGTCCCTAATCCTAAGCTTAACCTAAGATGAATATGAATGATGATGAATGCGATGGCCATATTATTTCGGGGACCGTTTGGGCCTTAACGTTTTCCTGACATTTGTCTTACAGGTGAGGAAAAACCCCGATAAAAACCTCACCCAGAAAAACTGTCCAGACCGGGGATCGAACCCGGGCCCGCTGCGTGACAAGGCAGCACGCTATCTACGTTCTTAATGTGAGAGACCATATAATTTAACTGGAAGAACAGCCGATTTATACATAGACCAGCGTCGTGGGCTAGTGGTCAGCATTTCTGACTTAATTTCTTGAGGTTCTGGCTTCTATTCCTGGTCAAATCATAGAATTTTTCCTTAAAGAGAATTATTCCTGTGGTTGCCCATGGCCTGGAATTTAGGTTAAGTCTAGGTTAAGGACTCTCCTGGCGCTTCATTATCATTTATCATCCATCATATCATTGGTGTAAAGTAATTCCGCCAATCCCAGGGGAGAAAGTCAGGAATATCATAAAGTCAACCTGATAGCATTGGACAAAAAAAAAGTTTTTTTTGTGATGACATCCATAATGGTTAATTACAGTTATTGCTTGCAGAGTTGAGCTTCTGTTTAATTTGTTCTGCATCACATTCCTATTTGTAATTGTTGTCCTTAGCTATATGAAATCCGCCACTTCTTCAAAATCACCCTCATTTTCTGTTATGTGTCCATTTTTATGGACTAAATAAGCCTATATAAGCATGTCATGGCGGCTATGACGGATGCAAACTAGAAGATTCCATTTGTTCATAGAATCGCTATGTCTGCCAAAGTACAAACTTTAGATTTTACAGACACTTAAAACTACAATCGTTGCTGTTAAATGAATTGAAAGCAGTAAAACTCTTGACATAAAAACTTATCGAAAGAACTGAATATGAGAGGAGAGAAATTAAAACTGATACAAGTTACACAAGTAGAAATAAAATAAACAGAATTTATATTGTTGTAGAGTACATAGACTAACATTTCGTAAAGGGTAATTAAACTGCATGCAGAGTATTTTATGAGGGAGGCAGTATGAGTGTGGTAATACTGCTGTAGAAATTAAAGCAACAATGTATGAAAAATTTATTTGTTGGAACTCAACTGGAAAATGTTACATTTAAGAGGACCTTTATTTTGTGAGTGCAATAATTTTTTTTTTGTACAGAAAAGCTGAATCCTATAAAATACATGTTACATAATTGTAACAAAAATTAAGGGAGGTGATGGGTGAAATATTCGACATTTTCAGTCAAATTTAGCATTTTTTTTATTAAAAATACTGCGTACCTTAAAGTATAAGTTGGTGAAGTTTCAGAGTCCTATGGCGCTTGTAAGTCTCCCTAATGACTGTAGGAGGGCATGTATGCTACATTTTCAATTTAACTGCATACAAACTTTCAAATTGGCTTTTTCACACTTTTATTTCATTGCATTTTAATACATTAAAATCAAAATAGCATTGACAAATTTAATGATAGAAGCACGAAATTTTCACTGCATGTCCCACACGCTATGGCTAATAATTCTGGGCATGGACTTTGAAACAACGTTGATAGTTTTTGAAACAAAAAATAAAATATGTGTAGTAATTTAAAAAAAATACATTTTCATATGCAGAGGATGTATATATTTTTTCTTTCTTAATTATAATAATATAGAAACTTTAATGCATAGTGTTGATTTAAATATGTCAGTGGTCGGGTCGTGTAGAAAAAAATTGAAAAATTTTACTCAACAATTATGGGACTAATTAAAATGTTTAATATGCAAATTTTTAAAATGGATTTTCTTTAATAACTCAAAAACGTTTAAGCCTAGATAGATGAAACTGCAGTATAATATTACCTATTAAGGCATGATTTTTGTTCAAAACCTCAAGTATGTAGCTTAAAAAATGTAGAAAATAGAAATTTCACCCATCACCCCCTTAAGATATTCATAACTCAGTTTTCTTAAATACCTTGTCTATACCGCAGTCTCGTAGACTGCGATGGGCAGGACATATTGCGCGTATGGGGAATGAAAGACGTGCATGGAAGCTTCTTGCAGGGAAGCCAGAGGGAAAACGCCCAGTTGGTAGACCAAGAATGAGGTGGGACAACAACATTAACTATGATTTGAGGGAAGTAGATTATACAGGGAATGATTGGAAAGCATTAGCTCAGGATAGGGATGTATGGAGAGCTTATGTCCGCGCGGCTATGAACCTACGGGTTCGATAGTGCCAGTGATTAAGTAAGTAAGTATACCGCTAGGTATTGAATATTGGCCAAACCAATTTAAAGCTCGTGTCACCATATTATTTGCATTACAGGGATTCTTGTAGTCCCAACTTCTTAAAAAAAAACATTAAACTGAAAATATATAGAACAGATATTTTACCAGTTTTGCAGATTCCAAGAGTATATTAAATAGATGGAAAAGTTATTTTAATCAGCTATTAAATGTACATACAGAACAGGACATTGAGGAGGATAAGTTACAGACAGCAGAAATGCTAGTCGCAGAGCCAAGTGCATTAGAGGTTGAAATGGCAATTGAAAAATTGAAGATGTATAAAGCATCAGGTTCAGATGAGATCCCAGCAGAACTGATAAAATCAGGGGGAGAAAAATTGATGGACAAGATACGCTGGTTGCTTAGTATGATTTGGGAAAAAGAGGCTCTTCCAGATGAATGGAAGGAATCAATTATCGTACCAATTTATAAGAAAGGATAAAACTGATTGCAACAGCCATAGGGACATCTCATTACTTTCAACTTCGTACAAAATTCTAACACATATTAGTATATATATATATATATATATATATATATATATTGATGACATTCTAGAAGATCATCAATGTGGATTTAGAAGAAACAGGTCTACAACAGATCAGATTTTTAGAATAAGACAGATTTTAGAAAAGAAATGGGAATGTAATGGCACTGTACATCAACCATACATAGACTTCAAAAAGACATACAATTCAATTAAGAGGGAGCAGTTATACAGGGTGGACCGCTCGAATGGACCTAATTTCAATTGCTTGTTACTGGCAAACGGTTGAAGATAGAAACTTAAAACAACGTTCATATTACAGAAAAACTCACCAAGTTTTGATATCCAGATCACCACATCTCTATATGAGCCCCAGCAGTCACTGTGACGATATCAAAGCGATGAACAATTTCTTGCCAAGTACGTTGGAGTATGTCTTCTGGACTGTTCTCAATAGCCTCTATGATGCGCTCACGAAGATCACGAAGGTCTTTGACTGGGGTGGTGTAAACTTTATCTTTGACATAGCCCCAGAGAAAGAAATCCAGTGGTGTTAAATCGGGAGATCTCGGGGGCCACGCGATTGGTCCTCCCCTACCAATCCAACGGCCAGGGAAAATGTTGTCCAAAGTCGTACGAACTTCATTGGACCAGTGGGGAGGAGCACCATCTTGCTGGAAAACGATGTTAGGCTGCAGTTGTTCAATTTGTGGAAAGAAGAACTGCTCCAGCATGTCAAGATATGTGGTACCACGAACAGTTTTCTCGGCGAAGAAAAACGGTCCAATGACCTTATTATGTGACAAACTGCACCAAACATTCATCTTCGGACTATCACGAACATGCTCTTGAATAGCGTGAGGATTCTCCGATCCCCAGATCCGCACATTATGCCGGTTTACCTTGCCTGACAAATGGAAAGTGGCTTCGTCCGAGAAGAAGAAAATCTTGGTCATGAAGTCAGGATCAGCGCCGAGACGGTCCAGCATCGTATTGGCGAATTCCACTCGTTTCGGCATGTCATTCGGCTCCAGACGTTGCACTAACTGCACTTTATATGCGTGCAGTTTGAGGTGTTTGTGGACAATCCGTTGTAATGTCGATTTTGGTATTTGAAGTTCCCGCGAAGCTCTTCTTAATGACTTCCGGGGGCTTCGCTCAAATGCGGCTTGAACATTTGCTACCATTTCATCGGATGCTCTGCGACCACCACCATGCTTCTTCAACACAGATCCTGTAGCTAATAATGTATCACGCCACTTCTTTATGCTTCTAGCAGTTGGAGCATCACGGTTAAACACACGCCGGAACTCCCTTTGAACTCTAATGATTGATTTAAACTCCGCATACCACAAAACAGCTTGCGCTTTCATCTGCGGAGTCGCCATTTTCACAAACAATTAAATCTAAGAACGAGAAACGTATCTTTGTGCCATCTACCGACAGGATTCGAAACTTGGTGAGTTTTTCTGTACTATGAACGTTGTTTTAAGTTTCTATCTTCAACCGTTTGCCAGTAACAAGCAATTGAAATTAGGTCCATTCGAGCGGTCCACCCTGTATAGTATCCTGCTGGAGTTTGGAATTCCTAAAAAGTTAGTTAGACTTATATGAATGTGCCTAAATGGTACAAAGAGTAGGGTGCATGTAGGCAAACAGTTTTCAGATACTTTTGAAATTCACAATGGGTTGATGCAAGGAGATGCACTATCTCCTCCACTATTTAAGTTTGTACTAGCGCATGACATTAAATCTTTAGAGAATGAGGAAGGCTTACAACTGAATGGTATTAATACCTGTTAGTTTATGCTGATGATGTAGTACTACTGGCCGATAGCGAGGAGATACTAAAGGCCAACACGCACACACTATTGAGTAACACTAAGAAATTAGGACTGGAAGTAAATATCAGTAAAACTAAATATATGGTCACACGTAGAAATACATTATATAATGGAAATGGACAGCTAATGACAAATGAGGGAATTTTGAGGAATTGGCTGAATTCAAATACCTAGGAACAATAATCACAAATAGGAATGAGATGCACAAAGAAATTAAACATAGGCTCAATTCTGGAAATGCATGCTATTATGCATTGCAGAGACTTTTGATGTCCCAACTCCTTTCAAAAAACGTTAAGCTGAAAATATATAAAACTATTATTCTACCAGTTATATTATATGGGTGCGAAACATGGACTCTTACTTTAAGGGAGGAAAGGAGATTACGAGTATTTGAGAATAAAGTTCTTAGGAAAATTTTTGGACCAAAGAGAGATGAAGAGACAGGTGAATGGAGAAGACTACATAACAATGAACTACATGGTCTTTATAGGAAGCCAGATATAATAAGAACAGTTAAGTCCCGTAGACTGCGATGGGCAGGACATGTTGCACGTATGGGGAATTAAAGGCGTGCATGGAAACTTCTTGTAGGAAAGCCAGAAGGAAAACGCCCAGTTGGTAGACCAAGAATGAGGTGGGAGAACAACATTAACTATGATTTGAGGGAAGTAGATTATACAGGGAATGATTGGAAAGCATTAGCTCTGGATAGGGATGTATGGAGAGCTTATGTCCGTGCGGCCATGAACCTACGGGTTCGATAGTGCCAGTGAGTAAGTAAGTAAGTATTATATGGACGTGAAACACGGACTTTTTCTTAATCGAGGAGAAAAGACTACCAGTATTCGACAATAAAGTTCTTAGAAAAACATTTGGACCAAAGGGAGATGAACAGATAGGCAAATGGAGAAGACTACATAACAGTGAACTACATGCTTTTTTATGGAAAACCAGATTATTTAATAAGAACAATTAAGTTTCGTAGACTGCGATGGGCACTGGCATGCTACTAAAAGGCGCACTACACCCAGCGCGCCCACCAACAATAAGAATTGGACAAAGAGGACTGCGCTTCGTTCAACAAATCAAATACCTCGGAGTAAGGATTCAAACAAATATGAAAATTGATGCCCATATTGAAGACATCGCGGGAAAGGCCAAAAACCTCTTCCACGCGATGGCCCGTTTGGGTGGACAGAATTGGGGATACCAGGCTATTAACTACGTAAGGCTATATAAAACGCTGTGTCAACAGATATGAGCATATGCTGCACACTGATGGGCGAGACGACTAAAGGCTGCCACAAAAAGAAGTTCCTGGCGGCACAAAGACATGTGCTAATAGGTGTCACCAAAGCCTATAACACTGTATCGAGAGCATGCCTTCCAGTCATAGCTGGAGTATTCCCAATAGACTTGTACATAGAGAGGAGGATTCAATGACATCGTCTCCGAAGAGGGCTTCCCATCCATATCGAGGAAACGATCAATACTCCGGACCTATACGCCGAACCAGATGAAAGGGACGCCGTCCGCAGGATTATCGTTTCTTACCTCCTCGACAAGTGGCAACTGGAATGGAACAGGAGCCCCATGGACGCCAGACATTGCAGTTCTTCCCAAGAGTCCAGAAAAGAATGCAGATTACGTGGATAACTCCAAGCCACTACACCACACAAATCCTCTCAGGTCATGGAATGTTCCGCTCCAAACTGCACGAAAGAGGACGTGCCGACTCACCTCTCTGTGATTGTTTCAACCCCGGAGAGGACGACGTAGTCCACGTGCTCTATCAATGTACCAAGTACAATGTCTTCAGGCAGGAGTTGGAGGGAGCAGCCATGATCGGTGAAACACAATGGCCGCCCGACTTAGAATTCTGGACCGGGAAGGAAGCCTTCAAATCCCTCACCAAGTACATAAGAAGAGTCTTGGGATTAAGACGAGACGAAGACCAGCGGAGACAAGAGAGGCGTTAAAATCGTCACCAGTCTACTACTACTACTACTACACACACACATACACATACACATATACACAAACAAACATAACACACTTTATTTTAATTTTATGTAACAACTACACACTTCAAATACCCGAATTGTATATTTATTATGTATTTCAATAAAGATAAGATATAAATAGGGACATAGAGCAGACCCGGGGATAAGGGCATTATGCCCGAGGTAACCCGGGGGGTGGTGGTGAGGCTCTAAATAATAATAAAATAAATCCCCAGCAGTTATAGATGGCCTTCTCAATCTGGAGTCGCTATATATTGTTGCTACCCAAATTCTTCACGATGCTGTGTGCAACGGTCCCATACCGGTCGAAATTCCATGAGAAAAATGTCTTCCCCCATGGGGACTCTAACCAGCGCAAGTCACTTTACTCTGCGCCAAGGCTTCTTGCCTTAACCACTCGGCTACAGCGCGGGACATTATTATTTTTTGTTAATGCGGATGAGCCCATGTAGGACTACGCAAAGTACTTAGAGGCGTTTCCTTTGAGCCCAAATTTCTTTCATTCTTTTGCAATGAGCTTGTTTTCTATCATCTGTCCAAGTTGTTCCAATTTTTTTCTTCGGTTTGTCCTCTTGGTCAACTTGCCACTTATTCACCTTAATTCTAAATATATCTTCTTTAGTAATTCCTGCCAATTTTAAATCATTTTTGACTTCATCATTCCACTTCATAGTATGCACTGGAGCTTTACTTCTGTTTTCGTAGAATTCCATTATCTGTTTTGTAAGCCTATTTGAGTTCATTCGTTTAATATGGCAATAAAATTTTAACCTTCGTTTTCTAATATCACTATGAATGTCTGTATATATTTTTATTTCCTTTTTACTTCTGAGTTTATTATTATTATTATTATTATTATTATTATTATTATTATTATTATTATTATTATTATTAAGCTAGAGGGCTAAGCATCGAAGATGCCCAAGACCGTAGGCTTTGGAGGTTTGGCACGGGAAGACGGCAGCAGCTGTAAAAACCCGAAGATAGAGAGAGATAGATTATTATTATTATTATTATTATTATTATTATTATTATTATTATTATTATTATTATTATTATTCCTTTAATGTGAATAATCCCTTCTTGCAATCTGTAGTCTGAAATTCGCAATACACTCTGTTGGCTATAAAAAACTCTCTGAAGGCTATAAACATATATGGGGTTGTAAGTAGGAATAAAGATGAATTTATTGGTGTGGTATGGAATAATTGTACGCCTATATTTGTACGTAGTTTAATGAACATGAAATATGAAAATGATGAATTCTCGTTAAAATAAGGTGGGCGTTTGGTTTCCTGTTGTTAATGACAATGACCGTGAAACGATGGACAGTTTCCTGTGGGTATAATTAAATAGGATTATCAGTGTATAATCAGTAACACGGTGTAAGCTCTCAACATATCATGTTAACAAGTGCCAGTATCCTCACTGTCTGTTTTTAGCTACAAATCTGTTTCACGTCATTAGATAAATAACTCCAAGAATACATACAATATCCGTCTTGTTACTGTCTCAATGGCTTCTTACATTGATGTAGTTTCAAAGAGAATATTATTAATGGACAGCATTGACTGATTTACTTTACATACTGTCTAGTCACAAGTAGGTTATAATTGAACTAAAGACTCTCTCTCCCTCTCTCTCTCTCTCTCTCTCTCTCTCCCTCCCTCTCTCATTCGCTCTCTGTATACCTTAGTTCAGCGGTTCCCAACTTTTTTCGACTCGCGAACCCCTTCCACAACGATCTGAGCTGGGTGAATCACTGACTTTTAAATATACGTAGAGTAGACATGCATTTAATTTAAACTAGTAGGGTCGGTTTCACCAACAGAGGTAACTGTATTACGCCAGTTTAAGCTATGCATTATACATGGGGAAAACTGACGTAATACAGTTATCTCTGTTGGTGAAACTAACCCTTAACGGTTAAAACCTAAAATTACTCTTGTTACGCCTTAAAAGTTACAGTTACACAACGGTAGATGTAGTTGTAGGGAAATGAAAAACATTCATAACGTTGTTACATTACTGAAAAATCAGCCATTCATGGTAAATATTAGTTTATTGTGGAAATAATGTGATACATTTCTGATATTACATATGTGTAACAAGGGATATTACAGATTAATTACATTAAAAAAATTATTATTATTATTATTATTATTATTATTATTATTATTATTATTATATTATTATTATTATTATTATTATTATTATTACAATGCTACAAAAATTAAGGAAAGAATAATAAACCTAGCCACAAAACCGGTCATTATGGAAAAGTTTTGCCGAACCCCTTGGAGGTTCGCGAACCAAAGTTTGGGAAACGATAAAACTTCTACTTTGTACATACTCTCTTTATAGTGTTCTGCTTTGCAGTTTTCCCTTTTTTTAATTATATAACAGGAATACTAAAATGAACTTTGAAAAATAAAGCCAGAAAAGACTCTGTAATGAAATTATACAAGACTATGGCAGTTCCAGTTATTACTTATGCATCCGAAACCTGGACAGTGACAACACAACAATCTACCAGAATCTAAGCAGCTGAAATTAAATTACTCAGATCAATAGGAGGATATCAAAGAACAGAGAAAAACACAACACAGAAATAAGACAGCAACTAAAAGTAGAGGAATTAAACACAACAATAGTGAAATACAGATCAAACTGGAAAGAACACTTGGCAAGGATGACTGAGAACAGAATACCAAAAGCAGCATACAACTATTCACCAAGAGGACGAAGAAGTTTGGGAAGACCAAAGATAAGGTGAAAAGTGCAGCAATTTGGAGCCGGAACAGGCTATGAAATAGCCTAAACCGTGAAGAAGAAGAAGAAGAAGAAGCTTTGTAGTTTTACTAGGGAATTATAGGTGTGGTAGCTTCCCGTTGTTTTCCACACCGGGGATGTTAATGATGATGATGGCCAGATGATATTCGGGGATCTTTTTGGCCTCAAAGCTACCTGAAATTTGTCTTACAGGTGAGGAAACACCCCGTAACAAAACCTCACCCAGGATGCTTGTCCCGTCCGGGAATCAAACCCGGGCCCGCTGCTTGGCAAGGCACCGTGCTACCTTGAGACCATAGCGGTGGATTTTGTACCTACAATGAGTGTAAAAAGTGATTTTTAGATCTCGGTTTAGGTAAAACATTATTCTCTTTAGTTTTATTAGGCCCTCACCAATCCTTGAGAACTAAAGCCATAGTACATTAATTACAATATTACATTCGTAAATACTAACTGAAAGGGGCACGCCGTAGCGTAGTTTATTAAGGCAATATGCTAGAACTCGGAAAGACGTGGGTTCAATTCTCGGTGTAGACAGATTTTTAAACTAACCCAACAAAAACAGTTTAAAAAGAAACTGTGCATATTTCCTTAGACAGTATACATAAGAAAACTTTATTAGACTAAAAGAAAGATACATACAATGTTATTTACAAATATGGGTCGCACGGGCAGTAAGCCGTACGTGCTGTTGACAGTCCGTTACAATAAGTTGATGTTTGGTAATAATATACTTACAACAACGTGATAGGCATAAACCTCGGTAAATTTCTGGACAAAACGCGGAAAATAAGGACAACATTCATTCATGAATAAATATATGTTATCAAAATGCAATGCCATAATTCTTAACAATTATATATAAATTAATTAGTGTATAATGCTATTGTGTTATTATTTAATTGTAATATTGTTGTGTTTTCTTTATGTAATTGTAATGTTATTGCTTTTTTTGTTGTTTATTTTTCTTTACACTAGTACCAATTATTACTTTATTGTAACGGACTGTCAGCAGCACGTACGGCTTACTGCCCGTGCGACCCATATTTGTAAATAATATTGTAAATATCTTACTTTTTGTCTAATAAAGTCCTACTACTACTACTACTACTACTACTACTACTACTACTACTACTACTACTACTACTTAAAAAAACACACAATAATATTAAAATTAGATAACAATACAATTACATTATACATTAACTTAGTTATGTAGAATTATTAAGAATTAATGATATCGCAATTTGTTAACATATTTATCTATTCATATAGACAATATAATATATAACCGTGTTCCATGTATACTTTTATTATTTCTTTATATTTTAAACTTTTTTTTTTACCAAGTCACTTATTTAATCTAATTATAGGTTATTATTTTTGTTGTTGTTAATATTATTATTATTATTATTATTATTATTATTATTATTAATAACCAGGAAAATAAGTTACAAATATATAATTCAGTAGTGAGAAGTACTGTCACATATGGAGTTGAAGTTTAGAAATTCAACAAAAACTTGGAATAAAAACTTATGTCGATGGAAATGGATTTCTTCAGGAGAGCAGCAAGATGTTCAGAATTAGACCAAATACGAAATACTGTCATAAGAGAAAAAATGAATATTGGTTATTCAATAGTAGATTATATACGGTATAAGCAATTACATTGGTATGGGCACGTACGACGAATGCAAGAAGAAAGATTACCCAGGAAAACATTGGAATGGTTTCCACCTGGAAGAAGGAGGAGAGGAAGACCTCGAAACTCGTGGATGCAGGAAATAAGAACTGGAATGAGTGCAAGGGGACTAGAGGACATGGATTGGATGGAGAGAGACGAGTGGAGAAGAAAAATAAAACTTTAGGCACAGAAAGATGTTGTAAACATTAAAATTCTGTATGTAAATAAATAATAATTATTAGACCCTATTACTATTTTTCCTTCTTTCCCTTATCAACTTTATATTGTGTAGTCTATATATATTGTGTATCATTAATCATAATTCTTATTGTATGTATAATTTAACCCTGGTGAAGTGAATGAGAAGACCTTACGGTCTTAACTCCATCGGGTAAAATAAATAAATAAAAAATACCTTCTGACGGCACCAAGGCCTTGTGGTCGACTCTAATCGAAATGGGTACCAGATGCTTATTCTAAGGGTAAAGGTGGCCTTCACGCAGGAAACAACCCGGCTGACTTAAAGTGTCAACTGTCTAGAAAAAGTGGGAGCCTTAACCCCCTATTATCGGCCGCAGTGGGCTAGTGGTTATGCTGCTTATCTCTGGTCCCGAGTGTCGCGAGTTCAAACTCGGCCGGAATCAATGGATTTTTTTATGATTGAAAAATCCAAGGAGCAAGTCCTACAGAAGGGACTTTAAGTGGTGAGCCCCGAGTCTGAAGATTTTCAGGCTAGTAAAAGATCCTTAAGCCTGAATAAAAAATCACCTAAGCAAAATTTACTGACCTCATCAGCCTAGTAGGCCTAACACCTTAGTTTCCTGCTAGATGTCTTATTGGATCGATATGTTGACCACATACCATTCATGGCATGTGTGGTCAGATATGCGTTAATAAATTAACTTGATCTAGTAACTACTCCTAAGGCCTATAGTGGGATCACTTTATCTTTAAAGGATATCCGCTCTTAAAGTGATCCTCATCAAAACAAAACCATGTGACCTGCTCGCTTTTCATTGGTTATGTACACCGACGTACGTTGTAGAAGCAATAAGTACGCGAAAAGAAGTTTCCTTCATTAAAATAAAAATATGTCCTCTGAATATACTTGTTATTCTTTGTGAATGAAAATAATAATATTCAAAACATAGAAAATATTCTAAAATATATTTAATCAATAATTATAACTTAAAACACTTTATTACATATGGATGATGCATTTGAATCATGCATCAGTCGATTCTGATGCAAAGCAAAATGGCTAAAGGTGTCGAGTCTTCTGTTGCTGTGTGACCGTTAAAATTTTTAAAACACAAGTCAGGCAAACCTTTGACTAGTGATCAAAAACAGTTATTTTAAATGTATTTCACAAGTTCAGTGAAAAATCTCACTAGCTTTCTTATAATCTACCCCAATGAACTATCGAATGTCTTATGTAATTCACACGTGCTCCCTGTCAATATGACGGTAATTGTGGCGCGAATGGCGGAAGGATACAATTGACATTTGTTTATGTTGGGATCCAATAATCACAAATAGGAATGAGATGCAGAAATAAATTAAACATAGGCTCAATTCTGGAAATGCGTGCTATTATGCATTAAGAGACTCTTGACGTCCCAACTCCTTTCAAAAAACGTTAAACTGAAAATATATACAGCTATTATTCTACCAGTTATATTATATGGATGCGAAACATGGACTTTTACTTTAAGGGAGGAAAGGAGATTACGAGTATTTGAGAATAAAGTACTTTGGAAAATGTTTGGACCAAAGAGAGATGATCAGACAGGTGAATGGAGAAGACTACAAAAACATGAACTACATGGTCTTTATAGGAAGCCAATTATAATGAGAACAGTTAAGTCTCGTAGACAGCGATGGGCAGAACATGTGGCACGAATGGGGAATGAAAGACATACATGGAAGCTTCTTGGAGGAAAACCAGAGGGAAAACGCCCAGTTGATAGACCAATAATTGAAGTGGGAGAATAACATTAATCATGATTTGAGAGAAGTAGATTATACAGGGGATGATTGGAAAACATTGGCTCAGGATAGGGATGTATGGTGAGCTTATGTCCGCGCGGCCATGAACCTACGGGTTCGATAGTGCCAGTGAGTTAGTTATATTAGGTTCACTCTAAGAGCGGATAAGGTATATATACTAACTGAATATAGACACAATGCCTTTTCATTCTATAAAACTCCACCCCCTGTAAAGTTAGTTCATATATTTTAATAATTTTTAAATTCTCATGAAGTCATTATATTGAGACTTCGCTGCCTGGCAGCTAATTTCATGTATAGCCTAATGTAAATTCCCTAGGGTACTAAATTCGAAGAAATAGATGTTAGAAGAGAATCAAGGAAATGAAGTAGTTCAGCACAAATACTGGAGGGAAAAAAATGAGACAAGAGGAAAATAACTAAGTCAGCATTTTCGTTTTTTATTCGTTTTGTGAGAGGACACAGACATTTCCCATTAGAATCGGTTAGCAAAGTTTTTATTACATTCATTATTATGCAAGGTAGCATTATAATGGTTCCCAAGTTTAACTCGGTAACATGGCTTCCCCCTTTGTGTTCTCAGATAAAATAGATTCGTCTGATGTTGAAGTAATCAAATATCAGTTATATGGCGCACCACTTACTCAGAGTAAATTAATTCAGAGTTTCACGTGGAGAACAATTCGGGATACCGTAAATAAAACTAATTCTTTATCTTTACAAGAACATGAATAACATCTCTTGGGGAGTAACTAACTCTCAGAGACTTATACAGCAAGTTCCGTTATGAGACAATATCTCTCCACAGCACCTCTTTTAATTGTACTTCTTTCACAGTTGCCTCTGCCCGCTCCTGGAATTTCCTCCCTCAAGATTTCACGGATTGCTGCATATTTGACATTTTTAAGTCACGCTTAGAAATTTTCTAGATTTAAATAATCAAATTTTCTCTGGAAATAAATGTATTTTAATGAAATTGGTGTATTTTTTTTCCATCTTGTACAATTTATATTTTATTCGTTAAATCTAAAGTAAATCGACATATAAATTTATAGTAGATAATAATTGTATTTTAGATATAGGCCAATCATGCAATAATTAAATTTTGTTTATTTACTAAATAAAACAATTATATTTTATATGATTTTCATAAATATACTTCATTTGATTTTATTTAGTAAATAAATATCATGGATTTTCATCATGTACCAAATCAACACATTAATTATTTGATAATTTAAATTGGGTATAAGACAAATTGCTGTACTTTTTCTAACTTAGTTGAATGGTAAACAAGGCCTTAAGGCTTTAACTCTGCCAGATAAAATAAAGCTATTATTATTTTTATTATTATTTTATTATTATCATTATCATTATTATTATCATTATTATTAAGTGGAAGAGGCAGGCCTAGAGAACGATGGATGGATGGATGGATGGAGAGAAGAGAAGTGCGGAAGCTAGAGATTTGAGGTAAGAAGATGCTTTAGAGAGAAACCTCTGGCGACAAATCACTTTGGGTTGAAGGAGAAACACTATATTGTGGAATATTCCTTCTTGTATCTTGTAAGCCCATGTTTCCCTTAACAGAGATTCAGACGCTCTCCCCCTATAGAGAATAATTTGAACCATACTAAATTAGTTACACTTGTTTTCGTACAGACGTCATTTGAGTGGTCCGTGGTCAGCGTTCCACCTCATACTGACATGTAGGAAACCAAGGTAGTACTAGGACGGGAAAATTCGGTAAATTTTGCTTAGAGGCCTTTTTATTCAGGCTTACGGATCTTTTACGAGCCTGAAAATCATCAGACTCGGGACCCACGGCTTAAAGTCCATCCCGGAGAACTTGCTCTTTGGATTTTTCCATCCTAAAAGAATCCATCGACCCCGCCCGGGTTTGAACCCGCGACCCTCGGGACCAGAGGCAAGGAGCATAACCACTAGTCCACCGCGGCCGATATTCCTAAAGAAAGCAAATTATTATTATTATTTTATTATTATTATTATTATTATTATTATTATTATTATTATTATTATTATTATTATTATTATTATTATTATTATTATTATTATTTGAACTAGGTAGTTCTAACTCCATGTTTTTTTATTTTCGAGGAGAGTTTAATATTAAATTGTAGATATTACCCAAATCAAAATAATAGCACTGTTTCGAGAAAAGATTTACCAACTGGGCCTTTTCCGTCTGATTTTCCTACAATAAGTTTCTATACCCTTCTTTCATTTCACATTCGTGCCACATGTGCTTCACATCCAAGTATATGAGACTTAATTGTTCATATTATATTGATTTTCTTTAAAGATCGTCTATCTCACTGTAATGTAGTCTTCTCTATTCGCATGTCTGTTCATCTATCTTTGATCCATATTTTTTCTATGAACTTTACTCTCAAATGTACATAATGTTGTCTCCTATCTTAATGTAAGAGTCCATGTTTCGCATTCATATAATATAAATGGGAGAAAAACATTGTTATATGTTTGCAGTTTATTTTTTTAGAGAAGTTGGGATGACAAGGGTCCCTGCAATGCATAATAGCATGCATTTCCAGGAATGAGCATGTGTTTAATTTATTTGTACACCTCATTTCTGTTAGTAATTATTGTTTCTAGGTATTCGAATTCAGCAACTTCTTCAAAATTTCTCTCATTTGTTATTAACTGCCAAACGAGGGAAATTCTCTAGGAAAAATAATTACAAACAGGAATGAGATGCAGAAAGAAAACAACACTAGGATTAAAATTAATACTTTCGTCATCTAAGGAAATAATTCCCAAGCTTTCTGGCTGAAGCAATGACCTGGATTAGAAACACCACATATTACATCCTTAGGAATATACCTATTACCATGATATTTCATATTTTTAGACCTGTACACTCACTTTAATTTATCCATATCGTATTGTCAATTATAAACTATAACTACGTACGAAAACTTTATTATAGAATAAGTAATAAAACTGAAATCAGCGATCACGATTCAACAGCAATAGTATATTATGATGCTAGGTTGGAAAGTGGTTTTTACAGAAGTGAGAAAATATTTAAAAACCGAGCGATAGCGAGGTTTTTAATTTCCGAAATTCTACAAAACAGTTCAAAAACATGCGTTGTACATTATTTTTTTGCGCGATGGTGTTTTCAAAATAATAAATAATAGTAAAATAATAATACCTTTGTTGGAAATATTTGCGTTCATTATAAATAATTGATAAACGTTAAAAGTATGGGCAATGTTTATTAGTTGAGACTACATCAGGCTGTGACACCAATCAGTCATAAAATGACGGCAAGTACGAATTTATTGTTTTATTTTGTTTCAAATGAAGTTCAGTTCATTTAAAATGCAGTGATATGTTTCGTATAATTTATATTAACACTACCTTTTGGATATATCTTTGTATATACATTGTACGTAGTATACGTAAAGGACAGTGGTTTTATTTCCCGCACGAGGTTTGTAATATGTAATATTACAGTATAGTTAAAATATATATACAGTCAATATGCCCATTTCACCAATAAATGTTTAAAATGGTCAACTAGTTTCTACAGCCAAGCTGTCATTCTCAAGACCAGATATCTGGTCTTGAGAATGACAGCTTGGCTGTAGAAACTAGTTGACCATTTTAAACATTTATTGGTGAAATGGGCATATTGACTGTATATATATTTTAATATTGTATCACCAAGAAGATCAATTGTGTATTAAATACAGTATAGTTATTTAGGTTGGCAACTCTGAAATGTAGGAAGTTGAACTTTCAATCATGGTCGCCATTGCTGTTTGACAAAACGCACTATCGCGCAAAAAACTTATTTCACACAATCCACGCTTTCCACTGAAAATAAATATTTTCTGTTCCTTGCAAAGCACAAGAGATCCTGATATATTCAACCCATGATACATATATATTTCCAAAAAGTTATTTCTCCAGGTTGAGAAGAAGAGTATACTCTATAAAAAAAATATAAATTATATTTTGTCTACCTTAAAGGAATCCCTCTTTAAAAATTCACCGGAGACTATACATACATACAATGGCGCTACGGCTCAAATCCGAACTTTGGACTCCGAAATGTTTGCCTCGATGCAGTTCTATTTTGTGTGGTCAGTTTCTAGATTCTGAATTGCAGCGCATTGCCAGAATCTTTCTCAATTGCATCTTTCCATCCCCTTGTACGTGTTCCAGTTGTTCTGAAACAAAATCGATCAAGCTGATGTCCTTCTACGTCCCTAGACCATTAAAATTATTTGAATTTTATGAGTGAGGATATCAGACTTACATCACCGGAGACCATGGGTCCCTTATATCAAAATACTCAACTAACATCCCTAAACAACCTGTGAAAGTTTCTCGGTAGAATTCTGCCCCACCCTGCATGTATGTCATCATCGTCATAGTACATTCACGAATTTCGGCCATTTGTTGACCTGTTTCGGCCTCAAGAGAAACACCATCCAGAAGTCTTTTGAGTGGACGTCCTGGTCTTCTTCTTCCTGCAGGTTGATTGCATGTATGTATACACTCCAAACATTGCGCGTGAGTACATGGGTGCTCCCTAGCCGGATTATCTGAACCACGCTAATTTAATTATGCATATTTACCTACAGATGTCAACAAGTGGCATGTGATTAACACATCGCCTCAATGAGACATTTAGTAGACAACTAAGGTATTACTTGGATGGGTGAAAGTCGGTTAAATTTAGCACAAATGACTTTTTATTCAGACTTCCGGTTCTTTTAAAAGTCTGGAAATCTTCAGACAGGAGACCTACTGCTTTAAATCCCTCCAGGAGGACTTGTCCTTTGGATTATTTCATCCTAAAAGCGCATCAACCCCAGCTGGGTTTGAACCCACGACCCTCGAGACGAGAGCAGTCCACCATGAATATAGTTAAACAATGAAATTTGCAAGTTTCTTAAATACAACTATAGAAAGAATATGGATATTACTCCACCAAGTAGTCTGCGCAGGAGGAAAATATTTTAACTAACATGCTGTCTTTCTCTTTCTCTTCCTTATTATGTTGCCACTTCCTGTCCTATGTATATGTTCTTTGTCTGGCAGGTAGAGAGCTGACAAATACAATGGATTTTAATGGTCCGTCCTTCTAGGCGGTCATTGGCAAAATGACTAATTTGACAACCCTGTTACTATTGGAGTTACGTGTAAGTATGGGCTGTCCCTTCTCATTACATGTTGCCACTTGTGATTTATTGTGAGGCTGGTAACGGAGAGACGACAAATACTGTGATTTTAAATGATCCGACCGCTTGAGCGTTCCGTTCTTAAATGACTAATTTGACAACCATGTTAAGATATCTCACACGTGTTTAGGGATTCTCCGTCCGAACTTAAAATTGAACCATTTCAGTACGGGATGGATGTACAGGCTTCTCCTACATTCCTTCCACAGAATCAGTAGTTCGGCGACACTAGCGCTAAAACTCTTCCCCTCCGCCCGTGCGAAGTTAACTTGGTGGTATAATACCTCAGGCTGCAGTCAGAACCGCCCATTGAATTATGTAAAAGAAAAAAAAAAAATCTAAGTTTAAAGTTTTATAGAAACGATGTGAACACAATGAAATAAGAGTAAACGCAGAAACCAATTAATGTTATGAAGTAGCCCCTACGGTAGATTAATTATTTTACATTTTGTAACATTGCAATCTGTTATAAAAATGGAGAAATTTTATGTTCTTTTATATTCAGTTGTAAGACTTCTAGAAGAAAGAAGCTGTAAAACGATTTAGAAGTAAAGTATTAATATTTTCCTAAGAATTTCCTTATGAGAAAATTAAACCTAGTCGAACCAAAGCTTTTAATTCCGCACGTTAATTCTGTTCTCTAATACTGTACTTAAAGTTTTAAGAAAAGTCTTGGTAGAAATGTTTTCTGTTTGAAAGAACTCACACTTTCTACAGTTTACATTCAAATATAAGAGAAGCTTCGATAAAATGTGGAAATGAGCAAACTTCTAGGTCGAATAAAACCTTTTTTACGTAGGAAAAATATAATTTTATGTCAGAACTTTTCAAGGAGTGCTATCCTGAGTTATATTTTTATAAAGTTTAAAAATTCAGTTTACCGACATTGATGATTTAAGTATATTACGTTCATCTCAAAGTACATATATTCAATATGTACGATGGTTGGTGGATTTTTTATGTGTAAATTAATGCAAGTTACTGCATTCTTCAAAAAATTCAAGAGTTTATATAATTTGAAAAGAAAAATCGTCGGTTATGCTCTTACAACTCAGATGTTAATAAAATACAAACAAGGGAACTGTTAACCACTGCAAGTCGAAACCTACCTTTAAAATTATCCTAAAGAATCGTGTGATATACCAAGGCCGTGCCCAAAAAAAATCTCTGCTTTTAATTGCACGCCTCTTATATATATGTATATATATATATAGTTTCGAGGTCTTCCTCTCCTCCTTCTTCCAGGTGGACACCATTCCAATGTTTTCCTGGGTAATCTTTCTTCTTGCATTCGTCGTACATGCCCATACCAATTTAATTGCTTATACCGTATATAATCTACTATTGAATAACCAATATTCATTTTTTCTGTTATGACAGTATGTTTTATTTTGTCTAATATATATATTATACAAAATATATATTAGACAAAATAAGAAATACCATCATAAGAGAAAAAATGAATATTGGTTATTCAATAGTAGATTATATACGGTATAAGCAATTAAATTGGTATGGGCACGTACGACGAATGCAAGAAGAAAGATTACCCAGGAAAACATTGGAATGGTGTCCACCTGGAAGAAGAAGGAGAGGAAGACCTCGAAACTCGTGGATGCAGGAAATAAGAACTGGAATGAGAGCAAGAGAACTGGAGGACATAGATTGGATGGAGAGAGACGAGTGGAGAAGAAAATTAAAACTTTAGGCACAGAAAGATGTGTGAACATTAAAATTCTGTAAATATATATATATATATATATATATATATATATATATATATATACAGGGTGTAACATAACTCAACGGAAAAATTTTAGGAATGAGTTCCTCATATGGAGAGAATAAAAAAAGTGTATTACAACATGTGTCCGGAAATTTATAATTACAAACTTTTTCGAACTTTTATGGATGTTAGGTTATTAAGATTTACAGTAGTTATTGACAGTCTATTTTCTGTTGATTTAGGCTGCTGTGATGTACACAAGTGAAGAATATACATGCATTGAGGCACAAGGAGGTCACTTTGAACATTGCATCTGACAGAACAGAGCGCTCCAACAAGTCCCTTGCATTTTTTGTCGCCGTGTACTAACATTCATAAAAGTTCGAATAACTCTGTAATTATCAATTTTCGGACCCGTGTTGTAATACACATTTTTTATTCTCTCCATATGAGGAACTCATTCCTGAAATGTTGCCGTTGAGTTATGTTACACCCTGTATATATATCATCATCATCATCATCATCATCCGGTATCATGGCAGCTGCCGCCGCCTTCCGGAAACCAAACGCTATTCCTCTATATCCATCCATTGATCTTCCTCCATTCCTCTGATATTCATAGCTGCTTGTGCCCCTTCTATCCAAGTTTTCTTCGGTCTTCCTCTCTTCCTCCTTTCCATTGGGATCCATTCCATAACAATTTTTGGCAATCTTTGCTCTGGCATTCTTTTGACATGACCATACCACTGCAATCTTTTCTTTTCTATGATGTCTATGATGTCCGGCTCCTCTTGTACACCCATAATTTCCCTTATTTCTTTATTTCATATATATATATATATATATATATAATGAAAATTTTGTGTCTGATTGGTTCCTCGATGATTTAGATTTACAATTGAACCCTCTAAACCCGTTAGGTTTATGAGTTCACCTGAAGCGAAAATTTAAAAATCGCTCTAGAGGTCACATTTTTCGATGTTTCACAACAAACACCTCAGTAGATCATATTAAAATAAACCGAGGTAAATATTATCCAAAGATGATATATATATATATATATATATATATATATAATGAAAATTTTGTGTCTGATTGGTTCCTCGATGATTTAGATTTACAATTGAACCCTCTAAACCCGTTAGGTTTATGAGTTCACCTGACGCGAAAATTTAAAAATCGCTCTAGAGGTCACATTTTTCGATGTTTCACAACAAACCTCAGTAGATCATATTAAAATAAACCGAGGTAAATATTATCCAAAGATGATATATATATATATATATATATATATATATATAATGAAAATTTTGTGTCTGATTGGTTCCTCGATGATTTAGATTTACAATTGAACCCTCTAAACCCGTTAGGTTTATGAGTTCACCTGAAGCGAAAATTTAAAAATCGCTCTAGAGGTCACATTTTTCGATGTTTCACAACAAACCTCAGTAGATCATATTTAAATAAACCGAGGTAACTATTATCCAAAGATGAGCGAAATCCGACAATTAGAAGTGAAGGTTTACTTGAAACCCGAAATTAAAAACTGCCTAAACGACTGGACCGATTTTGATTAAATATTTTGTGTGTGATTGAATGCGTCCCTGGATGGTTTAGATTCACAATTATACCCGCTGGATGGCGCTGCGATCGAGTTACAGGATTTTTTTATATCAGATGTGTAGTCAACTGCATTACCGACAACAACCATATCCACTGGCCAACTTGAGGAATTTGAATATCTACAATAAGAATCTTCAGGTGTAGAAACCAACTATAACGGCTAAAGAGACCCAACATGCTAGCCTTGTATTGGCTGGATGACTTTCCACTTCTATAAATAATACATGTGGATGTGAGGCCAGCAGCCGACTGTAGGCCTATCGTGCCATGAAATTTTAATTGAGGCAAACCATATAAAAATCCTTCTTTTAATAGAAATGTTCTTGACATCATAAAACACTAGTTATTAAAAATGTAACACAATTTGAAATTTTTATGTGTGTTGGAATAACTAAGTAACTAGTTAACACACTGGCACTATCGAACCCGTAGGTTCATGGCCGCTCGAACATAAGCTCCACTTACATCCCTGTCTTGAGGTAATGTTTTCAAATCATCCCCTGTATAATCTACTTCCCTCAAATCATGGATAATGTTATTCGCCCACCTCATTCTTGGTCTACCAGCTGGGCGTTTTCCCTCTGGTTTTCCTACAAGAAGCTTTCATGCACCTCTTTATTCCCCCATACGTGACACATGTCCTACCCATCGCAGTCTATGAGACTTAGCTGTTCTTATTATATCTGTTTTCTATATATATATATATATATATATATATATATATATATATATATAATGTAGCTCACTATTATGTAATTTTCTCCATTTACCTGTGTGTTCGTCTCTTTTTGGCCCAAACATTGCCTAAGAACTTTATTCTCAAATATTCATAATATCCTTTCCTCCCTTAATGAAAGAGTCCATGTTTCTCATGTCTATAATATAACTTGGAGAACAACAGTTTTATATATTTTCAGTTTAACTTTTTTGAAAGGAGTTGGGACAAGAGGCCCTGTAATGCATAATAGCACGCATTTCCAGAATTGAGCCTATGTTTAATTTATTTGTGCATCTCATTTCTATTTGTAATTATTGTTCCTAGATATTTGAAATCATCCACTTCTTCAAAATTTCCCTCATTTGTCATTAATTGTCCATTTCCATTATATAATGAATTTCTATGTGTGGAAATATTATGTGTGTTCGGATATACAATGTCATTGCGATATATGTGCATCCATACGAATTCGAGGTACAATAAAAATAAAGTATAAATTAAATGGGTGAAAACTATAAAGCTAAAAATTACATTTAGATCATTCAGAATAAATACCAAATTAAAATCAAAATTTCAATCTAAATTCAAGAAAAAATCTTTAATGGAACAAGTATAAAATTTGTGAGAAACAAACAACTGCAATGGTTTGAACACGTAAATATGATACATGAAGATAGATTACCAGTTAGGTGTTTGGAGTGGGTTCCAAATTGGAGGAAAAGAAGAGGAAGATCTTAGAAGACAAGGGTAGTGGAAATTATGAATTTGATGAGGACAGGGAAATGTAGGCTAGTGACTGGAAGGATAGAGACGAATGGAGGAAAATAATCAAAACTTGATATTGGACACAGGAAGATGTTGTATACATTTTAACCTATTAAATAAAAATAGATACATTCAGAAAAAATGAGTTTAAACATTTTATGTAGAAATAAAATCAATTAAAACAATTGAATTTATCTGTCGCCCAGGCAGCGGTGGTTAACAGCATACATAAAACTTGAATATCTCTGCCATTAGGACCCAATAACATACGATAACTACACTTAACTCGATTTTCACAAAAACGTTACTTATACCATTATAGTTTTCACACATTCAATTGTACAGAGAAAAAAACACCATCAATAGACATTATTTTTCCTAGTACATGGCATATGGGTATTTGTAATAGGAATGCTTTGATATGAAAACATTTTGTATAGTTAACACATGAGTGTCTTTTTGTAACGTTTTGTTTATTACAATGGGCGAAGGAGAGAAGGCTACTGATACTATTCAATGTACAGGATGTTATCCTTCACACTTTTTATATCGATTGTGATTTTTTATTATTCTAAAGTGCAATGTCATAAAAAGGGTATATATTTTTTTAATAGGCCTATCCAAGGCTATTTGTATGTTATTTTATCTTTAGTGGTTTCATTTCACTTTTATGCAGCAAGTCTAATCGCTCTCCAATGATATTTAGACTGCATTAGTAGTAGGGACCCAAGTCTATATATTTTCGGGCAAGTAAAAGAACCTGAAGCCTAAATTAGTGTATCTGAGCAAAATTTAACCACCCTTTGCCATCCAAATATATAATGCTTTAGTTGCCTTACAGATGTATATTCCAGGCGAAGGTTCGCATTGGACTGTATTTACTTTTAAGAAGAGGAAGTGCATGTCTTCAGATACAACTTCCAAATACTTACACATATGTAGCCTGTGTAATCGTACATATTCTTCGTAGGGACTTGGTTCTACAATAGTGGGAGATTTTAACGAAGCTAATTTAATAATAATAATAATAATAATAATAATAATAATAATAATATTTTTGTATTAAGAATATTCCACAATACAGTCTTTCTCCTTTAATCCAAAGTGATTTATCGCCAGAGGTTCCTGTCTGAAGCATCTTCTTTCCTCAAATCTCTAGCTTCCATACTTCTCCTCACTCCATCTATCCAACGTTCTCCTGGTCTGCCTGTTCCACTTCTTTCATTAGCTTTCCAATTAAGGATCTTCTTTGGTATTCTATCTTCTTCCATTTTTTTGAGGTGTCCATGCCATTTCAAACGTTTTTCTTCTATTTCTTCTAATATTTTTTTTTAACTTGAATAATTTCCCCTTATTGTGCTGTTTCTGACCTTATCCGTTCTTGAAATTCTTGTCGATCGCCTCCAAAATCCCATTATATTGATAATAATAATAATAATAATAATAATAATAATAATAATAATAATAATAATAATAATAGCTTTGTTTTACCTGGCAGAGTTTGTCTATCACTCAATCAAATTGAAAAAATACAAAAATGATTCTTACATCTAGTTACAATAAAAATAAATATTATATACTGTGTCTACAATATAATTATTATTTACAAAATATTTTTTAATTTAATCTAGTTTTAACAAATTTAATATAAAATATACAAGATAGAAAAAATAGAAACAAATTAATGACATAGTATAAATTTAACTATAGAGAAATATTAATTATTTGACAACAAGTAACTGTATAAGCGTGACTTAAAAGTGCCAAGTGTTGCGGCAACCCCTGATATCTTGAGTACGAAAATATTAGGAGCGGGCAGAGGCTACTGTAAAAGAAGTAGAATAAGAGGAAGTGCTATGAAGAGGGATTTTTAGCAGACTGTTATCTTGTGACCTAGTGTCAATATTGTGTCAAATCTGGAAACCAAGTAACTAGGCGTGTAGAAATTCAGAAGCTTGAAAACAAGTGAAAGAGAGTGCAATTTACGTCAGTCAATAGTAATGCTTATATAGACATCAGCGAGTGACATGTGGTCAGTATATCATCTTAATGAGACATCTCTAAGAAAACAAGGTATAACTTGAATGGAGGAAGATCGCAGTTAAGTTTTGCTCAGAGGACCTTTTATTGAGGCTTCGGGTTATTGTACGAGCCAGAAAATCTTCAGACTCGGGACCTATGGCTTAAACTCCTTCCCGGAGGATTGTCCCTTGAAATTTCCCATCCTAAAAATCCATTAACCCTGGCCGCTACCCTCGAGACTAGAGACAAAGAACATAATATTACTGACTAATCTGACAGACTACAGCGTGCTCATAATGCGTGCATTCGATTTGTATTCAATCTCCGTCGATATGACCACGTGTCTCCTTCATTTCGGGCCTTATCTTCATTTCTGGCCTTATCATGGCTACGCCTAAATGACAGAAGAACTTTATATTCACATGCTCTACTATTCCAAATCCTGCACACATACTTACCAAGTTATTTTTCAACATGTTTTCAAAATGTATCGGCTCATCACAATTTAGGAACAAGATCACAAGACTCTTCTTTACTTTTCATACCACAGCACAGGACATGTCTATACTCTGAATCTTGCACAATATCTCTGACTAGAGCATGGAACTCACTTCCCAGTCAAGTCAGGGACTGTCAATCACTGTCATTATTTAAATCCAAATTAACTGATATACTAAGTTCAACACAATGAAATCATTAACTGCATAACATCTATATATAGGCCTACAGCAATTTGTAAATAATCGTCTAGGATAATCTTGAAGAAGATTTCCGGGCTGTAGACCGTGGTCTCGAGGCTTGAAGTTCCCAAGACAACCCTTGAGGATGCCAGACGCAGTCTCTGGCGAAACGTCGGGGAACTTCAAGCCTCGAGACCACGGCCTACAGCCCGGAAATCTTCTTCAAGATCATCATAGCAACTCCGGCCGTGAAAGCCTAAGTCAAATTATCTAGGAAGTTTTACTTACTTGTTTTATATTATTCCAATTTTATTATATTCCATGGTTTTGTCAGTATTAGCTAGTAGCATATTAGATCACATCACCATTGTCTTTTATTCAGTCTATATTTTAATAATATCTTAATACTGTAATAAATCTGTAATTTTTGTATAATTTTACTATTCGCTGGTTGAGTGGAAGAGAAGGTCTTATGGCCTTAACTCTGCCAGCTAAAATAAAGCATTATTATTATTATTATTATTATTATATTATTATTATTATTATCATCATCATCATCATCATCACTCCAGGGATTAGGCAATTGCCCGTTCCGACTTCATAATGCATCAGCCCAACGTCTTCTAGGTCTTCCAACATCACGTCTTCCTCGTGCTTGATAATTTCTTGCTAACAATGGATATCTCTCCTTGCCATCCATATGATCAATCCATTTCTGTCTGTAGCCCAAGTTTCACATCCATACAATATTGTGAGAACCGCCATAACATTATACATTTTTATCTTGGTTTCTTTTCTAATTTTATTTTTGAATGTTCTCTGTATTGTTCCACACACCGTCTGAAATTTATTTATTTTGGAGCCAATATCTCTTTCCACATTGTAGCCAACATCACAGCAAAATATTTGAAACTAGACACCTGTTCTATACGTTGATTTTCTAAAATAATTTTGGATCTCACTGGATCTCTTCCTCTGAAAGCCATGGTCTTCGTTTTCCTTACAGAAATATTTAGATCATATAATTTACATATTTCTATTATTATTATTATTATTATTATTATTATTATTATTATTATTATCATCATCATCACTAGACCTTCCGAAAACACATAGAGCTAGTAGCTAATCAGAAAATTCAGAACGACAATTAACCAAAAACTCAGTTTCTTTTGAATTTCCAATATTACGAGTATATTCAAAGAGAAAGAGAATTCTACTGACCTACTTTCATAGATACTTCAAGGATGTTGGATGAATGAGTGTCTTCATAAAAGAAACCGTAGCCTCCGTTGACTTGTAACAGATTTTTTTATGTTCTGTAGGTAGCATTCACACATTCTGTTGAGTAACACTAAAAAATTGGGACTGGAAGTATAAACATCAATAAAAATAAATTACCTACATGTTCACACACAGAAATGGTATTAATAAGCTGCTAGTTTATGCTGATGATGTAGTATTATTCGCCGATAGCGAGGAGATACTATAGGCCAACACGCACACACTACTGAGTAACACTAAGAAATTGGGACTGGAAGTAAATATCAATAAAACTAAATATATGATCACACATAGAAATACATTATATAATGGAAATGGACAGCTAATGAAAAATGAGGGAAAATTTGAGGAAGTGGCTGAATCCAAATACCTAGGAACAATAATCACAAACAGGAATGAGATGCACAAGGAAATTAAACATACGCTCAATTCTGGAAATGCGTGTGATTATGCATTATAGAAACTCTTGACTTCCCAACTCTTTTCAAAAAACGTTAAACTGAAAATATATAAAACTATTATTCTACCAGTTATATTATATGGATGCGAAACATTGACTCTTACTTTAGGGGAGGAAAGGAGATTACGAGTATTTGAGAATAAAGTTCTTAGGAATTGTTTTGGATCAAAGAGAGATGAACAGACAGGTGAATGGAGAAGACTGCATAACAATGAATTACGTCTTTATAGGAAGCCAGATATAATGAGAACAGTTAGGTCTCATAGACTGCGATAAGCAGGACACGTCGCACGAATGAGGAATAGACGTGCATGGAAGGTTCTTGTAGGAAAACCAGAGGGAAAACGCCCAGTTGACAGACCAAGAATGAGGTGTGAGAATAACATTAACTATGATTTGAGGGAAGTAGATTATACAGGGGATGATTGGAAAACATTGGCTCAGGATAGGGATATGTCCGCGCGGCCATGATCCTGGTGGTGCCAGTGAGTTAGTTAGTTAGTTCACACATAGAAATACATTATATAGTGGGAATGAACAGTTAATGACAAATGTAGGAAATTTGAAGAAGTGGCTGAATTCAAATACATAATAACAATAATTACTAACAGGAATGAAATGCAGATATAAATTAAACATAGGCTCAATTCTGTAAATGCATGTTATTACGCAATACAGGGACTCCTGTCATTCCAACCTTTCTCCAAAAAGTTAAACTAAATATATATATATATATATATATATATATATATGGTATGATAAGGAAAATAAATCCCTGGACGGGATTCGAACCCGGATCTCTGAATCTGTACCTCAGCTTGATATCCATTACACCACCAGGCGAATCCAATTCAAACATTTATTTTTCTTATATATGTATTATATTCTCCATTATTACTAGATGTCGCGAGAACTCGGTCTTCACTGCCATTTAGTAGCTGACTATAACAAGTAAGCAAATTAAAGAGAATATTTTTACTTTATAGCAGTGACGCTTTATCGATGTTATAATTAAATGTTTAACATTGAGCAATGCAAGTTTAATATGGTATGATATTATATATATAAAACAGTTATTTTTCTCTGTTTTATTATACGGATGCGAAACATGAACTCTTGCTTTAAGAGCAGAGAAAGTATTACGAGTATTTGAAAATAAAGTTCTTAAGGAAATTTTTGGATCAAAGAAAGTCGCACAGAGAGAGGAATAGAGAAAACTGCATAAAAGTGAGCCACATGATCTTTATGGGAAGCCAGATGTAATAAAAATAGTCAAATATCATAGATCGTGATGGGCAAAATATCTAGCACGTATGGAAAATTATATAGGGGGATAGAAACTCTTCGTAGAAAAAGCAGAAGGAAAGCGCCCAGTACATGGGCCAATAATAAGGTGGGAGAATAACATTAACCATGATTTTAGGTAGGTAAATTCTATAGAAAATAATTGGTAAACATTAGCTCAGGATAGTTATATATGGAGAGCTTATATCCGCGCGGCCATGAACCTACGGGTATATAGTGCCAGGCAGTTAGTTTAGATGGGTAAAATGATATCGTCTATTGTTTTTGACCTACCGTGTTACGATATGTTCTGATTTTTTTTCAGTGCCTGTTTCAGCTGATAAATTATTTTCTTATTTTATTTTTAGCCTGTCAAACTCAAACTCATGGCCAGCCAAAGGACATGACACATGTTTATCACAGAACTCTGTAATAAGTCACCAGAAGCAATGAATTGTATATACAATCACAGTGGATTCTTTACATCATGTGACGCGAAAAATGTTTGTAAGTTCCAATCATACACCATGCGCAAGCGCCAACAAACGCGAACCAGTGTACACTATGGAATCACGGGGTGCAGCCAACATATACACGATATTTAACGAACCTAAAAGCTAACCTAACGCAATTTAAGTACTATAACCTGTGAAAGACTAACCTAAAAGCTAATCTAACGAAATTTAAACACTCTAACCTGTGAAAGAATGCAACGCCAACAAATAAATACTAAATTCTGAAATTCTGTATATGTGTACAGTTAATTATTACATACTTTATGTTAGCAGCACTAGAAGAGCCTTTGTTGTTGTATAGAACATTCGTTAAAATCAATATGGCTGTCACGTCTTCATGGTACGTATGTAGACTAATAAAATATTACTTTATTGTAACGGACTGTGAACTGCACGTACGGCTTACTGCCCGTGCGACCCATATTTGCAAATAACATTATATATATGTTACTCTTAGTCTAATAAAGTCTATTACTACTACTACTAACAAAACTCATTGTTTAAAACCGTTGAGGTGGATAGTCATAAAATAAAATTAAAATATGTACCTTCTTAGGTCAATGCCGTCGTCCTCAACTTATAAAAATATATGTATGCTTTCTTTTCCTGAAGGCCTTTAAGAGTACCTATACGGACATCTCAACAAATGCAGTGATGAAATATACCTGCTAATGATGGAATAGATATGCTGAAAGGCCTTAAAAGAAAAGAAAGTGCACACATCTTTTTACACGTTAAGGACGACGGCACTGACTTAAGAAGGTACATATTTTAATTTTATTTTATAATTTTATTCTACGTATGTAGTAAAATATTGAAAAATATATTGAAATAATCGTTACAAATAATATAAAAATCATTGCAAATGGCGGGAAATAATTTGAAAAATAAAACCGTAAGAATAAAATTTGTCAGGAGTTTATGAAGGAATTAAAAAAAAGTTTTGAAAAATTGAACAAGTCAACCATTTTAAACTATGTGTAATTATTATAATATTTATAAAGGTTTCGGTCGGCCTCAAATTTCTAAAAAAGTTTTATGGATTATGAAATCTCTTATTTTAGAAATGAAGATCTGTTTAACAAACTTAATAAATTTAATTATATATGTGGCACAATTAAAAGAATATTTAAAAACACAAGAATGGAAACAAAACTAAAATTTTATAAAACAGTGGCAGTCCCCCTTACTATTGTATGACAGTGAATTTTGGGTTTTAACTAAAATACAAGAAAATATCATAGAAGCAGCTGAAATGAGATTTCTGAGAAGTGTGGCTGGCTGCAAACTTCTAGATAAAAGAAGAAGTGAAGATATTAGAAATGAGCTAAATATTTTTAAACTTTTAGATAAAATAAAAGAATCTAGAAAAAACTGGAAAGGACATGTTCAAAGAATGAAAGATGATCGAATTCCAAAAATTATACTTAATTACAAATCAAGAGGAGACAGGAATATTGGTAGACCGAAAAAGACATGGATTCAACTTTTTGGATGAGAATCTATGAGACCGGAACTTGCCACGTGAGCTTAATCCGTTATTGTTGTTGATGATGATGATTTAAAAAATCGCGTCACAGGTTGTAAAGAATAACTAAACACTCAACTGACATCCCTGAGGAACCTGTGAAAGTGTAATGATACTATTATTCTTTTCCTCTCTGTATTGATTATTTGTGAATGTACATTATTTTATTTGGATAACCTGCTCTGTGTTTATTGGTACACTTAAACAGATTGATATTTCCCCACGGAAATATAAAATCTGAATTGTGGTATCACTGTTGAAAATGTAACAAAACTCTTGGGAAACTGTAAAGCAATATATGCAGAATATTCTTTTCGTTTGCTTAGCGTTGCGTGTGTATAGCACATTATTTTTATTCTTATCAAGTTGGCATGAATTGATTTTCAGTGGCTACATACAAGTTGACTGTCACCAAAGTAATTTGTTTATGCTTGAAACCAACTAACAAATTCAGTGTCGGTATTGTACCCGAGACTCAAATCTGGAAATGCGTGCTATTGTGCATTACAGAGACTCTTGACGTCCCAACTCTTTTCAAAATGTTAAACTGAAATATAAAACTGTTATTCTGCCAGTTATATTGTATGGATGCGAAATGTGGACTTTTACTTTAAGGGAGGAAAGGAGATTACGAGTATTTGGGAATAAAGTTCTTAGGAAAATCGGCCGCGGTGGACTAGTGATTATGCTCCTTGCCTCTGGTTCCGAGGGTCGCCGGTTCAAACCCGGCCGGGGTCGATGGATTTTTTAGGACGGAAAAATCCAAGGAGCAAGTCCTCCGGGAGGGACTTTAAGCCGTGGGTCCCGAGTCTGAAGATTTTCAGGCTCGTAAAAAATCCTTAAGCCTGAATGAATAGACCTCTAAGCAAAAGTTAACGAATTTTCCCGTCCTAGTACTACCTTGGTTTCCTAGATGTCAGTATCAGGTGGAACGCTGACCGCGGACCACTCAAAAATGACATCTGTACGAAAACAAGTGTAACTAAATTAGTATGGTTCAAATTCTTCCCTGTAGGGGAGAGCGCCTAAATCTCTGTAAAGGGAAAACATAGGCTTACAATACAAAAATAGGAACATTTTTGGACCAAAGAGAGATGAATAGACTGGTGAATGGAGATGGCTGCGTAACAGTGAACTACATGGAATTTATAGGTAGCCAGATATAATAACAATTACGTCTCGTAGGCTGCGCTGGGCAGGACATGTGGGACGAATGGGGAATAAAAGACGTGCATGGAAGCTTCTTGTAGGAAAACCAGAGGGAAAACGCCCAGTTGATAGACGAAGAATGAGGTGGGAGAATAACATTAACTAAGATTTGAGGGAAATAGATTATACAGGGAATGACTGGAAAGCATTAGTTCAGGATAGGGATGTATGGAGAGCTTATATACACGAGGCAATGAACCTACGGGTTCGATTGTGCCAGTGAGCTTGTTATTTAGTATCGTACCCGAGACTAATGATTGCGCAGACATACGGTTTTCGTTTATCACTGTCCTGAGCTAATCTACATTAATAATATTAATGGTAAAACTCCATTGAGATAGTCCTATAACCTACCTCAGTGGCTCTATCGAACCCTTAGGTTCAAGGCCGCTCAGACATAAGCTCTCCATAAATCCGTATCCTGAGCTAATGTTATCAATCATCTCCTGTATAATCTATTTCCCTCAAATCATTGTTAATGTTATTGTGACACTATATATAATGATCTAAACTATGACTTGTCGCAGAGTCTGCAGCGTGTTCATAATGCTTGCGTTCGATTCATTTTCAATATCCGCCGTTATGACCATATTTCCGAACACTTTAATAACCCCTCTTGGCTCCGTCTTACTGACAGACGTAAATTGCACTCTCTTTCACTACTTTTCAAGCTTCTGAATTCCTACATTCCTACTTACCTGGCGTCCAGATTTGAGAAGTTATCCTCTTACCACAATATTGACACTAGGTCACAAGATAGCAGTCTGCTAACAATTCCTCTTCATAGCACTTCCTCCTATTCTACTTCCTTCACAGTAGCCTCTGCCCGCTCCTGGAATCTCCTTCCTCAAGATATCAGGGGTTGCCGCACACTTGGCACCTTTAAGTCACGCTTATACAGTTACCTGTTGTCTAATAATTAATTTATCTTTATTTATTTAAATTTATACTATGTCATTAATCTTTTCCTCGTTTTTTATATATCTTGTACGTATTATGTATTTAATTCGTTAAATTTAGAGTAAATCAAAATACATTATAAATATTAATTGTATTGTATTCATAACATATCGTAATTTAGATGTAAGACTATTTTTTTTTTGTATTCTTTTTAACCTGGTTGAGTGGTAGACAAGGCCTTAAGGCCTTAACTCTGTCAGGTAAAATAAAGCTATTATTATTATTATTATTGTTCTCCCACCTCATTCTTGGTCTACCAACTAGGCGTTTTCCATCTGGTATTCCTGCAAGAAATTTCCATGCCACTTTTTCATTCCCCATTCGTGCCACAAGTCCTGCTCGTCGCAGTGTATTCACAGCCCATCTGGTCACAAATTTAAGATTTTAATATAAAATTGTAATATAATTACCTTATAATTAATATAAAATGGGGCACACCGTAGCGTGGTGGTTAAGGCACTGCGCTCCAAGCCGAAAGGTCAAGGGTTCGAGTCCCGGTGTGGTCAGGATTTTTTAACTGACCCAAACCTTCTGGCGGCACTATGGCCCTGGGGTCGACTCAGCCTCTAATGGAAATGAGTACCTGACACGTGTTCACGCAGGGCTGACAACCCGGCTGACATCAAGTGCCAGTTGTCCAGCAAAAGTGGGAGTCTTAACCTCCTACTACCCCAAGGGCCTCCTGAGGCCTGTAGTGGGATCACTTTACTTTACTTATTAATTCTCTATAGACTTTTCGGAACTAGTTCCATCATCAGAAGAAGGAGCAAGAGATAGCTCTATATCTACTAACGCTGAATGCAATAGTATATAGGCCTATCTCCTGCTCTTTCTGTTCATGATGAGATTTCTTATTCTTCTTCTAATGGCGCTACAGCCAATAGCGGACCCGGGTTTTCTTGATGCTAGACCTCCAATCTTTTCTTTCCAATGCTCTCTGTTGCCAGTTCCTACAGTTAAGCATTTGATAACAAACTTTCTTCACTGAGTCCATCCATCTTTTTTTAGGTTTCCTTACTGGGTGCTTCCCGACTATTACATTCAGGATTAGTAGATTTAGACATATTTCTTGCTCCGTTGCTGATGTAATAATATTAGGAGGTAGCCAGGGAACCCTAAGGGCCAACATACATTCTCTATTGAGTAACACTAACAAATTCGGACTTGAAGTAAACAACAGTAAAACAATATATGGTCACACTAAGGAATATAGTAAAAGTAAAGTAAAGTAATCCCACTACAGGCCTCGGGAGGCCCTTGGTTTAGTAGGAGGTTAAAGCTCCCACTTTTTCTAGACAATCGGCACTTGATGTCAGCCGGGTTGTAAGCCCTGCGTGACGGCCGCCTTTACCCCCCGAACAAGCGTCTGGTACTCATTTTCGTTAGAGGCTGAGTCGACATCAGGGCCATAGTACCGCCAGAATGTTTTGGTCAGTTTAAAAATCCCGACCTCGCCGGGACTTGAACCCTCGACCTTCCAACTTGTAACGAAGTGCCTTAACCACTACGGCGTACCCCCCAGGAATATAGTATATAATTGAAATAGGCAGTTAATGACAAATAAGGGACATTTTGAAGAAGTGGCTCCCACCTCATTCTTGGTCTATCAACTGGGTGTTTTCCCTCTGGCTTTACTACAAGAAGCTTCCATGCAAGTCTTTCATTCCCCATACGTGCAACATGTCTTGCCCATCGCAGTCTATGGGACTTAACTGTTCTTATTATATCTGGCTTCGTATAAAGACTATGTAGTTCATTATTATGTTGTAGTCTTCTTCATTCACCTGTCTGTTCATCTGTCTTTGGTCCAAAAATTTTCCTAAGTACTTTATTCTCGAATACTTGTAATCTCCTTTCCTCCCTTAAAGTAAGAGTCCACGTTTCGCACCCATATAATATAACTAGTAGAATAACAATTTTGTTTATTTTCAGTTTAACATTTTTTGAAAGGAGTTGGAACATCAAGAGTCTGCAATGCATAATAGCACGCATTTCCAGAATTGAGCTGATGTTTAATTTCTTTGTGCATCTCATTCCTATTTGTGATTATTTATTCTTCCTAGGTATTTGAATTCAGCCACTTCCTCAAAATTTCCCTCATTTGTCATTAGCTGTCCATTTCCATTATATATTGTATTTAAAATATAAACTAATAATCTGTAATGTTGATTATAATATACAGTTTGATGTGTTTCATTATTTCTCCACTAGGGTGCATTCTTATAATATTGCGACCCTGTTCGACAATAAATAATATGATCAAGTTGCAGTGAAATTACAAAACCTCACATATCTGATTTGTTTTAAAATACCGGTAACTATATTTAAATAATGACTTTTGAGTAAACAGCTTAATTTTATTCGTTAAATAGTCCTAACAAATGCCTTACATATGAAACATATGTAAAAGTGTTATTCTCCCAGTTACATTATATGGATGCGAAACATGGACTCTTACTTTGATGGATAGCTACTTCACGTCTTATAGTGTGATCGCTATTACCTTTGCCGTTATATTTCTTTTAAAGAATAAAAAATTCCTGACTTTTTAAAGCTCATCACCGCGATCTCATTTTCCATTCTCTGTGCTGAATTTTCCGACGTTAATTTACTTATCAGGTATCACCTTAATTGATATAAATGTTCTCTCACTTTCTTCACTCAATCACATCAACCCAATATTACATTTAATATTGTTAAACCTTCATAGTTTGTTTTGCCTAATCTTGAAGGTATTCATATTTCATTATCCAGTGAAAAACTGATTTATCTTTTTTCTTGTTTTTAAACCAACCACTGCATAATCCCACGTTTCTGATAAAATCTCAATATTCATCCATCCATAGTAATTCTGCTCGAAGGCAGGTCCTTCACTGCAATCATAGCATTTTCATGCTATGCTTGCAGCTTTACTAGGGAATTGTAGGTGTGGTAGCTTCCCACACCGATGAAACATGATGATGATGTTAATGATAATGATGATAATGATAAGGATGATGATGGTGATGGCTATATGATTTCGGGACCGTTTGGGCCTTAACGTTTTCCTGACATTTGTCTTACAGGTGAGGAAAAACCCCGATAAAAACCTCACCCAGAAAAACTGCCCCCCCCCACCGTGGATCGAACCCGGGCCCGCTGCGTAGCAAGGCAGCACGCTACCTCGAGACGACAGCAGTGGACAAATCTTAATATAAGTATGAGAATAATATATCATTGAAGATACTATCAATCTGAAAGAAGTTTTGACTGATAATGGTTTCATTTACATAGATATTCGGAAATTCCCATTACAAACTTCTGGAACTTGTAGAGGACGTGAGTAGATAACGCCTTGAGCAAGAACCGTTGGCCGGAAACGTGCCGTTTTAGTGCTGCAGGTACAAGTTCGCATTAAACAATTAAATCTCCTGCGATTGTCGGGGGTAAATCGATAGTAATTTAATGATTTTTGACTCAATGAATTACATTTATAATCAAACCAACATTAATTGGTTTCGTGATAATCTACACTGTCAAAGGAAAACAGAGAAAATTCTTATCACTATAATAATAATAATAATAATAATAATAATAATAATAATAATAATAATCATCATCATCAACAACGAGGATTAGGCCCAATGGCCTGTTCCGATCTCATTATAGGTCGAATTGGTCCTTCCATCTCTTCAATGGTCTTCCCAACGTTCTTCTCCCTTTTGGTTTGTAATTATACGTTCTTCTTGGTATGCGCTGTTCATTTATTCGTAATACGTGCTGAAGATAAGCATTTTGGTAATATGTTATTCTTTCACAGAGATTAAATATATTAAGTTATGTTCTTATATCTTCGTTTTTCATTTTATCGGTCCTTTGGTATCCTGCTATTGCTCTCAACATCTTCATTTCAGCAGCCTCTATTTGTTTATAATAATAATAATAATAATAATAATAATAATAATAATAATAATAATAATAATACTGTAATTTACATTAGGAATATTCCACAATACAGCGTTTCTCCTTCAACCCAAAGTGATTTGTCGCCAGAGGTTCAATAGAGCATCTTCTTCCCTCAAATCTCTAAAACATCCATAGTTCTCCTATAATAATAATAATAATAATAATAATAATAATAATAATAATAATAATAATAATAATAATAATAATAATAATAATAATAATAATAATTTGATTATAAATATTCCACAATACAGTGTTTCTCCTTCAACCTAAAGTGATTTGTTGCCAGAAGTTTCTGTTTAAATCATCCTCTTCCCTCAATATCTAGCTTCCATACTTCTTCTTACTCCCACTATCCAACCTTCTCTAGGTCTGCCTCTTCCACTTCTTTCCATTAGCTTTCCAATTGAGCATCTTCTGTGGTATTCTATCTTCTTCCATTCTTATGAGGTGTTCATACCATTTCAAATGTTTTTTGTCAATTTTTTTCTAATTAGTTTTAATAATAATAATAATAATAATAATAATAATAATAACTTTATTTTACCTGACAGAGTTAAGGCCTTAACTACCACTCAACCAAGGTAGAAAAAGAGTCCAAAAATAAGTCTTACATCTGAATTACAATAAACATAATATGATTACATGGTATATGTGCAATACAGTTATTATTTACAATATAGTTTGTTTTACTCTAGATTTAAAGAATGTAATATAAAATATACAAGGTAGAAAAAAGAAAAATGCTAGAAATAAGATATAATAAGTTTAGTTCTAGAGAAAAAATAATTGTTTAATAACAAGTAATTGTATAACCGAAACTTAAAAGTGTTAAGTGTGTGGGAACCTCTGATATCTTGACGGAGGTAATTCCAGAAGCGGGCAGAGATTACTGTAAAAAGAGTAGAATAAGATGCAGTGCTGTGGAGAGGGATTGTTGGCAGACTGTTATCTTGTGACCTAGTGTTAACATTGTAGTGAGAAGATAACTTCTCAATTCATACTCTGGGATGTCTGGAATTTAGATTAAGTTTCCGTTTATGTACTCTACTGATGCTTCTTTCTCATTTATCACCCATCATAATATCATCGACGTAACCCACTTTCCAAGTGCCCCTACCTCAAAAGTGGGTTATAATTTCGCCAGTGCCAGGAGAGAATGTCATAAATGTCGAAAGATAATCTGATTGCATTGGTCCAAATTATTATTATTATTATTATTATTATTATTATTATTATTATTATTATTATTATTATTATTATTATTATTATTATTATTCACTTCACGGGCTAGGCAAAATGCCTGTTCCGCCTCACAGTTGTTCTGGGCATCTTTTCACTGACCTTCCTACATTCCTTGAACCCCTTGGCTTGTAGTTAAATGCTACTTTTGGTAATCTTGTTACGTTCATTCGTTCTACATGTCTAAATCATTTTTCTCTATATCCTTTGATTTTATCATTTAATGGATATATATTTATCTCTGTTCTTATATCTTCATTCTTGTGCAGCCTTTTGTTCTTATTTAAATAATCAATTGATTTGGCTTTTACTTTGATGAAAATCCACGATGTATTTAATGAATAAAACTATCAAAGTTTTATACCTTTTCTTAAAAATTTAAGATATTTAACATTCGTAACAGCTGTTGCAAAACACTGTATCCTCTTCAGACGAATGCCATAAATACAAATAAATGCACCGTGTTCCAAAATGATGGACGAGGTTTTAATTAGTTGGTATAGCTTTACAAACAAAATTGGATGCGTAATTGTTTGCTATAATGAAAGAAAAACTGTGAAAGTTTCTTATCCTGTATGCAGTAATTTGTTTCTAGTCATTATTACGCCGTCAGCGTTAAATTTGTGAAAATGGCGGTTCCTGAACAGAAGACATTCTGTGTGTAGCAATTTGGGAGGTCTGGTTCCATTGTTGTAGTGCAGCGAGCATTCCGACGGCAATTTGGAATTGATCCTCCGACAGATAAAATTATCCGTCGATGGTATAAACAGTTACAAACAACTAGATATATTTGTAAAAGGAGGAGTCCAGGACGCCCACGAACACCAAATGACGCGACGGTACGGATAACATGATTCATTATGGAGCCGGAACAGGCTAACAAAAAGCCTAAACAGTGACGAAGAAGATTATTATTATTTGTATTATTATTATTTCCGCCCGGCTTTAAATCTTTAAGTTTTTAGCATTGTTATGTGTTTTTGTAACGAATAGGGAGCTGGCCTGATGCATCAACCCCCCAACCTGGAGGACCAGGCGATTTTTGGACAAGTTTTCTTCCTCTACCCTTTATCAAACCAATGACGAACTGCAAGGCAGCAGTATCTATACCTTAGATAAGGGGCCCTCACAGGGTACTACTGTCCACCTGGAAGAAGAAGGAAAGGAAGACCTCGAAACTCGTGAATGCAAGAAATAAGAACTGGAAAGAGAACAAGAGGACTGGAGGGCATGGAGTGGATGAACAGAGACGAGTGGAGAAAGAAAACAAAAATTTAGGCACAAAAATATGTGTAAACATTAAAAATCGATATACAAATAAATCATCATCATCTTCTTGTTCTTCAAGGTATGGGCCTGTTGGCCCGTTCCGCTCCCTCGTGCATTATATGCTGCAGGTGTAGGTCGTGTTTCCAACGACGTTTTGGTCTTCCTACATTTCTTCGGCCTAGAGGCCTATTATGAAGCAGCTGTTTTAATAAACGATTATTTGGCATTCTTTGTATCTGCTCAAACCATACAAATAAATAAAAAGTATTATGATTATTATTATTATTATTATTATTATTATTATTATTATTATTATTATTATTATTATTATTATTATTATTATTATTATTATTATTATTATTTTAATTGTTTAATTAGATAAGTAAAATAAGATGAATTTTGTTCCGTGATTTCTATTCGCTTATTGTTCGTTCGAGGTTTCGTTCTACAACATGTTTAATTATGGTTATGAGATTGCACTACACTATAATTCAACCCAGGAAGTTACTACAGACCTTATGGGCTACGCCAGTGTCCCCCATGTACAGAGGGTAGAAATTGCAAACTTATAATAACGGTTTTTTTTTGTTAAGGAGGATGGAGGGGAAAAGTTAGCAGTACCTTTTTCCAAATATATATACTAAGCATTTATAAAACATAGTTTTACTTTTAGGGCTTGCAAACTATTTTTGTAGTAAATATGAGAGACGACACTTTCACATAGGATAGTACAGGTCCGCAAGAGCTCAGTGACAAGTGGTAACTGCTTTTTCTTTAAGAGGGGATAAATGGTATAATTAGGAGAAATTTTGGAAAACAAATGAGGAAAGAAATCCAATTGAGATTTCATAATGCCATAGCCAAGCCTGCTCTACAATACGGAAGTGAATGCTGGACACTTCGAGCAAAAGATAAATCCCGCATTAATAGTTCACAAATGAGATTCCACCGATCACTAACTGGAGTAACATTAAGGGATAGAATGAAAAGTGATGAGATAAGGATGCAGTGGAATAGTAGGGAAATGGTTTGAACATATACAAAATTATCAGATTGAATGGTTCCAACACGTCCAGAGAATGTCAAATTCCCGTTTACCAAAGATGATTTACCACCTCAACCCTAAAGGCAAAAGAGACCTCGGAAGACCCTTCAACCGATGGAAAGATCAGTTTTTGTAGTCGCAGAACGGGCATCATCACCCAATACTGCATTCGGAAGAAGAAGAAGAAGAAGAAGACTTGGACGGCTACAACTTACAACTATGTACCTGATGTGTTGCGATCTTCAGTTCTGTATAAGGATTTATCTTAATAAAATACTGTTAAAATGGCAACCCAGTTCCCTATTCCAAACACACAGTAACTTCCTGGGTTGAATGTGAGTGTAGTAGGAAGATTAATATGAAGGATTAATACATTTAATTATCTTTATTATTTAAAATTGTACATGTGTATAGCTATCTTTTAAAATGTCACATGTGCACATGTAAAAGAGCGTAAAATGTTATCGTGGGATACAGTCCTGTGTCAGAGTGACAAATTTCATATCCATTAATCTCGCCTCAAGAGCCGCTAATAATAATTACCTGCTTTGACCTTGACAAATGTGTTCCATTAATCTGAGTTTTCTAACAACTATTAACAATAAGCTATTCTCATGACCTCTTGTTTCGCAATATTCCGTCACGCTGGAACTGCTTCATCTAAGAAAATTTCTCAGAAAATATAATTATTGGCCCTTATTTGCGGAATATATATTTCATTTGTTTATCCTTTAGTTAGCAAACATTAATTTTTCGTGACAGTTACTTAAATTTTTCGGATGTTTTTAAATTTTGTTTTATTTTATTTTTATTTCGGGTTATGGGTAAAACCGTCACTTCTAATGATCGGATTCCGCTGATTTTTTTACAATACTTTCCTCGTTTTATTTTAATGATATTTGCTGCGTTTTGTTGCGAAAACTAGAACATTGCGGCCGCTAAAACGATTCTTAATGGTCCGATTTTACTCGTTAACGAAGTCAACCTTAATTTTGTTAATTGATTGCTATATGTCGAGTTTGGTTCCCAAAAAAGATTGGGACGCTAGAATGTTAGTCCATTCATAGTAATTCTGCCCGAGGGCAGGTCTTTCACTGCAATCATAGCATTTTCATGCTATGCTTTGCAGCTTTATTAGGAAATTGTAGGTGTGGTAGCTTCCCGTTGCTTTCCACACCGATGAAGGATGAAGGATGATGATGATAATGATGGCCATATGATTTCGGGGACCGTTTGGGCCTTAACGATTTCCTGAAATTTGTCTTATAGGTGAGGAAAACCGCCGATAAAAACCTCGCCCAGAAAAACTGTCCCGACCGGGTATCGAACCCGCTACCTCGAGACCACAGCGGTGGACAGAATGTTGATGTAAAGTAAAGTGATCCCACAACAGACCCGGAGGCCCTTGGGGTAGTAGGAGGTTAAGGCTCCCACTTTTTCTAGATAATCGACACTTGATGTTAGCCGGGTTGTCAGCCCTGCGTGACGGCCGCCTTTACCCCCAGAACAAGCGTCTGGTACTCATTTCCGTTAGAGGCTGAGTCGACCCCAGGGCCATAGTGCCGCCAGAGGGTTTGGGTCAGTTTATAAATCCTGACCTCAACGGGACTTGAACCCTCGACCCTCCGGCTTGTAGCTCAGTGCCTTAACCACTACGCTACGGCGTGCCCCCGAATGTTAATGTATGTATATATATATATATATATATATCCATCCATAGTAATTCTGCCCGAAGGCAGGTCCTTCACTGTAATCATAGCATTTTCATGCCATGCTTGCAGCTTTACTAGGGAATTGTGTAGATGTGGTAGCTTCCCGTTGCTTTCCACACCGGGTGAAGGATGATGATGATAATGATAATGGTAAGGATGATAATGATAATGATGATGACCATATGATTTCGGGGACCGTTTGGGCCTTAAAGTTTTCCCGACATTTGTCTTACAGGTGAGGAAAAACCCCGATAAAAACCTCACCCAGAAAAACTGCCCCGACCGGGGATCGAACCCGGGCCCGCTGCGTGACAAGGCAGCACGCTACCTCGAGACCACAGCGATGGACTCTATATATATATATATATATATATATATATATAATATGAAAAGAAAAATTAATGCATGATTCGGGATTTGAACCCGAGTCTCTAAACTATATAAAGTAAAGTGATCCCACAACAGGGCCGGAGGCCCTTGGGGTAGTAGGAGGTTAAGGCTGCCACTTTTTCTAGACAATCGGCACTTTACGTCAGCCGGGTTGTCAGCCCTGCGTGACGGCCGCCTTTACCCCCAGAACAAGCGTCTAGAGGCTGAGTCGACCCCAGGGCCATATTGCCGCCAGAGGGTTTGGGTCAGTTTAAAAATCCTGATCCCAACGGGACTTGAACCCTCGGCCTTCCGGCTTGTAGCTCAGTGCCTTAACCACTACGCTACGGCGTGCCCCCTCTAAACTATATATATATATATATATATATTTTATCAAATCATAACTAGCTACCAAAAATAATAAAAGATAATAAAATTAATGCTGATCTTTCTTAATGAGAAATTATTTGACCTACGTCACGTAATCCTCCTAATAGAGAATAGTTAGAATTAGAAAATCGTCCAGTATTCATTACTATATACAGTAAATCCCTTAAACAATAGTTACTTACTCTTGCTGTTCCCACATTACTAACGAGACAAATCCTTGTTAGAACAGTCATATAATCTGCATAGTCATCTGAATTTATCATCATCAGTAGCATCATCAAGGAATAAACCTTAAGGTCTCAACCTGGTTGAGTGGTAGACAAGGCCTAAAGACCTTAACTCTGTCAAGTAAAATAAAGTTATTATTATTATTATTTGTAGTTGTAGTAGTAGTAGTAGTAGTAGTAGTAGTAGTAGAAATGGATTTTTGGAGGCGATGGACAAGAATTTCAAGAAGAATGAATAAGGTCAGAAACAGCACAATAAGGGAAATTGTGCAAGTTGAAAAAAAACATAGGACCTATTAGGAAAAATAGAAGAAAGACGTTTGAAATTGTATGGGCACCCCATAGGAATGGAAGAAGAGAGAATACCAAAGAACATCTTTAATTGGAAAGCTAATGGAAGAAGTGGCAGGCCTAGAGAACGATGGATGAATGGAGTGAATGAAGTATGGAAGCTGGAGATTTTGAGGGAAGAAGATGCTTTAGAACGAACCACTGGCGACAAATCACTTTGGGTTGAAGGAGAAACACTATTGTGGAATATTCCTAAATAAAAAAATATTATTTTATTATTATTATTATTATTATTATTATTCATCCGGTATTATGGCAGCTGCCGCCGTCTTCCGGAAACCAAACGCCATTCCTCTCTATCCATCCATTGATCTTCCTCCATTCCTCTGATATTCATAGCTGCTTGTACCCTTTCTATCCAAGTTTTCTTCGGTCTTCCTCTCTTCTTCCTTTCCATTGGGATCCATTCCATAACAATTTTTGGCAATCTTTGCTCTGGCATTCGTTTGACATGACCATACCACTGCAATCTTTTCTTTTCTATAATGTCTATGATGTCCGGCTCCTCTTGTACACCCATAATTTCCCTTATTTCTTTATTTCGTATTCTATCCATTCTAGATTTTCCAGCTGATCTTCTTAAAACATCCATTTCTGTACTTAAAATTCGTTTCATTTCCCTGGTAGGAATTTGCCAGTTATTATTATTATTATTATTATTATTATTATTATTATTATTATTATTATTATTATTATACTTGAATTGGTCTGCCGATCTTTTACTGGGTCTTCCTATATTTCTTCGTCCTAGTGGTTTGTAATAATCAGTTTCGGAATTCTATTCTTATCCATTCTATTGATGTGGTTTATTCATCTCTGTATTGTGCAATTCTATCTAATAGTTTGTATGGTATAAGTTATTTATTATCTTCGTATATTTTCATTTCGTTTTTTGATCTATTATTGTATAGCCAGCCACATTCTTCTTACTTACTTACTTACTCACTGGCACTATCGAACCCGTAGGTTCATGGCCGCACGGACATAAGCTCTCCATACATCCCTATCCTGAGCTAATGCTTTCCAATCATTCCCTGTATAATCTACTTCCCTCAAATCATAGTTAATGTTGTTCTCCCACCTCATTCTTGGTCTACCAACTGGGCGTTTTCCTTCTGGCTTTCCTACAAGAAGCTTCCATGCACGTCTTTCATTCCCCATACGCGCAACATGTCCTGCCCATCGCAGTCTACGGGACTTAACTGTTCTTATTATATCTGGCTTCCTATAAAGACCATGTAGTTCATTGTTATGTAGTCTTCTCCATTCACCTGTCTGTTCATCTCTCTTTGGTCCAAAAATTTTCCTAAGTGCTTTATTCTCAAATACTTGTAATCTCCTTTCCTCCCTTAAAGTAAGAGTCCATGTTTCGCATCCATATAATATAACTGGAAGCCACATTCTTCAGAAACTTAATTTCTGACGTTCCTATTCTTCGTTCCTGATTTTTGGTTAGGACTCAGTTTTCCGATCCATATAACAGTGTTGAAACCGCCATTGTTTTATAAAATGTAGTCATCTGAATTTTGTAATTAATTACATTTCTAAACAGACAGTGTACATCCCGTTGTAAATGCATTCAAGTACAGTTTGTATGGACTCTGGGATTCACTTTGTAAAAAAGTCCATTTCAATTTGTTTTTGTATAAAAGTTACATTACCTTCCGCGATAGCGCGCTTTTCAATATGCACAATGAATATAGAGCTCACATCTGGTATAACAAGTTAGAACAATTCGTAGCTGCACATGGCGTGGAAGCGTAAGAACTTGTTGTACAGGGCAGTTGACAACGCCAAATGTTATAAACAACGGTGTTAAATTTAATTAAATTGGATTTCTCGACACTCAATCCGCCCCAGTTCACAGATTTTTACACAACATCTGTCCCGCATTTGGTTTCACATTCTTTCTTCTTTCCAGAGAGCGCAAAGTAAATCCAATTCTGCAGAAGCCTTAGATAAAAGCCATTGCAAGATGCCACTGCCAAATATTACTGAATTTAAATATTTTTTGTAGAATATTACTGTGGGAAATTCAAATATTAAAATAATGAAATGTCTTTGCAGGTGCCATGGTGGAATTCATTTATTTAGCCATGTGGCCTTCTCTTCAACTTACCAGGACAACCATGTTACATTTAAATAAAAAATACAATAATAGTATATACTGAAGAATTAACTATCTGTCAAACTGAACAATAATGAAAACAATGTCTAATAATACAATAAAATTAAATACAATTAAAACTAAATTAATGAAAGAATGTATACATAAAAGAATAACAGCTCCAATCTACTATACATAAAAAGAAATGAAAAAAATACAAAGAGAGTAATAAACTGTAATGAATTAATCTATCGCTTATATATAAGGCATTAGGTAAATATATTGACAAATCTTAATACTATTTTTATTACATAATGAAAAAAACAAATTAATTGATTAAAATAGTAATATTAGTGAGAAGTTTCTGTTAATAATAATTTCATTTTCAATTTGTTTCTGAAAGATAGCAAAGTTTGACAGTCTCTGACATATGGTGGAAGAGAATTCCATGTTCTAGCAAGATAAACTGTAAAATATTTCGAGTAATAGGTAGTGTGATGAGGAGGGATATAAAGGACAATGTGCTGATGGGATCGGGTATCTAATTTATGTGCATCAGAGAGTCTAAGTGAAGCGGTGTGATAAATAGTAAGGTAATGTTGTGTGTATTATTTTATAGAGATGAGATAGGGAATGGATGGTTCTACGATCTTGTAGTTGATGTTTTTTTTAAAAACTGTAGGTCTCTCAGTAGCCGGCTTCCATCTTCAGGAGAAGGGTGTGCGCTCTGACAGGGTTTCTGAAAGACCTACAGTTTTAAAAATATTTTTAGTCTAGTCGAGGGATACTACACCTGACAAGGTATTTATTTATTTTAATATTTTAATGTATGACTATTCACCTCAGCGGAATTTTATTATGAATTTTATTAATATTTATTGTAGGCCCACTAAAACTAATCATCAGGATATGGACCTGTCGGCCCGTTCCTCTACCCTTCTAACATGTAGAACGTCGTCTTTGCAGCTTCTGCTTTGTCTACCTGTATTTATTTTGTTCTGATTTATGTAATATAGCATTTTGTTTTTAGAAATGTGTTTTTCATCCACTCTTAGGAAATTTGTTGGTACTGATCACTTTTATTCCTCTTGATTTTTTCACTGTAGCTTTATATATATATATATATATATATATATATATATATATATACACTAAATAAATGAACACAATATTGTATTTTTTATACAGTCAAAGGGGCTGTGAACGATAGCGTACTTTAAAATACAAGGTAATACATTGGGTATTCTAAATGATGAACAATAGCATTATTTTAAAAAAATCAAAATCACACAAATTACGTTATAAAAAGTTAATTAACATTTTCCAATATTGTTATTTTAACACAGTTCCAGTAATGGATCATATAATATTATAATGATATTGTAAAAAGAAAAAGTAATGTCTGAACCAGGAATCGAACCGTGGACCTCTAATTCTCCAGACTAGTGTGCAGCTCACTACACCATTCTACACCTAGTACGAACATTAACAATTCTTTCCACATATACATCGTTTACTACTTCTAAAAGTGGTGGTGTAAAATTCTCAAATGTAGATACATCTAAAGGAAGTCGGCCGTTGGCGATGATAGTGACATCTACCTGGCAGCGGACGAAACGAGAATTATAGATTTGTATATCTGGAAATAATTGTTAATGTTTGTGCCAGGTCTAGAATGGTGTAGTGGGCTGCACACTAGTCTGGAGAACTAGAGGTCCACGGTTCGATTCCTGGTTCAGACATTATTTTTTTCTTTTCACAGTATCCATAAAATATAAAAAGTTAGTAATTACATCAAGAATATATATTTATATATCAATTAATCAAATCTCAACCTTGGGACTGGGTGTGTGTAGTGTCCAAGTTGTACCCATTGGGTTTAATTACTGTAAAAATATATATATATATCAATTAATTTAAAAAACCTCAAAATGTCTTACAATTGAATGAGTATTTAATGTAAACATAACCTAGAAATCATCGTATATGGCTGCATCGATCAATATACAGGGTGTTTCAGAATATGTATTAAAGACATCTAGAGTTTGTAGAGGGGGCTTAGTAGATAAAGTTTTGACGAGGAACCCATGTTCGAAAACGTATAATTTCGAAGTAAAATAGGTTTGTACATCGAAACAAAATGGGCTGATATCGTGTGTCTTGTGTTTCTGAATAAGTATTGCAGACTTCTAGGGGTTGTACTACAAGTGCGGTTCCACGTTGGGGCCATGTAGTTCGTTGCACAAAGTGTACCTGCGACGAATGCTTTCATACACACGCCCCACAAGACCTGGTGTATGCTCAATAATTTCTGCTGCCCCCAGAATTCGTTCAAGATCTTCCTCCGACTCGACAGGTGTAGTACAACCCCTATAAGAATGTAATACTTATTCTGAAACATAAGACACACGATATCAGCCCATTGTGTTTCCATCTCAAACTTAGGCCTATTTTACATCGAAATGGTACATTTCCGGACATGGGTTCCTGATCAAAACTTCATCTAATACGTTCCCTCTACAATCGTAGATCTCTATAATTCTTATTCTGAAACTCCTGTATGTACTCTCTTATGCCTATTCACATAGAGGAAAAGAATAGCCAATCAATCAAAAATGCACTAACACAAAAATAAAGATATATCGTAAAAAATTTATTTTAAATTATTTAACTTGCACAAAAATCTCTGCTAACATTTTTAACAAGACTATTTTCTGTAAACTTGACTGAAATATCTGCACTTCCTGCTTTGAGCGTCTCGCCATGCATGCTTCTCATCGGCCAACTACAAATGCTCACGATGGACGATAAACCGAAATACCTACGAAATTTAAAACAATAACATCGATTCCGATTGAGGGTATTTCCACTTTTCAGCGGTTGCCCTTTTACCAGCCGGCTGCTGGCCCTTCACATCCACATGTGTCAATCACAGAGGTAGATGATCAACAGCCAGTGTAGGGGTGACATGTGGTTAGCATGTCGAGTCCCCCAGCCGTTATAACTGGTTCCTCAACCTGGAGCCGCTACTTATTGTAGCTACCCAATTGCCTCACGATGCTGGGTGGGCACCGGTCCCATACTGGCCGAAATACCACGAGAAAATTTCTTCCCCCATGGAGACTCGAACCAGCGCAAGTCCCGTAGTTCTGCGCCAAGGCTTCCTACCTTAACCGCTCGGCTACGGCACGGGAACACACAATAACACCGAGAAACAAAAAATAAACTTTTTTTTGTCCCAGAAAGAAAAATATGTGATTATGACAGTATTTTTTCTCCTGAATTCAAATATGATATCGGGTTTTCTCCATCACGCAAGGTTTCTGAGAGATTCCATCCTTTTAGCCGGGAACCAAGCATTTCAGACTGGTTTTTGGATAACTTTAAATCTCGTATGTGATCGTTAAGTTCTTCTTGTGTCAATAAATGAGGCTCAGATGAACAGCTTTGTTCAAACGTTGTATCACCAAAATCTGTTTCTTCTTCTCCCTTACTTCCATCAGAATCTGAGCTCTCTTCATCTAATGCCACGTGTTCTGGAGGCTTTGGTATGGGCAATTATTCGCAGTGTGGAACTGGTCTCATTGCAGATTGCAAGTCAGGGTACACCACTGTATGCTTTGATTTTGACGTAATCTCTTTAATGTTTGTTAAGCACAAAATAATTATTTAAATCCATTAATTGAAATTGAAATAAAAAAAACTGTGGGTGATGGAGAAATTCCTAATACATATTTGAAAACACGATAAAAAACTGCATTAAATACAACTATTGGTAGGCCCTACTCATGAGACAAACATCATGTTGATCAGTGTTATTAATAAAATCTGGGTAAATCAAGTACGTTTGTACACTTGTAAGTTGACGACATGCAAATGTGTGTTTTATTAATGTCTGTATCTAGAAAGTAGATTAGAGTGAGTTTGTGTTTTGATAGCAGTTTAAAAGAACACATAGCCTACCTTTAAAGGAAAATTAGGACTACATTAATTGTGTCGAGAAGAGCTCACGCATAAAGCATCTTAGAGGATACGACAGGAATGTCTCAAAGGGCAATTTAACTTTAATAAAGTTGAGTTTGTAATACTGAAAATAAGGAGAAAGATGAGTACGGTATCGCTTTCTCTCATCTTTCATTTATAAACTTCAAATTCTCTACTATCGTTACATTTCAATTAAAATGGAGAATTCTGATATATTTTCGTATTTATTCAGTATTTCCATTTACGTTCCATTCTTACTTCAAATATAACGAACTATAATTATATGAACCTCCCTGGAAATCTAGTTTCTTTATTTGTACAAGTATATTTTGCTTTAATGTTTCTTTTTGACTCGTTTTTATCATGACCAGTGTTCGGCAAGTGGTCGAAATTCGACCATAAATAACACGTCACTTTATATTATAATAGACATTTTTAGTTTTAAATTCCATTAAACCATAATCATAAAAATACAGGGTATATACTTATGTTGAAGTGTAACTGATGATGGAGGTGATATTATTCTAAATTATCATCCATTGCCGTGTAGATTTTAGGTAGCTACAATAAGTAGCGGCTGCACGTTGAAAAAAACCAGCTATAACGGCTGGTGGACCCGACATGTTGACCACATGTCACCCCTACACTGGCAGGACGATCGTCTGTCTCTATGATTAACACGTGCACATGCATTGCTTCAATATAGTTTAAATGGTAGCTTTAGCACTGGATTTTACTGCATTGCAGTTAAAAACGGCAGATCTTTTTTTGGACATGGCCTTTGTACATCACGTGCTTCTGTGTAAGAAATTTAACTGTTGCACCAAGGAGATTTTCCATAAACACTGCCTTGCAGTTAAAAGCGGCGGAACTAACTCAATTTTTTTAATTGGAAACACTAAAGCTCGTCAATAGCTACTAAATAAACAAAATAGAATCGGTGACAAACAGAGGAGAAAATGGTATTTAACTGTTTTGTTTTAGCTAATTTATATAGGCTATAAATCAGTTATGACAAGAATATAATTTTAAAAGATCAAAAAAACGAAAATAATGGCATTTCGGGGAAGTGAACATATAGGATCAAAAATAATAATAGACAACAAACCTCTGGAACAAGTAACAAATTTTAAATATTTGAGTTGTAATTTTACTATAAACACAAAACTGAAAGAGACGTAAATATGAAACTCAATATTTCAAATGATATGCGGAACTATACATAAAACATTAAAGAATAAAACAAGAAGAGATACTAGATTGAAGTTTTATAAAACATTGTCAGTTCCTGCATTACTTTATGGGAGTGAAACTTGGGTAATGACTAAACAATTACAAAGTAGAATACAAAGCGTAGAAATGAACTTCCTTAGAAGAACAGAAGGCCGCACAAGAATGGATCGGTTGAAGAATGAAGATATGAGAACAGAGTTATATATATATATATATATATATATATATATATATATATATATATATATAGGCCTATATATAGATCAATTAAATGATAAAATCGAAGAATATAAAGAAAAATGGTTTAGACATGTAGAAAGAATGAACGTAACAAGATTACCAAAAGCAGCATTTAACTACAAGCCACGAGGTTCAAGGAATGTAGGAAGGCCAATGAAAAGATGGACAGAACAACTGTGAGGCAGAACAGGCATTTTGCCTAGCCCGAGAAGTGAAGAAGAAGAAGATAAATATTCTGATTGTTTATCTTGTAAGACAGTACATACGTATATAGAGAATACATTTTGTGTTAATGTAGGCCTATACAGCTGACGTAAATGAAAGTGGTCGCTCTCCTGAACTGTGAGTAGACCTATATATTCTAAGTTTTACTTCGGATCACGGTTATTTTACACGATGCATGCGCTTGTAGGTGAATAGTTGAAGTACTTTTTGAACTATGGTGTTTAATAAAATCATCCAAAAACTATCGTCCATGGAACAACGGTAAACCTTAATGATTGGAAGGTTGTGAGTTCGAGCCATTCCAAATAAGCAGTAGTAGTAGTAGTCCTGGTCACTCCACTGGGAAGCATAGGGCCTTGATAAAAGCTCACCAACGAACTCTGTTGTTTGCCAATGCCTTAATTTCATTCCAACTCATCCCTGCCCGTTCAGCTTCATCCCTGATGGTATCACTCCATGTTGCCCTAGGTCTTCCTCTTTGCCTTCTCAATCCTTGGGGGTTCCATTCAAATGTCATTTTTGTGATGTTACCATTCTCTCTCATTAACACATATCCAACCCATTTCCATTTTATAAATTTAATTTCTTTACAAATTTCATTTTGATTCGTTCTTCTCCAAAGTTCTTTATTTGTTACTAACTAATATCCGGCGTGCGCTGCTACGTCTAAATAAATGAAAATTAATGTGCTTTTATGTTTAGTTGAATAAGGAAAAATAATTATAGATTATATATTTTTAGTTGCTCCGTGCTGATTACCCGTGCGTTGCCCGGGAATTTACTTATACCGATCTTCTTGACATAAATGAGCTCTAATGCGAATATCAATGTGTTTTTATGTTTAGTTAAATAAGTATGACGAAAAATTTATATCGTAATTATTTTTAGATACCCCCTGCTGTTTACCCAGCGTTGTCCGGGAATCTACTTATCCCTATCTTTTTGGCATAAATGAGCTGAAAGACGAAAATTAATGTGCCGTACTTCTTATGATAAGTTGAATAAGCAAAATGAAAAATAATTATAAATGAATATCGTAGTTATTTTAAGATTCCCCGTGCTGATTATCCGGTATTGCCCGGGAATCTACTTATCTCGAACTTCTTGGCATAAATGAGCTGAAAGACAAAATTCGTTATTGTAAGTTATCCGTAAAAGAATACCCGTCATGTGCTGCTCTGCTTGCACAGGAATCTACGAACTTGTCTCGATCTTCTTGGCACCAATGAAAGACAAAAATGGTTATTGTGAGTTATCCGTAAGAGATAAACATATGTTGTCGCAGGCTTTTTTTGGTAGAGCTTTTTGAGATATTCAATTCTGTGTACATTAATTTTGTGTATTTGTTATGGTTTAGGCAGCGTAAGCCATTTAAGCGTCCAAAGAGCTATTTTTTTCACGTTTTACACTACTAAGGGTGATTTTTAAGGGTGTAGGAATTGAGTACCACAGCTCTCTTATAGCCTATGTTCATCCCGGGAATCTCCTGAACATTTTACAAAAAGCCCCATCACAATCGGATCAACGGTATGGCCGCGTATAAAGTACGAACAAACAAACAAAAAAACAAACATTCATTCATATATATTAAATAATCACTGGTCACCATATACCCAAGATATTTCTCAGGCAACGATTTACATGTATTTTCAATTTCTTTCCAATTTGTTTTGTAGCTTTCCAAGTTTCACAGCAGTATAATAAAATACATTTCGAGTAAGTGTCGGTCTCTAACCGCCAATTAACAGTACACGAAGTAAACTCATTATGCGATCATTTTTTCACTCACTATATAGGATAGTATTACTTCTTTTAGATGAAATAAGATGCTTTTTGTAATATTGAAAGGGTTGGCCGGTTCTATAGCTGACTCATGCAATTTTTAAGAATGAAACAAACAAATGGTTCCAAGTTCAAAAGTTCTTTACTAATATTTTCATTCCGGAGCAACGTTGTCGGTATAAAAGCGAGATACAAGACATGTGAAATATTAAGGTGGAAGTTTTATAAATGGGGGTTGAAGAGGTGTAGATAAATGTATTCGCACAATAGTGCTCCGGCGGAGCGTTTGCAGGTTTTTAGAACGAAGCAGAGGCTGATAAAATATGGAGAAATTTCATTCTTGTCTGTCAACATCCCCCGCTTCTTTGTAAAAATTACGTAATTCTTTTAAATCAGAATCAGTTACATTGAGAGCTAATTACTTGTTTTAACCCTTAAATTGGTGATTTATCATATGAGAAGCATTTGTATAATTTAGTTGTTTTACTAAGATCAGCCTCATGGGCTAGCGCTCATTTACAGTTCGTGGGGTCACGGGTTCGATTCCCGGCCAGACCACAGGTCTTTTTTTTCTTCAAGGGAATTATTCCGATGGCCTTCCATGATCTGAATTCAGGTTCAAGAACTTTCCTGACGCTTCATTAATTATCATTCAACACCTATCACATCATCGGAATAATGTAAGTGCGTCCTCCAGGCCAATTTAAAAAGTGGGTTACATACAATTATGCCGAAATCAGGAGATTATACCAGAAACGTCATATACACAATCTGGAGGCAATAATAACATAAAGTTATTTTACTAAAATAATAGAAAATTGAAAGGGTAAGAATTAACTGCAATCCACTATAAATTTTATAAATTAATGCACTATGCCAAATGAATACTTTTCTTGTGCATCATTACTAACTAACTAACTCATTGGCACTATCGAACCCAGAGGTTCATGGCCGCGCGGACATAAGCTCTCCATACGTCCCTATCCTGCGCTAATGTTTTCCAATCATTCCCTTAGAATCCACTGCCCTCAAATCATAGTTAATGTTATTAGCTATCACACCTCATTCTTGGTCTACAACTGGGAGCTTTCATTCTGGTTTTCCTACAAGAAGCTGTTCCATGTACATTTGTGCATTCCCCATTCGTGCCACATTTTCTGCCCATCACAGTGTACGAGACTTAACTTTTTTATTATATCTGGCTTCCTATAAAGACCATGTAGTTCACTATAGTAGTCTTCTCCATTCACCTGTCATCATACACTAAAATATACCTTGTAGACAAGGCCTTAAGGCCTTAACTCTGCCAGGTAAAATAAAGCTATTATTATTATTATTATTATTATTATTATTATTATTATTATTATTATTATTATTATTATTATTATTATTATTATAGAGGAAAAATAAGCTAAATTAAGGTAATAAACTTTTATAAGATTCATGATGTGTTCCGTTGAGGTTTATTCAAAATTAATATAAAATTATAGAATATTCACCTGAAAGGTCCGTCTCCTCAACTTAATTAATCATTTAACTGTAGCGCTTTCGGCTGGTTTGAATCATGCCGATGATGGGACAAGTCCCGAAAGCGCTACAGTTAAATCATTAATTAAGTTGAGGAGACGGACCTTTCAGATGAATATTCTATAATTTTATATTAATTTTTAAATTAAGGTAATGGGCTCGTGCTTAAATTGTGTCGAGTTACACAAGGCTTAGGTTGAGACGCTTCGAACAATAGAAGCCTCTGGCCACCGATATTACCCGAAAGGGGAGGGAATGTTGGGAGCAACGACTGTAATCACAGTCCAGACAGTTCGGTGATTTGCACAGGTCTTTCGACTTAGGTAACTAAGTTATTACTAGATGGGAAACGGTCGGTAAATTTTGACAGAGGCCTTTTTTACTCAGTCTTGTGGTTCTTTTCGAGCCTGAAAATCTTCAGACTCTACACACACAGCTTAAATTCCCTCCCGGAGGACATGTTCCTTGGACTTTTCCATCCTAAAAATCCATCGACCACAGACGGGTTTGAACCCACGTCCCTCGGAACTAGAGACAAGGTACATAACCACTAGCCCACCACGACCGACTTCCTAATCTGATCCCCTATCACTCACCGACATCTATAGGTAATGAGCGTAACTAAATTAACTTGATTCCTGTTTGGTTCGCTTTCCGGGCTAAATGACCGTGGTCTGGTTTTCTTTAAATCCGACTTTCGTCTACTACTGCGATAGACATCGTCAGTACCGCAGTAATAAACAAAACATCGGGTTTCAAGAAAACCGGGCCACGGCCATTTAACCCGGAAAACGAATCAAACAGGAATCAAAACATCGGCCGTGAAAGCCTATAATTTTACATAAATTAACTTGGTCAATAAGTTCCCAGGCGTGCATCCAGTTCGGACAAAGATAATATTAGAAAATAAACCAATAGAACAAGTTGTAAGATATAACTTCCTAGGTTGCGAAATATCATACACAGCGGAAACAGATATAAATAACAAACTAATTAAGTTAAATTATATAACAGGAACACTAAAAAGAACTTTAAAAAATAAAGCCAGGAAAGAATCTATAATGAAATTATACAATACAATGGCTGTGCCTATTATTACTTATGGATTCGAAACATGGGCAGTGACAATACAACAATCTCCTAGAATACAAGCTGCTGAAATGAAATTCCTCAGACCAATAGCAAGATATCAAAGAACAGACAAAAAACATAACACAGAAATAAGACAACAACTAAAAGTAGAGAAATTAAACACAACAATAGTGAAATACAGAACAAACTGGAAAATAACACTTAGCAAGGATGACTGAGAATAGAATACCAAAAGCAGCATACAACTATACACCGCGAGGAAAAAGAAGTTTAGGAAGACCAAAGAAAAGATGGAAAGAGCAGCAATTTGGAGCCGGAACAGGCTAGTAAATAAGCCTAAACCGTGTCGGAGAAGAAGAAGAAGAATAAGTTCCCATTGAAAAGCGCCCTAATCCTACCACAGGGAAGGAAAGGGCTTTAGAAGAAGAACATAAAAAGCTCCCTTAGTTATTATCACAGTTCAAAATGGAAAAATAAAACTGCAGGAAAACCTACAAAAAGATGGAAAGATTGCTTTAAAACTCTCTGATATCGGAATATGTAGACGATGGCCAGGGGAGGCGGATGAATCCGCAGCTTGCCTACGGTGTAGATAGCATACCAGTATGTGTATTTTTCCTGGCCCACTCATAGGCGAACGCTGTGTAGGCCTATCTAATATATAAAAATTAATGTTTGTTTTTTGTTTGTTCGTATTTTATTCGCAGCCATACCGTTCATCCGATTGTGATGGGACTTTTTGCAAAATGTTCAGGAGATTCCCGGGATGAACATAGGCTATAAGAGAGTTGTGATACTCAACCCCTTCACCCCTAAAATCACCCTTTGTAGTGAAAACGTGAAATAAAGTCCCCATTTGACGCTTAAATGGCTTAGTTGCCTAAACCATAACAAATACACCAAATTAATGTACACAGAACTGGTGATCTAAAAAAAGACTCGACAAAAAAGTCCGCGACAGCATATGTTTATCTTTATCGGATAAATCACAATACCCATATAAGTCTTTCATTGATTCCAAGAAGATCGGGATAATAGATTCCCGGGCAAGCGTGCTCTGCCATACCGTTCATCCGATTGTGATGAGGCTTTTTGAAAAATGTTCAGGAGATTACGGGGATGAAGGTAGGCTATAAGAGAGGTGTAATACTCAACCCCTTCACCCCTAAAAATCACCCTTTGTAGTGAAAAACGTGAAATAAAGTCCCTATTTTGACGCTTAAATGGCTTACGCTGCCTAACCTATAATAAATACACCAAATTAATGTACACAGAATTAAAGATCTCAAAAAAATCTACAAAAAATTCCCCGACAGCATATGTTTATCTTTTACGAATAACTCACAATAACTATTTTTGTCTTTCATTGATGCCAAAAAGGTCGGGATATGCTGATTCCCGGGCAAGCGTAGCAGCGCACGGCTGTTGGTAAAAACACATTAACATTTATTTGGGAGTAGCAGCACACGCCGGGTATTAGCTGGTAATTAATAAATATCCTCTTGCTGAAGAACCATTTTCTCAATCGTTGAACTACTTTTATTTTGGGAAAAAAAGGATTTATGAGTATTAAGATTGTTTGTATGAAAAAATCTAAAATGTCAGAACTTGAGAAATGATATTGTTATGCTTCATAAAGGTCAGAATTTATTTATTCGTCCTCTGTTGACTCGGGGACGAGAATGGAAAGCATTTTTACGTCGTTTACACAGCGCTTTGTAAAACATCGTATTTGTGACCGATCAATATGCGAAAATATCTGTACCTTATCATTCATTTCCTAAAATATATTACAGGACTTAGTAAAACCGTTTCTAACTGTGGAATTTTATATGAATTTGGGTCATTTCAGGACGACATAAATTGCAAAATTCGTGTTCTCAAGTACTGGTTGCGGCTAATCCAAGGTGAATAAACAATGCTCAGAGCAATTTGTTACGACCACCAAATTAGGAACGCAAATGGGAAATTCTGGGCAGACGAGGTTAAGAGAGAACTCCAAAAGATTGGGATGGGTTGGGTATGGGGAAAAAGGGACTGAAAATCGCAAGAATGTGTGGAGAAAAATTAGGAGGAGGTACTTAGATATAAACCGACAAAATATTTTGGCCGAATGTACGGGAAAACGATCGCTATTTTTACAAAGAGACCTAAAACAAGTTTGGGGAAAAGAATCTTATATACTCAATCTAGGATTTAAAAAGAGATCAGGGCTTGCTTGGTTCAGGTTAGGGGCATGGAAATGTTTAAAAATTAGCGACGATCACGATATGCGAATATGTCCAATGTGCGGGAGCTTTGAAGACGAGATACATATACTAGGAAAATGTAACGATTTAGAATATTGGAGGCATCAGTTATTACCGGAAAGATTTCTAAATTCAAATCGTGGAAGATTGACATGCTACGAGATACTGGTAAACCCAGAAAATTGGATAAACCTGGGTAGATTTCTGGACAAAACGCGGAAAATAAGAACAACACTTATTCAGGAATAAATATGTTAGCAAATTGCAATGCCATTAATTCTTGATAATTCTTCATAACTAAGTTAATGAATAACGTAATTGTATTGATATCTAATTGTAATATTATTGTTTTTTTTTTAAACATCAACTTATTGTAACGGACTGTCAACAGCACGTACGGCTTACTGCCCGTGCGATCCATATTTGTAAATAACATTGTACGTATCTTACTTTTAGTTTAATAAAGTCCTTATGTACGTATGTATTTTTATTAGTTTCTGTATGAGGCGGAACGCTGACCACGGACCACTCAAAGGACATCTATACGAAAACAAGTGTAACTAAATTAGTATGGTTCAAATTCTTCCCTATAGGGGGAGAGCGCCTAAATCTCTGTTAAGGGAAAACATGGGCTTACAAGAAACAAAAACATTTCTGTACCGTTGAGATCTTTCAATGAGAGAGGTACTTGAATTATATGCACAGTGTTAATAGTATATTACGATGCGATGTTGGGAAGTGGTTTTTACAGAATCGAGGAAAAAATGTTTAAAATCCGAGCGATAGCGAGGCTTTAATTTCCGAGATTCTGTAAAACACTTCACAAACGTGCGTTGTACATTATTTTTTGCGCGTTGGTGTTTTCAAAATAATAAATAATAATAAAATAATAACATCTTTGTTGGAAATATTTGCGTTCATTATAAACAATTGACTAACGTTAACAGTGTGGGCAATGTTTATTAGTTGAAGAAACAGGAGGCCTTGAGGACAATTATTGATAACATGGCCGCAAGTACGTATTTATTGTTGTATATTGTTTCAAATAAAGTTCAGTTCATTTAAAATTCAGTGACATGTTTCGTATAATGTATATTAACACTACCTTTTGGATATCTTCTGTATATTCATTGTATGTAGTATACATAGAGGGCAGTGATTTTACTTCTCGCATGTGGGTTTAAATGTAATATTACAGTATAGTTATTTAGGTTAGCAACCCCGAAATGTAGGAAGTTGAACTTTCAGTAATGGTCGCCATTGCTGGTTAGTACGACAAAACGCAATATCGCGCAAAAAATGATGTTAACTGTGATTTATCACTGGCCTGGATTTATGGCAGTTTGTTTTATAGGAAAACGTCAGAATAGTTTTAAGTATCTCGCATCCCACAACAGTATTTTTTTTTTAGCTGGTTTGGTTTCAATTCCTCCAAGTGACTCTGCTAATTAGTCTGATGTCTGAAAATCCTCTATAATGTTCGTGACTCTTAATTTTGTGTTTAGTCAAGTTAAACTTAACATGAATATTTTGAAGATTTCCGGGCTGTTGGCCGTGGTCTTGAGGTTTCGCCAGAGACTCCGTCCGGCATTTTCAAGGGTTGACTTGAAACTCTCAAATCGTCGTATGTATTTGTAGATTTCCTCCCCGTAGAGGTGACAAATTAGGCTTTCACGGCCGGAGTTAATATGAATATCTTGAAGAAGATTTCCCTTGAGGATGTCGGATACAGTCTCTGACGAAACGTCGGGGAACATCAAGTCTCAAACCCACGGAAATCTTCTTCAAGATATTCATATTAACTCCGGCCGTGAAAGCCTAAGTTAATATATTAAACAGTTTAAGTAATAATCTCATTTTCGGTACTTGAAGTCGGAATTTGTAATTCGAATCTGTTAAACCTTGCTAACTAACTAACTCACTGGCTCTATCGAACCCCTAGGTTCATGGCCACGCGGACATAAGCTCTCCATGCATCCCTATCCTGAGCTAATGTTTTCCAATCATCCCTGTATAATCTACTTCCCTCAAATCATTGATAATGTTTTTTTCCTACCTCATTCTTGGTCTACCAACTGGGCGTTTACCTTCTGGCTTTCCTACAAGAAGCTTCCATGCACCTATTTAATTTCCCATTCGTGTCACATGTCCTGCCCATCGCAGCCTGCGAGACTTAACTGTTTTTATTATATCTTGCTTACTAAATATATCTTGCATCTCACTATAATGTGGTTTTCTCCATTCACCTGTCTGTTCGTCCCTTTTTTTCCCCCCAAAACTTTTCTAAGAACTTTATTCTCAAATACTCGTAATCTTTTTTTCCTTCCTTAAAGTAAGATACCATGTTTCGCGTAATATAATATATAATATATATGTGTGTATATATATATTATGTTCAATGTCCCAGTTTGTCATTTCGACACTAGACATTTTCTAGTGTTCTCTACAGGCATTGGTTTAATTGTAACCCACTTCTGAAGTTGGGGCGCCTAGAAGCGGAGCTACGTTACCCCGATGATATTATGTGTGATAAATTATAATGAAGCGCCAGGAGTTCTTAACGTAAACTTAATTTAAATTCCTATGGTTTGATCGGGAATCAAACCCGGGACCTCATGAACAGTAATAAAAAACGCTGACTACTCGTCCATGAGGCTGGTCCTGGTAGAGTAACAGTTTTATATATTTTATAAATGAGTATTTTTAAAAAATGCTAATTTAGTTTGTTTTAAATTAATGTTTGTTCTAATCTCATTGGTTTGTAATTCTCACTTTTATATTTTCAGCATTAGCAAGTCAAATTTAATTAATTCAATTATTTATGCCCATGTGACCTAGAAATCATTAAGAACTTTTTGAGAAAATATATTCCCATTAACCTCGCTGTGATCGATGTTGGAGTTCAGGACAAGTGAGAAATTAAGATGGTTTTCTTTGTCTTGATTCTATGCAAATCATTGCACTTGCAAAGCATTTGTCGGTGTTGCTGTGTTCTTTGAAGTCTGCGGTTTGTCGATAGCGCACTGACCCACTTGTCACAAAGCCTGAACCACCTTTGAGAACATTCTGTGTTGTGGATAGGTTGGTATCCCCGTGGTCATCCCTTAAACATTCTACAGCCATAAACATTAAATATCTTACTCGTTGAAGACAAACTCTATTACAATTGCGGTATAAATTTGAGAGTAAAAGTGAAAAATCAATATACGGTAATCGTTGATAGTGGAGAAAATTTGTATTAGAATATTCCAAAGGTACCATTAATATTTGTAACAAAATTATATATTTGGGAGTTGAAATAAATGAAGAATGGTTTTGAAATAAAAAACATAATATTAGTTTATCTGCAGTAGTAACATTGAATGGAATTGTCTGGAATAAACAGATATTCAAAGAAACTAAACATCAATATTTATATATATATATATTAATAGTGAAAAGTTTATTTATTTTTATTTATTTATTTATTTTATTTGACCCGATGGAGTTAAGACTGTAAGGTCTCCTCTTCCACTTTCACCAGGGTTAAATTATACATATTATAATAATTATTATGAATTATCTGCATGTTGATTCTTCTTCTTCCTTCCAAGTATTAGGCCAAGGCCTGTTACGATCCTATAGAAAATTTTCCCTCCAGCGTAAATAGGTTGATCCTTCCGGAAAATTCTCGTATAAGACTTGAAAGCATAATAATAGTCCCTTCGATTGGTTGCTGGCCAAAAGAAGGCAAGACCAGTGATGGGGCTGCCATCTTATAGCCTCTGGTCAGGCTTTTCTGGAGAAGAAAAGAAAATAAAGGAAAGAAGAAATGGAAGAAAGGAAAGACTCCCTAGCCCTCGGATGCCCTAATAGCGTCGGGTCGAAAAAACAAGAGTTAACCAAGGGAGGTTAGATAGTAAAGTTAAAATAGTGCAAAACACAAGTAAGTGGAAGAAATGTTTTGCTCGGCTTGGGCACCTTGTGGTCGCCATCCACATATCCTCTAGATGAGGACCCCTGAGGGTCTGCATGTTGATTAATAATACATAATAGGCATAGGCTACACAAGGGAAAAAAATAATAATCCACAATTTGTATCGACGTAGACGGCTGGAGTTGCTATGATGATCTTGAAGACGATTTTCGGGGTGTAGACCGTGGTCATGAGTCTTGTAGTTCCCCTACAACTATAAGCCTCATGACCACGGCCTACAGCCCGAAAATCTTCTTCAAGATCGTCATAATCTACATTTTGATTAAGTAATTCGCTTGGTAAAGAAAGTGTAAAATATTAAAGAATAATGAAAGTGTATATGAAAAAGGTTATATATTGTATTGTCTAAGGAAATATTTAGTGAGTTTTTTAAACTGTTTTGATATACGAGGGGAGGTTTAATGCCCTATGGGGCAGAAACATGGACTATAAATTCCAAATTAAAGTAAAAATTTTAATCTACAGAAATGAAGAAGATGAATGAAGATAGATTGCCAGTTAAGAGTTTGGAGTGGATTCCAAATCGGAGGAATAGAAGAGGGAGACCTAAGAAAGGAGACATGGGTAGAGTACATTATGAATTTGACGAAGGACAGTGGACTACAGGATAATAACTGGAAAGATATAGATGAATGGAGGAATTTAATCAAAACTTAATGCTGGGAACATGAAGATGTTATATATATTTAAAACCTGTTTAATAAATAAATGAGAATGAAATGCTCATATTTAGCAATATTATGAAGAAATAAGGAGGGAATTAGAAATATATTCAATAAATGATAGAATTCAACGATAACCCGTCGGCTGGAAAGAGCATATTCAGAGAATGGAAGAAACAAGATTGCCCAAGATAGCATATCATTATAAACAAAAATGATTAAGGAATGTAGAAGGATCTAGGAAGAGATGGAAAGAATCATTGTGAATTCGGATCAGGCGAATCGCCTAAACCTTGAAGTGAAGATGGCCATATGATTTCGGGGACCGTTTGGGCCTTAAAGTTTTCCTGACATTTGTCTTACAGTTGAGTTAAAAACCCCGATAAAAACCTCACTCAGAAAAACTGCCCGGCCGGGGATCGAACCCCGTCCCGCTGCGTGTCAAGGCAGCACGCTACCTCGAGACCACAGCGGTGGACATTTTCAGAAATATAATTAAGATAAATAGAATCATTAAACGACAGTTTAAAAAAAAAGTTAATGGAAACTAAATTACGATTATACAATATAACAGCAGAAGCCTACCTAAAAAAGAGGTGTTTAGAAGCTAAGAGATACAGTGCAAGTTTTGCAGTATTGAGAAAAACAGGTTTAAAGTTGATGCTGTATATAAAATAATAGGTAACTGAAAATTGTGACAATCATATCTTATTTACTCCTAATGCATACACTTATATCTCACTGTCACTAAGTAAAGGTATGCTTCAAGAATTTAAATATGAATCGAACTAAGAGGGAAAAGTCCACAGTAGTTAGGCGAAGACTGAGGTGGGGAAATAACATTAACCATGATTTGAGGAAGGTAAAAGATACAAGAAATTATTGGAAAAAATTAGCTCAGGATATGCATGTTTGGAGAGGTTATATCAGCGCAGCCATTAACCTAAGAGTTGGATAGTGTTAGGTGTTTAATAGGAGTATACAGGGAAAAAAACAGATAGGTCACTTTTTCCTGCAAACGTAGAGAATAAATCCATGACTAAACTGTATATTTTACTGTTTCATACATCTCAATGATTGTGCTGTCCATCTAAAATCTAATGACATATCAAACTCCATTTCGACAAAAAGGAAAAGTCACTCCTGGTTCTTTTCCTGTAACCTTCAATAATTCTCACCATATTTGTATCGCGGGACAAATGGAAGAAACATCGAGGTGGCACAGGCCATAGGTCCTATTTTAAATATTGTGTATTATTACTCTTACTTACTCACTGGCACTATCGAACCCGTAGGTTCATGGCCGCACGGACATAAGCTCTCCATACATCCCTATCCTGAGCTAATGCTTTCCAATCATTCCCTGTATAATCTACTTCCCTCAAATCATAGTTAATGTTGTTCTCCCACCTCATTCTTGGTCTACCAACTGGGCGTTTTCCTTCTGGCTTTCCTACAAGAAGTTTCCATGCACGTCTTTCATTCCCCATACGCGCAACATGTCCTGCCCATCGCAGTCTACGGGACTTAACTGTTCCTATTATATCTGGCTTCCTATAAAGACCATGTAGTTCATTGTTATGTAGTCTTCTCCATTCACCTGTCTGTTCATCTCTCTTTGGTCCAAAAATTTTCCTAAGAACTTTATTCTCAAATACTCGTAATCTCCTTTCCTCCCTTAAAGTAAGAGTCCATGTTTCGCACCCATATAATATAACTGGTAGAATAATAGTTTTATATATTTTCAGCTTAACATTTTTTGAAAGGAGTTGGGACATCAAAAGTCTCTGCAATGCATATAGCATGCATTTCCAGAATTGAGCCTATGTTTAATTTCTTTGTGCATCTCATTCCTATTTGTGATTATTGTTCCTAGGTATTTGAATTCAGCCAATTCCTCAAAATTTCCCTCATTTGTCATTAGCTGTCCATTTCCATTATATAATGTATTTCTACGTGTGACCATATATTTAGTTTTACTGATATTTACTTCCAGTCCTAGTTTCTTAGTGTTACTCAATAGTGTGTGCGTGTTGGCTTTAGTATCTCCTCGCTATCGGCCAGTAGTACTACATCATCAGCATAAACTAACAGCTTATTAATACCATTCAGTTGTAGGCCTTCCTCATTCTCTAAAGATTTAATGGCATGCTCTAGTACAAAATTAAATAGTAGAGGAGATAGTGCATCTCCTTGCTTCAACCCATTCTGGATTTCAAAAGTGTCTGAAAACTGTTTGCCTACACGCACCCTACTCGTTGAGCCATTTAGACACATTCGTATAAGTCTAACCAACTTTTTAGGAATTCCGAAATCCAGCAGGATACTATATAACTTCTCCCTCTTAATTGAATCATATGCTTTTTTGAAGTCTACATATAGTTGATGTACAGTACCATTATATTCCCATTTCTTTTCTAAAATCTGTCTTATACTAAAAATCTGATCTGTTGTAGACCTGTTTCTTCTAAATGTTGTGTATTATTATTATTATTATTATTATTATTATTATTATTATTATTATTATTATTATCGTGTGTTGATTTGCTACTTTTCTTGTTTCTATTCTATAGTAATTCTGCCCGAGGGCAGGTCTTTCACTCCAATCATAGCATGTTCACGCTATGCTTTGCAGCTTTACTAAGGAATTATAGGTGTGGTAGCTTCCCGTTGCTTTCCACACAGGCGAGGGACGATGATAATAATGATAAGGTTGATGATGATGGCCGGATGATTTTCGGGGACCGTTGGGCCCTAAGCTTCCTGACATTTGTCTAACAGGTGAGGAAAATCCCGGAAAAAACAGCCTGTCCCGACCGGGAATCAAACCCGGGCCCGCTGCGTGACAAGGCAGCACCCTACCTCGAGACCACAGCGGTGGACTTTTCTTGTTATGTCGACATAATGTATTTTACAAGTTGTTGTTCCATTACTTATTGACTAATATTATAGGCGTATTTAATCCGGCCTACAGGGGCCGGATAGAAAGTGATAGAGGGTCGTATACAGCCCGCGGGCCGTAGTTTGGCCGACCCTGGTGTAATAATAATAATAATAATAATAATAATAATAATAATAATAATAATAATGCTTTATTTATTCTGGCAGAGTTAAGGCCTTAAGGCCTTCTCTTCCATTCAACCAGCACAAATACAAATAGATATTTGACAAATATAGATATACACTATACTAATTATAAACAGTTAAAGATACATTAAATGTAGCAATGTAAATTTCATGTACAAACAACATTTTATAGGATAATAACAATATTAATGTCCCGCGCCGTAGCCGAGCGGTTGGCGCAGAGCTACGGGACTTGCGCTGGTTCGAGTCTCCATGGAGGAAGACTTTTTCTCATGGTATTTCGGCCAGTATGGGACCGGTGCCCACCCAGCATCGTGAGGCAATTGGGTAGCTACAATAAGTAGCGGCTCCAGGTTGAGGAACCAGCTATAACGGCTGGGGGACTCGACATGCTAATCACATGTCACCCCTGCACTGGCCGTTGATCATCTACCTCTGTGATTGACACATGTGGATGTGAAGGGCCAGCAGCCGGCTGGTAAAAGGGCAACCGCTGAAAAGTGGAAAGACCCTCAATCGGAACAATATTAATACTTACGATAATAATAATAATAATAAAATAATAATAATACAAATATAATAAATTATTCGAGAAACACCAATTAATATATATACCTTAGACTGGGTAATAAAGAAGTCTAGGCTACAGCAAATATAAATTTATATTTCTTTTAAAAGATGCCAATGTCCGGCAGCCCCTTATTTCTTGTGGTAGGGAATTCCAGTTGCGAGAAGTGAAGATGGTACATGACATAGTGTGTTGTGATGTCCTATGTTGCGGTATATTAAGCAAGAGACTATGTTGTGATCTTGTGTTTAAGTTATGGTTTGAGGATAGATACTGGAAACGGGATGTATGTGTTTGCGTTATCTAAATTGTGATTTCTAGATATGAGACAATATTTTAATTAGAATCATTTCTTTCAGCATATCTTATTAAGGAATGGTATGTATATTACATATTTGTATAGTGAAGATGAGAGAGTTATGGAAACTATTAGTGTTTTCCCAAATGACTTGAAGATTAAAACAGAGATGAAGGAAAGAAGTAGGAATTTATGACGTATGACATAGCCTGTAGATATTTAATTGACTGTGGTCGGATATCAAGGGATTACGAAGAACAGTTTATATAAAACATAAAATTTTCTCTATTTTCATGTATCGGTCCCTGTCTGTATGTTCTTATGTGGAATGAAACATTCGCGCTCACATATCATATTTTACATCTCGTTTTCAGTATTTATCCTCCAATCACAATTTAAACACGTGACCTCTTCTTTAATATGCCAGAAATAGGATATCTCATCAGTCCAGATCATATGCTATCTCCACTCCGCACAATTGAAATTCTCTACCGCAGGAAATCAGCGGCTTTGAAAGTAAGAATCATTAAAATGATGTACACTTATACTTGCTTTAACTTCAGTTTAAATATTATAAATTCGCGCTTATACATTACTAACTAACTCACTGGCTCTATAAAAACCGCAGGTTCGTAGCCGCGCGGACATAAGCTCTCCATACATCCTTATCCTGAGCTAATGTTTCCTAATCATCTCCTGTATAATTTACTTCCCTAAATCATGGTTAATTTTTTCTCCCACCTCATTCTTGGCCTGCCTACTGGGCGCTTTCCTTTTGGTTTTCCAAGTTTCCAAGCCCCTCTTTAATTCCCTATTCGTGTAATTTCGTACGTATTTTGATGAGCTGGGTTAAAATATGGTCTCTATTTTTATCTAGCAACATTAGTTGTTTGTGAGGTATTTGTGCAGGGTTCAGAATAGATACGGATTTTGGTGCAAGTGTTTGTACTAAATGAAATATTTGATTTAACATTATTGAAATTAATGAGAAACTCAATTTCTTATGCCCATTTATTTAAATGTGTTGGACTCCAGTAAAAACAAACCATACACAATAGTATCTAAATTATTGCCTATTAATATTATATATATAAATTTCTGGACAAAACGCGGAAAATAAGGACAACACTCATTCATGAATAAATATATGTTATCAAAATGCAATACCATTAATTCTTAACAATTATATATAAATTAATTAGTGTATAATGCTATTGTGTTATTATTTAATTGTAATATTATTGTGTTTTCTTTGTGTAATTGTAATGTTATTGATTTTTTTGTTGCTTATTTTTCTTTACACTAGTACCAATTATTATTTTATTGTAACGGACTGTCAACAGCACGTACGGCTTACTGCCCGTGCGACCCATATTTGTAAATAATATTGTAAATATCTTACTTTTGTCTAATAAAGTCCTACTATATATATATATATATATATATATACATGACGTCACTGCTATAAAGTAAAAATATTCCCTTAAATTTGCTTATTTGTTATAGTAGCTACCAGGTGGCAGTGAAGACCGACTTCTCACTGCATCTCGTAATAATGGAGAGAATATATATATAAAGAAAAATAAAAGTTTGTATTAGATTTGCCCGGTGGTGTAATGGATAGTACGCTGAAGTACCAATCCAGAGGTCCGGGTTCATATCCCTTCCAGGCATTTATTTTTTATCATGTTATATATATATATATATATATATACGACATATGTCTCGAGGTGCGTGCTGCCTTATCACGCAGAGGGTCCGGGTTCGATCCCCGCTCGGGACAGTTTTTATGGGTGAGATTTTTATCGGGGGTTTTCCTCGCCTGTAAGACAAATGTCAGGAAAACTTTAAGGCCCAAACGGTCCCCGAAATCATATGGCCATCGCAATGTTCATCATTCACCTTAGATTAAGCTTAGGATTAGGGACTCTCCTGGCGCACCACTATCATCATCATCACGCATCATATCATCGGGGCAACGTAACCCCGCCTTCCATGCGCCCCAACCTCAGAGGTGGGTTACAATTACGCCATGCCAGGAGAGGACACGAGGAATGTCGAAAGACAACCTGAGGCATTTGCAAAAAAAAATATGTATCATAAAATAAATAGTTAGTACATTAAAAGTTGTACCTGTGGTAAAAGTCGTCCTCAACAAATTAAATTTGTTAAAAATATTCAGCTAGGCATTTCGGAACCGGTTCCATTTTCAAAGCTGTTCTGTTGAATACGGATTATGTTCAATGAGCAAGTTGTATAATTGGTTGTCTGATAGGGTGTGCTGCAATCAACAGGTTATTGTTTCTTGTTTCCTTTTTAAAGTATTAAAATTAAAACTAATAAAAGTATATATTCACAAAGAAATCCATTCTACTACACAAAAAAATATAACAAAAGTAATAAACTGTAATAAATTTATGCATTGCTTATGTAATTGCATATATGACAGGTAGAAATATTGATAAATATTAATACTATTTTTTTAAACTAACTAACCAACTCACTGGCTCAATCGAACCTGTAGGTCCATGGCCGCACGGTCATATACTCTCTATACATCCCTATCCCGAGTTAATGCTTTCCAATCATCCCATATATAATCTACTTCCCTCAAATCTAGGATAATGTTATTCTCCCACCTCATTCTTGGTCTGCCAACTGGAATTTTACCCTCTGTTTTTCCTACCAGAAAGTTCCATGCATCTCTTTCATCTCCTATACGTGCCACATGTCCTGTCCATCCCAGTCTACGAGACTTGACTATTCTTTTTATATCTGGCTTCTTATAGCTCACTATTATGTAGTTTTCTCCATTCATCTGTCTGTTCATTTGGGAAATATTGATACATATTAATACTAATTTTATTAAATAAAAGGAAAATAAATTACTAATTGTTAAAAAATACTATTAGTGAAATATTTCTGTCAGTAAATAAAAAAATTGTTCAGTTTGTTTTTGAAAAATGTTGGAATTTGGGAGTCTCTGACGTAGAGTGGAAGATAATATCAGAGAACGAGAGGTAAATAAATAAAAAAATTGTTCAGTTTGTTTTTGAAAAATGTTTGAATTTGGGAGTCTCTGACGTAGAGTGGAAGATAATATCAGAGAACGAGAGGTAAATAAATAAAAAAATTGTTCAGTTTGTTTTTGAAAAATGTTGGAATTTGGGAGTCTCTGACGTAGAGTGGAAGATAATATCAGAGAACGAGAGGTAAATAAATAAAAAAATTGTTCAGTTTATTTCTGAAAAATGTTGGAATTTGGGAGTCTCTGACGTAGAGTGGAAGATAATATCAGAGAACGAGAGGATGAGATGAGATATCTGGTGTGACTCTTGGGATATTGAAGTAAGTGATTAGACTTCCAGAATTTACCTAATTCAAGCGAGTTACCAGAGATACAACTTGCAGAATTTGAAAGCGTGTTAATTTATATGCAGAGCAACTTCTCAAATTGGACACGCACCAACACAAATTCAAGTGGAGGAGATGTGAAATGTAATTCCATTTATGACACTTAGTGCACTGACTGTAATCTTAATGATGTGGCTAACATCCAGTGGTGGATTTCAATTCCTTCATTTTATTCGTCTCTTTTTCCACATCGTTCTAAGGCTACCTAGTACCAGTTTACAAACTGGCAACGCCCTAGTCTTAGTATTCGATTTAACGAAAGTATAGTTTTTTTTCTCATTTCAAAATATTACAAGTCTGGTTTCAAAATATTTAATTTATTAACCCCTATGTGGATAAGAAGGGGTAAAAGATAAAATGCTAATACATTTCATGGTAAAACTTGATAGTTAAGGAGACTGCGTATAGGTAGGCTTACATAACTTTATAATGTTATATATGTTTATATATAAAGAAAAACTATTCCAAATAATTCCTATTATTGTCAAATTGATAGTTTGGGGGTTGCTGAGATGCCGTTAACATCTAAAGATGATTTACAATGGTCAGTACATAATTTAAATTTGATAGCCAAGAAATATTCAATAGAAATATCTACCAATAAAACTAAAATAATGGTCTTTTGTGGAAAATCCCCTATACCAAGCAAAATGTGTTTAAATAACAAAATTTTAGAGAGAGTTAATGAGTTTATTTATTTAGGATATAAACATTTGTTGAAAATTTGGATTTACTAGAGAAAATTGTGAAATCCAACAAATCAATGGGAATCATTAATAGAGTTTTAAAACCTTCATTAGTGCAAAAATCAACTCGTACTCGTCTTTATCGAATAATGGCTCGACCAGTCCTGTGTTATGGGAGTGAAGCGTGGACTATAAGGACGAGAGATGAAAGCGGACTAACAGCTTGTGAGATGAAATTTATGCGCCGAACAGCTGGCTACACCAAATGGGATCGAAAGAAAAATGTAGAAATCCTTTAAGAACTTAATGTATAACCAATACTGGACTACATCTCCAGATATCAGCTAAACTGGAAGGAACATGTCTCAAGAATGGCTAGATCCAGAATCCCCAAGGCAATAATGAACTACTGTCCAAATGGGAAACGGTCACTTGGTCGACCTATGAAAAGATGACACGAAAACCGCTTTCTCAGGAGGTAACAGTTCTTCTACGACTAATACCTGGCAGGATGTTGATGATGATGATGAGATGCCTTTTAAGTGAATCAATTTAAAGTAGCATTATCTACTGCAAATCCCCCTCAAATTCATTGAACGAGGTCAATACCAATGCGAATTAGCACCCATCTGCATCGGGGATTAAAAATTATGAATAATAAAAAGCACATATTGATCGACATTAGGGGCTTCATATTGTCTCATCTCTCCACTTGGCAATATGCTAGACACGAGTAGAGAATGAACTTTATACTTCACTGTAACTAACTAACTCACTGGCACTATCAATCCCGTAGGTTCAAGGCCGCGCGGACATAACCTCTCCATACATCCCTATCCTGAGCTATTTTTTTCCAATCGTACCCTGTATAATCTACTTCCCTCAACACAGTTAATGTTATTCTCCCACCTCATTCTTGGTCTATCAACTGGGTATTTTCCTTCTGGTCTTCCTACAAAAAGCTTTCATGCACGTCTTTCATTCCCCTATTCGTGCCACATGTCCTGCCCATCGCTGTCTACGAGCCTTAACTGTTCTTATTGTATCTGGCTTCCTATAAAGACCATGCAATTCACTGTATACGTTATTTCTCCCAAAAATTCATTAAATGATGGTAAAAACTCCATTAAAATTGGTCAATTAGATTTGAGTCCATAAAGCACAGACTCGCAGATGTTCATTTTTATATCTGCATAAAGAATATTAACAGTAAAATACTCTTCTATGAATTGATCACTGTACAGACAGTAACAATACTTTTCATTGCCAATTATAGGCTATAAATCGTTTGACGATGTTGTAAATTTCGATTAATCATTGATGCATCACTAGTCTGGAATTTGCAGTTTGAAACCTACCATTAACTCTTTGAATTCCATTATATGTAGGTGTGTGTGGAAGTTTTCACCACTCTCCAATACGCAATGAATCTGTATTGAATTTGTGAATGAGCGATCACATAGCACTGCTCAATGAAATAAAATAAATTAAACTTCAAAAAAAGAATGACAATAGAGCATTTGAGAATTAAAATGGGCCATGTCCATTTTATCACATTTTGAGAATACTGACTTTTTTTACACGCTTTATATTAGCTTGACCTATATCTATCTATCTACCTATCTATCTATCTATCTATCTATCTATCTATCTATCTATCTATCTATCTATCTATCTATCTATGTAACGGAATTTTTCAACGCGATCTTCACCCACTTAAAATCATTGGATCGACTTGAAACTTTGTATATTTGTAGAGGACCCGTGACAATACAATAATTGCATATTTATTTTCTAAAATCCTGACCATAATCATCAGAAAATCAAAAAAAGTGTTTTTGTATCAATGTAATGGAATCTTTCAACGCGATTTTCACCCACTTAGAAACATTGGATCGACTTCAAACTTTGTATACGTGTAGAGGACCCGTGACAATTCAATAATTTCATATATTGTTTCTAAAATCCTGGCCAGAATCATCCGAAAATAAAAAAAAAATGAAAACTGGTATAATAGGTTGCGGACTTGTCGAGTTTTTAGTCAATCGTTGTAAGAGCTCAGTTGGTAGAGCAGTGAACTCTTAGTGGTATATAATTTCAATAATCCATACGTCGCTGGTTCAAAACCGGCTGGGAGGGTTTTTTTTTCATAGAAGAGTATTAAAATTAGAGTTATCAACAAAAAGAAAATAATTTTACCATCAAAAGTGTGGGGTGCTTTTTATGATTTTTACATTTTCTTCTTAGAGAGCTTACTTTTACCAGTATCTGTTCATTATCAAATATATTAATTGATATAGAGCACCCCGCGCTTTTAATGGTAAAATTATTTTCTTTTTGTTGACTATTTAACTCATGCCCCCACATGGGAGTCAATGACCAATCACGTTTCAATGATTTCTGTTTTACAACCAATCAGAGTCGTGTTTCACCAAATATTTATCAGTGTTATAATTACCATATTAAAGAAAGCTCCTCCTTACAATATTGCGTTCCTTTGGCAATAAATAGTATGATCTGGTTGCAGTGATAAACAAAAGAAGCAGTAGAAGCGTACCTATCGTTTCTCATTTGTTTTCAAACATCGCCGTTTACATTAAATATATAAATATTTTAAAATAACTATAGTTAAATAATGATTTGTGAGTAAACAGCTTAATTTTATTCGTTAAATAGTCCTTACAAATGCCACTCTTGATTTCCAAATTCTCTAGATAAATTCACTCCTCACTTCGTGAGTCGTGAATTTATCGATAATTTGGAAATCACTCGTGGCATTACTTATGATAACTAATTTTATTCTATATTTGTTGGAGATGATTTTTTTGTTGACCACTTTATTTTATCCCAAGCGTATTGGAAATTAAAATTATTTTTCATTTTTTAGTTTTCTAATAAAGCTGTTCTTTTAGTTTTTTAAAACTATTATTTATTCTATAATACTAGTTTATATCATGCATTGTAAATAGTATACATAGTTAAATTATTTTCAGTCTGATCTTCTTACCTCAATATTAATGTTGATTTGTTCTTGGAATTGTTTTGAAGTAATGTCCAAGGACAAATCAACATTAATATTGAGGTAAGATGATCAGACTGAAAATAATTTAATTAAAATAACCTCTAAATATCACTTCCTGAAATTAAATATTAGTATACACAGAACAAATATTTTTATTTATTTGAATAGACGCTTGGTATCACTATAAAAATGCAATAATTATAAACATAAATATACTTTTGAGCTATGAATGCTTCTGAATGCATCAAAAGTGGACATGGCACATTTTAATACTCAGGAGCTCAATTTATTGTCCTCTACTTTTTTTCACAAAGGACAAAATAAATTATTGTGAATATTTACAATCGAATTTGGACTGTTTCATCTCGATTGCCTTGTCGAATAGACTATTTGGTTCACGAAAAACTTGTTAAATGCTCGTCAGAGATTTTTAGGTAAATATATTATTTTTTTAACCACAATTGTTGAATATGCTTTCCACATGTTTGTCTCAAAACAAAAATATTATTTTCAAAAGAAGCTTACATTTGTGATTTCATTGCCTTTTAATTTGACAATACATGGTTAGATTGCTATCAATGGACCACTAAAAACATTTTCAATACATATATATATATATAATCATCACCATCATCCGGTAGCATGGCAGCTGCCCACGTCTTCCGGAAACCAAACCATCCATTGATCTTCCTCCAATCCTCTGCATTCATAGCTGCTTATACCCGTTCTATCCAAGTTTTCTTCGGTCTTGCTCTCTTCCTCCTTTCCATTGGTATATATATATATATATATATATATATATAGGCCACTGCTCTGATCTCGAAATTGCTCTGCCTTGTCACGCAGCGGGTCCGGGTTCGATTCCTGGTCGGGACAAACTTACTGGGTGAGCTTTTATCTAGGGTTTTTCCTCACCTCTAAGACAAAATATCAGGAAGCTTTTCAGGCTCATGGAAAGCAATGAAAAGCTACAAGCCTATAATTTCCCTGAAAAATTGCAGAGCATAGTATGAAAATGTTATGATAGCAGTGAAGGACCTGTTCTAGGGCAGAACACTAGATATATATATATATATATATGTGTGTGTGTGTGTGTGTGTGTGTGTGTATTTTAAACTGTTAAATTTAAATGGTGCATTGTGTGCGTCACTTTATTAAAATCAAACTTCATAGGAGAAGATGGTTTATAACATATTTAAAAAAATAATAAATTCAATGTGCCCAATTATGGAAATGTGTCTTCTTGGCCCGCGGAGTTTTCATAAATCGGCTTCTACCCAACATTGGTTCAATACTACAATACGCAACTAAATAATAGCCAATTACGTTATTCTCAACATTGTTACAGGGTGCAGCGTAACTCAGTTAACTGTGAATGCAAATATATTATTTTCTGTAGCTTACATCCATATAAAAAAAAAGTATTCCATCGGTTTAATATTGTCACAACCCTCTTTATGTAGAACGTTGTTTTGTAAGTCGTCGTGTTATCAGCACTGATACAATAAGTTAATGTAAGATTGTAAATTTTCACGGCATGTGTCTTGATTCATGTATTTTATGTATTTCGGTCTAAATGGCCGTGGTCTGGTTTTATTATAACTCAAACGTTTCGTCTACTACTGCGGTAGACATCCTCAGGAGATTCTGCGTGATCTTTGACCTCCTAACTCTTCGTGTTTATCTGGTGTTATAGATTGCAGCAGCATTAGGCGAAATAGCTTCACTCTCAGTCGCTTCCGTAACACACCCCAAACTGTTGGTTGAGGTGTGCCGAGTTCCCTGCTGCCTCTCGCTGTTGATCTTCTAGGACTCCGGAGATAGGCTTCTCTAATCTGCTCCACATTCGCTTCTCACACGCGGAAGGCCAGCCACTGCTTTTCCCTTACATATGCACCCTGTCTTCTGAAATTGATCAGATGGACGTGTTGGAAGACAGAGTTTTCTTAAATTTCATGGAGAAGTGCCGCTGGACAGCTGTAGCGGATCGACTTTGATGAAAATCCGATTCCGGGTCTTTCCACTTTTCAGCGGTTGCCCTTTTACCAACCGGCTGCTGGCCCTTCACATCCACATGTGTCAATCACAGAGGTAGATGATCAACAGCCAGTGTAGGGGTGACATGTGGTTAGCATGTCGAGTCCCCCAGCCGTTATAGCTGGTTCCTCAACCTGGAGCCGCTACTTATTGTAGCTACCCAATTGCCTCACGATGCTGGGTGGGCACCGGTCCCATACTGGCCGAAATACCATGAGAAAATTTCTTGCCCCACGGAGACTCGAACCAGTGCAAGTCCCGTAGCTCTGCGCCAAGGCTTCCTACCTTAACCGCTCGGCTACGGCGCGGGACTGATGAAAATCTAGAACACAAAAGTCTTCTGCCTACCGGTATCCACCATATTGCAAACACTGTCATCTGGCGGCCAAACGCATAAGCTACGGGATGGCGGGCCGTACAAGGCAAAACTTTGTGCGTGTCTCTATCCACCGGTGCGGCTGAAATACTTGCATGTTGAATCTGCTGCCTCCGCAAATGTCATGAAACCCCGATATTATTTTAGAAAAGCCATATATATATATATATATATATATATATATATATGGAATTGGCGTTTTATTTCATCATTTTTTTAACTTAGGCCTATTATATATTGTATATACATTTTCAACAAAATGTATCTATACTTTCTATAGGGGCCTATTCCGGCTGCTAGAGTGGAGAGAAAGCTATAATATGGTCTTAACTCTGCCAGAATAAAAAACAGTATTATTATTATTATTAGTATTATTATTATTATTATTATTATTATTATTATTATTATTATTATTATTATTATTATTATTATTATTATTATAAAGCGAAATAAAAGAGAAATCCTTGGTGCCGGAAAAATGTATCAACATTGTTAAAACCAGAAATATATATATTTATATATCCATCCATGCATAGTAATTCTGCCCGAGGGCAGGTCCTTCACTGCAATCATAGCATTTTCATGCTATGCTTGCAGCTTTACTAGGGAATTGTAGGTGTGGTAGCTTCCCGTTGCTTTCCACAATATATATATCACACTCACTCACTCACTGGCGCTATCGAACCCGTAGGTTCATGGCCGCACGGACATAAGCTCTCCATACATCCCTATCCTGAGCTAATGCTTTCCAATCATTCCCTGTATAATCTACTTCCCTCAAATCATAGTTGATGTTATTTTCCCACCTCATTCTTGGTCTACCAACTGGGCGTTTTCCCTCTGGCTTTCCTACAAGAAGCTTCCATGCAAATCTTTCATTTCCCATACGTGCAACATGTCCTGCCCAACGCAGTCTACGAGACTTAACTGTTCTTATTATATCTGGCTTCCCATAAAGACCATGTAGTTCATTGTTATGTAAGTCTTCTCCATTCACCTGTCTGTTCATCTCTCTTTGGTCCAAAAATTTTCCTAAGTACTTTATTCTCAAATACTTGTAATCTCCTTTCCTCTCTTAAAGTAAGAGTCCATGTTTCGCACCCATATAATATAACTGGTAGAATAATAGTTTTATATATTTTCAGTTTAATGTTTTTTGAAAGGAGTTGGGACATCAAGAGTCTCTGCAATGCATAATAGCACGCATTTCCAGAATTGAGCCTATGTTTAATTTCTTTGTGCATCTCATTCCTATTTGTGATCATTGTTCCTAGGTATTTGAATTCAGCCACTGCCTCAAAATTTCCCTCATTATTCATTAGCTGTTCATTTCCATTATATAATGAATTTCTACGTGTGACCATATATTTAGTTTTATTGATATTTACTTCCAGTCCTAATTTCTCAGTGTTACTCAATATTGTGTGCGTGTTGTTCTTTAGTATCTCCTCGCTATCGGCCAACAATACTACATCACAATATATATATATATATATATATATATATATATATATATATATATATATCGCTCATTTGCTGCAACAACGTCATAATTCAAAAATTGTCGATTTTGAGTTATTGGTACTACATGAAAGACAAAACTCAATTCTATATTCAGGACAAACGACATATGCTATTGTATACGATGAGTTGATATAGTAATTTGATATTTATGACAAATATAGGCAAAGGTATATGGATTTCAAACCTTTGAATGCTTCTCCTGAAAAATTATGTTTTTTTTGAGTTATGAAGTTGTTGCAGCAAATGAGCGATATATTATTATTATTATTATTATTATTATTATTATTATTATTATTATTATTATTATTATTATTATTATTATTACAAAATCATCAAAAATTCCAGTATATGGACCTATTGAACCAATCCGTTCCCAATTGTAACTATTATGAATTATCAAAATATAATTAATATACCGGTATCGTGATTATAAAAACAAATTAGATCGTATAATATGGTGTATAAGCCCAGGTTTGTTGACTTATTCTGAAGTAAGACTCATCGATTTTCTTAATACAAGTTTCCAAAGTTATGGGCCATTATAGTGTACATGCTTCTCTCATATAGCTATTCAATCTAGAGGAAATGTCTACACAATCATAACTGGAGACTCTTAACCGATTCAACGAAAATATTACGGATAAACCTGGAAGTAATGTACTACATTTCATCATTTGTCCACATAGCATTGTAAACATGTTTGAAAATGTCATATTCTCTTTCGGTTTGAAAGAATGTGTAGACCACGCAGAACATTTAGCGAATAACTTACTACAACTTTTTTTTTATTATTCAGACATCTGTTATAAATTTGGTTAATGGAACATTGTAGAGAAAATGTCACAAGAAGCATTACGTCTGTGACTTATAGCCTGGTGGAACTACGAAAAGTTAAGAAAATCTAGATTGACTCTCTTTAGTATTAACATACTATACATATGGGGTAGTTGGTATAAGACCAGAATAACGTTTTAGAGAGATAGATCTAATCATAAGTAATGCCACGAGTGATTTCCAAATTATCGATAAATTCACGACTCACGAAGTGAGCAGTGAATTTATCTAGAGAATTTGGAAATCAAGAGTGGCATTTGTTAGGACTATTTAACGAATAAAATTAAGCTGTTTACTCACAAATCATTATTTAACTATAGTTATTTTAAAATATTTATATATTTAATGTAAACGGCGATGTTTGAAAACAAATGAGAAACGATAGGTACGCTTCTACTGCTTCTTTTGTTTATCACTGCAACCAGATCATACTATTTATTGCCAAAGGAACGCAATATTGTAAGGAGGAGCTTTCTTTAATATGGTAATCATAACACTGATAAATATTTGGTGAAACACGACTCTGATTGGTTGTAAAACAGAAATCATTGAAACGTGATTGGTCATTGACTCCCATTTGGGGCATGAGTTAAATAGTCAATTTAAATATCTTGGATATTGTCCCTCTATCTGGGATGAAAAGGATATCCCTGAAAAAATTATTAGTTATAATACAAGTTTGGGAATTATTAATCAAGTTATGAAACCATCCCTTGTACAAAAATTATGTTTATATAACACTTTGGCTAGACCAGTGTTGACCTATGATAGTGAAGCATGCTCACTAAAAATAAAACATGAAAGTAGAATAACGGCTTCTGAAATGAGATTCATGCGCAGAACAGCGGGTTACGCCACATTGGATCGGAAAAGGAACACCGATATCTTAAAAGAATTGAAGACTACGCCAATTTTGGAACATATTAAACAGTACCAACTAAATTGGAAACACCATCTTGAAAGAATGAGTTCAAATCGGATCCCCAAAGCTGTTTATAATTATATGCCAAGAGGACGAAGATATCTTGGCCGTCCTATGAAACGCTGAAGGGAAAATTTTCTATAGGATCGTAACAAGCCTTGGCCTAATGCTTGGAAGGAAGAAGAAGAGAAGAAGATGATAGTTGGAAAATGCAATGCGCTGTAAGCCGGATGGTCGAGGGTTCGAGTCGTGGTGCAGTAAGGATTTTTAAACTGTCCCAATCGTCTGCCGCCACCATAACGTATTCGCTAAAATGTTCTATGTGGTACTAGACCTGATATCGACTCAGCTAACGGAAATGAGTACCAGACGCTTGTTCTGGGGGTAAAATATATCGTCATGCAGGACTGACAACCCGGCTGACATCTCGTGCCGATCGTCTAAAAGTTGGGAATCTTAACCTCCTACTATCCCAAGGACCTCTTGAGGCCTCTAGTGGGATGACTGTACCGTACTTTCTCTCTCTCTTTCTCTCTCTCTCTTCTCTCTCTCTCTCTCTCTCTCTCTCTCTCTCTCTCGCTCTCTCTCTCTCTTCTTCTCTCTCTCTCTCTCTCTCTCTCTCTCTCTCTCTCTCTCTCATCATACACCACACACAGCAGTGGTCTAGTGGTTATGTTTCTTGTCTCTAGTCCCGAGGGTTTCGGGTTCATACCCGGCAAGATAGATGGATTTAGAGGACTGAAACATCCATGGAACGAGTCCTCTGGGAGGGACTTTAAGCGATGGGTCCTGAGTCTGTAGATTTTCGGGCTTGAAAAGTAACCTCAAATCAGATTAAAAATACATCTGAGCAAGATTTAATCGACCTTCTTCCATCCGAGTAATACCTCAGTTTCCTACTAGATTTCGCCTCGAGGCGATGTACTAACCTCTCTCTCTGGTATCTGTACGGAAATAAGCGAAACTAAATTAGTCTGGTGAGAAACTTTTCATTAGGTAAGCAACCTTGTCCCGTAAGTGGGACGAACGTGGATCTTCACACACACACACACACACACACACACACACACACACACATGTATATATGATTAAGGAAGTTTTGTTGGTTTTTCCGCGTCATGGATTCAAGGTTGGCCCCTGACCACTGATTCCGACGTTTCGACACGATCCCACATGTCATTATCACGGAATGATATGTTCGAGTTACTGGTATAGGTCTTATATAACTAATTCACTGGCAGTATCGAACCCGTAGGTTCATAGCCGCGCGGACATACGCTCTCCGTACATCCCAATCCTGATCCAATGTTTTCCAATCATCCCCTTTATAATCTACTTCCTCAAATCATAGTTAATGTTATTCTCCCACCTCATTCTTGGTCTACCAACTGGACGATTGTAGATAAAATAATAATGAATAAGGCTATAATTGTTATTATGAAAATTATTTATCTTGTAAATACAAACTTTTTGATTGGACGTTTTCCCTCTGGTTTTGCTACAAGAAGCTTCCATGCACGTCTTTCATTCCCCATTCGTGCAACATGTCCTGCCCATCGCAGTCTACGAGACTTGACTGTTCTTATTATATCTGGCTTCCTATAAAGACCATGTAGTTCATTGTTATGTAGTCTTCTACATTCACCTGTCTGTTCATCTCTCTTTGGTCCAAAAATTTTCCTAAGTACTTTATTCTCAAATACCTGTAATCTCCTTTCCTCCCTTAAAGTAAGAGTCCATGTTTCGCACCCATATAATATAACTGGTAGAATAATAGTTTTATATATTTTCAGTTTAACGTTTTTTGAAAGGAGTTGGGACAACAAGAGTCTCTGCAATGCATAATAGCACGCATTTCCAGAATTGAGCCTATGTTTAATTTCTTTGTGCATCTCATTCCTATTTGTGATTATTGTTCCTAGGTATTTGAATTCAGCCACTTCCTCAAAATTTCCCTCATTTGTCATTAGCTGTCCATTTCCATTATATAATGTATTTCTACGTGTGACCATAATTTAGTTTTATTGATATTTACTTCCAGTCCTAAGTTCTTAGTGTTACTCAATAGTGTGTGCTTATTGTCCTTTAGTATCTCCTCACTATCGGCCAACAATACTACATCATCAGCATAAACTAACAGCTTATTAATACCATTCAGTTGTAGGCCTTCCTCATTCTCTAAAGATTTAATGGCATGCTCTAGTACAAAATTAAATAGTAGAGGAGATAGTGCATCTCCTTGCTTCAACCCATTCTGGATTTCAAAAGTGTCCGAAAACTCTTTGCCTACACGCACCCTACTCTTTGTGCCATTTAGACACATTCGTATAAGTCTAACTAACTTTTTAGGAATTCCGAACTCCAGCAGGATACTATATAACTTCTCCCTCTTAATTGTGGTCTTGCTGAATTCAAATTCCAAGTGACATCCCTGCATCACGTACTTTCTAAAATATTATTTAGTATAATTGATAGTAATGGTTACTTTTACTTAATTAATTTGTGTTTCTTTTACTTTACAGGTAAGGCAGTTTAATGTATCCCGATTTACCCTATGAATTTTGTTCAGATTATGGTAAGTAGATTTTACGACAATTCAGAAATATAATTTATAGTTGCCTTTAATTATGTGATTGGTACTTAAGCGATCACACAATAAGATATACATATATACACTACTCAAAACACTTAGAGCAACACATGTTTAAACCAAAACACGAGAATGAGTGTTGAAACAATTTAATGTTTGATCTTTTGTATTTATAAATTCAAGATTTATGTAAACTTAGAATAGACATTCAAACAATATTTTCTTGTACAGTATTAGCAATACGAACAAGTTATCATTTGTAACAGAAAACAAAATTGAAATTTGAGATTTACAATTTTTGGAATAAATGTTTCTATGGTTATTTCAACACTCAGTACTTAGTGTGTCCTCCGTGAGCTTGAATGACCTACGAGGCAGCTTCGCAGAAGCCTTCTTACAGAAACTTGTGGGCTTCTTTCCCATTTCTCGGTGAATGCATGTGAAAGTTCTTCAAGGTTCTGAGGTACAGCAGGACGCTTACGAACAAGTTTTCACAACTTATCACACATATTCTCGATCGAATTAAGGTCCGGACTGCATGCAGGCCAGTCCATCACCCGAATTTGGCATTCTTGCACGACATCTCTGGTAGCCTGTGCTGTATGACATCTAGCATTATCTTACATTAGAATAAAATTAGGGTCCATACCATAAGCAAAGGGTACAGCATGTTGGACGATAATGTCATTAATGTAAATATCAGCATTCATGCGCAGTGGGACAACGACAAGCTCCGTCCGAGACTCCGTAGTAATCCCAGCCCAAACCATAACCGAACCACCTCCCAATCTGTCACGTTCAATAATTGTGGCTGGATCAAAACGTTCACCAGGACGTCTCCATATACGTGTGCGACCATCAGAACCTGTTAGACGAAATCTTGATTCGTCCGTGAATAAAACACCCTTCCATTGGCGGAGCTGCCAGTTTACACGATTCTGAACAAATCGCAGCCGGGCTTCATTGTGCTGACGTGTTAAATGAGGGGCTTTAAAGGGGATTCTAGACCTCAACCTTGCATTTCTCAGTCTATATCTTACAGTCTGATCAGAAATTACCGTCCCAGTTGCAGTGCGTAAATGATTTTGTAGGTCTCTGGCTGTAGATTTTCTTCTGCGCAAAGCTGATAAGACAATAAATCTATCCTGTACGTCTGTAGTCTTCTTCTTACGACCTTGCCCAGGTCTCCTCTTGTATCCATGTGTCTCTCTGTATCGCTTCTACAGCCTATGGATGACGGAAGTGCTGACTTCAAGAATCCTAGAGACATGGCGAATGGAACGATCATCCTCAATCAATGCAACTGCATGTGCATTCATATGTCTCATTGTTCTGTATTAGCTTCAGAGAACACAAAAATAACAATTCCCTACCACAAATTGTTCTTCAAACCTGTTTCTTAAAAAAATAAATCCAAATTGCTGCTCTTTCTATCTTTTCCTTCGTCTTCCCAAACTTCTTCTTCCTCGTGGTGAATAATTGTATGCTGCTTTTGGTTTTCTATTCTCAGTTATCCTTGCCAAGTGTTCTTTCCAGTTTGTTCTGTATTTCTCTAGTGTTGTGTTTAATTCCTCTACTTTTAGTTGTTTTCTTATTTCTGTTATGTTTTTTGTCTGTTCTTTCATATCCTACTATTGATCTGAGGAATCTAATTTCAGCAGCTTCTATTCTGGCAGATTATTGTGTTGTCACTGTCCATGTTTCGGACCCATTTTACTAACTCTAAACAAATTAATTAACTAAAAAAAGGTCACATAAAAATGTCTTCTTTTTCATTTGGCGTAACGGCTCTTAGAATTTGTCAATAGTCTCCTTAGTGTCCTTAACGTTAGAAGCCCACACAACCCTTTCCATGTCTTTCTGCCTCCATCTTTTTATTCCTAATTGTATGAGGTCATCTTCAACGTCATTCATCTATCTTAATCTGTTATCTCCTTCTTTCTGGCTTTGTTAGTTAAATGTTTTTAACGGTTCTATTTTATGGCATCCTCTTCATATGCGACAGCAATTCCAATCTGCGAGAATTTATACGTGTTACTATATTTTGTGAATTTTCCGTTCTCGTATATGCGTCCATATACTTTACGTAAGAACTTTCTTTCCCATTATCTTAACAATTTTTCCAATTTACCTGTCAGGGTCCAAGATTCAGATCTACACAAAGCTATTTGTTTTATTAATGCTTTATACAGACATATATTGAGTGCTGCATTTGGTTCCAATCGTTATCCTGAAAACATTTTAGCGTATATGAGCTGACCATATAATACACTACTCAAAACAATTAGAGGAACATGTGTTTAAACCAAAGACACAAAATAAATATTGTAACAATTTAATTTTTGAGAGTCAGATGTTTTGAGTTCAAGTATTGTTTAAAATCATGAAGATCTTCTGGGTTTTATTAATTTTTCTCTGAATATGTTAGTGAAATTCCAAGAGTTGCTGAAACCAAAGAGATGATGATGAGAATCCAAACTGCCAACAAGTTCGTAGAAAAAAACGAAAGTATAATGAAATCAGCAAGCAAGCTCCTCAAAATATTCCATCAATAAATGTATATAATCCTTATGATACACTTATGGATGATACTGAGAATGCAGACAACATAAATTCATCTCAATCAACAAAACCACTTCCACATAAACCATATTTATACCGGGTGTAGTTAACGTACCAGAACTAAAAAATTGTGTAAAACAGAAACTTTCTGATTTAGATTTCTCACTTAGTTTACTGCAACATAATTTAACGTATACCTTAGCCACAGCAACACGTGGCCGGGACTTATATATATATATATATATATATATATATATAAAACAAAGTCGGATTAGTTACACTATTTATAACTCAAGAACGGCTGGACCAATTTTTATTATCTTTGATTTGTTGGATTTGTTTCCGCCCCGAATAGCAGATAACTATTAAAACATCGGAAAAATTAACGTAAAAATATTTAAAGGCGATACGACGTTCACCTGGCCAGCTAGTCTAGTATATAAAAATGAATGTTTGTTTGTATGTTTGTTTGTTTGTTCGTACTTTATGCGCGGCTAAACCGTTCCGATTGTGTCCCGGGATGAACATAGGCTCTAAGAGAGTTATGGTACTCAACTCCTACACCCTTAAAAATCGCCCTTTGTAGTGGAAAACGTTAAAAAGGTAGCCCTTTGGACGCTTAAATGGCTTACGCTGCCTAAACCATAACAAATACACAAAATTAATGTACACAGAATTAAATATCTCAAAAAGCTTTACAAAACAGTCCGTGACAGCTAATGTTTATCTCTTACGGAAAACTCACAATAACTATTTTTGTTTTTCATTGGTGCCAATAAAATCGAGACATGTACGTAGATTCCTGAACAAGCACAGCAGCACATAACGGATTTTGTCTTTTAACTCATTTATGCCAAGGAGATCGAGATAAGTAGATTCCCGGGCAACGCCGGTTAATCAGCACGGGATATCTAAAAAATATAAATTTATAATTATTTTTCCTTTTACTTATTCAACTAAACATATAAGCACATTAATTTTCATTTATATAGGCGTAACAGTGCACGCCGGGTATTAGCCTGTACTCAATAAAATTCTCTCCGTTATTAATGTTCGCAATTATTTGTTTTCGCAATTAACTCATGTGTTCGTCTTTCTTTGGTCAAAAAATTTGCTAAGTATTTTATTATCAAATACTTGTAATCTATTCTCTTATAATAAGAAACTATGTTTTGCATCCATATAACTGGAGGAATGACATTTGTATGCATTTCGTTCATAAACCAATACCGTAATGGTGTTTTTAATTCTTTATGAAGAGTTAATATAAAAAAAATATATTTTTTGCAAATGCCCCAGGTTGTCTTTCGACATTCCTGGTGTTCTCTCCTGGCATGGCGTACTTGTAACCCACTTCTGAGGTTGGGGCGCCTAGAAGGCGGGGGTACGTTGCCCCGATGATATGATGGGTGATGATGATGATAGTGGTGCGCCAGGAGAGTCCCTAATCCTAAGATGAATATGAATGACGATGATTGCTATGGCCATATGATTTCGGGGACCGTTTGGGCCTTGAAAGTTTCCTGACATTTGTCTTATAGGTGAGGAAAAACCCCGATAAAAACCTCACCCAGAAAAACCGTCCCGACCGGGAATCGAACCCGGGCCCGCTGCGTGACAAGGCAGCACGCTACCTCGAGACCACAGCGGTGGACAGTTAACGTAATATTCTACAGAATAAAATGTAATTCCATTCAAAAAGAGTAAAATATATTGTATAATAAAAATTAGAAATAATGTCTGGTATTGTTAATGCACATTGTTTCATTTCCATGGAAACTAAATTAAATTGCATAATTTCTTTCAAAAGATAAAAAAATTGAATATAATTAAAAACACGATTTAAAATTATTGTATTTAACTGTGTGAATACTTAATTCACCCTTTAATTAGCCCATTTTGTCCACGTAATTTCATAATTTGTATTTATTTAGGACCTATATTGTACTATTTCGTTAATATTTCAAATATGGCCTAAGATCTATAATATCAAATGTATTTTAAATGTTCATATTTACAACAAGTTAACATGCGTAGTAAAATGAATTAATAAAAAGTAATGCGAAAATATTTTTCGCGACATAAATACAAATAAATAGATGTGCCTATTATATTTCTAAATTATTAACAAACACATAATAAATTATAGTGTATAACATACAATGTAGAAGATTGTTTTATTAAGGGATTTAATTGTGAATTAATTGGACTACTATTGGTTTGTTCTATTTGATCTGAAAACTTAAGACCAAATAGATACTTAAGCCCTCCTACCACGTCAAGGTTGCAGTCCTCAGGAGAGTGCCCCATCCCCATCTATAATTTAACTGTCCTACCTACCCATTTTCTAACCTAAATCTATACAGCTACGATCCTATCACTATCGCTTCCATATCAGGCTGCCATTGAATTTAGTGTGTGTCAATTGATGGCATTTTTATCGCTCAGAGTCGGTACGCATTTGAAGCGTGGCCGATGTCAGAATCTGTGAAAATTGAAGCGCGTAGGGGATGAGATGTGTGTTATTGTTGTTCAAGTTATTTTATAGTTTTGTGTCGGACTGAGTAGAAAACACATTTATGTGTTGCTGGTTGCTATGGATATCGAGTTTAGAAAATCTCTTGTAATTTTACGTGATATGAATTCATTATGAACCATCGTCACTTGGACAATAAATGTCCGTCACGCAGCGTCTGCATAAATTAGGTGAATTCCTCTTACTAAGTAACTCACTCATTGGCACTATCGAATCCGTAGGTTAATGGCCGAATGGACATAAGATCTCCATACATCCCTCCTGATCCAACGTTTTCCAATCATTTCCTGTATAATTTGCCTCCCTGAAATCATGGTTAATGTTATTCTCCCATCTCATTGTTGGTCTATCAACTGGGCGTTTTCCCTCTGGCCTTACTACAAGAAGCCTCCATGCTCCTCTTTTATTCCTGATTCATGACAACATCCGGAAAAAAAATTACCCTTGTGGAACTCATATCCGCGTTTCTAGACAGTTGTGTTTTTACAGTGAAAGATCTCCTATTTCGACCGAGGTACATTTTTCGACCTGTCCGGCTTGAGTAAGCCTTAAAACATAAAACAAGACATTTTAACTGACTATTTAACTCATACCCCAAATGGGAGTCAATGACCAATCACGTTTCAATGAATTTTTGTTTTACAACCAATGACAGCCGTGTTGCACCTAGGCCTTTATAGAATTCTCTTTAGCATCACCTGTGATAAAGAAAGCTCCTCCTCTTTAATATTCTCAACAAGTCAGAGCATAATTTTGTAAAATACACTGGATAGGCCTATAGCAAATAATGAACAGATTCCTTCGAACTACACATTTTGATAATCGTGTTTTTGAATAATGATTTTACTGAGTTGTTTACTAAAAAATAAATTAATAACCTAATGTTGGTTATGATTTATGATGTACAGTTTGATGTGTTTAATTTTGTTCTCCACTAGGGTGCATTCTTACAATATTGCGATCCTGTTTGACAATAAATAATAAGATCAAGTTGCAGTGAATAAACAAATGAAACATAACCACACGTTAATGATTTGTTTTCAAACATCACCGTTTACAGTAATTATATAAATATTTTAAAATACTGATAACTGTATTTAAATAATGATTTTTGAGTAAACAGTTTAATTTTATTCGTTAAGTAGTCCTAGCAAATGCCACTCTTGATTTCCAAATCATCGATAAATTCACGAGTCACGAAGTTTTATCGATGGTTTGGAAAACACTCCTCACATTACTTATGATTGGAGTCCGGCTTCTTATGTAAATTACATTTTTTTTCTTCATATGTTCTTTTGTAACAACCAATGTTACGATTCACATAAATTTAGACCTTATACTCATGTTTGATATTACATATTTTAGCCATTACTACATATTTATAGTATACTAGCTACTCACAAATGAATGCTAATATGTTTGTACCACCAGCCTTGCACTGTTCGGAAATCTGCATATCCCGTTATTCTTGGCATCAATGAAAGACAAAAATGGTTATTGTGAGTTATCCGTAAAAGATAAACGTATGTTGCCGCGGATTTTTTTGTACAGTGTTTTGAGATATTCAATTCTGTGTACATTAATTTTGTGTATTTGTTATGGTTTAGGCAGCTTAAGCCATTTAAGCGTAAACATAGGGACTTTATTTCACGTTTTTCACTACAAAGGGTGATTTTTAGGGGTGAAGAGGTTGAGTATTACAACTCTCTTATAGCCTATGTTCATCCCCGGAATCTCCTGAACATTTTTCAAAAAGCCCCATCTCAATCGGATGAACAGTATGGCAGAGCACGCTTGTCCGGGAATCGACTTATCCCGATCTTCTTGGCTTCAATGAAAGACAAAAATGGTTATTGTGAGTTATCCGTAAAAGATAAACGTATGTTGTCGTGGACTTTTTTGTAGCATATTGTGAGATATTCAATTCTGTGTACATTAATTTGGTGTATTTGTTATGGTTTAGGCAGAGTAAGCAATTTAAGCGTCAAAATAGGGATTTTATTTCACGTTTTTCACTACGAAGGGTGATTTTTAGGGGTGAAGAGGTTGAATATCACAACTCTCTTATAGCCTATGTTCATCCCGGGAATCCTCTGAACATTTTGCAAAAAAACCCATCAAAATCGGATCAACGGTATGGCCGCGCATAGAATACGAACAAACCAACAAACATACAAACAAGCCAACAAACATGCAAACAAACAAACAAACAAACATTGATTTTTATATATAATATTACATATTTTTCTACATAAAATGATCTTCATTCGTAAGTTCACGAAAGTTTTGCATACAGTGTTAGGAAACATAACATTTCCATGTGATTTTTTCTCAGCTCTGTTTGGAGGCTCAAGAGATTGACAGGCCATAGTCATCTAATACCGTATATAAAAATGAAAGTTTATTTCGTTGTTAGTACTTTATGTGCGGCCATACCGTTGATCCCATTGTGATGGGGCTTTTTGCAAAATGTTCAGGAGATTCCCGGGATGAACATAAGCTATAAGAGAGTTATGATACTCAACTCCTACACCCTAAACATCGCCCTATGAGGTGGAAAACGTGAAAAAAGTAGCTCTTTGGACGCTTAAATTGCTTACGCTGCCTAAACCATAACAAATACATAAAATTAATGTACACAGAATTGAATTTCTCAAAAAGCTCTACAAAAAAGTCCGGGACAGCATATGTTTATCTCTTACAGATAACTCACAATAACAAGAATATCGAGACAGGTACGTAGATTCATGTGCAAGCATAGCAACACATGGCGGATATTCTTTTGCGGATAACTCACAATAACGAATTTTGTCTTTTAGCTCATTTGTGCCAAGAAGATCGAGATAGGTAGATTCCCGGGCAACACCGGGTAATCAGCAGGGAATTTCAAAATAATTGTGATATACATTTATAATTATTTTTCATTTTACTTATTCAACTAATCATAAGAAGTACATTAATTTTTGTCTTTCAGCTCATTTATGCCAAGAAGAACGGGATGAGTAGATTCCAGGACAACGCCGGGTAATCAGCACGGAGTATCTAAAAATATAAATTTATAATTATTTTTCCTTTTACTTATTCAACTAAAAATAAAAGCACATTAATTTTCATTAATTTAGGCGAGCAGCGCACGCCGGGTATTAGCTAGTGACCTATATAATAACGTTGTTATTAGTCCACAAAGACTAGAATAGGATCGGCGTGTTTCGGAAACAAGTTGTTCAGCTTCTTCCTACAATAGACCTAATTCAATCGTGTATGTAGCGTCATTTGGTTCAAAATCCTGACGACATCGGGACTCGAACTCACGATCTTGTGGCTTGTAGAGTATTGCTTTAACTAATTACGCTATGTTTTGCCCCTAAATAAACATTCTCAGATTTAATTATTATTTCAATTAAAGTAATCCAACTAACCTCTGACCTTTCTCAAAATACAAATTCGTAGACTTCCGCGGTCTTTGTGATCATTAGAGTTTTTTATTATCTTCGTGACGTCGCGTACAAGAGATTTATTTTAACTAACTCTGAAAAAGGCCACGAAATGATGGCGGAAACGTCAGCTTAAAAAAAAAGCTCTTGAATGTGGTAGCATCCCGACAAAAAAAAACTCTAACGACTTCTCGTAATGTTTTACCGACAAATACGTTAAAATAGTGAATAAACGAGGAGAAACCCATCAAAACATAAGCCAACATCGTAAAATATATATTCCCTCCAATTACTCACCCGGTTCTTAAGTAGTTTTTCTATAATTAAAGAAAAGGAAGGAAGAAAGTGGTAAAATGAACCACAAAGGAGGCAAATAGAAAAGTGTTATTTATTTTACAGCTAGTAAGTCAATTGTTATTTATTAAAAATTTGAAAATTTACCAAAAGAACACCATAGAATTTGTAATATAAAGGAGTTTTTTTAAATCAACTTCACCGTAGAGCCTAAATACTGATTATAATAAATGAACATTGTTATATTTTTGCAGGTGTTCTGTATCTAAACTTAGTTTAGTGCCGCATTTTCTGAAAGCAGATAGGTTCACTACTCCTATGTTCATGACACATATATATATATATATATATATATGTAGAGAGAGAGAGGGAGAGGCGGAGCGAGAGAGAGACGGAGAGCAAGGAACACCGTGTGTGGTGTCGAGGCAGCATACTTGCCTTGTCGCGCAGCGAGCCCGGGTTGTTTATCCGTGGTTCGGGACATGTTTCCTTGGGTAATTTTTTTTTTCAGGAGTTTCTACTCACCGTGTAAGACAAATGTTCAGGAACCTTTAAGGCCCAAACGGTACCCGAACATCATCTGGCCATCATTAAAATCATTAACTTTGGATTATGGTATCTCCTGGCGCATCATTGCAATCATCATCACCTATAATATATCATCGGGGCAGCGTAATTCTGCCTTCCAAGTGACCCAATCTCAGAAGTGGATTACAGTAACGTCATGCCAGGAGAGAATACCAGAATGTTGAAATGACAATGTGATGGCATTGAATAAATATATATATATATATATATATATATATATATGATATGAAAAGAAAAATTAAGCTTTAGTCGGGATTTGAAACCGACTCAAGCATTCATTTTTCTTTTCATATCATATTTACCTTCATTGCCAAATGTCTGCGCCGCCGTGTATCGTCTTTTGTTTCCGTTGTATATATTAGCGTAGAGTTCACAACATCCAAGGTTATTAATCAAAAGCCTTTGCCCGGGCCCATAAGAGGCAAATATTGATTCATCTTTCTTTCCTAAACACTTCAACATAACTCAACAATAGATCTCAAAGCACTAGAGTAATTCCTGGTTCTATATAAATTGAATGTATCATTATTGTTATTAACCATGAAAGCTAGACGGAAAAAAAGAAGGAAGCTAGAATGATCTCCTAAATAAGTAAGTTTCAGTACGGTAATATATATCAAACAGCAGCATGCACATAAATAACTTGAACATTAACCAGAATGTATATAAATATGATGTTTAATACAAACAAGACGTCTGAAATATAAGAAAAGTATAACAAATATGAATCTTGATCATTCTTAAACAAAAAGAAAAAAAATAATAAATAATAATCATTAACATCATAAACTATATCATACCTCACACAACATTCATACAACAGTCCAAGCCAGGGTGGGTTTCCCTGGTCCTCCGGACCAAAACTCAAACCACGCCACTCGCGTGCTCCAGACGACGTTGTCTCAACTCAAAGTTCCGATCGAATGATAATGTTCAGCATGTGCATAGATTATTTGAGCGTTCCGAGGTAGAAGGGGAGATGCGCAGCACAAACAGCGCAACAGGAGAGGTAAAAAGGAGAGTGGGGGTAGATGCATAGAGAAGGGATATTGGCATAGTTCACGAATCTTTCTGTTCAGGGAGGATAACGGCACTGCAGTTGTGAACCGAAAATCGCACTTTCGGTTCAATATATATATATCTAAGGAAAATTTTTGGACCAAAGAGAGATGAACAGACAGGTGAATGGAGAAAACTACATAACACTGAACTACAGGGTCTTTATAGGAAGCCAGATATAATAAGAACAGTTAAGTCTCGTAGACTGCGATGGGCAGGACATGTTGCACGTATGGGGAATGAAAGACTTGCATGGAGGCTTCTTGTAGGAAAGCCAGAGGGAAAACGCCCAGTTGGTAGACCAAGAATGAGGTGGGAGAATAACATTAACTATGATTTGAGGGAAGTAGATTATACAGGGAATGTTTGGAAAACATTAGTTCAGAATAAGGATGTATGGACAGCTTATGTCCGCGCGGCCATGAACTTACGGGTTCGATAGTGTCAGTGAGTAAGTAAGTATATGTATATATATATATATATATATATATATATATATAGAGAGAGAGAGAGAGAGAGAGAGAGAGAGAGAGAGAGAGAGAGCAATGTAAAGTAAATTAATTTTCAAAATTCACTGGTATCGTGCTAAAATATTTTTAAGGTAACAGAAAATAAAATAAAGGGATTATGACCAGAGTGGGACAAAAAAGGCTAAAGGTCATAATAAAGGAAACAAATCTGCTAAAAACTTACCCTCATTCTCAACTCCTAATAAAACCTCTTTCTGAAAACTCTAATTTTGCCATATAAACAAAAAATGCGCACCAAAACGTTATTGACGAAATTAATTAAATTAATTAAATCATTAATTTACTGCGTTTAGTAATTGAAGGAAAATAAGTTAACATTGTATAGTATCGTTGTAGTCTATTCCCAGGACAAAACATAATGCGTTGTAGTAAAGCTATAACTGAAATGCCACATAGGCTGTCATAAGTAGGTCTTTGGAGGCAGAGCAAATGTTCTGTTGTCTGCTAAAAGCAGGCCTTTGCTTATTTCAGGGAGCAAATAGAAATGAATATTCTTATGTGAATTATTAATTTACAACACCGTTGCATTACAGAACTCCAAGTCACAAGAAAAAAATTGAGGATAATTTAGATATGTTAGGAGTGGTATCCTGTGTTGAACCATATAACTATGTGGGCCCACACACGGTCGTAAAGACAACACAGACATGATGTTTATTACACTTTATGTTTTCTCCCTACATAATAATTACTGTCTACGCTCACCACATCTCGTAAAACACCACATGAATAAGATCGTCACCAGACAACATTTATTTATAATACACTAGCTAATACCCGCCGTGGCTGCTACGCCTAAACAAATAAAAATTAATGTGTTTTTATGTTCAATCGAATAAGTAAAAGCAAAAATAATTATAAATTCATTTCGTAATTACTTTTAGATACCCCGTGCTGATTAACCGGCATTGCCCCGTAATCTACTTACCTTGATTTTCTTGGCATAAATGAGCTGAAAAACAAAATTCGTTATAGTGAGTTATCCTTAAACGAATGCCAGTCGTGCGCTGCTACGCTTGTCCGGGAATCTACTCATCCCGATCTTCTTGGCATCAATGAAAGACAAAAAGGTTATTGTGAGTTATCATAAGTAATGCCACGATTTATTTCCAATTTATCTAGAGGATTTGGAAATCAAGAGTGGCATTTGTTAGGACTATTTAACGAATAGCTCTTTACTAAAAAATAATTATTTGAATATAGTTACCGGTGTTTTAAAATATTTATATAGTTAATGTAAACGGCGATGTTTGAAAACAAATTAGAAATGTGAGGTTATGTATATTCACTGCAACTCGATCATATTATTTATTGCAAAATAGGATCGCAATATTGTAAGAATGCACTCTAGTAGAGAAATAATGAAACACATCAAACTATTATAATCAACATTATAGGTTAATCATTTATATTTTGAACAACAACTCAGTAAAATCAATGAATCTATTCATTATTTGCTATATTCAATGTATTTGTTGGAGAAAAATAATGGTCTAATCTGTTCAGAATATTAAAAAGGAGGAGCTTTCTTTATCACAAAAGCAGGAGCTGATAAAGAGAAATCGGTAAAGATCGAGGTGAAACACGACTGTCATTGGTGTAAAACAGAATTCATTGAAACGTGATTGGTCATTGACCACCATTTGCGACATGAGTTAAATAGTCAGTAAAAGATATACATATGCTTTGGCGGACTTTTTTGTAGAGTTTTTTGAGACATTCAATTCTGTGTGCAATTAATTTCATGTATTTGGCATGGTTAGGCAGCGTAAGCCAATTAAGCGCCCAAAAAGCTACTTTTTTCCACATTTTTCACTAAAAGGGTAATTTGTAGGGTTGAAGGGGTTTGAGTATTACAACTCTCTTATAGCTAAAACCTTCCCGGGAAACTGCTGAATGTTTTCAAAGAGCCCCATCATAATCCGATGAACGATATAGTAATGCATGAAGGACAAACAGTCGGAGATTTAGAGTATGTATAAAATAAAAGTAATCCCACTACAGGCCTCAGGAGGCCCTTGGGGTAGTAGGAGGTTAAGGCTCACACTTTTTCTGGTCAATTGGCACTTGATGTCAGACGGGTTGTCAGCCCTGCGTGACGGCCGCCTTTACCCCCAGAACAAGTGTCTGGTACTCATTTCCGTTAGAGGCTGAGTCGACCCCAGGGCGATAGTGCTGCCAGAAGATTTGGGTCAGTTTAAAAATCCTGACCCCACCGGGACTTGTAGCTCAGGGTTCGAATTGTCATTGAGTTGGAGAGTTAGTTTGAAGTTATTATCCATGCATTTTAAGGGGGTGATGGGTGACAAATTGACCATTTGAGATCAAAATTGGCATTTTTTGTTTTAGTAAAGTGATCCCACAACAGGCCCGGTGGCCCTTCGGGTAGTAGGAGGTTAAGGCTCCCACTTTTTGTAGACAATCGGCACTTTATGTCAGCCGGATTGTCAGTCCTGCGTGACGGCCGCCTTTACCCCCAGAACAAGCGTCTGGTACTCATTTACGTTACAGGCTGAGTAGACCCCAGGGCCATAGTGCCGCCAGAGGGTTTGGGTCAGTTTAAAAATCCTGACCCCAACGGGACTTGAACCCTCGACCCTCCGGCTTGTAGCTCAGTGCCTTAACTACTACGCTACGGCCTCTAACGGAAACGAGTACCAGACGCCTGTTCTGGGGGTAAAGGCCGCCGTCACGCAGGGCTGACAACCCGGCTGGCATAAAGTGCCGATTGTCTAGAAAAAGTGGGAGCTTTAACCTCCTACTACCCCAAGGGCCTCCGGGCCTGTTGTGGGATCACTTTACTTATTTTTTTGTTTTTTGTGCGAAAAATAGCCTATGTAACTTATATGTTGCAAAGTTTCAGAGGCCTATGACGCTAAGTGCCCTAAAGTGCTGATTAGGCCTGTATGTTACATTTTGTATTTAAACTGCATGCAAGTATTTAAACATGTTTTTCCTCACTTTCATTTTCATTGCATTTTTGTGCGTTCAAAATTAAATGGAATTTTATCCTAGAAGGTTCAAATTTTTACTGCATGTCCTAAAAATAATGAGTAACAAAGTAGTGTATGGGTTTCATGATTGAAGTAGTATTTTAAGAAATAAAAATAAAATGCATGCAATTTTTAATTTTTTGTATAATTCCACGCATGAGGTATAACATTTTTTTTTCTCCCTCTGTATTCACATTATAAGAATTCTAATGCATGATGCTTTTCTAAATATTTTATTGTCTTGTAAAAACAAATCAGACATTTTGCTAAAAAATTGTTGCCCATTTAATTACAACATATATGCAAATTTTTTAAATATAGTAGGCCTATTTAAGAACTCATAAAATAAATGTCTCACAAGAATGAAACTTAAACACATCATTATATATCATACAGTGAATGTTTGTACAAAACCATCAAGTCTCTAGCTCAAAATATGTAAAAAAAAATATAAATTTCACCCAACACCCACGTTTACATAGCGTAGGTCGCGTCATAAACTGTCTCATATTTCAGAACTTTTCACGAATGTAATGCACTGCATGATCAATTCACATACATGTTTGTACCCACTGGGTATCTTGGGCGAGTTGCTCATACTCCCGAGGCTACGTTCAAGATTATTTACTCTTTGATTTGAAGTTAAGATTTCTTTCTTTTGTATTTATTGATGTGTTTTTATTCTGCGCTCAACCCATCTTTTCTCCAAGTTCCAAGGCTCTGCACACATTTCGGTGCGTTGGTTGAGCTACTAGTACGCAAGGATGCTCATCCCTGATGATCCCATAATTGGTCCATCGGACTTACCCACAGAGTTATCCATCCATCCATCCTTAGTAATTCTGCCCGAGGGCAGGTCTTTCACTGCAATCATAGCATTTCCATGCTATGCTTTTCAGCTTTACTAGGAAATTGTAGATGTGGTAGCTTCCCGTTGCTTTCCACACCGGTGAAGGATGATGATGATAATGATAAGGATGATGATAACCGGATACTTTTCGGGGGCCGTTGGGCCCTAAGCTTCCTGACATTTGTCTTACAGGTGAGGAAAACCCCCGAAAAAACCTCACCCAGGAACCTGTCCCGACCGGTAACACTGGTCAACATGATTTTTGTCTCATGAGTACCAATAGTTGTACTTAATGCCGTTTTCGTTCGTGTTTTCAAATACGTATTCGGAATTTCTCCATCACATACAATTTTTTTATTTCAATTTCATTTAATAGATTTAAATAATTATTTTTTAATAAACGTTTTTTTCGTCCATTTGTCCATTGTAAAATAAAACCAAAGGAGCTAACTCAGGAAATTTCAGCTATAGAAAATAGATATCAAGGCAAATGGAATCATAATATACTGGCCAATTATTGATGGACAATCAAGAGGGATGCTTCACAGGCGAAATATAGCAGAAAATTGTCATTTCTTACTTTCTAGGTGAGTCCGAATGTTCGAATATTGTGTAGTTACGAATGTAAAAATATTAAAGTGTTTGAAATTATAATAAATGCCTGTATCTCGGAAACTTTGCGTGATGAAGAAAAACCGATATCATATTTGAATTGAGGAGAAAATATACTATCAGAATCACATATTTTTCTTTCTGAGACAAAAAAAAAAAAATTGCTCAGCGTAATCGAACCCGGGCCCGCTGCGTGACAAGGCAGCACGCTACCTCGAGACCACATAGAGCTGTCAGAGAAGAGAATTGATAGATATTAAAAACAAGACATCATATTGTTTAATTGGATTCAATTACTTGTGTTTTTAGGTTAGTCAACGTACGATTTCAAAGTCGTAGCTTTCTCGAAAGTGTGTGTAACGGTATAAAACTCTTTTTTACTATGTATGTGGTGCTCTTGTTAATTATTACTGTCGATAGGCAAATAAACACCATGTCATTATATATATATATATATATATATCATTTTATTATCGGACGAGCCACAGTACTGGAAGGCAATAGGTATATAATTTCCTCACTAGATAGCAGAAGCTCATACTTATAGAATTATTATAGCTATGACAAAAGTGTAGACGGTAGAATAATGTACAACTCTCTCCGTCATTGTGAATATATTTTTATTAAATACGCGTCATGCGTTTTAAGTCAGCTATTCAGTTACATTTACGGTTTTATGACCCACTTTATGTACGGATGTGATGAAAACACGTTAAAATTAAGATTAATCGAGAATAGGCTGCGTAAAACTTTATATGCTTGTAGGGGTAATTTTTCATCGCACCCTGTCAGAATTTAACAAATTATTATTAATTTTATTGCTTTTAGAAACCTGAATCACGCTATTGAATCAAAACAATCGGAAATAGTCAAAAAAGACATAAATAGCACTGCAAAATTCATAAAATGCTTTCATTTGAATATGTAATGGATACGGGAGGACAATGCAAACATGTTTAATTAGCTCAACGGCTAGAGTGTTGGACTATGAGCTAAGAGGCTCATTTTCAAACCCCGATCGATACTTTTTTATAAGAATTTAGTTTTATCTAAAGTGTTTTTTAATCTTTTTATCATATTCTTAACAAAAACAAAATTTCAATCAATAAAATATTTTTTTATTATGAAACGTTTCATTATCATCAATTTAAAGGTTGTTATTTTATTGGAAGAGAGGAAGGATTTATTTTGTTTGCTAATATCACATATTATTCTTCAGAATTCGGATTAAAAAACAATACAAAACTTTATTTTTCTATTTCTAATTGTGATGTACCTGTTTTTTAAAATCGAACCTAAATATCTAAATGTCTTTACATGTTTAATATTATTCATACCTGTAATATATTGTTCATATATGCTATTATTTTAAATAAGTATGTAATTTAGAAAAAATAAGAAATAAAGTCACACGAGAAAAAAGTGAATATTAAATATTCAATAGTAGATTGTGTAAGATATTAGCAGTAAAATTGCTATGGGCATGTAAGACGAATGGAAGAAAAAGATTACCCAGAAAAATATTGGAATGGTGTCCAGAAGGAAGAAAAAAGAAAGAAAGTCCTCGAAACACATGGAAGCAAGAAATAAGTACTGGAATGAGAACAAGAGGACAGGAGAATGTGGAGTGGATGGATAGGGACGAGTGGAGAAGCAAAATAAAACTTTGGGCACAGAAATATGTATAAACATTGAAAATGTGTATATAAATATAAACTAATAATGCATTTTGTGTTATTATATTATGTAATGTAGCATACAATTAGTAAAGCAATATATAATACATTTCGGAATTTCTCCATCACCCTCATTTTTCTTTATTTCAATTTCAATTAATGGTTTTAAATAATTATTTTTAATAAACTTTTATTTTCGTCCATTTGTCCATTGTATAATATAATCAAATGAGCTAACTCAGGAGATTTCAGCTATAGAAAAGAGATATCAAAGCAAATGGAATCCTTATATGTTGGCCGATTATTGATGGACCATCAAGCGGGATGCTCCACAGGCGAAATATAGCAGAAAATTGTCATTTCTTACTTTCTAGGTGAGTCCGAATTTTCGAATATTGTGTAGTTGCGAATGTATAAAATATTAAAGTGTTTGAAATTATAATAAATACTTATATCACGCAAATTTGCGTGATGGAGAAAACCCGATATCATATTTGAATTCAGGAGAATATATACTATCAGAATCACATATTTTTCTTTTTCAGAAAAAAAAATTGCTCAGCGTAATCGAACCCGGGCCCGCTGCGTGACAGGACAGCACGCTACCTCGAGACTACACAGAGCTATCAGAGAAAATAATTGATAGATATTAAAAACAAGACATCGTATTGTTTAGTTGGATTCAATTACTTGTGTTTTTAGGTTAGTCAACATACGATTTCAAAGTCGAAAATGTGTATAACGGTATAAAACTCTTTTTTACTATGTATGTGGATTTGATCCGTAGATTCAAGATGCTCTTGTTAATTATTACTGTCGATAGGCAAATAAACACCATGCCAATATATATATTATTTTATTATCGGACGAGCCACAGTACTGGAAGGCAATAGGTATATAATTTCCTCACTAGATAGCAGAAGCTCATACTTACAGAATTATTATAGCTATGACAAAAGTGTAGACGGTAGAATAATGTACAACTCTCTCCGTCATTGTGAATATATTTTAATTAAATACGCGTCATGCGTTTTAAGTCAGCTATTCAGTTACATTTACGGTTTAGGTACGGATGTGATGAGAACTCGTTAAAATTAGGGTTAATCGAGAATAGGCTGGGTAAAACTTTATATGCTTGTAGGAGCAACTTTTCATCGTACCCTGTCAGAATTTAACAAATTATTATTAATTTTATTGCTTTTGGAAACCTGAATCATGCTATTGAATCAAAACAATCGGAAATAGTAAAAAAAGACATAAATAACACTGCAAAATTCATAAAATGCTTTTTCATTTGAATATGTAATGGATACGGGAGAACAACGCAAGCATGTTTAATTAGCTCAATGGTTAGAGCGTTAGACTATGAACTAACAGACTAGTGTTCAAACCCCGATCAGTTCTTTTTTTCTATAACAATTTACTTTTATCTAAAGTGTTTTTAATGTTTTTATCATATTCTTAAGGAAAACAAAATTTTAATCAATAAAATATTTTTTTAATTATGAAACCTTTCATTATCATCAATTTAAAGGTTAACTTATTTTGTTGGAAGAGAAGAAGGAATTATTTTGTTTACTAATATCACATATTATTGTTCAAAATTCGGATTAAAAAAATACAAACATTTTTTTCTATTTCTAATTGTGATGTACCTGTTTTTTTTAAATCGAACCTAAATATCTAAATGTCTTTACATGTTTAATATTATTCATACCTGTAATATATTGTTCATATATGCTATTATTTTAAATAAGTATGTAATTTGGAAAAAATAAGAAATAAAGTCACACGAGAAAAAAATGAATATTAAATATTCAATAGTAGATTGTGTACGATATTAGCAGTTAAATTGGTATGGGCATGTAAGACGAATGGAAGAAGAAAGATTACCCAGAAAAACATTGTAATGGTGTCCACATGGAAGAAAAAAAAATAAAGTCCTCGAAACATATGGAAGCAAGAAATAAGTACTGGAATGAGAACAAGAGGACATGAGAACGTGGAGTGGATGGATAGGGACGAGTGGAGATGCAAAATAAAACTTTGGGCACAGAAATATGTATAAACATTGAAAATGTGTATATAAATATAAACTAATAATGCATTTTGTGTTATTATATTATGTAATGTAGCATACAATTAGTAAAGCAATATATAATACATTTGGGAATTTCTCCATCACCCTCAATTTTCTTTATTTCAATTTCAATTAATGGTTTTAAATAATTATTTTTAATAAACTTTTATTTTCGTCCATTTGTCCATTGTATAATAAAATCAAATGAGCTAACTCAGGAGATTTCAGCTATAGAAAAGAGATATCAAAGCAAATGGAATCCTTATACGTTGGCCGATTATTGATGGACCATCAAGCGGGATGCTCCACAGGCGAAATATAGCAGAAAATTGTCATTTCTTACTTTCTAGGTGAGTCCGAATTTTCGAATATTGTGTAGTTGCGAATGTAGAAAATATTAAAGTGTTTGAAATTATAATAAATACTTATATCTCGGCAACTTTGCGTGATGGAGAAAACCCGATATCATATTTGAATTCAGGAGAATATATACTATCAGAATCACATATTTTTCTTTTTCAGAAAAAAAAAATTGCTCAGCGTAATCGAACCCGGGCCCGCTGCGTGACAAGACAGCACGCTACCTCGAGACCACAAAGAGCTATCAGAGAAAAGAATTGATAGATATTAAAAACAAGACATCGTATTGTTTAGTTGGATTCAATTACTTGTGTTTTTAGGTTAGTCAACATACGATTTCAAAGTCGAAAATGTGTGTAACGGTATAAAACTCTTTTTTACTATGTATGTGGATTTGATCCGTAGATTCAAGGTGCTCTTGTTAATTATTACTGTCGATAGGCAAATAAACACCATGCCATTATATATATTATTTTATTATCGGACGAGCCACAGTACTGGAAGGCAATAGGTATATAATTTCCTCACTAGATAGCAGAAGCTCATACTTACAGAATTATTATAGCTATGACAAAAGTGTAGACGGTAGAATAATGTACAACTCTCTCCGTCATTGTGAATATATTTTAATTAAATACGCGTCATGCGTTTTAAGTCAGCTATTCAGTTACATTTACGGTTTAGGTACGGATGTGATGAGAACTCGTTAAAATTAAGGTTAATCGAGAATAGGCTGGGTAAAACTTTATATGCTTGTAGGGGCAACTTTTCATTGTACCCTGTCAGAATTTAACAAATTATTATTAATTTTATTGCTTTTGGAAACCTGAATCATGCTATTGAATCAAAACAATCGGAAATAGTAAAAAAAGACATAAATAGCACTGCAAAATTCATAAAATGCTTTTTCATTTGAATATGTAATGGATACGGGAGAACAACGCAAGCATGTTTAATTAGCTCAATGGTAAGAGCGTTAGGCTATGAACTAACAGACTCGTGTTCAAACCTCGATCAGTCCGTTTTTTCTATAAAAAATTACTTTTATCTAAAGTGTTTTTTAATGTTTTTATCATATTCTTAAGAAAAACAAAATTTTAATCAATAAAATATTTTTTTAATTATGAAACCTTTCAATATCATCAATTTAAAGGTTAAGTTATTTTGTTGGAAGAGAACAAGGAATTATTTTGTTTGCTAATATCACATATTATTGTTCAAAATTCGGATTAAAAAAATACAAAAACATTTTTTTCTATTTCTAATTGTGATATACCTGTTTTTTTTAAATCGAACCTAGATATCTAAATGTCTTTACATGTTTAATATTATTCATACCTGTAATATATTGTTCATATATGCTATTATTTTAAATAAGTATGTAATTTGGAAAAAATAAGAAATAAAGTCACACGAGAAAAAAATGAATATTAAATATTCAATAGTAGATTGTGTAAGATATTAGCAGTTAAATTGATATGGGCATGTAAGACGAATGCAAGAAGAAAGATTACCCAGAAAAACATTGTAATGGTGTCCACATGGAAGAAAAAAGAAATAAAGTCCTCGAAACATATGGAAGCAAGAAATAAGTACTGGAATGAGAACAAGAGGACATGAGAACGTGGAGTGGATGGATAGGGACGAGTGGAGAAGCAAAATAAAACTTTGGGCACAGAAATATGTATAAACATTGAAAATGTGTATATAAATATAAACTAATAATGCATTTTGTGTTATTATATTATGTAATGTAGCATACAATTAGTAAAGCAATATATAATACATTTCGGAATTTCTCCATCACCCTCATTTTTCTTTATTTCAATTCCAATTAATGGTTTTAAATAATTATTTTTTAATAAACTTTTTTTTTCGTCCATTTGTTCATTGTAAAATAAAATCAAATGAACTAACTCAGGAGATTTCAGCTATAGAAAAGAGATATCAAAGCAAATGGAATCCTTATATGTTGGCCGATTATTGATGGACCATCAAGCGGGATGCTCCACAGGCGAAATATAGCAGAAAATTGTCATTTCTTACTTTCTAGGTGAGTCCGAATGATTTAATATTGTGTAGTTACGAATGTAGAAAACCAATATTAAAGTGTTTGAAATTATAATAAATCCCTGTCTCTCGGCAACGTTGCCTGATGGAGAAAACCCGATATCATATTTGAATTCAGGAGAAAATATACTATCAGAATCACATACTTTTCTTTCTGAGACTAAAAAAAAAAAAAAAAAAATTGCTCAGCGCAATCGAACCCGGGCTCGCTGCGTGACAGGACAGTATGCTACCTCGAGACCACACGGAGCTATCTGAGAAAAGAATTGATAGATATTAAAAACAAGACATCGTATTGTTTAGTTGGATTCAATTACTTGTGTTTTTAGGTTAGTCAACATACGATTTCAAAGTCGAAAATGTGTGTAACGGTATAAAACTCTTTTTTATTATGTATGTGGATTTGATCCGTAGATTCAAGATGCTCTTGTTAATTATTACTGTCGATAGGTAAATAAACACCATGCCATTATATATATTATTTTATTATCGGACGAGCCACAGTACTGGAAGGCAATAGGTATATAATTTCCTCGCTAGATAGCAGAAGCTCATACTTATAGAATTATTATAGCTGAGACAAAAGTGTAGACGGATAATGTACAACTCTCTCCGTCATTGTGAATATATTTTTATTAAATACGCGTCATGCGTTTTAAGTCAGCTATTCAGTTAAATTTACGGTTTTATGACCCACCTTATGTACGGATGTGATGAGAACACGTTAAAATTAGGGTTAATCGAAAATAGGCTGGGTAAAACTTTATATGCTTATAGGGGTAACTTTTGCATCGTACCCTGTCAGAATTTAACAAATAATTATTAATTTTATTGCTTTTGGAAACCTTAATCATGCTATTGAATCAAAACAATCGGAAATAGTCAAAAAAGACATAAATAGCACTTCAAAATTCATAAAATTCTTTCATTTGAATATGTAATGGATACGGGAGATTGACAGAAGCATGTTTAATTAGCTCAACGGGTATAGTGTTAGACTATGAACTAACAGGCTCGTGTTCAAACACCGATCAGTACTTTTTTATAACAATTTACTTTTACCTAAAGTGTTTTTTAATGTTTTTATCATATTCTTAAAAAAACAAAATTTTAATCAATAAGATATTTTTTTTCATTATCATCAATTTAAAGGTTGTTATTTAATTGGAATAGAGGAAGGTTTTATTTTGTTTGCTAATATCACATATTATTCTTCAGAATTCGGATTAAAAAAACAATACAGAACTTTATTTTTCTATTTCTAATTGTGATGTACCTGTTTTTTAAATCGAACCTAGATATCTAAATTTCTTTACATGTTTAATGTTATTCATACCTGTAATATATTGTTCATATATACTATTATTTTAAATAAGTATGTAAATTGGAAAAAAAATAAGTCATATGAGAAAAAAATGAATATTAAATATTCAATAGTAGATTGTGTAAGATATTAGCAGTTTAATTGCTATGGGCATATAAGACGAATGCAATAAGAAAGATTACCCAGAAAAACATTGGAATGGTGTCCACATGAAGAAAAAAGAAAAAAAGTCCTCGAAACACATGGAAGCAAGAAATAAGAACTGGAATGAGAACAAGAGGACTGGAGGATATGGAGTGGATGGATAGGGACGAGTGGAGAAGAAAAATAAATCTTTGGGCACAGAAATATGTGTAAACATTGGAAATCTGTATATAAACTAATAATGCATTTTGTGTTATTATATTCTGTAATGTAGCACACAATTAGTAAAGCAATATATAATAAATGAAGATAATGATGTTGCTAACAGTTTTCATCATAGATTTAATGCCAATCTCCCTGTATTATTAAGAACTTGCTACAGTTATGTAAATGCATGACGTCAGGCAGATAGAGCTGTGTTGACTTTCAATTATTCGCCGTCTTGAAATAATTTAATAGCTTGATGAAGTACCGGTAGTCTCTTTGTTCGGCAAACAGTCAAATTCTAGATTAAAGACTTTCCTCGGATGGATTACAACCTAACTATTTTGTATAACATGCTAACTAACTCACTGGTATTATCGAACCCTTTCATGGCCGCAAGAACATAAGCTCTCCATACATCCCTATCCCGAGTTAATGTTTTAAGGGGAGTGATGGATGAAAAATTGATCATTTGAGATAAAAAATTGACATTTTTTGTTTTTGTTATAATAGAAAATAACCTGTACTGTAATGTATATGTTGGCAAAGTTTCAGAGGCCTATGGCGCTTCTAAGTGCCCTAAATTATGTCAGAGTTAAAAGGCTGCGCCAGTTAAACACTACCTGCATGCAAATCTTTAAACTTGTTTTTTTCCACACTTTTATTTCCACTGCATTTTTGTACATTCAAAATTGAATGGAATTCGACATTTTATCCTAGAAGGTTCAAATTTTTACTGCGTGTCCTAAATTCAATAGGTAACGAAGTAGTTCATGGGTTTCGTGATTGAAGTAGTATTTTAAGAAATAAAAAATAAAATGTATGCTATTATTATTTTTTTTGTAATTCCACGCATGAGGTACAACATTATTTTTTTCTCTCTTTGTATTCACATTATAAGAATTCCTTTGCATGATGTTTTTCTAAATATTTTAGGGGTCTAGTAAAAAAATCAGACAATTTTACTAAAAAAATTGTGGAACCCATTTAATTATAATATATGCAATTTTTAAAAATATAATATTTAATAACTCATAAAATAAATGTCTCACAAGAATGAAACTTAAACACATCATTATGTATCATGCAGTGAATGTTTGTACAAAACATCAAGTCTCTAGCTAAACAAACGTAGAAAATAGAAATTTCACCCATCACCCCCTTAAAATCATCTCCCGTATAAATCTACTTCCCTCAAATTACGATTAATGTTACTTTTTCACCTCATTCTTGGTCTACTAGTTGGGCGTTTTCCCTCTGGTTATCCTTCAAAAAGCTCCCGTGTTCATCTTTCATTCCCCATTGGTGCCACAGGTCCTGCTCATCGCAATTAGTAGTAGTAGTAGTAGTAGTAGGACTTTATTAGACAAGAAGTAAGATATTTACAATATTATTTACAAATATGGGTCGCACGGGCAATAAGCCGTACGTGCTGTTGACAGTCCGTTACAATAAAGTAATAATTGGTACTAGGGTAAAGAAAAATAAACAACAAAAAAGCAATAACATTACAATTACATAAAGAAAACACAATAATATTACAATTAAATAATAACATAATAGCATTATACAATAATTAATTTATATATATAATTGTTAAGAATTAATGGTATTGCATTTTGATAACATATATTTATTCATGAATGAGTGTTGTCCTTATTTTCCGCGTTTTGTCCAGAAATTAACCGAGGTTTATCCAATTTTCTGGATTTACCAATAACTTGTAGCATGCCAATCTTTCCCGATTTGAATTTAGAAATCTTTCCGGTAATAACTGACGTCTCCAATATTCTAAATCATTACATTTTCCTAGTATATGTGTCTCATCTTCAAAGTTCCCGCACATTGGACATATTCGCATATCGTGATCGTCCCTAATTTTTAGAAATTTCCATGCCCCTAGCCTAAACCAAGCAAGCCCTGACCTCTCCCTAAATCCTAGGTTGAGTATATACGATTCTTTTCCCCAGACGTGTTTTAGGTCTCTTTGTAAACACAGTGAGCGTTTTCCTGTACATTCGGCGAAGGTATCTTGTTGGTTTATATCTAAGTACCTCCTCCTTATTTTTCTCCACACGTTCTTGCGATTTTCAGTCCAAGACTTAATTGTTCTTCCATCCATAGTAATTCTGTCCGAGGGTAGGTCCTTCACTGCAGTCATAGCATTTTCATGCTATGCTTGCAGCTTTACTAGGGAATTATAGGTGTGGAAGAATCCCGTTGCTTTCCACACCGGTGAAGGATGATGATGATGATGATGGCCATATGATTTCGGGAATCGTTTGGGCCTTAAAGTTTTCCTGACATTTCTCTTACAGATGAGGGAAAACCCCGATAAAAACCTCACCCAGAAAAACTGTCCCGACTGGGGATCGAACCCGGGCCCGCTGCCTGACAAGGCAGCACGCTACCTCGAGACCACAGCGGTGGACTTAATTGCTCTTATAATATAACAATTTTGTCTACATTCCCAAATGTCATCCCACCAACACTCTCTATTCCCGTTTCCTCCCCCCAATATCAAATATCATTTCATTTCTCATGCCAAGGTCCTGTCAAAAAATCTACTGTTTTTAACTGCAAGGCACTAAAATCCAGCGCCAAATCTCCACAAAACCATAAGCTCAAAAAATTAATGCAAAAGAAGTATAATCACGTCCAAATATATAGCCAAATATTCCCCAATAATAATAATAATAATAATAATAATAATAATAATAATAATAATAATAATAATAATAATAATAATAATAATAATAAGGATATATTAATATAAACCCAAAAATAATAATAATAAAAATTATACATCATCATCATCATCATCACTCCAAGGATTAGGCAATTGCCCGTTCCGACTTCATATTGCATCAGCCCAACGTCTTCTAGGTCTTCCAACATCACGCCTTCCTCTTGCTTGATAATTTCTGGCTAACAAATGGATATCTCTCCTTGCTCATTCCATCCATGTGATCAATCCATTTCTGTCTGTAATTCGTGACTTTATCCAACAAAGGCTGTACTTTCAATTCTTCTCTTATATCCTCATTTCTTATTCTATCAAGTCTTGTACATCCTTTTACTTGTCTTAGGAACCGCATCTCTGCCGTCTGTATTCTATCCTTCTGTCTTTTCACTGGAGCCCAAGTTTCACATCCATACAATATTGTGGGAACCGCCATAACATTATACATTTTTATCTTGGTTTCTTTTCTAATTTTATTTTTGAATGTTCTCTGTATTGTTCCACACACCGTCTGAAATTTATTTATTTTGGAGTCAATATCTCTTTCCACATTGTAGCCAACATCACAGCCCAAATATTTGAAACTGGACACCTGTTCTATACTTTGATTTTCTAAAATAATTTTGGTTCTCACTGGATCTCTTCCTCTAAAAGCCATGGTCTTCGTTTTCCTTACAGAAATTTTTAGATCGTATAATTTACATATTTCATTTAATGCGTGCATTGATTTCTGTAAGTCGTCTTCATTTTTCTGTATTATGATTACATCGTCAGCATAAAAGATTATTTATGCACATTTTATTATCCATTCTTATTCCTGGATTTACTAAAACTTTCCATTTATTAAAAATATCGTCTATATATATATATTAAACAAAGTGGGTGATAAACTACATCCTTGTCGTAATCCAGTATTTGTTTTGATTGTATCTGTTCTTTTGAATCCGGTATCTATAATTATATTTGTGTCTTCATATAATGTCTTTATTGTTTCTACAAGGCACAGCGGGTATCCTTTCATTCGTAATATTTCCCATAATTTTTGTCTGTTTACTCGATCGAAGGCCTTATCCAAATCTATAAATCCTATGTGAGTTTCTAAGTTATGTTCTCTTCTCTTTTCTATGAGTTGTTTCAGTGTAAAGACATTGTCTATACATGACCTTCCTTTCTGAATCCACTTTGATTTTCACTTATTATTACTTCTGTTATGTTTCTCAATCTATTATTTATTATTTTCGTATATATTTTGTAGCCAGTATTCATTAAGCTAATCCCTCTGTAATTCTCGCAATTCTCCGGTCTCCTCTTTTGAATATATTCTTGACAATTGCTGTTTTCCAAGTGGTTGGAATCCCATAGGTCTGCCAACATATATTAATAGATGAAGTATTCGTAGTTTACACAATATTCCACTATATTTGATTAATTCCATATTTATATTATCTAATCCTGTTGCTTTCCTATTCTTAGTGGTTTTCAAAGCCATTTCTAATTCATTTATGTCTATTACATCAATATTTTCCACTTTTATTTCTTCCTCATTGTTCTCTTTTCCTTCAATTTCCTCCTTTTTCCAAAGTTTTTCATAATGCTGGATCCATTCTTGTTCTGGGATTATATTCAATCTGGCAGAATCTTTCTCAGTCTGATTTAGATGTTTCACTAATTTATAACCTATTTCTTGTCTTCCATACATATCATGTTCTACTGAGCTTATAAATTTATCCCATGACTCCTGATGGGATTTTCTTATAATGCTTTTAGCAATTCTCCTTTTCATTTTATATTCTTCATAAGATTCTTCTGTTTTCAGTCGTAAGTATGTATGATATGCTTTTGTTTTTCATTCACTGCATTTTGTATATTCGCATTCCAAGTTCTCAAGCCCCTTCCTATTCCTTATTCTATTTTTCTTTCCTAATATCTCATTTGCTGTTTTATGTATTACATTTGATATATTTTCCCATTCAATATTTATATCTTCTGACGTCGCTATCTCTGATATATATTTATTCATTCTGCTTTCATAATGTTGTCTAATACTTTGATCTTGTAATAAATATATTTTATATACTTCTTCTTGGTTTCTTTTGTTCTTTATGTTATTTTTCCGCCATTTAGCTATTATGTTTATTTTGCTTATCACGAGATAGTGATCAGAGTATATATCGCTGCCTCTATGTACTCTCACATCTTTTACCAAGGCTCCTAGCTTGTTGTTTACGATTAAATAGTCAATTATTGATCTTGAGTTATATCCACTTCTTGTATATTTATGTATGTCCTTTTTTCGGAAATAGGTATTCATTATTTTTAATTGATTATAGGCTGAAAACTGTCTCAAATCCTGTCCATTTTCATTTATTGTTATTTCTCCATTATTTCCTATTACATTAGGTATAGGGACATTGCCTACTCTGGCATTTAAGTCTCCACTTATTATTAAATGATGATCTTTTGTATATTTATCAACTAATGTTTGTAATGTTTTATAAAATGTTTTTGTTTCTTCTTTCTTGCCTTCCTCTGGGGCATACACAGCAATTATCATCATATATCCTCTTTCAATTTTAAATCTGGCTATCAGGATTCTTTCATTTATAAACTCATAGCTATTCAATTTGTTCTTCCATTTTTCATCTATTAAAATTGCTACTCCACACTGCGCTCTTATAAAAATTATACCCTACATTTAAACTACAGGGAAGTAATACAACTCCTGACTTCGTGAAATGGATAACCGTCTCACCCTGTCCCCGCGCCGCTTCCCGCCACACTTCATTCCACTTAACTCACGCAGGGAGTCAATCTTCTTCGTATAGTGGATTGCCATTGCTTTGATTCTGGCTGCGATTTCTGTCCCTTGTAGTTAAAAAGGGCAGATCATTTTTTTTTTGGACATGACCTTGGTACATCACAATGCTTCCCTGAGATACATTTGAAGGAAGGTTTCAACATGCAGTGGTTTGCACTTGTAACAACCTAAGATTCAAAAATGTTCCTAAAAACGTTTTTCCTCAAATACTCGTAATGTTTTCTCCTTCCTTAAAGTAGTAACGGTCCATGTTTCGCATCCATTTAATATTACTCGGACAGTCATCATCGTCATCATCATATATGCAAGTATTAGGCCATGTGGTCTGTTATGGTCTCAAATAAGAATTTTCCATCTAGCGCTTTTTTGGACGTCCCAGCGATCCCTTGGGGACAGTAAAGAAGCACGGCTTTTGTAATTCTATGAGATGACATTAGTTAAAAATGGGCTTTCCAGTGGTTTTGGTAGTTTTGTATATGGTGTAGAATGGGTTCTACATCCAACTCTTCCATAATTTCATTTCTTTTATAATTCCACTTTGTGTAGCCTGCTGTACGACGCATAAATCCCATCTCATTTTCTGTCATTCGGCTTTCATCTCTTCTTCATATTGTCCATGCTTCACTACCATATCTTAATACTGGTCTTGCGAGAACCTTACAAAGCCATAATCTTGTGTTCTTTTTTATTAAGATGGTTTCATTATACTGTTAATTATCCCCGTTGTTTTTGTGAAATTTGTGATTTTTATATATCAGTTTCATCTTGAAATGTTAAATTATTCTTCTTCTTCTTCCTTCCAAGTATTACGCCAAGGCCTGATACGATCCTATAGAAAATTTTCCCTCCAGCGTAAATAGTTTGATCCTTCCGGAAAATTCTCATATAAGATTTGAAAGCATAATAATAGTCCCTTCGATTGGTTGCTGGCCAAAGGAAGGCAAGACCAGTGATGGGGCTGCCATCTTATAGCCTCTGGTCAGGCTTTTCTGGAGAAGAAAAGAAAATAAAGGAAAGAAGAAATGGAAGAAAGGAAAGACTCCCTAGCTCTCGGATGCCCTAATAGCGTCGGGGTCGAAAAAACAAGAGTTAACCAAGGGAGGTTAGATAGTAAAGTTAAAAGAGTGCAAAACACAAGTAAGTGGAAGAAATGTTTTGCTCAGCTTGGGCACCTTGTGGTCGCCATCCACATATCCTCTAGATGAGGACCCCTGAGGGTAATGTTATAACCCAAATAAATAAATTAATTTACTTGTTCTAAAATGTCATCCTCCAAAACGATTTTGCTAGGTGTAGGGTATTTCCCACAAAAGCCATCACTTTAGTTTTCTTTGTACTGATTCCCATATTGAACCTTTTTGTAGCTATATTAAAATTGTGTATAAAAAACTGTAACTATGTTTCTGTTGCAGCTATTAATACTAAATCATCTGCAAAAAGCTGGGAGACTAGTTTTAGGTTTTTATCAAATTGGATAGAACCGTGTCTTATCTGTCGCCAATCTTGAAGTATTCCATCCATGTATACGATAAAGAGCAAGGGCAAGCTTGAATTTTCTCACACAATGTAACGGTTTAACATGCACGCTTTAAAGACATAACGTATTGACTGAAATACAGACAAAATAGTGTATGTAACACAGCTTTGTTTGCACGGCAATACAAAACAACTTTACTACACAAAAGCGAGAAGGAATTCAACTACAGGAAGACTGAAGAGTTTCCCAACTCCCTCGCAGGTAATGTAAGCAGGCAAGGAAAAGCGAGGGATTCCCCGCTGGCACACATAAGGAAGGGTATCCCCGCAATATAATGGCAACTCAAGAAGGTAAAAGATATAATGCATAAAGCGACATATGCAGAATTTTCACGTGTGGTCATTAATACTGTAATTGAAAGTGCTTAAGAATAATTTTCCGGCTTATACAGGACGATTTTACATATAAAATCGTACCGTTCTGGATATTTTTCCGTCTCTGTAGATTTCCTTCTTATAAAGGTTCCGGCTAAGACAGCTTTTACAATATATAGTATCATACACATCATTACCTTATTATTTATCACACCGCTTCAGTAGACTCTCTGATACACATAAATTAGTTACCCGATCCCTTGAGCGCAGTGTCCTTTATATCCCTCCTCATCATACTACCTATTATTCGAAATCTTTTACAATTTATCTTGCTAGAACATGGAAATCCCTTCCACTCTATGTCAGAGACTGCCAAACTTTACCATGTTTCAGAAACAAATTGAAAATAAAATTATTAACAGAAACAACTCACTAATATTACTTTTTTTAAATTAATAATGTGTTTTTTTTTCATTATTTAATAAACATAGATTTAAGATTTGTTAATATATTTACTTAACGCCTTGTATAAAAAGCATAGATTAATTCATTGTAGTTTATTACTTTCTTTGTATTTTTTTCTTTCTTTCCTTTTTATGTATAGTAGATTCGAGCTGTTATTCCTTTCTGTATTCATTCTATCATTAATTTAATTTTAATTGCATTTAATTTGATTGTATTATTAGACATTATTTTCATTATTATTCAATTTGACAGATAATTAATTGTTTGGTATGACTATTATTGTAATTTTTTGTATTTATATGTAACATATGTTTGTCCTGGTCAGTGGAAGAGAAGGCCACATGGCCTTAACTCCACCAGTCTAAATAAATCTATTCTATTCTATTCTATTCTCTAACTCTAGCAGTGTGGTGAGAAATAATCTCATCTTCATTTGGGATCATTTTTCGTACAGAGGTTTCGTGACTTATCAACTCATGTAATCTTTGCATGCTCAGCCAACTCCGGACATAAATTTCACGAGTTAATAGCATAGTCTACCTTAACACTTCTAACAACCTCGTCAAAATGGAAAGATATATTGTGTGGCAACATGCAGATTTTCACGCGACACCTTCAATTGAGACTTTATTTTTAGCTAATTGAGAAGGAATGCAGCCGTTAGGTTGCTTTCATGAAAACATGTTTCAATACATTTACAAATGTTCATCAATTCTACTTGCAAGAGACCTGTTAACCATTGCATGACGAAATCTACTTTGACAATTCTCCCAGAGAAGCGTTGTAATGTACAAAGGCCGTGACCAAAAAAAAAAAAAATTGCCTTTTTAACTGCAAGACACTAAAATCAAGCGTCAAATCTATCTTTTAAACCATAGGGAGATAATACAACTCCTGTATTGGCAGACTGAATAACCCTCACTACCCACCGCGCCGTCTGTGTCGCGTCCCGCCTCACTCCATTCTGCTCTTAAGTAATGGAGGGATGTACACTGGGCTACCATTGCTGTATTCTGGCTTCGATTTCTGTGCCTTGCAGTTAAAAAGTCAGATACTTTTTTGGACACGGCCTTGATACATCACAACACTTCTCTGGGAGAAATTTCAAAGTAGCTTTCGGCTTGCAATGTTTGACAGTTTCCTTGTTAAAGTACCCAAAATGAGCATTATATGTATATATATATATATATATATATGGGGTACGCCGTAGCGTAGTGGTTAAGGCACTGAGCTACAAGCCGGAGGGTCGAGGGTTCAAGTCCCGTTGGGGTAAGGATTTTTAAAGTGACCCAAACCTTCTGGCGGCACCATGGCCCTGGGGTCGACTAGCCTCTAACGGAAATGAGTACCACACGCTTGTTCTGAAGGTAAAGGCGGCCGTCACGCAGGGCTGACAACCCGGCTGACATAAAGTGCCGATTGTCTAGAAACAGTGGGAGTCTTAACCTCCTATTACCCCAAGGGCCTCCGGGCCTGTTGTGGGATCACTTTAGTTTTACTTTATATATATATATATATATATAGTAATAGGGGTTTATTAGACTAAAAGTAAGATATATACAATGTTATTTACAAACATGGGTCGCACGAGCAGTAAGCCGTAATTGCTGTTGACAGTCCGTTACAATAAAATAATATTTGACAATAGTATAAAGAAAAACAAAAAAATACATACATAGTGTTCTGCCCAAGAGCAGGTCTTACACTGCAAACTCAGCATTCTCCATTCTTTCCTTAACCATGGAAAGAGTCATCGTGCCATGTTTCCAGCTTTACTGGGGATTAATAGGTGTAGTAGCTTCCCGTTTCTTTCCACACTCCACTCTCTCTTAATCTTAAAAGATCTTAAGAAGGTCCCGAGGGGCCCCAACTTGGAGGTGAGGAGAGTGGATTTGGCTACGTTAGACCGTCCGGACTTCGCCGAAATTCACCCCAGAGGTTAAACATCAGTTCCATCAGGGTGTTTGACCAGGTCAAAGATCCGTATATCCCAATTAGCGTCTGCCTCCCTACATAAAGAAAACACAATAATATTAAAATTACATAATAATACAATAACATTATACATTAATTAAGTTATGTATAATTATTAAGAATTAATTGCATTGCATTTTGATAACATGTATTTATTCTTGAATGAGCGTTGTTCTTATTTTCCGCGTTTTGTCCAGAAATTTACCCAAGTTTATCCAATTTTCTGGATTTACCATTAACTCTCTCTCTCTCTCTCTCTCTCTCTCTCTCTATATATATATATATATATATATATATATATATATATATATATAGTGTTTTAGTGTTCATGCATTGATATATATATATATATATATATATATCAATGCATGAACACTAAAAAAAGACAACATGAAAACAGAATAACGGCTTGTGAAATGAGATTCATGCGCAGAACAGCGGGTTACACCAGATGGGATCGGGAAAGGAACACCGATAACTTAAAAGAATTGAAGACTACGCCAATTTTGGAATATATTAAACAGTACCAACTAAATTGGAAACACCATCTTGAAAGAATGAGTTCAAATCGGATCCCCAAAGCTGTTTATAATTATATACCAAGAGGACGAAGATCACTGGGCCGTCCTATGAAACGCTGGAGGGAAAATTTTCTATAGGATCATAACAAGCCTTGGCCTAATACTTGGAAGGAAGAAGAAGAAGATATATGTCAATACTTTTAAAATAAATTGTAAACCATGAATAAACGGCAAGTTGTAAATGTTATCCAATCCATCATGTAAGGAGATGTACATTACTTCAATTTACTTTAAATTATAGATTTGTCGCTGGATTTTAGTGCCTTGCAGTTAGAAAAACAGATAATTTCTTGGACACGGGTTTGGTACATCACACAACGCTTTTCTGGGAGAAATTCGAAGGTAGATTTCGGCATGCAACGGTTAACAGTAACCTCGTTAGCAAAAAAAAATTAAAAACGTATTAAAAAGTTATCAAAATGCATTTCTTAATTCAAATCTCCTCCTGGTATTAAACACTTAAGTATATTTTGACAATCGTCTGACTGAATGATTCTGTCAATACTTCTAAAATTTATTGTAATCACGATAGTATATTTTTAAATACAATAAAACTTGTTCAAAGCGGAATCACATGGAACGAATTTTTTTCCACATTTGACAAAATTCCGCATTATAAAAAAACCAACAGATTATTAAACAATCTTAGATTATAGAGTACCTTATATGTCTTTTTCATTAATTATTTCTCTTTGTATTTTAAAATCTCATAATCTTGAGTTTTCCACATTTAAATTTAGTCATTATTTCGCGTACTGAGAGATTGTTTTTTATATTCAATCACTTTGACTTTTTCGTTTAATGACAATGATACATACGATTTAGCCATCTTTATTCCGGAAATTCAGAACGCTACATGTGACAGATACGTACACAATCGCTCTCAGATCTTAAACTAATTTAAGATTTTACAGTGCACTGGTTATGTGTAAGACAAAATATGCCACACGCCAAATATTTGTTAAACGAACCTGTACTTCTCATAACGGGTGTGCAGTTAGTCCGAAATAAATTTTCAGATACAGATAGAAAATCTATTTCACCCGGCGAGAGAAATCATTCCTTATTGTTATTTCGCCTAACGGGAATTCAATGAAGTGGAATCTAATTTATTTGTTTCTGTCTTTCCGCTTTATAATTTTTTTCATGAATTGTGTAGATATATCCTTCCGTTTCCGCGATGGACCGATTCCGCTTTATACAAAATAAATACACGTAATATTACTATCATTTCGCCGGGACCAATAAATGTGTTCACATTGGACAGATTTCCGCATTATTCACGTTCCGGATTAAACAAGTTTTACTGTATTAATATAAGTCATCATCATCATCATCACTCCAGGGATTAGGCAATTGCCCGTTCCGACTTCATAATGCATCAGCCCAACATCTTCTAGGTCTTCCAACATCACGCCTTCCTCTTGCTTGATAATTTCTTGCTAACAATGGATATCTCTCCTTACTCATTCCATCCATGTGATCAATCCATTTCTGTCTGTAATTCGCGACTTTATCCAATAAAGGCTGTACTTTCAATTCTTCTCTTATATCCTCATTTCTTATTCTATCAAGTCTTGTACATCCTTTTACTTGTCTTAGGAACCTCATCTCCGCCGTCTGTATTCTATCTTTCTGTCTTTTCACTGGAGCCCAAGTTTCACATCCATATTTTACTTGATATATCAGTCTGCCTCAATTCAATCGGATTTTTTTGTTTAAATAACTTCGTCAATTAGTTAAAACAGTGCAGCCTTTCATGTTCCATCTTCGAAATGATACAAAATGGCATGACGAAGATGGAACATGTTTTGAAAGGCCTACATGGATTTAACTAATTGTCGAAGATTTTTAAACAAAAAAATAATTTCAATTGAGGAGGACTGATATATCAGATACTTGTATTAATACTTTTAAAAAATGTACGATTCTAATACAGCTCTGCAATATAAAGGGGATTACCCAAACAATTTGTTTTTATGATAGGGCCATTACATTATACTGCAAATCCAAAATGATTCATTCCAACTGCACGTAGCTCCTAAAAGATCGGAAGCTGCTTATAGCTTTATTTATGTAGAGCTCCAGATTACAGACATCGTTGTATTTTTCCATTAAACATATATTTTTACTTCGCATATTTATAGACGATTTAACAACTAATGTCATATCGCGGGTATTTAATTTATTTTTATTTTATTATTTTTTTAGGACGGAAAAATCCAAGGAGCAAGTCCTCCGGGAGGGACTTTAAGCCGTGGGTCCCGAGTCTGAAGATTTTCAGGCTCGTAAAAGATCCTTAAGCCAGAATGAAAAGGCCTCTAAACAAAATTTACCGAATTTTCCCGCCCTAGTACTACCTTGGTTTCCTAGATGTCAGTATGAGTCGGAACGCTGACCACGGACCACTCAAATGACATCAATACGAAAACAAGTGTAACTAAATTAGTATGGTTCAAATTCTTCCCTGTAGGGGAGAGCGCCTAAATCTCTGTTAAGGGAAAACATGGGCTTACAAGATACAAAAAGATAAATAATTACTTAAAGTTCTTATAAAAAATTTTGGACCAAAAAGAGATGAACAGAGAAGTGATTGGAGTTAACTACATAACAGTGAGCTATGTGATTTTTATAGGAAACTAGATACAATAAGAACATTGAAGTCTCATAGACTAAAATGGGCAGGACATGTAGCAAGATTACGGAATTAAGGAGGAACATGCAAACTTTTTGTAGGGAAAATGCCCAGTTGGTAAACCAAAACTGAGGGGAGAGAATAGAATTAATCGTGATTTGAATGAAATAGTTTATACAGGGATGATTGGAAAACATTAGCTCGGTATAGGGATGTACGAAGAGTTCATGTGCGCGCGGCCATGAACCTACGGGTTCGATAGTGTGAATGGTACTATGATATGTTTAATATTGTGAAAAGGGTACTTTTTATAAAATTCCAACTCTGTATTTGCCTTTACGATTGATAAAAGACTGGTTGGACGCACAAATATTTGAACCCGGAATGTCACGAACACGAACTTCAAACGATACTGTTTGTCTCAATTCGCTCGGCAATACAGAAAACTTTTTCAAGTTACATCTAAAAGAGAGAAGAAAATCGCACTGTCTAATTCTCCTATTTAAGATCCTACATACCTCGATTCCCAATTATTTATCATCCCGTCTCCAGTATCTATCCTCAAACCATAACTTAAACACAAGACCACAACATAGTCTCTTACTTAATATACCGCAACATAGGACATCACATCACTCCATGTCATATACCATCTCCACTTCTCGCAACTGGAATTCCCTACCACAAGAAATAAGGGGCTGCCGGACATTGGCATCTTTTAAAAGAAATCTAAATTTATATTTGCTCTAAACTCGACTTCATTATTATCCAGTGTAAGATATATATATATATATATTAATTCGTGTTTCCCGTATAATGTATCATATTTATATTATTATTATCATTATTATTATTATTATTATTATTATTATCGTATCATTATTGTTATTACCCTATAAAATGTTGTTTGTACATGACATTTACATTGCTACATTTATTGTATATTTAACTGTTTATAATTAGTATAGTGTATATCTATATTTGTCGAATATTTATTTGTATTTGTGCTGGTTGAGTGGAAGAGAGGGCCTTATAGCCTTAACTCTGCCAGAATAAATAAAGTATTATTATTATTATTATTATTATTATTATTATTATTATATTATTATATTAATTATTTATTTAAGAGGTTTTAAATGTATACAACATCTTCCTGTGCCCAATACATATTAAGTTTTGTATCTCTTCCTCCATTCATCTCTATTCTTCCAGTCACCATCCTACTGTCCGCTGTCCTTCAACAAATTCATAATTCCCTCTATCCATGTCTTCTTAGGTCTCCCTCTTCTTTTCTCCGATTTGGAATCCACTCCAAACTCCTAACGCTTATTTATCTTATATCATCCTCTTAACATGTCCAAACCATTACAATTGTTTATTTCCCACAAATTGTATAATTGTTTCATTTAAGTTCATTTCTTCTCAGAGAATACTCTTTCTGATCCTGTCTAATTTCAAGCATCGTGCAGATCTTAAAAAATCTGTTTCTGTAGATTGAAATGTTTACTATAATTTGGCATTTATAGTCCATTTTCTGCTCTATAAGTAATTAAACTTCTTAGTAACGATTTATCAGGAAAGGCTCTATAATGAAATTATACAAGACAATGGCAGTGACTATTATTACTTATGGATACGAAACATGGACAGAGACAACACGACAATCTGCCAGAATACAAGCTGATAAAATAAAATTCCTCAGACCAAGAGCATGATGTTAAAGAACAGACAAAAAACATTATCATCATCATCACTCCAGGGATTAGGCAATTGCCCGTTCCGACTTCATAATGCATCAGCCCAACGTCTGTAACAAAAAACATAACACAGAAATAAGACAACAATTAAAAGTAGAAGAACTAAACACAACAATAGTGAAATAGAGAACAAACTGGACATAACATTTGGCACACACGTCTTTACTCCCAGGACAAGCGTATGGTACTCATTTCGTTAGACGTTGAGTCAATTTCAGGTCCATGATGCCGCCAAAAGTTTTGGGACAGTTCAAATATCCTAACTCTACTGGGACTCGAATCTCGACCTTCCGACTTGTAGCGTATTGCTTATACCAACTTCCCTGCGTTATGCCCCTGTGTAATATTAATTTGTCCATACTATTTTTAGATAATCATTATCATGAGTAATGCCACTTCGTGAGTCGTGAATTTATCGATAATTTGGAAATCAAGAGTGGCATTTGTTAGGATTATTTAACGAATAAAATTAAGCTGTTTACTCACAAATCATTGTTTAACTATAGTTATTTTAAAATATTTATATATTAATGTAAACGGCGATGTTTGAAAACAAATCAGAAATGTGAGGTTATGTTCATTCACTGCTGCTTGATCATATTATTTATTGCCAAATAAGATCGCAATATTTTAAGAGTGCACCCAAGTGGAGAAATAATAAAACACATCAAACTTTATATCATAACATTACGGGTTGTTCATTTATTTTTTTTAGTAAACAACTCAGTAAAATCAAGGAATCTTTTTCATTATTTGCTATATTCAATGCATTTGTTGGAGAAAAAGAATTATTTGACGTGTTCAGAACATTAAAAAGGAGGAGCTGTCTTTATCACAAAAGCAGGAGCTGACAAAGAGAAATCAATAAAGAGCGAGGTGAAAACACGACTGTCATTGGTTGTAAAACAAAATTCATTGAAACGTGATTGGTTAATGACTAGCATTTGTGACATGAGTTAAATAGTCGTAATTAACATGATAGGTTTATGTTCTATTTCTGAACCTTTTCTTAAGTCTCAATATGCTCTTGTCCAACATCGAAAAAGAAAATTACATACAATAGCTATTTTTTTGAAATGTATTATTCAAACGTATTGAAACTGAATACATTTTATTGGCAGAATAATATGGCATTGAATATATGACCAGGAAATTAATGGAAGCATATGAACAGTGGAGATTAAAATTGAATATAATTAAAACAGAGTATTTGGTTGTTATGACCCAAAATTTATATGCTTTATAATCTCCTTGTTTATTGGACTCATAATTTACAGTGTGATAGCCATAAATTATAGTTATCAAAGGGGTGTTATTAAAAATTAATTATTCCCCTATAAATATTTGGTTATTATAATTATTAGGGCTTTTTAGACAGTTTATTTAATATAAATAAAAACGACTGTGATTGGTTGTAAATAAAAAATCATTGAAATGTGATTAGTCATTGACTCCCATTTGGGGTATGAGTTTAACAGTCAAAGCAATTGGTTAGATTAGATTTAGATTAGATTTATTTAGCCTGGTGGAGTTAAGGCCATGTGGCCTTTTCTTCCACTCACCAGGACAAACATATATTACATCAGAATATAACAATCTCAATTAACTCTAATATTAAACACTAAGTAAAAATTTGATCAAAAAGATAATATCTAATATAGTATGACCTATAATGCAACTAGTTAATGTTAGTTAAAATTAAGACTAAAACTAATAATAAAATGTATACAAGCAAGACGTATTAAATTGTCCCTGTGTAGTGTATATAAAAAAAACAAAGGAAAATAATGAGATATAGAAAACTAATTTTACGATTATACAATATTTAAAACAAAACAAAAGAAAATATTTGTTAATCTTAATATTATTTTCATAAATAATTAAATTTATTAATTGTTAAAGGAATATTATCAGTGAGGTGTATAAGTTAGTTTGTTATTAAATAATTCTTTAGTTTGTTTTTGAAGGATGTTATAGTTCGACAGCCTCTGACATAGGGCGGAAGGGAATTCCATGTTTTGGTAAGTGAGACCGTAAAAGATAATGAATAATATACAGTGTGATGAGGAGGGATATAAAGGACAATGTGCTGATGGGATCAAGTGTCAAGATTATGTGTGTCGGATAGTCTGATGAAGCGGTGTGATAAATAATTAGGCCAACATGTCCAAAGAATGGATCCATTTCGCTTTTCTAAATTTGCATTGCAGTATCAACCTAAAGAACTTCGAGATAGAGGAAGACCAAAATTAAGATGGATTGACCTACCACATCTTGAAATCTCATAGGAAGAGATCGAAATGAACTAAACCTAAGTAAGTTCATGATGATGATGGTGACTTGTAAAATTTCAATATCGGGGTCTGGAAATAAAGACGGTCGTTACGCAGAGCTGACAACCAGGCTGAGACTTCTTGGCAATTGTCTAGAATGGGGGAGCCTTAACCTCCTACCACCACAAGTGCCTCCTCAGGCCTTTAATAAGATCAACTTTTATATTTATTATTTTTCTTCCTTTCATGTGATAAACCTAGCGGTCTGTTACGGCCTCAATCCAACGTTTGAAGGGTCTGCCCAATGATCTCTTTCCTGGTGGCTGATAATTTAAGATTTGACGTGGTATTCTTATTCTGTCCATTATTCTTACGTGAGATTTCCAGTTGTTTCTGTATTTTTGCACATATTCCATGATTGATTTTGTTTGTAATTCTTTGAGAATCTCAGAATTCCTTTTATGGTCTGTTCTTGAGTAACCTGCAATACGTCTCATAAAATTTCATTTCTGCCGCAGTTAAGTATTTGCTCATCCACACTGCGAATTGTCCAGCCCACACTGTCGTAACATGATATGGGTTTAGCCAGTGTTTTATAAATTCTAGTTCGTGTGTGTTGCTGTACTGTGTTTGGTTTGAAAATATTATTTATAATTCCTGTTACTCTGTTAAATTTTATAATTTTTTGACTAAAATCTGTTTTCTCTTCGTATGTAACTTGGTATCCGAGGAAGTTAAATGTGTTAATTTGTTCTAATATTTTATTATTAATAATAATTTTACTGGGAACTGGGTCTTTTCCTAGGAAAGCCATGACTTTAGATTTTTCTGTTGAGATTTCCATGTTGTAGTTTATTGCAATTTGGTGAAAAGAGTGGACTGAACGTTGTAGGTCATCTTTTATACTTTTTAAGATTATTCCGAACATTAATCTCCCACAACGCAACGCCCAGGCCTTTCTAATGGCCTATCCTTCCAATAAAACTTATTTTTAAAGAATTTCTACTCTTACTCATTCGAACTACAGTAGATTATCTCCCATATCAATTTCCTATAATGTATAAATCTGACAATAGAACTTCTTCTTCTACTTATCTTCCATCGTAGTTTAACCTCTCGCCTTATATGTTCATTTACATACCGCACTCCACCTTTACTCGAAATCTTTTACAGTTTCTCTTGCTAGAACATAGAATTCACTTCCATCCTATGTTAGAGACTTCCAAACGTTACCATCTTTCAGAAACTAATTGAAAATAAAATTATTAACAGAAACATCTCACTAATATTACTTTTTAAAAATTAATATTTTTTTCTTCAATATTTAATAAATATAGTAGTTGTAATTGTCAATATATTTACCTAATGTCTTGTATACATAGGCGATAAATTAATACTTTATAGTTTATTTCTTTCTTTGTATTTTTTTCTTTTTATGTATAGTAGATTCGAGCTGTTATTCCTTTATATATACATTCTTTCATTAATTTAATTTTAATTGTATTTAATTTTATTGTATTATTAGACATTATTTTCACTATTGTTTAGTTTGATAGATAATTAATTGTTTATTAACTAACTAACTCACTGGCACTATCGAACCCGTAGGTTAATGGCCGCGCGGACATAAGCTCTCCATACATCCCTCTTCTGAGCCAATGTCTTCCAATCATCCCCTGTATAATCTACTTCCCTCAAATCATAGTTAATGTTATTCTCCCATCTCATTCTTGGTCTACCAACTGGGCGTTTTCCCTCTGGTTTTCCTACAAGAAGCTTCCTTGCACGTCTTTCTTTCCCCATTCGTGCCACATGTCCTGCCCATCGCAGGTCTACGAGTCATAACTTTTATCATTATATCTGGCTTCCTATAACGATCATGTTAATTGATCTTGAAGAAGATTTTCGGGCTGTAGGCCGTGGTCGTGAGGCTTGTAGTTCCCCGACGTTTCGCCAGAGACTGCGTCTGGCATCCTCAAGGGTTGTCTTGAGACTGTAATATCTGGTGAGTGGAAGAGAAGGCCACATAGCCTTAACTCCACCAGGTTAAATAAATCTGTTGTAAATCTACAGTGCCAAGACTTGCCGGGAGATATTACAATTCGAATCACATATATTTTGACCGCACAAGGACACAGAGGGCCACCTAGAGTGAGTGATCAGTCCAATCCAGACCTGATCCGAGACAACACTACTTTTAAGACGATAAACTCAATTCACTCACACATTCATACTGTACATGGCTAATGCGATAATGATGATGATCGCCAGATGATGTTCGCAGACAATTTGGACCTTAAATTTTCCTGACATATGTCTTACAGGCGACAAAAAAATATACGAAAATACCACAGCGGTGGATCAATATCATCATCATCCAGTATCATGGCAGCTGCCGCCGTCTCCCGGAAACCAAACGCCATTCCTCTCTGTCCATCTATTAATCTTCCTCCAATCTTCTAATATTCATAGCTGCTTGTACCCCTTCTAACCAAGTTTTCTTCGGTCTTTCTCTCTTTCCCCTTTCTCAGTACGATACTGGTGGATCAATAAGCACTATAAAAACTTTTTTTTTTTTGTTTAATGCCATCAGATTGTCTTTTATGACATTTCTGGTTTTCTCCCCTGGCATTAGCGTAAATGTAATCAATTTCTTAGGTTGGGGCACCTGGAAGGTGGAGTTACGTTATCTCGATGATATTACGGGTGATAAACAATAATGAAGCTCCAGGGAAGTCCTCAACCTAAATTCCAGACTATGGACACCACAGGAATAATTCCCTTTAAGGAAAAATCCCTATGGTCTGACCGCGAATCGAACCCGGAACCTCATGAACTGTAGTCATTAACGCTGACCACTAGCCCATGAGACTAGCCTAGAAAAACTATATAAGTTATGGAGTTCCTCATTTTGAAGCCTCCGCCATACTCTTTTCTTATGAGATCGATTATTATTCGTATTTGCAATGATTTTAGCGATTTTCTTCCGTTAATAAAAGATTCATAAACTATAGGTTTCCAAAGATAATGTTAACCTTTAGATACTTCGTTAAAAGTCATTAGACAAAAAACATTGAGTTGTAAGAGAACAAATAATAAAACAAATATTGACCATTGAGAGCTCTCTCTAGAGAATGCCTTAATGATATTTCTGCCAGAATTTAATTATGTTCTAATGCGTCTAGAAAGCCTTCTATCCTGTGTATTGTATTCTAAAAATATATTTTTCTTTAAAACTAGGGATTTATTAAAAACAATTGTGCTGGTTCTCTCGTTAAAATAAATGCGTTGTAAAGCGAACACTATTTCTGTAAATACCAATATTTATTTTAATTCACTGCCAGATGAGCTGTGCCCGGCAATAGTCGCATTTTGATAATTTCAGCTCTTCAAGGATTATCATATTTTCAAATAATATGATATAATATGACCGCAATGTGAACATATTTTTCTTAAAGTATTATTTCTATTTCTGTTTCTTTACTTCCTAAACCTCTAACGTTCCACGTAACAATATTTATTCTATCGCTAATTCCTAATCGTTTATCCTTTTTTCTGGTTAAGGGTCGGTTTAACCAACAAAGGTAACTGTATTACGCCAGTTTAAGCTATGTATTATATATGGAGAAAACTGGCGTAATACAGTTACCTCTATTGTTGAAACTGACCCTAAGTCGTCGTCCATTAAATCCGTCCGGCTGAACACTGTGAGAGAGATGAGTTTGGAAATTTTTTACGTGTCGGGTTACCAGCCCAAACGCACAACCACATTCCCTAGTGGATCGGGGATTTATTTCGGAGTTTCCTTCTCCTAGACGCGTTGCTAACCAAAGCTTTGGAGTCCCATTTACAAAACAAGAAGAGATACTAGATTGAAGTTTTATAAAACATTGGCAGTTCCTGCGTTACTGTGTGGGAGTGAAACTTGGGTAATGACCAAAAAATTACAAAGTAGAATACAAAGCGTAGAAATGAACTTCCTTAGAAGAACAAAAGGCTGCACAAGAATGAATCGGTTAAAGAATGAAGATATAAGAACAGAGTTAAATATATATCCATCTTTTTCTTCTTCTTCTTCTTCTTCCTTCCAAGTATTAGGCCAAGGCCTGTTACGATCCTATAGAAAATTTTCCCTCCAGCGTTTCATAGGACGGCCCAGTGATCTTCGTCCTCTTGGTATATAATTATAAACAGCTTTGGGGATCCGATTTGAACTCATTCTTTCAAGATGGTGTTTCCAATTTAGTTGGTACTGTTTAATATATTCCAAAATTGGCGTAGTCTTCAATTCTTTTAAGATATCGGTGTTCCTCTTCCGATCCCATCTGGTGTAAACCGCTGTTCTGCGCATGAATCTCATTTCACAAGCCGTTATTTTGCTTTCATGTTGTTTTTTTTATATATCCATTGAATGATAAAAACAAAGAATATAGAGAAAATGGTTTAGACATGTAGAAAGAATGAACGTAACAAGATTACCAAAAAGCAGCATTTAACTACAAGCCAAGAGGTTCAAGGAATGTAGAAAGGCAAGTGAAAAGATGGACAGAACAACTGTGAGGCGGAACAGGCATTTTGCCTTGCCCGTGAAGTGAAGAAGAAGAAGAAGAAGATGATGATGATATAATATGATGAAATATTATTTTGAATAATTATTTCATATTATATTGTACTTTTCATGATATGCCTTATTTAATAAGCAGTAAATGGCTGACAAAGAATAGCCCTTCAGATTTGCGTGCTACATAAGGCTGCCTCGTTCATTTTATTCTATATACTGGTTTAAATAATAAATCATATATTATAAACAGTGTAAGTAGATAAATATTTAATTTGTTTCAATAGACACTTGGTAACACAGACAAATACAATTATGAACATAAATATTCTCTTGAGCTGTCAGTAAACATGCTCACTTGTAAATACACCAACGTTGACATGACCCATTTTAATACTTCTTCTTTTTCTTCCTTTCAAGTATTAGGCTAAGGCCTGTTACGATCCTATAGATACGATCCATATTGTGCAAAAAGGGGATTTCATTAACTGTAATATCAGAAACTTAATTTTGTACTAGAACATTCCATTAAATCTTTAGAGAATGAGGAAGGCTTGCAACTCAATGGTATTAATAAACTGTTAGTTTATGCTGATGATGTAGTATTGTTGTGCCGATAGCGAGGAGATACTAAAGGACAATACGCACACACTGTTGAGTAACACTAAGAAATTAGGATTGGAAGTAAATATCAATAAAACTAAATATATGGTCACAAGTAGAAATTCATTATATAATGGAAATGGATAGCTAATGACAAATGAGGGAAATTTTGAGGAAGTGGCTGAATTCAAATACCTAGGAACAGTAATTACAAATAGGAATGAGATGCACAAAGAAATTAAACATAGGCTCAATTCTGGAAATGCGTGCTATTATGCATTGCAGAGACTCTTGATGTCCCAACTCCTTTCAAAAAACGTTAAACTGAAAATATATAAAACTATTATTCTACCAGTTATATTATATGCATGCGAAACATGGACTCTTACTTTAAGGGAGTAAAGGAGATTACAAGTATTTGAGAATAAATTACTTAGGAAAATTTTTGGACCGAAGAGAGATGAACAGACAGGTGAATGTAGAAGACTACATAACAATGAACTACATGGTCGTTATAGGAAGCCAGATATAATAAGAACAGTTAAGTCTCGTAGACTGCAATGGGCAGGACATGTTGCACGTATGGGGAATGAAAGACTTGCATGGAAGCTTCTTGTAGGAAAGCCAGAGGGGAAACGCCCAGTTGGTAGACCAAGAATGAGGTGGGAGAATAACATTAACTGTGATTTGGGGGAGGTGGATTATACAGGGAATGATTGGAAAGCAGTAGTTCAAGATAGGGATGTTTGGAGAGCTTATGTCCGCGCGGCCATGAACCTACGGGTTCGATAGTGCCACTGTGTAAGTAAGTAAGTAATATCAGAAACAAAAAAGAAATTACAAGGCACCAAAGAAACTCAAAATTACATTCAGTTTTATAGTGATGTAAAAAAATATATTCGTGCCAAGCAGGAGTAACCGTTATGATTCATAAACGATTTAAAAATTCAATACATAGCTATACTTTTTGGAATGAAAGAATAATTCAAATCCGAATAAAATTATCTCTAGGATATTTAACAGTGATACGTATATATGCACCTGTAGAAGGAGATGAAGAAGAAAGTGAAACATTTTATCATTACTTCCTGAAAGTTATCTGCACAATTAATAATAATGATATGCATTTTAATACTCAAGTGCTTATATATATATATATATACATATGTTGACTGTTGATGGTTGTCCTCCCAACTTTATATATGTATATACCCTATATATATATATATATATATATATATATATATATATTAGTAGTAGTAGTAGTAGTAGGACTTTATTAGACAAAAAGTAAGATATTTACAATAGTATTTACAAATATGGGTCGCACGGGCAGTAAGCCGTACGTGCTGTTGACAGTCCGTTACAATAAAGTAATAATTGGTACTAGTGTAAAGAAAAATAAACAAAAACAGCAATAACATTACAATTACATAAAGAAAACACAATAATATTACAATTAAGTAATAACACAATAGCAATAACATTACAATTACATAAAGAAAACACAATAATAAAATTACAATTAAATAATAACACAATAGCATTATACACTGAAAACATTAACCTTACAATTACATAAAGAAAACACAATAATATTACAATTAGATAATAACACAATAGCATTATACACTAAAAAAACATTAACATTACAATTACATAAAGAAAACACATTAATATTACAATTAAATAATAACACAACAGCATTATACACTAATTAATTTATATATAATTGTTAATAATTAATGGTATTGCATTTTGATAACATATATTTATTCACAGAGGAGGGAGAAAATTCTACACGAGAGAAAGAGAGAGGGGCCACTACCTTAACATATATATATATATATAGTGGAAAGCAACGGGAAGCTACCACACCTACAATTCCCTAGTAAAGCTGCAAGCATAGCATGAAAATGCTATGATTGTAGTGAAGGACCTACCTTCGGGCAGAATTACTATGGATGGATATATATACACTAGAAGTCCCGGCCACGCGTTGCTGTGGCTAAGGTATACGTTAAAAATTTTAATTAAGTTGCTGTCTTTCAGCCAGATTACTTAAAACTAATACGTACACACGAAATTAATAATATTGAAAATAAAATAAACTCTGAACACACTTAAATTATGAAATAATCAATATTTGTAATTCAATTGAAATTCGCGGTTGCAACAAAAAACACAGCCATCTGGATCTCTCTTTGTTAAATAATAAACCAATTACCTTACCAAATTACCTTGCACCGCCATCTGTTAGAATCGTACGGAACTCACAGATAATTACACCGCCATCTGTTAGAATCGTATGGAACTCACAGATAATTATAACTCTTTGTTAAATAATAAACAAATAATTTGCAATAAAACATTAATGCGATTTAAATTTAGTTATAAACTGCCCTAAGTCTCAAGTTGGATCAAACTGCACACAGTGTGCAAAATTTTATTAAAATCGGTTCAGTACTTTAGGATGCCATCGCGGACAAACAACGTGACGCGTAATTTTTATATATTAAGATAACTGCTATTCTCCCAATTATATTATTGGATGCGAAACGTGGACTCTTTCTTTAAGGGAGAAGAAAGTACACGAGTATTTGAGAATGAAGTTTTTAAGAAATGTGTTGTACCAAAGAGAGATGAACAGACAAACTAATAGAGAACACTATATAACAGTGAGTTACATGATTTTTGTAGGAATCAGATATAATAAGAAAAGTTAGGCCTAAGTCTCGTAGACTGCAATGGGCAGGACATATGTGACACGAACGGAGATTGAAAGAGGGGCAAAGAAGCTTCTTCTAGGGAAACCAGAGGGAAAACGCCCAATTATTAGGTAAACCAGTAATGAGGTGGGAGAACAATATTAACCATAAGAATAAAATTAAAGTATATATCTGTTGCAGGTGCCGTCATCCTCAACTGTATTAAAATATTGCACTAAAATGTTATCTGGAGGCATTTCGGAAGTTAACTTCCATCATCAGCAGGATGAGTGTCTGCTACTAGTTGTTGTTGTTTACTAACGACACTTCAAGACTACAACTTCGTAAACAACAAATAGTAGCAGAGACTCGTCCTGCTGATTATGGAATTTAACTTCCGACATGCCTTCAGATAACATTTTAATACAATATTTTAACAGATTTGAGGACGACGGCACCTGCCAACAGGTATATATATATATATATATATATATATATTATTCTTATGACTATTCACCTCAACGGAATTTGATATTAATTTTTCTTTTAAGTCACACTTATACTGTTACCTGTTGTCTAATAATTATTTTTTCTCTACTTATTTAAATTTATACTATGTCATTAATAATTTTCCTCGTTTATATATATTATATATTTAATTCGTTAAATCTGGAGTAAATCAAAATACATAATAAATATTAATTTATTATATTTATAAGATGTATTCGTTTATGTTTATTGTAATTTAGATGGAAGACTATTTGTTTTTGTATGTTTTAAAATCTGGTTGAGTGGCAGACAAGGCCTTAAGGCCTTAACTCGGTAACTCTGCCAGGTAAAATAAAGCTATTATTATTATTATTATTATTATTATTATTATTATTATTATTATTATTATTATTATCGTATTACGAATGAATGAACAGCGCATACTAAGAAGAATGTATAATTATAAACCAAAAGGGAGAAGAATGTTGGGAAGACCATTGAAGAGATGGAAGGACCAATTCGACCTATAATGAGTTCGGAACAGGCCATTGGGCTTAATCCTTGTTGTTGATGATGATGATGATTATTATTATTATTATTATTATTATTATTATTATTATTATTATTATTATTATTATTATTATTATTAACATTAACCATGATTTAAAGGAAGTAGGTTATACAGGGGATGATTAGAAAACTTTAGCTCAGAATAGGGATGTGTGGAATGCTTGGTCTGCGTGACCATGAACCTACGGGTTCGATAGTACCAGTGAATTAGTTAGTTATCCTGATGATTTTTGGTGTCTACTAGATAGATCTGTAAAACATTTTCAAAAATATTTTCTTGATAATAATAACCTCAATGCTTCATCCCTTCGGGATTCTCTAAGATGAGCGTTACAACCTTGTTCTGGGCGGCAGTTTAGTTATTTTAGAATATATCAATATTAAAGACATACCAATTGCACAGTTTATTAAGTCCATCATGAGAAAATAGAGAAATGTGGTTGAGATCTAGGGTAATGAAAAAATATTCATAAGTAATGCCACGAGTGATTTCCAATTTATCGGTATATTCACGACTCATGAAGTGAGGAGTGAATTTATCCAGAGAATTTGGAAATCAAGAGTGGCATTTGTTAGGACTATTTAACGAATAAAATTAAGCTGTTTACTCACAAATCATTATTTAACGTAGTTATTTTTAAATATTTGTATATTTAATGTAAACGGCGATGTTTGAAAACAAATGAGAAACTATTGGGTACACTTAATTTGCTTCTTTTGTTCATCACTGCAAACAGATCATATTATTTATCGCCCAAGGATCGCAATGTTGCAAGAATGCACCCTAGTGGAGAAATTTATAACCAACGTTATAGGTATTAATTAATTTCTGATGTCCTATTGTAAATATCCAATTACATTTTTCTGGAACGTCATTTCCTGGAAAATAATTCGTTTAAGAAAGTGCAATCAGTGTTTTTTTTGTGGTACAATCAATTTCATGTACTATATATACAATCTGGTAGCCGTATTTCTTAGAGAGTCTGTCACTGCAAGATAATGCTGTGACCTATCCATAATGTTAAAAAGGAGTTGCTTTCTTTATTATGTTAAACTTTAGTTGGTAAATTCTCGGCTAAACACGACTATGATTGGTTGTAAATCAAAAATCATTGAAACGTGATTGGTCATTGACTCCCATTTGGGGCATGAGTTAAATAGTCATAATTAATGCCACGAGTGATTTCCAAATTATCGATAAATTCACGACTCACGAAGTGAGGAGTGAATTTATTTTGAGAATTTGGAAATCAAGAGTGGTATTTGTTAGGACAATTTAACGAATAAAATTAAGCTGTTTACTCACAAATAATTGTTTAACTACAGTTATTTTAAAATATTTAAGTATTTAATGTAAACGGCGATGTTTGAAAACAAATCAGAAATGTGAGGTTATGTTCATTCACTGATGCTTGATCATATTATTTATTGCCAAATAAGATCGTAATATTGTAAGAGTGCACCCAAGTGGAGAAATAATGAAACACATCAAACTATATATCATAATCAACATTACGGGTTATTCATTTATTTTTTTAGTAAACAACTCAGTAAAATCAAGGAATCTTTTCATTATTTGCTATATTCAATGTATTTGTTGGAGAAAAATAATGCTTTGACCTGTTCAGAACATTAAAAAGGAGGAGCTTTCCTTGTCACACAAGCAGGAGCTGATAAAGAGAAATCGATAAAGAGGGAGGTGAAACACGACTGTCATTGGTTGTAAAACAACATTCATTGAAACGTGATTGGTCATTGACTAGCATTTGTGGCAATAGTTAAATAGTATTTGTAAATGATTTAGTTTTGTGTTTAAATTATACGTAGGTTGAATGATTCTATCTGCTTTAAAGTGAAGTTTTTTCCTTCTCAATAATTTATAACGTAACTTACGTCGGTAGATTAATCCAATCCATTTTAGATAAAGTCTTGTTGGATCCCTGTTATAAAAAGGTAACATAATTGAAATCTCATTTAAGGCGTGTCTGCTCTGGACGAGATATGGTTTCCTCCAAGCTGCATCTTCGGCAAAACTTCAACGTAGATCCAATTGGTACTACAACGTTTTATTACATAGTATTTCAAGAGCCCAAGGATTTAATTTGCGTTTTCGTGACTTTTTAAACGCATACGACTACTTAATTCAGTAAACAGGTAGAATGGCCATTAAGGGGGGGGGGGACCTACACCTTTGAGGGTCAAAGAAAGTCAGTTTTAAAATTATTTTTTCATATCGATTGAAACATCATCTTTAAATTAGCGAAAGATTTTCATAAGTAATGCCACGAGTGATTTACAATATATCTAGAGAATTTGGAAATCAAGAGTGGCATTTGTTAGGACTATTTAACGAATAAAATTAAGCTGTTTACTCACAAATCATTATTTAACTATAGTTATTTTAAAATATTTATATATTTAATGTAAACGGCGATGTTTGAAAACAAATGAGAAACGATAGGTACGCTTCATCTGCTTCTTTTGTTTATCACTGCAACCAGATCATACTATTTATTGCCAAAGGAACGCAACATTATAAGAATGCTCTCTAGTGGAGGAAAAATGAAACACATCAAACTGTATATTAATTCATTTCCGTTGTCGTATGATGTAAATATGCCAATTATATTTTTCTGGATTATTACCTGGGAAAAAATACATTTAAGAAAGTGCAAACAGTGGTTTCTTCTTTTGGTGGTATAATCAATTGCTACAAATGTTTTTATATTAACTCCCGCATGCGGCATGTGTTGACATTCATGCACTACATATACAATCTGGTAGCCGTATTTCTCACAGGCTCTGTCACTGCAAAATAATGGTCAGAATATTAAAAAGGAGGAGCTTTCTTTAATATGGTAATTATAACACTGATAAATATTTCGTGAAACACGACTCTGATTGGTTGTAAAACAGAAATCATTGAAACGTGATTGGTCATTGACTCCCATTTGGGGCATGAGTTAAATAGTCATTGATATCTGTATTACTTTTCGAATTATGTTTAAAAATGTGCAATGCTGCCACTCGTGTGATGCCTTTAATTTTAGAAGGTACCTACATCTTCAGTAAGTTTGTCGCTTGTTTTCCGTAACTTAATTTATTTAATACGGTTTCCCTGATAACTCCCAAAGTTTTCATGATATTGAGGTGAAATTTTGCATGTATATGTAGTTCACAGAGATGAACAAAGTATACTACAATTAGTAATGAACCTATTATATTTTATTTAAAACAATATTTTAATACACACTTTAACACAAATGAGTATGCATCAATTTAAAATGAAAAATAAAATATTTTCACTCTATATAATTACACAATTGTAGTATATTTTGTAGCTACAACATTAATCAGTACAATAAAACATGAATCATTAAAATATATTGAAATTTAGGAAAATTATCAGGGAAACGGCAAGAAAATGCAAAATTTTCAGCTGACATTTTGAATATTTAATTAACCATAACGACTGTAGTTAGATTGTACTTAAGTACACAACCATGTTCATGTTGTAATATAGAAATATCATACACCAGATTTCATTTCTGTAACCAGCATTGTTGCTGAGGAAAAAAATGTTAAAAAAGTGCCATATTTTTAATGGCTAAAGTTGTAGGCCCCCCTTAAATATTACCATAGTAAGAAAAACTGAAAGTGGGTTCCGAGTCTGAACATTTTCAGCCTCATGAAAAAAGCTTAAGCCTGAATAAAGAGGTATCTAAGCTGTGACAGGATTAGTCCGGGATGGTTTAATTGGTATCCAGGAAAAGATACGAGGACTAAATTGTTGCTCGGGACTAGCTCAGGTCAGGGTTCGGTAAGAGCTGGATTCTTACCAAAGGTGACGCAAGGAAGATTAAAGTGATACGTTAATAGGAAATCACTAGAGGCTGCCGTGGAGTTAACACAGTTGACTACTTTATTTACCTATATGTATACACTGGTCGGTCCTCCGACTGTTTTCTAGAGCTCCAAAGCACAATGTAGGAGATGATCTAGTAATATGCCCTGTTAGGCATAGGGCTAGCTAACAACTAACTGATGTGCGATTCCCTTCGCGAATAATTTATTTGGGTATTAGGTATTTGGTGATCCCGCCCACATATATGCTTTGGACCTCCTTACAAATTAACAAATTTTACAAGTTTTGGGGTTGGCTCCCCTCTCCTCTATATCGCATTTCCAAAGGTGATGGTTTACGCCCATTCTCCATTACTGAGGGATGTTCAAACCTTCCATATATTTTTTCTTATGTTGGCAGAATAATTATATATAATTTTCGTATAACGACTTGCTAATGCCACGTCTCCGATAAAGACGTCACCTGTCATGTCAATATCTTCTTGTGTAAAATGTCATCTGTTAGATTGGGAATCCAGGTCGAGTTTGACAGGTACCTTGGCCGTGTCTTTTGTTACAAAGGGACAGTTCGGATTCCTTTCCCCTTTGTATTCGGCACGCTGCCGCTGGAAAACCCATGAGTTATACCTGACTTCTCCTTAGTAGTGTATTATACGTAATTTATTAAGCTATATATAAAAAATCGTATATACTGTTCCAGTTATCTGTTTATTTCTATTTTCATTATACTAAGAATGGTTCCCTAATTATTTTGAATCTAAACTGGGTATAATTCGGATTATTATTACTCTTTTTATATTTTGGCCTATATTACATTTGATTAAGATACATTTTCATTATTAGATACTGGGAAACAATGCCTAGATCTAATATCGGTACGAAGCAAAATATAACTTTCTACATCCAAGTACTATATTAATTGCCTACTAGATGACTTATTGGGCCGGTATGTTGACCAGAAAAACAAAATAAGAGAGTATACAGACAATAGAAAGTATACTTACATATGGGTCAGAAATAAATGAAAGGATGCAGAAAAGAAACTTGGCGACAGAAATGGATGGATTACGGAGAAGTATGAGAATATCCAGCCTACAACATATTCAAAATACATATATCAGACAAGAAATGGATGCACAAGAAACTGTTATCGAAAGGATAACAAAGAGAGCTTTACAGTGGTATGGACATGTACAACGGATGTCGGAAGACCAGTGGCCTAAACATGTGTTAGATTGGATGGTACCAGGTAGAAAGAAGAGGGGAGAAGTAGAAGAACATGGTATGAGGGAATATGATGCCATGATGAAGAGGGGTATGGAAGAAGGACAATGGGAAGATAGGAATCTCTGGAAAGCAGGAATCAAGGGCGAAACTGCTGTAAAGTGGAAAGCCTGTATTAACTGTTAAGTAAGTATGTTGACCTCATTCCATTCATGACATATTTAAGGAAATAAGCATAACTAAATTATCAGGTATATTAACTCTTAGCAAAGGGGAGGTTAAGGCCCAATATAGGACTGTTTCGCTATTGTAGATGTAGAAGAAGAGATGAAAAGAAAAAAAAACTTGAAATACGTCCTTTTGTCTAAAGACGACAGTATGCGTCCTGTACATTTTCAAACAAAGTTCATAAAATTGTACATTTTATTCATAAAATACAGTGTGAGTTTTAATTACACCAACAAACTGCAGGGACTGATTCCTGACTGTAAATGGAGGAAAAAATGACCTATGAATAAGCGTCCATAAATGTATCGTTGCCACGGTAGATGGCACTGACGAATGACATTATATTCTCGGCCCTGTTGCATGGCCTGGTTGATCACCGGACTTAAACCCCCTGGATTTTTACCTCTGGGGGCATTTGAAAAGTTTTTTGTAGGCTGAACCAGTTCGTGATGTTTTACCCTTCAACAGCGTGTCCACGTCGCCTGTGACGCTATTCGGAGAGAGGCCGGAACATGCGAAAGAATGATGCAAGCCATGATACGATGTGGGAATGCGTGCATTGCATCCAATGGATGCCACGTTGAACATCAGTTGTGACGCGTTGGGATGCGATTGTGCTATATACTGTGTGCCAGGAAGATTTGTTGTCGTTGCACGCACATTATTTCCGGACACATGTTTATAGGACCGTTTTTCCTTCATTTCCAGTCAGGAATCAGTCCCTGAAGTTTGTCGGTGTAATTACCGTTCACCCTGTATAAATTTTATTTCATAACTAAAATAAAATTAATGAATTTATATTGTTATTATTGTGAATCTGAAAATGTACTATAACTAACTAACGCACTGGCACGGTCTAACCCATAGCTTCATGGCCGCGCGGACATAAGCTCTCCAAACTTACCTATCCCGAGCTAATGTTTTCCAATCATCCCTGTATAATCTACTTCCTCAAATCATGGTTAATGTTATTCTCGCACCTCATTCTTGGTCTACCAACTGAGCGTTTTCCCTCTGGTTTTTCTACAAGAAGCTTCCATGCACGATTTTCATTCCCCATTCGTGCCACATGTTTTGTCCATCGCAGTCTACGAGACTTAACTGTTCTTATTATATCTGGTTTCCTATAAAGACCATGTAGTTCACTGTTGTGTAGTCTTCTCCATTCACCTTTCTGTTCATCTCTCTTTGGTCCAAAAATTTTCCTAAGAACTTTATTCCCAAATACTCGTAATCTCCTTTTCTCCCTTAAAGTAAGAGTCCATGTTATGCATAATAGCACGCATTTCCAGAATTGAGTCTATGTTTAATTTCTTTGTGCATCTCATTCCTATTTGTGATTATTGTTCCTAGGTATTTCAATTTAGCCACTTCCTCAAAATTTCCCTCATTCGACATCAGCTGTTCATTTACATTATATAATGTATTTCTGTGTGTGACCATATATTTAGTTTTATTGATATTTACTTCCAGTCCAAATTTCTTAGTGTTACTCAATAGTGTGTGCGTGTTGGCCTTTAGTATCTCCTCGCTATCGCCCAATAGTACTACATTATCAGCATAAACTAACAATTAATACCATTGAGTTATAGCCCTTCTTCAGCCTCTAAATATTTGATGACATGCTCTAGTACAAAATTAAATAGTAGAGGAGATAGCGCATCTCCTTGCTTCAACCCATTGTGAATTTAAAAAGTATCCGAAAACTGTTTCCCTACACGCACCCTACTCTTTATGTCATTTAAACACATTCGTATACGTCTAACTAACCTTTGTTAAGAATTCCGAACTTCAGGAGGATACAAGCGTTTAAAACTCGTATTTAAGAGATCGCGGTGGTATAGTGGCATAGAATTCTCACATGATGAGTTTAAAGTACCGCCTGACATAGTAAGCGTTGTGGAATGCAGGCTTTCACGGCCGGTAATATAATATTAAAACATTCCGGGCTATGTGACCGTGCTATACAACTGGTGTTGCTTCTAGACGTTTCTCCCTCTACTGCGGAGGGCATCTTTAGTGGCGAGTGCATCTAGGTGATGTTCCCTTGTCGTAGGTTCAAACCGGCCACACGCCCGGTATCTTTTAATATTATAGTGACATTTGTATCGATGCTCACCTTGAGGAAAAATGGCAACAACAATGGGAACAAGAACAGCATAGTCGTCAAACTCAGGAATTATTTCCTAGAGCACGGGCGAGAATGCGCATGCCATGGATAGTGCCGAACCACAACGTGACTCAACTGCTGTCCGGGCATTGGCATTTCAAGGATAAACTGTTTGAGAAAGGACTCGCCGAAACAGCAGTGTGCAACTGCAACAACCCTGAAGAGGACACCGTCACTCATGTGCTATATCATTGCACTAAGTACGGTGTCTTCAGAAGGGAACTCGAGTTTGCTGCAATGGAGAGAGGAGTCCACTGGCCGCCGCCCCTGGAGTACTGGACAAGGAAGGAACCATACATGGCAATCACACGCTACATCGATAGAGTTCTAGGATTAATAACTGAAGAAGATGGCAGAAGAAGGATGATCCGTCATTAACATTCCCATCTTCATAATCACACACACACACACACATACACAAAACACAAACACACAGCAAACACAAATTACACACACACACACACACACACTAATACAAACAAACACAACACAATTACTCTTATATCACTTATCATCAAAATAATTATCATTACTTTAAGAATTATGTAAATATTTATTTATGTATCACTAAACACAAACTCACAAATACAGACAAAACAAACACACAAGACGTTTTACTTTATGTAACATCTACACTTCACTTACCCGAAATCTGTATGTATTATGTTTAGAATAGATTAGATTAGATTTAACACCTGGTGGAGTTAATCTGAATCAACTCTAATATTAAATATTAATCTGAATTAACTCTAATACTAAATACTAAATACAAATTTGATCAAAAATATAATATCTATTATATTACGATCTATAATGCAACCAGTTAATGTTAGTTAAAATTAAGACTGAAACTAATAATAAAAATGTATACTAGCAAGACATATTAATTTGTCCCTGTCTAATGTATATAAAAAACAAAAAAAATAATGAGACATAGAAAACTAATTTTACGATTATACAATATTTAAAACAAAACAAAAGAAAATATTTGTTAATCTTAATATTATTTTCATAAATAATTGAATTTATTAATTGTTAAAAGAATACTATCAGTGAGGTGTATAAGTTAGTTTGTTATTAAATAATTCTTTAGTTTGTTTTTGAAAGAAGTTATAGTTTGACAGTCTCTGACATGGGGCGGAAGGGAATTCCATGTTTTGGTGAGACCGTAAAAGATAATGAATAATACACATTGTGATGAGGAGGGATATAAAGGACAATGTGCTGATGGGGTAGAGTGTCAAGATTATGTGTGTCGGATAGTCTGATGAAGCGGCGTGATAAATAATTAGGGGATGATGTTTACTTATTCAATAACGGTTAGATGGTAGTTAGGGACATAGAGCAGACCCGGGATAAGGGTATTATGCCCGAGGTAACCCAGGGGGTGATGGTAGGACTCTAAATTAAAAAAAAATAATAATATATTCTTTCTGTACACCCTATGTAGTGCTTCATACAATAGTAATGAGAACCTAATATCGAGTAGGGAACTGTAATAAGCAAAATATCATATCATAGTCTGCATAGCCAAGTAGTGCAAATACAATTGTGTTGGTTGCAGTGAAATGCGTAATGAGAATTTTTCCGATTTCAAACAGTTACAGCTAATAAAAAAATATAAAATTCGTAGAATTTTAGATTGATGTAAATGTGAACAGTTGCTCTTGGTTAGATCGCGGTGTTTAATTGCAATCATTGTAAACCTAATGCATACTGATTAGTTCGTTATATCAACAGGAAGTCCTCTGCTCTACATTCATGAAATGTTATTTTTAATTGGTTAGGGCGCCCCAGTTTTCATTTACAATACACAAAGCACTCATTGTCAATCTATGTTCACTTTTACAAAATTCTATTGGGATGCAAAATAAAAATAACATACTTTTTATCAGTTTGCAGGAAATGCGAATGTTTCATTCAGTAAAATTGAATATGTTAAAACAGAAGTGATACTGTAATAATATTATCAGAAAATCAATAAAAGTCCATGTGAAGTTCTAAAAAATGTTAAAATGACATCGACCATAATTTTTCTTGTATGATTAAGAGGTTGGACGTTGTAACTAGACTATTCCGAGATAAGTTCCAGTTTTACCCTAAACAAACTTGCATAAGGTAGGCCTATTACTTCGTCGACTCAGTCAATTGGGGGAACTGTTGTGCTAATTTTAACCGTCATATGTCTGAATTGCGCACGATGTTTTCAAAGGATAGAAGCATAGTTAAGGCAACATCTTATTTTGCGGGAAACAAGACAACACAAAATAACATGGTACCTATAATTTGGAACTTCCTCCATTTCTTTATTTTTTCCTCTTTTTTTTTTGCATTTTTTATTTAATTCTAAGAATTTTCTTCATCATTGAGGGTTTTCTCCAACCAATCTTAGTAATTAACATGAATTTTAAAAAGTGCATAAATGATTAGGGACGAGGCCTGGTTCCTGAAGGCAAAAGAAAAAAATAAAATTCAGGCAGCGGAAATGAGATTCCTACGGGCTGTGAAAGGTTGTACAAGAGAAGAACATATTATAAATGGGAATATTAGAGAGGAACTAAAAGTACAACCACTTCTTCAACAAATAGAAGAACACAGGAATAATTGGAAGGAGCATCTGTAAAGAATGACAGAGGATAGGATTTCAAAGATGGCACTTATATAATCCTTTCGGACGAAGATCGGTGGAAGACCAAGAAAGCGTTGGATTGAACAGATGTGAGATCGGAACAGGCATAGACCTAATCCGTGAAAGATGGTGATGATGATGATGACTATGGACTTATAGACTATCAGTTTGCAACAAACTTTCACAAATGTCCCTTAATTAAAGTTCTCCATCGTTCTCTATCCTCTGTGTCTTCATCTGTTACACCAAATTCCCTAATTGAATCTTGAATGTTATTCTACCAGGTTGTTCACAGCGTTTGGTAGTCTTCCATCCTGCATATTTCTTACGTGTCCATACCATTTTAGCTTTCTGTGTTCAATTTCATCCATTATAATTCTTTCTGCATTTATCCATTTTTTAATTTCTGTATTTGTAATTTTTTCTAGATGTGGACTTTCATCGGTGTTTTTCATTATATACATGAATAAATTAATAAATTAATGGAGGAAAACACAACGAGGATATATACCCATCAATAGGAACCTCAAACTCGATGCTATTCTTTTTGCAGACGATTTAGCTCTTCTGGCACTTTCCGAAAATGATTTGCAACGATCAATTTATAATTTACAAAAAATAGGTGCAAAATTTTATATGGAAATATCAATTAACAAAACTAAAATTATGGCATTTCATGGGAAGGACCCCATACAAAGTAAAATCTGTCTCCAGAATAAAATTTTAGAGAGATCTAATCAATTTAAATATCTTGGATATTATCTCTCTATCTGGGACGAAAAGGATATCCCTGAAAAAGTTACTAGTTATAATAAAGTTTAGGAATTATAATCAAGTTATGAAACCATCCCTTGTACAAAAAAACACCAGATTATGTTTTATATAACACTTTGGCTAGACCAGTGTTGACCTATGGTAGTGAAGCATGGACACTAAAAAAACAACATGAGAGCAGAATAACGGCTTGTGAAATGAGATTCATGCGCAGAACAGCGGGTTACACCAGATGGGATCGGAAAAGGAACACCGATATCTTAAAAGAATTGAAGACTACGCCAATTTTGGAATATATTAAACAGTACCAACTAAATTGGAAACACCATCTTGAAAGAATGAGTTCAAATCGGATCCCCAAAGCTGTTTATAATTATATACCAAGAGGACGAAGATCACTGGGCCGTCCTATGAAACGCTGGAGGGAAAATTTTCTATAGGATCGTAACAGGCCTTGGCCTAATACTTGGAAGGAAGAAGAAGAAGAAGAAGAAGTAATTTTTTCTAGTCGAAATTTTCTGGCAGCTCTTCTACAAAAATCCATTTGAACTGCAGTTATTATGATGACATGTTCTTATTTATTTATGACAAAAACTACGAGTATATAAGGGCCTATCTAATGAGACTTTACGCTTTTGCCATGTTGTCGATGTCAACACACATGAATGCAGCGTATGAAGACAATGTAAAAAATATACACATAATGAGGAATAAGAAGAGAGAGTAACTTAGAGAAAAATAATAAAACTAAGTATATGTCACTGAAAAATACTTTATGAATTTATAAAGATGCTTCGAAATGATGGCATTTATAGTTAAATGACACTGTGCAACAAAAAAGAAACTTTTTTGTTGTCTCAGAAAGAAAAATATGTGATTCTGATAGTATTTTTTCTCCTGAATTCAAATATGATATCGGCTTTTCTCCATCACGCAAGGTTTCAGAGAGACAGGAATTTTTAATTTCAAACACTTTAATATTTTCTACATTCGTAACTACACAATATTCGAACTCACCTAGAAAGTAAGAAATGACGATTTGCTGCTATATTTCATCTGTGGAGCATCCCTCTTGATGGTCCAACAATAATCGGCCAGTATATTAGGATTCAATTTGCCTTGATATCTCTTTTCCATAGCTGAAATCATTTGAGCCCTTTTATAAGCCGCGAGAGAATTTCTGGAAACAGCTTTGAGACACTTCGAAGCCATTCTCAGAGAAGGAAGAAGACACCGGTAGAACCATCTGGCAAGACGCTCCAGATAATTCGCCGGCTGTGCGGGTACTCTAACTTGCCATGGGCGACTAGCCCGCGGAATTCAATATTGTATGTATTGTGTAAATAATTTTCTTAATCAAAGATCACGCTGAACTCATAAGTACTGGTCATATTATTAATTTGAGCGTGTGAAACAGGCAAAAAATTAATTTAAAAATATTGATATTTGAAGCTAACAGTGAAAGAACTAGTTAAGTCACTTCTTTTATCCAAATGGAGTTTTACTATTCCAAATTATGCACACATATTTACCAAGGTATTTATCAATGCGTTTTCAAAATTTATCGGCTCATCACAATTTAGTAACAAGATCACAAGATACGTATTTACTGTCTATACCACAGCACAGGACATGTCTATTTATACTCTAAATTTCACACAATATCTATGACTAGAGCATGGAACTCACTTCCCAGTCATGTCAGGGAGAGTCAATTACTATCACTATTCAAATCCAAATTAACTGATATCTTAATTTCGCCACAATGAAAACATTAACTGCATAACAACTATATTCAGAATTTTGTATATACCTATAAATATTCATCTAGGAAGCTTTACTTACTTAATTGTATTTCCTGTTTTGGTACTACAAAACAACACTGCAAATTATTGAGGACGACTGAGATATCAGGTACTGTTTTTACAATTGAGTTGCCCAGTGGAACAGAGGCACATGCCACAAGAAAACTATTTTACAGAAACAAGGAATTTCTGAAAGTTGTTTATCTGTGGAATATGGACACTGTGTTTTAATTTTTTAACCAGGATCTTGAATTAGATGATGTATTGAATATCGTATTAAATATTAGTTGAAATATTCCTAGTATTAAGTATTTTTAAGTAATAGGACAGGTAATTTGTGCAAATTAAGTAGTGGCATATGCCCCACATAATGCTCTTCTATCTTCAGTGGGTGTATGGACACAAATTTCTGATGTTGATTGACTCTCTTCTTCATCATCAGAAACTTCCCTAACACATTCTTCACTTTTCCGAACAGTTCTTAAACATTTTATTGATATTCCGTGGACTGCTAGAAATGCACTTCTACAGACTTCAAGTTCGCTAGTATTAGTTACACGAACATAGTATCTGAATGAAACCTTCCTTTGACTTATGTTTCATCTTTTCTCTTCTTTGCATAACCTCTCTTACCTTCATTAATCATTAGTGGAGTGAAATCACATGATATTAGTTTGCAACACGGAGTTCCACTATTTACAAACTCCTTTGCTGGCACAATCTTCTTATTGTTATACACTATTTCTCAGACGTTTTCTTTCATTATCCTCCCACTTATTTTCATGATGAGTGCTTCTTTTACTATTAACTTGCGTTTTTTCTTCAGAAAACGCATTAAACCTCAACATCTATGTAAGACATATTGGAAATGTTGTAGGTAATTTGAGAACTGCCACTGCCCTCTGGATCTATAATATTATAGATCCAGAGGGCAGTGGAACTATATTCTGATTGGTTAATTTCATCTGCCAACCTATCAGGAACATTGACTGTAACCACTTGAGATAAAAGAGAAAGAATGTGGCATGTGCCTTTTTTCCATTAGCTATTTCTATAATTCAGAATCTTCAAGTTTTATTATGCTCCTTGTTAAAGAATAGACACATACCACTATGCAAATAGATATTGGAATTGATGCAAGATAGCAAGATCTACTTAATCATAACAGGGACTCACAATCGGCAGATTTGTGGCATGTGCCTCTTTTCCACTGTGCAACTCAATTATTAAAATTTTAACACAGTAACCTCAACGGAGTTTCATAATGTATTTTAAAAACACTGATTCCCCGTTTTGTTAGTGTTAGCTAATATTAGACCATATACACATTGTCTTTTGTATAGCTTATATAATTATTATAATATTTAAAATTGTAATAATTATGTAATTTTTGTACGATTTTATTATCATATGTCAGTCCACCGCTGTGGTCTCGGGGTAGCGTGCTGCCTTGTCACGCAGCGGGCCCGGGTTCGATCCCCGGTCGGGACAGTTTTTCTGGGTGAGGTTTTTATCGGGGTTTTTCCTCACATATAAGACAAATGTCAGGACAACTTTAAGGCCCAAACGGTCCCCGAAATCATATGGCCATCGCACTCATCATCATTCATATTCATCTTAGGTTAAGCTTAGGATTAGGGACTCTCCTGGCGCACCATTATCTTCATCATCATCACCCATCATATCATCCAGGCGCCCCAACTTCAGAAGTGGGTTACAAGTACGCCATGCCAGGAGAGAAACCAGGAATGCCGAAAGACAAACCTGGGGCATTCGAAAAAAAACATTATCATATGTCTTGTAATAGTTTCAATTTTGTCTTTAATTTTATAATAATAATAATAATAATAATAATAATAATAATAATAATAATAATAATAGTAATAATAATAATAATAATAATAATAATACTTTATTTATTCTGGCAGAGTTAAGGCCGTAAGGCCCTCTCTTCCACTCAACCAGCACAAATACAAATAAATATTCGACAAATATAGGCCTACACTATACTAATTATAAACCAAAACGTGAAACATTTCGAATATCTTGGTACGACGTTGAAAATGAACGGAAAGTGGAAAAAACACATTGATATAGCATTATTTAAAGGGAGGGGACAACTTAACAGTGTACTCGGTATTCTGGGTCGAGTGCCTGATATTCCAGTCAGCACATTAGAAAAAATGTATGGAGCTATGGTCAGGCCAGTCATGCACTATAGTAGTGAGATTTGGGGTTTCCAAAGAACGGAAATACTAAATAAGGTATATACGCATTTTCTAAAGTATATTACAGGACTTAGTAAGGCCGTTTCTAACTGTGGAATTTTATATGAATTCGGGTCATTCCAGGACGATATAACTGTAAAATTCGTGTACTCAAATACTGGTTGCGAGTAATCCAAGGTGAACAAACAATGCTTAGAGCAATTTGCTACGACCACCAAATTAAAAACATAGATGTTAAATTTTGGGCAGACGAGGTTAGGAGAGAACTCCAAAAGATTGGGATGGGCTGGATATGGGAAAAGGGACTGAAAATCGCAAGAACGTGTGGAGAAAATAAGGAGGAGGTACTTAGATGTAAACCAACAAGATACCTTCGCCGAATGTACAGGAAAACGCTCACTGTGTTTACAAAGAGACCTAAAACACGTCTGGGGAAAAGAATCGTATATACTCAACCTAGGATTTAAGGAGAGATCAGGGCTTGCTTGGTTTAGGCTAGGTGCATGGAAATTTCTAAAAATTAGACGATCACGATATGCGAATATGTCCAATGTGCGGGAACTTTGAAGATGAGATACATATATTAGGAAATGTAATGATTTAGAATATTGGAGACGTCAGTTATTACCGGAAAGATTTCTAAATTCAAATCGGGAAAGATTGGCATGCTACGAGTTATTGGTAAATCCAGAAAATTGGATAAACCTCGGTAAATTTCTGGACAAAACGCGAAAAATAAGGACAACACTCATTCATGAATAAATATATGTTATCAAAATGCAATACCATTAATTATTAACAATTATATATAAATTAATTAGTGTATAATATGCTGTTGTGTTATTATTTAATTGTAATATTAATGTGTTTTCTTTATGTAATTGTAATGTTAATGTTTTTTAGTGTATAATGCTATTGTGTTATTATTTAATTGTAATATTATTGTGTTTTCTTTATGTAATTGTAAGGTTAATGTTTTTAGTGTATAATGCTATTGTGTTATTATTTAATTGTAATATTATTATTGTGTTTTCTTTATGTAATTGTAATGTTATTGCTATTGTGTTATTACTTAATTGTAATATTATTGTTTTCTTTATGTAATTGTAATGTTAATGTTTTTAGTGTATAATGCTATTGTGTTATTATATAATGGTAATATTTTTATTGTGTTTTCTTTATGTAATTGTAATGTTATTGCTGTTTTTGTTTATTTTTCTTTACACTAGTACCAATTATTACTTTATTGTAACGGACTGTCAAGAGCACGTACGGCTTACTGCCCGTGCGACCCATATTTGTAAATAATATTGTAAATATCTTACTTTTTGTCTAATAAAGTCCTACTACTACTACTAATTATAAACAGTTAAAGATACAATAAATGTAGCAATTTAAATGTCATGTACAAACAACATTTTATAGGGTAATAACAATAATGATACGATAATAATAATAATAATAATAATAATAATAATAATAATAATAATAATAATATAAATATGATACATTATACGGGAAGCACCAATTAATATATATATATCTTACACTGGATAATAATGAAGTTGAGTTTAGAGCAAATATAAATTTAGATTTCTTTTAAAAGATGCCAATGTCTTAATTATAACAAATAATCCTCAAAAAGTTATAACTAGTGGACAGATAGAAGCTCCAGGCATCTCTGCACATGACTTAATATACATTGAATATTCACTCCTTTGCTCTAAACGTAGACCTAGACTTGTAGCATACAGAGACTTGAAACATATAAATTATGCGCAATTAATTGATGACGCTGCAAAACTACCTTGGAACAACATATGGACACTTAGGACTGTAGACGAGAAAGTTGAAAATTTTAATGACATGATTTTACAATTGTATGACAAACACGCACCTATCAAGACAAGACGTATAAACAGACCACCTGCACCCTGGATGTCTGATAATATCCGCTTGCTTATGACAGAGAGAGACGCAGCATTTAGGAAATACAGGAGGAACAAAGAACTGACAGACTTACAGACATACAAACATCTGTGGAATAAAGTCAACCAGACTGTAAGGAATGCAAAACTAAGATATGCCCATACTATTATTACACAATCTATGTCCAACTCAGCTGACATGTGGAAAAATTTAAAATCAATAGGCCTCTGTCAAAATAAACTACAGGTAGAAACAGCTGACCTACCACTAGATGAGTTGAATGACCATTTTACCCGCCTCCCTTCTGACAACACCTCACAACAAAAACAACAGACAATAGATGAACTAATGTCATATTCCCAACCTACCCGAGACAAATTCTTTTTTTCCTATATCTCACCTAATGACGCCAAAAGAGCAGTATTACGTATTAAATCTAAAGCACAAGGAATAGACAATATAACAATAACTCTCCTGCAAAAAATAATAGACATTATTCTCCCAACAATAACCCACATTTTTAATGCCTCTATAATGACCGGGACCTATCCCAGACTCTGGAAAATGGCTCTAGTTCGTCCTACACCGAAATCAAACACTCCCACAACACTCGATGATTATAGACCAATTAGTATTCTTCCCTGTTTATCTAAAGCACTGGAACACATAATACACTCACAGTTAACAGACTACCTCACCACACACGACTTACTTGATGAACATCAGTCTGGTTTTAGAACAGGACATCACACAAGTACTGCACTACTTGACATTGTAGAGGACATAAGAGACTCAATGGACAAAAGCAAACTCACCGCAATAGTCCTACTCGACTACAGCAAAGCCTTTGACACAGTAGATATAGACTTAATGCTAGCGAGACTAAAGACACTACATCTGTCGGAAAACTGCCTTGATTGGTTTGCATCTTACCTCACTAATCGTCAGCAATCAGTTTCTGTTAATAATCGCATTTCTTCCTGGCGCTTGGTGAGGAAAGGGGTACCTCAAGGCGGCGTCCTCGCTCCTCTTCTCTTCTCGATTTATATTAATGACGTGACCAAGAAACTACAAAACTGCAAGCATCATCTTTACGGCCGACGACCTACAGATTTACACACACTTTAGGCCTGACGAAATTAATGAATATATTGACAAAGTAAACACTGACCTCAGGCATATATCTTTATGGTCCAGACAATATGGGCTGAAACTAAATGTAAACAAAACGCAAGCAATAATTATCGGACATCCAAGACTATTACACCTCATAAACAATGGCAATATGCCGGCTGTCATATTAGATAATGAACAAATTCCTTATACCGACGTCGTTAAAACTTGGGATTTTACTTAGATTCTAATTTAAAATGGCATGAGCAAGTAAAACAACATCTAAAAGGATCTTCTCCATAATGCATTCCCTAAAGCGACTTAAACATTTTCTTCCTACAACTCTTAAAAGAATTTTAATCCAAACTTTAGTGATGCCGCATTTTGACTACTGTGACGTTCTACTAACTGACATAAGTGACGGATTGTCGGACAAACTGCAGCGTGTCCATAATATGTGTATCAGATTCATATTTAATGTTCGAAAATACGATCACATTTCTCCATTATTCCACGAATTGTCATGGCTACATCTAAAAGAGAGAAGAAAATCGCACTGTCTAATTCTCCTATTTAAGATCCTACATACCTCGATTCCCAATTATTTATCATCCCGTTTCCAGTATCTATCCTCAAACCATAACTCAAACACAAGATCACAACATAGTCTCTTACTTAATATACCGCAACATAGGACATCACATCACTCCATGTCATATACCATCTCCACTTCTCGCAACTGGAATTCCCTACCACAAGAAATAAGGGGCTGCCGGACATTGGCATCTTTTAAAAGAAATCTAAATTTATATTTGCTCTAAACTCGACTTCATTATTATCCAGTGTAAGATATATATATATATATATTAATTGGTGTTTCCCGTATAATGTATCATATTTATATTATTATTATTATTATTATTACTATTATTATTATCGTATCATTATTGTTATTACCCTATAAAATGTTGTTTGTACATGACATTTACATTGCTACATTTATTGTATCTTTAACTGTTTATAATTAGTACAGTGTATATCTATATTTGTCGAATATTTATTTGTATTTGTGCTGGTTGAGTGGAAGAAAGGGCCTTATGGCCTTAACTCTGCCAGAATAAATAAAGTATTATTATTATTATATTATATTAAAATGTCCGGCAGTCCCTTATTTCTTGTGGTAGGGAATTCCAGTTGCGAGAAGTGGAGATGGTATATGACATGGAGTGATGTGATGTCCTATGTTGCGGTATATTAAGTAAGAGACTATGTTGTGATCTTGTGTTTAAGTTATGGTTTGAGGATAGATACTGGAAACGGGATGATAAATAATTGGGAATCGAGGTATGTAGGATCTTAAATAGGAGAATTAGACAGTGCGATCTTCTTCTCTCTTTTAGATGTAGCCATGACAATTCGTAGAATAATGGAGAAATGTGATCGTATTTTCGAACATTAAATATGAATCTGATACACATATTATGGACACGCTGCAGTTTGTCCGACAATCCGTCACTTATGTCAGTTAGTAGAACGTCACAGTAGTCAAAATGCGGCATCACTAAAGTTTGGATTAAAATTCTTTTAAGAGTTGTAGGAAGAAAATGTTATTGTATCATTAAACATTTTTATTATTGTTCAGTTTGGCCAGATAATTAATTATTTAATATTAATATGATTGTAACGTTTTGTATTTAAATATAACATATCTTTGTCCTGGTGAGTGGAAGAGAAGGCCACGTGTCCTTAAATCCACCAGGCTAAATAAATAGATAAATAAATTAATTATTCGTTGGATGAGTGGAAGGAAAGGCCTCATGGTCTTAACTCTGCCATAAAGCATTATTATTATTATTATTATTATTATTATTATTATTATTATTATTATTATTATTATTGAATGGAGAAGACTACATAACAGTGAACTACATGGTAATTATAGGAAACCAGATATAATAAGAACGGTTAAGTCTCGTAGACTGCGATGGGCAGGACATATGGCACGAATGGGAATGAAAGACGTGCGTGGAAGCTTCTTGTAGTAAAACCAGAGGGAAAACGCCCAGTTGGTAGACCAAGAATGAGGTGGGACAATAATATTACCTATGATTTGAGGTAAGTAGATTATACAGGGAATGATTGAAAAACATTAGCTACGGATTCGATAGTGCCAGTGAGTTAGTTAGAGTTATTATTATTATTATTATTATTATTATTATTATTACCCTTTTTCAGGGTTATCCATATTGACTCACACATCTTGATTCGAGTATCGTTTATTTTATTATCCTATTCATAATATCGATAACTGACAATATATCAGATATCGTTGAAATGGCGTATTGTTTATATTAGCTTATATTACAGCAGGTTATTAGATAAAATGATTTGAGTTAGATAATATCTTGTAACAATGTTCTCGATTTCGCAACTAACTGCATTTAACGCCCACAAGTTGAGTTAACTACTTAACTCAATTTGGAAGTGCGTCACTTGCCATGTTAATATTATATTTTAATCACTTACATAGTTTAGTGCTAAGTCTCTATATAATATGGCACATAAGGTAATTCACAACATTTGAGGGATGAATTAACAAGCCAACGTGAATAACGTTTAGCAAATACCAAAGGAATTAAGCTATTCAGATTGTACAATTGGAAATATCTTCTTCTTCTTCTCCACTTCATCGATTAGGCTAACCGTCTATTCCGCCATCACAGTGTGTTCTTCCATCTTCTTCTCAGCTTCCCTAGGTTTGTCTTGTCTTTAGGACCATATTGATAAGCTATTTTTGCTGATGGCATATGAAGCAGCTGGTGTATGAAACCGTTGTGGAAACAAAAAAAAAACTTCCTCGCTAGAATTGCCGTCGCTGCTGGGGACCAATGAGGACATGCCAGGAATCTTCGAAAGAACACGAAAATCAATGGTCAGATGATGTACCACGTGCATACAGACAATGGTCGCGCTTTCGAGCAAATCCTGTGATGCTACTACTGTAATTAGAATGTTAAACTATCTTCTGCGTTAGGTTAGCTTTTAACTCGTCAAATATCGTGTATATGTTGGCTGCATCCCGTCATTCCATAGTGAAACCGCTTCGCGTTTGCTCGCGCATACGCATGGTGTATGATTGGAACTTAGAAAATTTGTTTTCGCTTCACATGTTGTACAGTATTTCCGACATTACCTTTAGAAGATAATGATGACGATGACATTAAGTATTAAGTAGTGCTCCAGGTTGAGAAAACCACTGTAACTTCTCTGGAAAACAACATCCACATTACATGTCACTGCATGGACTAGACTGCACATGTGAATGTGATTCCTGCAGTGTGAAGAAGTATTTTAGTAAGATCTTCATTATGCCCCTCGTTGTGACGACATTTTGAAGAAGTAATTCTTTTCCCATATTGTGGCGATGTTTTGAAGCAGCTAACTCTCTTCTTGCCCGATGTTGTAGTAACATTTTGAAGGATTAGTGTCCCAAAAAGAATTACTGGTTCAGTTTGGGTTTGATTTTCGGTAGAGCTGGATTCTCTTCTCAAGGTCGAAGTTGGTACACAAGATAGAAAAACACTTTAAAAATCACTAATAACTGATTCTTGTAGAAATAGTTGTAAATTTATTTACTATTCAATTTCCCAGCAGATCAAGTAAATGTAGGTGGTATTATTCTTCACCATCAATTAAAATTAAATTATTTTCTTTTCTTGAATGAACTATTCTTCTTGTATTAAATATCACATTTTATCAGGAGAACTGTTATTGCTTCTATCCTTAATGAAAGTTATATGCTGAATGACTAGAATAATTCTGTTATAATTTTAAAGAACATTATTACATCACATTATGTTAGGTTTAAATCCTATTGGTCAATATAATGTTTAAATTTGATTTGTTAAATCAAAAAGTTAATTGTTTTAACACCCAATCAGAATTTAGTATACTTTTATTTAAAAATATTAAGTTAAGCAGGTGTTCTTATTACAGTTATAACAGAAAGCTTTGTATTTCAGACAACAATGACTTAAAACAATTTTAAAAGCATTATTAAGAAAGACTGTTATATAATACAATTTCTTTAATTGTTATTGAGACATTTTTATTCAACAATGAACAACAATTAATTATTTAGATGTTTTTTATTTAAGTTATATTTAAATATTAAAAGAATTTTAAAGTGCAAAATTATTAACTTTAACTTCAATATTTATTATGATATTAAAATCGTGCTATAAGTGACTGTGATAAAATTCAAATATGTACCTTCTTTGGTCAGTGTCGTTGTCCTCAACATGTAAAAAGATATGTGTGCTTTTCTTTTCGTGAAAGCCTTGTAGAATATCTTTTCCATCATCAGCAGGTATCTTCGCTACATTTGTTGAAATGTTTTCGATTATGTTGGTCTTGATGTAATGTTTAAAGACTTTAATTACGGGCAACATTTCATCAAGACCAACATCATCGAAACATCTCAACAAATGTAGCGAAGATACCTGTTGATGATGGAATATATAATCTGAAAGGCCTTCAGGAAAATAAAAGCACACACATCGTTTTACAAGTTGAGGACGATGACACTGACCAAAGAAGGTATATATTTTAATTTTATCATATGACTATCCATTAGTATTGCAGTGGCTGCTAGGCTAAGAGCTTTCTAAGCCTGTCGCTCCATGGAGTTTATTTAGCATTCTACGAACTTGTGTAATCGTATATTGGAAGATTTATCTCGTGCAACCAATAAAAAATAATTTGTAATTTTATACGCAACTAATTGAATACGTACAAAAAGCCAATTTTCAGAGTTGAGTGTATATAAACATCAGATATATCCTGTATTATACTAACGAACAGCAGGTAAATTGACAACTCTTATCTCTCGTTGTTTCGAACCAACACAGAAATTGCACATCCAGCAATAATGCAAGTTACAGTTCGAAAAAGCAAAATGTAAGCGATCATTAAATTAATTAGGGGTATAAAATTAAAAGTATATGCTTGAGCTAAAATAAACTCAACTAACTTACTTACTTACTAATTCACTGCCACTATCTAACCTATAGGTTCATGGCCGCGCGGACATAATTTCTCCATTTATCCCTATCCTGAGTTAACGTTTTCCAATCATTTCTTGTACAATAAACTTCCCTCAAATTATGGTCAATGTTATTCTCCCAACTCATTTTTGGTATCCCAACTTGTCGTTTTCGCTCTGCTTTTCCTAGTAGAAACTTCCATGCCTCTCTTTCATTCTCCATTCTTTCTACATGTCCTGCTGATCGCAGTCTACGAAACTTATTATATCTGGTTTCCTATGAAGATCATGTAGCTCATTGTTATATAGACGTCTCTTTTCGCCTATTTCTCTTTGGTCCAACATTTTTCTTAAGAACTTTATTCTTAAATACTCGTCATATTTACTCCTCCCTTAAAGTAAGAGTCCATGTTTCCCATCCGTATAATAGACGTCTTCATTCGCCCGTCAATTTCTCTTTCGTCCAACATTTTTCCTAAGAACTTTATTCTCAAATATTCGTCATATTTTCTCCTCCCTTAAAGTAAGAGTCCATGTTTCCTATCCGAATAATAGACGTCTACATTCGCCTGTTTATTTCTCTTTCGTCCATCATTTTTCCTAAAAACTTTACTCTCAAATATTTGTCATATTTTCTCCTCCCTTAGAGTAAGAATTCATATTTTGCATCCATATAATAGATGTCTGCATTCGCCTGTTTATTTCTCTTTGGTCCAACATTTTTCCTAAGAACTTTATTCTCAAATATTCGTCATATATTCTCCTCCCTTAAAGTAAGAGTCCATGTTTCCTATCCGAATAATAGACGTTTCCATTCGCCTGCCTATTTCTCTTTCTTCCAACATTTTTCCTAAGAACTTTATTATCAAATCTCGTAATATTTTTTCCTCCCTTAAAGTAAGAGTCCATGTTTCACATCCATATAACAGAAGTCTCCATTCACCTGCCTATTTCTCTTTCGTCCAACATATTTCTTGAGAACTCTATTCTCAGATACTCGTAATATTTTCTCCTCCCTTAAAGTAAGAGTCCATGTTTCGCATCCATATAATAGATCTCTCCATTCGTCTGTATATTTATCTTTCGAAAAACATTTTTCTTAAGGACTTTAATCTCAAATACTGGTAATATTTTCTCCTCACTTAAAGTCCATGTTTCGCATCCATATAATATAATTGGAAGTATAACAGTTTTATATATTTTCAGTTTAATGCATTATTTAGAGAAGTTCGGACGATAAGATGTGCAAAAGCATCATAATAAGTTTAGTAAGAAGAAAATTAAACCCCGTCCAAAGAATTGATTTAATAATAACTTAACATTTACTTTGTTGTGGACCAAGTAAAATTAAAATTTCCTATTATCTCTCGATTTTTCGAACTAATACAGAAATAACACATCCAGTGATAAGTTACAGGTCGGAAAAGCGAAGCAACGCCATCATTAAACTAATTAGCGATATAAAATTAAAAGTATTTGCTTCTGTTCAAAATAAATTTAACTCACAAGATAAGTAAAATTCGTCCACAGAATTGATGTAGTATTAATTAAACATTTACTTTGTCCTGGACCAAGCAAAATGAAAAATTCCAAATATTTTACGAGCACCTTGTAATGAATCTTATACCTTATTTAACTGTAGTTCAATGACGCATTCAGTAAGGTCCTCTATTGGTAATTATTTTCAGCCAAGATCCATCCGAATATTACCTTCCTACAATGTCTAGGTATTCGTAATAGTATTTTCCCCAAGATTTTCTAATGCAAATACTGAAAGTATTTAGGCTATAATATCACTCATTGGAGCTATAAGACCTGTCCACCTCAGTCTTCTAGACTTAATAACCCTAACAATGTTACAACGATAATCTTGAATACTATATATATATATATATATATATATATATACTAGGGCGGTCCTTATAAAGAGATATGAACAGATATGTGAATGGAGAAGACTTCATAACAGTGAGCTACATGGTCTTTATAAGAAGACATATATAATAAGAATAGTTAAGTCTCGTATACTGCCATAGGCCGGACATGTGGCACGAATGGGGAATGAAAGATGTGCATGGGAGCATCTTGTAGGAAAACTAGAGCGAAAACGCCCTGGTACTAGATCAAGAATGAGATGGGAGAAAAACATTAACCATGATTTGAGAGAAGTTGATTATACAGGGATGATTGGAAAACATTAGCTGAGGATAGGGATGGGTGGAGAGCTTATGTCTGCGCGGCCATGAACGTATGGGTTCGATAGTGCAAATGAGTTAGTTAGGGTGGTCCTTATTATAGGGGTGGAATTAAAATGTCAGATTTAAACGCAGACCTTTTTTTTATTTGACCTAATTTGACCGTGTATCATATTTCATTACAATAAAATAATATCAACACGTGCCGCGCTGGACCTAAATCTAGAAATATTAAAAAAAAAATACTTTGAGAAAGGATGGAAGGTTCAATGAATTTATTTTAACAGAATGACTTCGTTTAACTGCGTGGTTTTAAATAATAATGAATTTATTAAAAATAATGTATTATTTATCAATCCATCCATCCATAGTAATTCTGCCCGAGGGCAGGTCTTTCATTGCAATCGTAGCATTTTCATGCTATGCTTTGCAGCTTTACTAGGGAATTATAGGTTTGGTAGATTTCCGTTGTTTTCCACGCCGGTGAAGGATGATGATGATAAGGATGATGATGATGATGATGATGATGGTGATGGCCGGATGATTTTCGGGGACCATTGGGCCCTAAGCTTCCTTGACATTTGTCTTACAGGTGAGGAAAAACCCCGAAAAAACCTTACCCAGGAGCCTGTCCCGACCGGGAATCGAACCAGGGCTCGCTGCGTGACAAGGTAGCACGCTATGTCGAGACCACAACGGTGGACTATTTATTTAAAAAAAAGAATGGATCAGACTCTTAGCCGCAATGAAAGCCACTGATATATGGGGACTCCAGAAAAAGTCTCTGGTCGTCCAGGTTGGGGGTTGATGCTATGGGCCAGCTCCTCATACATTGCTTAATGCTCAAAAACCAAAATATATAGCCTTAGATACCTCTTGAAAAAGGGAAACGTGGTACAACAAAGCCAACGTTGATAATGTGAATTCAAGACAACATGAAGAAGCGAAATTTGATAAAAACAGACACGCAAGACACGGAAGTGTGGAACAAAAAAAAAATGTATATTTTGGTTGATGATACCTGTGTATAACAGAAACAATCCTGAAATAAATAAAATAAATTAAAAATTGATCATAGAATTGAAAGAAGGATTACCTTTAACTTACTTACAAATTGGACAGTAGAAACACATCACATACACCAGCAATAAACACTGTTAAACCGTTTAGTGTCGGTGTTACGAGTAGGTGTAATCTGTTTACTTATAACTCATGTTACTGTTAGCTCTAAAATAATTATTGATTTTTCATTACTAGGGCTCCTATCTAATTTATTGTTTATATGCAATTAAGTCGCTTCGTTTTCTGCTCCGCCATTATTACGTTATATCAGCATTAATTAACTGACTAGCAATATTGAATATGGAGTTTTATGGCACTCGGACATAAGCTCTCTATATAGGCCCTATATATGTTTTGAACTAATATTTTTCAATCATCCACAGAATAGTTTATTTATTTCAGATCATGTTTAATGTTAGCCAGATATAAAAAGAACAGTTAAGTCTCGTAGACTGCGATGGGCAGGACATGTTGCACGTATGGGGAATGAAAGACTTGGAAACTTCTTGTAGGAAAGCCAGAGGGAAAACGCCAGTTGGTAGACTATGAATGAGATGGGAGAATAACATTAACTATGATTTGAGGGAAGTAGGTTATACAGGGAATGATTGGAAAGCATTAGTTCAGGATAGGGATGTATGGAGAGCTTATGCCCGCGCAGCCATGAACCTACGGGTTCGATAGTGCCAGTGAGTAAGTAAGTAAGTAAGTCATGTTTAATGTTATATCCCCACCTCATTCTTCACCCTCATATAATTAGGAAAATTAATTGTTTAATTCCTGAACTAAATATATCATCATCCATGCAAATATTAGGCCATGTGGCCTGTTACGGTCTCAAAGAGGAGTTTTCCATCCAGCACTTTTTTGGACGTCCCTCCGATCTGTTGCACGGGATAGTGACGTGCATTTCATCACCTCTCCTATCCAAATCTCATCCTCAACCTGCTCGTGGTGCAACCTGCTATTACAAATGAGGCTCTGAGGACCGAGTATTGGCGGTATAACCACATCACCTGAATTTAGAGGAAATGCTACATTAGTGGGAACCCCGCAATAATACCCCTCTGGGCCAGCAACCGATTGGGCGAAAAAAAATTGCATTCGCTTTCAAGTCTCAAACCAAGCCTCGGATGAACTAAATATATAAAATACATTATTTATTTTATATGTAGATATATATATTATACTAACTAATACCCGGCGTCAATGCCTAAATAAATTAAATGTGTTTTTATGTTTAGTTGAATAAGTAAAAAGAAAAATAATTTTAAATTTATATCGTAATTATATCTCCGTGCTGATTACCGGCGTTGCCCGGGAATCTACATATCCCGATCTTCTTGGCATCAATGAGCTTAAAGACAAAAATGGTTATTGGGAGTTATCCATCGGCGTTGTCCGGGAATCTGCATATCCCGATCTTCTTGGCATCAATGAGCTTAAAGACAAAAATGGTTATTGGGAATTATCCATAAAAGATAGACACATGCTATCGGGGACCTTTTTGTAGAATTTCTTTGAGATATTCAATTCTGTGTACATTAATTTATAATAATAATAATAATAATAATAATAATAATAATAATAATAATAATAATAATAATAATAATAATAGCTTTATTTTACCTGGCAGAGTTAAGGCCTTAAGGCCTTGTCTACCACTCAACCAAGTTTAAAAAAATACAAACAAAAAAATAGTCTTAAATTTAAATTACAATATATATATATATATATATATAAACGATTACAAGTTATGAATACAATACAATTAATATTTATAATGTATTTTGATTTACTCTAAATTTAACGAATTAAATATATAATATGTACAATATATATAAAAAACGAAGAAAAGATTAATGACATAGTATAAAATTAAATAAATAGAGAAAAATTAATTATTAGACAACAGGTAACTGTATAAGCGTGACTTAAAGGTACCAAGTGTGCGGCAACCCCTGATATCTTGAGGAAGGAGATTCCAGGAGCGGGCAGAGGCTACTGTGAAGGAAGTAGAATAGGAGGAAGTGCTATGAAGAGGAATTGTTAGCAGACTCCTATCTTGTGATCTAGTGTCAATATTGTGGTAAGAGGATAACTTCTCAAATCTGGACGCCAGGTAAGTAGGGATGTAGGAATTCAGGAGCTTGAAAAGTAGTGAAAGAGAGTGCAATTTACGTCTGTCAGTAAGACGGAGCCAAGAGAGGTTATTAAAGTGTTCGGAAATATGGTCATAACGGCGGATATTGAAAATGAATCGAACGCAAGCATTATGAACACGCTGCAGTCTCTGCGACAAATCATAGTTTAGATCATTATATATAATGTCACAATAATCGAAGTGTGGTAACACAAGATTCTGCACAAGGATTTGGTGTATTTATTATGGTTTAGGCAGCGTAAGCTATTTAAACTTCCAAAAAGCGACTTTTTTATTGCACCGAAGCACTTTTTTTTTAGTTCCGGCCCTATAGTACTACGATAATAAGTTATTATGTTAATTGTCCCAGGAAAATTATCTAAATGATGAAAGAAAAAAACATTCAAATCGGTCAAGTAGTAGTTTTTTGAATCCATAAAGGAGAGACAAACTCACAGACACTCATTTCTATATATATACTAAATATATGGTCACACGTAGAAATTCAGTATATAATGGAAATGGACAGCTAATGACAAATGAGGGAAATTTTGAGGAAGCGACTGAATTCAAATACAATAATCACAAATAGGAATGAGATGCACAAAGAAATTAAACATAGGCTCAATTCTGGAAATGCATGCTATTATGCATTGCAGAGACTTTTGATATCCCAACTCCTTTCAAAAAGCGTTAAGCTGAAAATATATAAAACTATTATTCTACCAGTTATATTATATGGGTGCGAAACATGGACTGTTACTTTAAGGGAGGAAATGAGATTACGAGTATTTGAGAATAAAGTTCTTAGGAAAATTTTTGGACCAAAGAGAGATGAACAGACAGGTGAATGGAGAAGACTACATAACAATGAACTACATGGTCTTTATAGGAAGCCAGATATAATAAGAACAGTTAAGTCTCGTAGACTGCGATGGGCAGGACATGTTGCACGTATGGGGAATGAAAGACGTGCATGGAAGCTTCTTGTAGGAAAGCCAGAGGGAAAACGCCCACTTGGTAGGCCAAGAATGAGGTGGGAGAACAACATTAACTATGATTTGAGGGAAGTAGATTATACGGGAAATGATTGGAAAGCATTAGCTCAGGATAGGGATGTATGGAGAGCTTATGTCCACGCGGCCATGAACCTTCGGGTTCGATAGTGCCAGTGAGTAAGTAAGTAAGTATATATATATATACATACAGAGTGTTGCAAAACAAAAACGACCACGGAGGTGAGGTAGTATATTGAGAAAAGCTGAACATTTTTAATAAGGTACCAGTGTCCGGAAACGATGCGTTTTCACACTATGACTAGTTATTTATGTCTCAAGATCAGTGTTAGTCCGAAGGATTTGAAGACTCATACATGACAACACCTCACAGGTACGGAACCATTAATACGTAGTTTCGCAACGGAATGTGGCTGCAATTGATGGAGCTCCAGCTCACTTACTTGCCAATGTGACGAGACATTTGGATACCACGAATCCAGGTCGATGGATTGGCAGAGGGGGACTAGCCTCCCACGTCCTCTGAGATCACCTGACCTTAAACCTATCGACTAATTTTTTGTGGTGTGTTTGCCTACCAGTACAATACTCACTGTGCTCTATTGAGACACATTCATTTAAAGTATAACATGTTAGAATTTCTGTAGTGCAACTGCAAAACTAAACAATTTTAACTGAATAGTAACGGTGCTGAAGTCAACTTATGGTTGATGTAGAATATTCTTATCCATCCATCCATAGTAATTCTGCCCGAATGCACGTCCTGCACTGCAATCACAGCATTTTCATGCTATGCTTGCAGCTTTACTAGGGAATTTTAGGTGTGGTAGCTTCCCGTTGCTTTCCTCACCGGTGAAGGATGATGAAGATGATGATGATAATGATAAGATTGATGATGATAATGATGGCCATATGATTTCGGGGACCGTTTGGGCCTTAAAGTTTTCCTTACAGGTGAGGAAAAATCCCGTTAAAAATCCTCACCCAGAAAAACTGCCCCGACCGGGGATCGAACACGGGCCCGCTCCGTGACAAGGCAGCACACTACCTCGAGACCACAGCGGTGGACAATATTCATATTTATTTTCTAAAATTTGCTTTATACTAAAAATACGACCTATTGTGACTTGTATATTTTATGATCATATTGATAATTACTTACTAAGTTGCCAACGTAGGGACTAAGTTTGGATTAGATACATATTTGTTATGATTTTTATAAGGAGTTTAAAGTAATGATATGCCAATTTAGTTGTGGTAATCAGCCTCCTCTTCTTATATAGATCAGTTAGTTCACTGTTAAGAAGTATTCTCCATTCACCTGTTCATCTCTTTGGTCCAAAATGTTTCCTAAGAGCTTAATTATTTATCACGCCGCTTCATCAGACTATCGGACACACATAATCTTGACACTCGATCCCATCAGCACATTGTCCTTTATATCCCGCCTCATCACACTGTATATTATTCATTATCTTTTACGGTGTCACTTACCAAAACATGGAATTCCCTTCCGCCCTATGTCAGAGACTGTCAAACTATAACATCCTTCAAAAATAAACTAAAGAATTATTTAATAACAAACTAACTTATACACCTCACCGATAGTATTCTTTTAGCAATATTAATATATTTAATTATTTATGAAAATAATATTAAGAATAACAAATATTTGTATTTGTTTTGTTTTAAATATTGTATAATCGTAAAATTAGTTTTCTATATCTCATTATTTTCCTGTTTTTTATATACACTAGACAGGGACAATTTAATATGCCTTGCTTGTATACATTTTATTATTAGTTTTAGTCTTAATTTTAACTAATATTAACTGGTTGTATTATAGATCGTAATACGTATATTAGATATTATCTTTTGATCAAATTTTTACTTAGTGTTTAATATTAGAGTTAATTAAGATTGTTATATTCTGATGTAATATATGTTTGTCCTGGTGAGTGGAAGAGAAGTCCACATGGCCTTAACTCCACCAGGCTAAACAAATCTAAATCTAAATAAATCTAAATCTAAATCTTTATTCTCAAATCCTTGTAATTTATTTTTCTCCCTTAGGGTCGGTTTCTCCAACAGAGGTAACTGTATCACGCCAGTTTAAGCTATGCATTAAACACGGGGAAAACAGGCGTAATACAGTTACCTCTGTTGGTAAAATTGGCCCTTAGGCATAAAAATGAGTTTATGTCTTGTTAAACGTTACTTCCGGACACATGACGCCATGTTGAAAATAATTTAAAAAGTACTTGTGTTACGTAGCGTAGTGGTTAAGGCACTTCGCTACAAGCCGGAAGGTCGAGGGTTCAAGTCCCGTTGGGGTCAGGACTTTTAAACTGACCTAAACCTGCTGGCGGCACTATGGCCCTGGGGTCGCCACAGCCTCTAACGGAAATGAGTACCAGACACTTGTTCTGGGGGTAAAGGCGGCCGTCACGCAGGGCTGACAACCCGGCTGACATAAAATGCCGATTGTCTAGAAAAAGTGGGAGTCTTAACCTCCTACTACCCCAAGGGCCTCCTGAGGCCTGTTGTGGGATCACGTCACTTTACTTGTGTTCTACGAGGAAAAGGTGATAATGATGATGATAATAATTAGTATATTACGATGCAAGGTTGGGAAGTGGTTTTTACAGAATCGAGGAAAATGTTTAAAAACAAAGCGATAGCGATGTTATTCATTTTCCGAGATTCTGTAAAACATTTTATAAACATGCGTTGTACGTTACTTTTTGCGCGATGGTGTTTTGAAAACAATAAACAATAGTAAAATAATAACATCTTTGTTGGAAATATTTGCGTTCATTATAAACATTTGACTAACGTTAACAGTGTGGGCAATGTTTATTAGTTGAAACGACAGGAGGCTATGAGACAATATTAGTGATAAAATGGCGGAAAGTACGTATTTATTGTTTTATATTGTTTCAAATGAAGTTCAGTTCATTTAAAGTGCAGTGATTTATTTCGTACAGCGTATATTAACCCTACCTTTTGGTTACTTTTTTGTATATACATTGTAGGCTATGTAGCATATATAGAGGGCAGGTTTTACTTCCCACATGCGGTTTTTATTATGTAATATTACAATGTAGTTATTTTATTATTGTATAGTTATTTATGTTGGCAATCCCGAAATGTAGAAAGTTGAACTTTAAATCTCGGTCATCATTGCTGTTGGTACGACAAAACGCACTATCGCGCAAAAAGAAAACAAATAATAATAATAATAATAATTGTTGTTTTTATTATTATTATTATGTTTTATATATTCTGGCAGAGTTAAGAGAGTACGTCTTCCACTCAATCACCTCAAACATACAAAATACAGTTTATGTTACATATATACAAACTATCTAATATATAAAAATTAATATTTGTTGGTTTGTTTGTTTGTTCGTACTTTTTGCGCAGCCATACCGTTGATCCAATTGTGATGGGGCTTTTTGTAAAATGTTCAGGAGATTCCCGGGATGAACATAGGCTCTAAGAGAGTTCTGATACTCAACTCCTACACCCTTAAAAATCACCCTTTTTAGTGGGAAACCTGAAAAAGTAGCTCTTTGGACGCTTAAATGAATTATTGATTTGTTCAATCAATGATATTATTATTTTAATGTTTATATTAATATATCCAACCAAGGAATTATGTACGTCAGATGAAAGCTGCTAATTTATCACCTTAGTGGTTTAATTCCATTTATATTTCTTAGTATATATAGTTTACTTAAAACATTACATTTTCATTGTAAAAATATTGAATTTCAATTATACATAATATATTTAAACCATAACAAATACACACAATTAATGTACACAGAATTACATATCTCAAAGATCTCTACAAATAAGTCCGCGACAGCATATCTTTATCTCTTAGGGATAACTCACAGTAACCATTTTTGTCTTTCATTGATGCCAAGAAGATCGTGACAGGCACGTAGACTCCTTTGCAAGCATAATAGCACATGACGGGTGTTCTTTTACGGATAACTCACAATAACGAATTTTGTCTTTTAGCTCATTTATGCCAAGAAGATCGAGATAAGTAGATTCCCGTGCAACACCGGATAAACAGCATGAGGTATCTAAAAATAATTACGATATAAATATTTCCTTTTACTTATTCAACTAAACATAAAAGCACATTAAGTTTAATTTATTTCGGCGTAGCAGCGCACGCCGGGTATTAGCTAGTATAAAAATATAAATCATGAAAAAAATACGATCATATAAAATATACTGTATACATAGCCCTCCTTTATACACACTAAAATTGGCACTGGCACGAATGATAATACTAATAACAAATCAATGTATTTCTACAAGTACCACCAAAATTAAAACATGCCCTTTATTAATAGAAGCGTCAATACAATATTTAAACCAAAATTAAGGATACCTAAATTTAAATTTGTTTTTAATTATTCTAATGGAAATGAACAGTTAATGACAAATTAACCTTTTCACTGCTGAGATATTTCCAGCCTTTAAAACCCTCCTTTGCTCAATGCAGGGAGAAATATGGAAAAAGTTTATTTAGGTTCCTAAGAGATGGCAGTATATGCCTGCCTAGTTTGAAAGCAATGCAATACGTATTATATAACTAGCAGGCGTTTGGAGTTGAGAATGGATATACACACCCATAGCATGGCAAGCATTTTCTTTGCCAACGGATATACCCGTTCGTAGCAGTGTAAAGGTTAAGAAAATTTTAAAGAAGTAACTTGATTCAAATATCTACGAATATTAATTACAATAATAAGAATAAGATCCACAAAGAAATTAAACATAGGCTCAATTCTGGAGATACATACTATTATGTACTCTTGTCGTCTCAACTTCTGTCAAAAAACATTAATCTGAAAAAAAAATTATATATATATATATATATATGGATTGTGCACAAATATGCAAAGATGATAACACAACAATCACTAACACTTTAACTTTGTCTTGCGTAATCACATATTGTTTTTGTTCTTTGTGTACATTTTTTGATGTGATATCTTTCGCATTTCTGTTCACATACTTCGCATATGCATGACATCTTCGGGCCATGGAATGTTTTATCTTTACACATTAGGTGGTGGAATCCATGTACGCATAGTCTTGTGATGACGTGTCGTATCTGGAAATTTGCTTCTGTCCAGTTCCTGTCTATCATCGCTCCAGTGCTGAAGAACTCCGGCCATACTTCCTCTCTTTTCCTGCGTAGACTTTGTAGAGCATGTTCATAGAGGTCTGTGGTTGGTAGTGAAAATATATAAAACTGTTATTCTCTCAGTTATATTGTATGGATGCGAGACATGGACTCTTAATTTAAGAGGGGAGAAAATATTACGAATATTTGAGAATAAAGTTCTCAGCAAAAATTTTGGATCAAAGAGAGATGAACGACTGTTGAATGGAGAAGACTGCATAACAATGAGCTAAACGATCTTTATGGGAAACCATAATTAGAAGAGTTAAGTCTCGTAGACTGCGATGAGCAGAACATGTGGCAAGAATGGGGAATGAAAGATGGGCATGGAAACTCCTTGTAGGAAACCCAGAGGGAATACACCCCGTTGGTAGACCAAGAATCAGATGGGAGGATAACATTAAGCGTGATTTGAAGGAAGTACATTGTACAGGGAATGATTGGAATACATTAGCTCAGATAGAGATGTATGGAGAGCTTATGTCCGCGCGACCATGAACCTACGGGTTCGACAGTGTCATTGTGTTCGTTAGTTTAACTGAGTGTAACATCCCAAAGCCCCTGATTTCCTATGGTAGGGAATTCCAACTGCGGGATATTAAGAGAGTAGGTCTATATGATAGAGTGTACGTCCTAGGGCCTGTGTTGAGATGTCCTATGATAACTAACTCACTGGCACTGTCGAACCCGTAGTTTCATGGCCGCGCGGACAAAAGCTCTCCATACATCGTTATCCTGAGCTAATGTTTTCAACCATTCTCTGTATAATGTACGTCCCTCATCTTGAATAATGTTATTTTCCCATCCCATTCTTGGTCTACCAACTGGGCGTTTTCCTTCTGCTTTTCTTAGTACAAGCTTCCATTCACGTCTTTCATTCCCAATTCGTGCAACATGTCCTGTCCACCGCAGTATACGAGATCTTAATTGTTCTTATTATATCTGGCTTCCTATAAAGACCATGTAGTTCACTGTTATGTAGTCTTCTCCATTCGCCTGTCTGCTCATCTCTCTTTGGTCCAAAAATTTTCCTAAGATCTTTATGCTCAAATACTCGTAATTTCCTTCCCTCTCTTAAAGTAAGAGTCCAAGTTTCGCATCCATATAATATAACTGGTAGAATAACAATTTTATATATTCTCAGTTTAATGTTTTTTGAAAGGAGTTTTCCTATGATAGTAAAAACGTAATTATTAATTAAATAAAAATAAAAACGTAGTTTTATTTGATTTTCATGTTTATTATATAATTCAGTGACAGCTGTTTCGGTACACTGTACCGTCTTCAGACATGTTAACAAATTATGAATTGCGTTCCAACTGATCTAAGCAACAATACAACAACATTTATTTAATTTTTTTAATTTAACAAAGGGGATTCATTCAAATCAAGTTGATAATTTAACAGTTTGTTAAATTTAAAAATTTAAATAAATATTGTTGTTTAGATCAGTTGGAACACAATTCATAGTTTAACATGTCTGAAGAAGGTATAGTGTACCGAAACAGCTGTCACTGAATTATATAATAAATATGGAAATCAAAACTACGTTTTATTTTTTATTTAATTAATAAATATAGATTTTCATCAAGTAAACACCAAATCAATTGATTAAAAAACATAATGTTCCTTACATATAATAAGTTAATGTTTGTGACGAGCTTTTATTATTGTTAAAGTGAGCTGTTGGTTGATGAACTGGAGACAATTAACATGGATGGGATCAATTACGTCTGCCAGGCACAGTAAGCAACTCCTCAAGTTGTATTGAGTCAATTTGTACAAGAGCCCTCACGGCTCCAGTCCCAACATTCAATATTAGGCCTACTTAATTGAAGCAAGAAACCTATACCATCAATATTGTCAGCTTCAGAACCAGCTTTCTTCATACAAGATGCAATCAAACTACTGAAACAATTTTGAAGCTTCTTCTGAAAATAATTTTTATCTGTGAATCAATTGGTGTACGCTGATCGTTTATTGCCGAAGCACTCAATATTGTAATTTTTAAGTTAAGAATTGTAAATCGAGGTGTACGTTTGCTATGATAAAAACCATATTCCATAGTAGTTTAACCCATTCGCCTCAAAAGACGAGATAGACTCGCCGGCAGTTAAATGGCCTTCAACTCAGAAGACGAGGTACACTCGCTTAACTCTGCTGTTACATATTTTGCAATTTTTGTACATCCCTTGGCAGGATAACATTTTATTAACATTTATGAATAATAGATAAATGTATTTCTGCCTTCGCCCTTATTGTGATCTCAAGTACCGTTATATTTTGTTGTTTTGAATTTCTGAAAATGTACAATATAATTTACGGTAACTTAAATCCGGTTTCTCGGAAAATTTATTGAGCATTTAAACGTGAAGCGAACGGGCTAAATATACAATTAGTGTAAAAATTAATCGTACTGCAGGAAGAGAAGGGAATTTGAGATCCCTTCGTTATTGCAGCAAAAACTAGTAATGAAGTAATTAATTACATTTCAAAACTATATTTCATACAAATTTAAATAATAAATATAATTGCAGGATACGTTCTTACTACTAACTCATTGGCGCTATCGAACCCTTACTTACTTACTCACTGGCACTATCGAACCCGTAGGTTCATGGCCGCGCGGACATACGCTCTCCATACATCCCTATCCTGAGCTAATGCTTTCCAATCATTCCCTGTATAATCTACTTCCCTCAAATCATAGTTAATGCTGTTCTCCCACCTCATTCTTGGTCTACCAACTGAGCGTTTTCCTTCTGGCTTTCCTACAAGAAGTTTCCATGCAAGTCTTTCATTCCCTATACGCGCAACATGTCCTGCCCATCGAGTCTACGAGACTTAACTGTTCTTATTATATCTGGTTTCCTATAAAGACCATGTAGTTCATTGTTAAGTAGTCTTCTCCATTCACCTGTCTGTTCATCTCTCTTTGGTCCAAAAATTTTCCTAAGAACTTTATTCTCAAATACTCGTAATCTTCTTTCCTCCCTTAAAGTAAGAGTCCATGTTTCGCACCCATATAATATAACTGGTAGAATAATAGTTTTATATATTTTCAGCTTAATGTTTTTTGAAAGGAGTTGGGACATCAAAAGTATCGAACCCTTACTGAGAATAAATTTATGATTTTCTGTTTATTATTTTAGAACTTATCATTTTTTCTCGGAAAATGGAGAGGGAAGGAAAGAGTAATAATTTATAAACGAGAAGATAGTAAGTATAGTAATCAAAAATATAAAGAGGGTTAATCAACTTAAGGGTATTATTTGAGGAACAGAAGAATATCATAAAATAATCATTCGTTCATGGCCGCGCGAACATAAGCTCTCCATATATCCCTATCCTGAGCTAATGCTTTCCACTCATTCCCTGTATAATCTAACTAACTCACTGGCACTATCGAATCCGTTCATGGCCGCGCGAACATAAGCTCTCCATACATCCCTATCCTGAGCTAATGCTTTCCAATCATTCCCTGTATAATGTAACTAACTCACTGGCACTATCGAATCCGTACGCTCATGGCCGCGCGAACATAAGCTCTCCATACATGCCTATCCTGAGCTAATGCTTTCCAATCATTCTTGTATAATCTAACTCACTAGCACTATCGATCCCGTAGGTTCACGGCCGCGCGGACATAAGATCTCCATACATTCATATCCTTAGCTAATTTTTCCAATTATCCCCTGTATAATCTACTTCCCTCAAATCATACTTAATGTTAGTTTCCAACCTCATTCTTAGTCTACCAACTGGGCGTTTTCCCTCTGGTTTTCCTACAAGAAGCTTCCATGCACGTCTTTCATTCCTCATTCGCTTAACATGTCCTGTCCATCGCAGTCTACGAGACTTAACTGTTCTCATTACGTCTCGCTTCCTATAAAGACCATGTAGTTTATCGGTATGTAGTCTTCTCCATGCACCTGTTTGTTCATCTCTCTTTGGACCAAGAATTTTCCTTAGAACTTTATTCTCAAATAGTCGTAATCTCCTTCCCTCTCTTATAATCTACTTCCCTCAAATCACAGTTAATGTTATTCTTCCACCTCAATTCTTGTTACCAACTGGGCGTTTTCCCTCTGGATTTCCTATAAGAAGCTTCCATGTACGTCTTTGATTACCCATTCGTCCCACATGTCCTGCCCATCGCAGTCTACAAGACTTAACTGTACTAATTATATCTGGCTTCCTGTACAGGTCATGTAGTTCACTCTTATGTAGTCTTCTCCATTCACCTGTCTGTTCAACTCTATTTGGACCCAAAATTGTCCTAAGAACTACTAGATCATAAAACATGAAGATATCTTAGAAGAATTACACATGTAACCTTTATAAAACAAAATTTCTGATTATAAGTCTAGATGGATGTAATATGTTCATCGAATAGAGGATCACAGGATACCCAAACAAACCTGCAAGAAGAAGTTTTGGATGGTGCTTCTATTGAGACCGAAATAGGTCAACAATTGGCATAAATTATTGAATGGACTATGATGATGATCCATCCATCCATTGTAACTCTACCCGAGGGCAGGTCTTTCACTGCATTCACAGCATTTTGATGCTATGCTTTGCAACTTTACTAGGGAATTATTGGTGTGGTAGCTTCCCGTTGCTTTCCACACCGATGAAGGATGATGATGATAAGAATGCTGATGATTGCCGGATGATTTTCGGGGACCGTTGGGCCCTAAGCTTGCAGACATTTGTCTTACTGGTGAGAAAAATCCCGAAAAAACCTCACCCAGGAGCCTATACCTACCGGGAATCGAACCCGGACCCGCTGCGTGACAAGGCAGCATGCTACCTCGAGACCACAGCGGTGGACATGATGATGATAATGAATATAATTTCATATTCGACTTCATCAAGCACTGTCACATGTGGAGCTAAAGCATATAAATTCAACAAAAACATAGAACAAAAACTTATGTCGGCAGAAATGGATTTCTTGGTTAGAGAGCAGTATGGTCAAAATTAAAAAAAAAGAAAAGAAATAAAGTCATACGAGAAAAAAAAATTAAATACATTAGAATGGTGTCCACCTGAAAGAAGAAAGAAAGGAAGTCCTCGAAACTCATGGGTACAAGAAATAAGTACTAGAATGAAAACAAGAGGGCTGAAAGACATGGAGTGGATAGATAGGGACGAGTGGAGAAGGAGAATAAAACTTTAGGTACAGAAAGATGTGTAAACATTGAAAATCTGTATATAAATAGTAATAATAATCTTCTTCTTCTTCTTCCTTCCAAGTATTAGGCCAAGACCTGTTACGATCCCATAGAAAATTTTCCCTCCAGCATTTCATAGGACGGCCCAGAGATCTTTGTCCTCAAGGTATATAATTATAAACAGTTTTGGGGATCCGATTTGAACTCTATTATTTGAACAACTATTATTATTATTATGGATTTTCCTCACCTGTAATACAAATGTCAGGAAAACGTTAAGGCGCAAACGGTCCCCGAAATCATATAGCCATCATCATCATCATCATCATCCTTCACCGGTGTGGAAAGCAACGGGAAGCTACCACACCCACAATTTCCTAGTAAAGCTGCAAGCATAGCATGAAAATACTATGATTGCAGTGAAGGACCTCCTTCGGGCAGCAGAATTACTATGGATTATTATTATTATTATTATTATTATTAATATTATTATTATTATTGTCGTTGTTATTATTGTTATTATTATTATTATTATTATTGTCGTTGTTATTATTGTTAGTATTATTATTATTATTGTTATTATTATTATTATTGTCGTTGTTATTATTGTTATTATTATTATTATTATTATTATTATTGTCGTTGTTATTATTGTTATTATTATTATTATTATTGTCGTTGTTATTATTGTTATTATTATTATTATTATTATTATTATTATTATTATTATTATTGTCGTTGTTATTATTATTATTATTATTATTATTATTATTGTTATTATTATTGTTATTGTTGTTATATTAACTGCACAGAAATATTAGTTTTTGTCCTGTTTAGCTTAAATTACTTGAGCTGTAAGACTTGACAGTGAAATATAACTGGGATGGATTGTGATAGGTTCCACGTTGTGTATGGTATTGAATTGATCGCGGGCTTACAATACCGCTACATATGGAATTTCACTGTCTCCAGGTGTTTCAAATTGAAGATACACATCTAGTTCTGCAAGTAGTTTATCTCTATTTTCAGAAAACTTTGGAACACATTCCCTATATTACATAAGAGACCCACAGAGGGAAGAAAATTACACGCTGTTCACGAGTTATACTCTACTCCTTGGATAAAAGTGATTCCATAAATTATATTAAGGAAGGTAGCAGTACATTACTGTCCCAATGGTTTGTACATTAGTATACAGAAGGAAGGAAAACTCACAAGCATACTACCGCGAAATTATCTATTCAAAATAAGCAATTATTTTGTTAGGTAAACTTGCGGATTAATTTCATACATGTAAAAAACAATATATTCATCAAGTGGAGAACCAGAATAAAATTTAATTTTGGGGACTGGAGAAACAATAAAATCTTGTAGTGAAATCACATATTTAGGAATTAAAATAAACAAAAATGGAAGTTATTAAAAGGAAATAAGAAATATAAATAATAAAGGATAATTTACAATTCCTTGCCTCAATGGAATATTGTGGAATAAAAATGTAAGTAATAAAAATAAAAGTAATATATATTTTACAATTTTTGAAAGAATCATTACCCGTGCTTATGGAGCAGAACTTTAGTAATTAACAACAAAAACAAATAAGTATATTTTGGCAACTGAAATGGGTTTTATACGAAGGACAGCAAGCAAATTAAGGAGATTTTTTTTTAAATTAGTTATAAGGGAGAAAAAGAAGATTAAAGACGCTATTTTATATTATATTAAAACTCACCAATCAACCCTTTAGGTGCCGTGAGCTGATTAGATCGGCTCTGATGCTTCTGTCTATTACCTGCCAAATAATGTATACTTAAACTACATCGGCAGATACGATTTGAATTTCAGATGCAAGATATTTTACCAGTGGCATGTGGAGGGTTAAGATGGTGCGGACATGTCCAGCGAATCGAAAAAGATTGGCTACCAAAATGTGTTTTTGAATGGAAACCTGAGGGAAGACGAGGCAGAGCAAGACCTAAACCTTCCTGGAGTCAGGGAATATTTTTATACATGAAAGAGAATCATCTACGACCAGGAGAATGGATGGACCGAGAAAATTGGCTATTAGAAACCGGACGATGTCAAAGACATTAAACAGCCGTTGATCTATCTAAACTTACGAGACATAACTGTTATTATATATGGCATTGAGCCTTTGGCATGGATTCCCTGAAGTAGTCCCCGCTCGGAGAACCGAATGAGTGACTATTTTACCTGCGGAAAATATTACCCCAGTGGAACCTATGTCCGCGTTTCTTGATGGTTGTATTTTTACTGTGAAAGATCGTCACTCTTTCGACCAAGGTACTTTTTTTCGTCTGGCTTATCACCTTCGACCAATCCGGCATGTGTAACCCTATCGGCAGCAATGGTACCGCCGGCATAGCTCTGGTTTCAGAATTCATAATGACCTCATTTGTAGTGTTACAGCTTAGTCAATTTCGCGTCTTTGGATTGAGGTGTTTCATCTCTACAAATAACGAACGAAATGCCTTCAGTTTAATATTAATTTACACCCAGTATTTGACACGCTGTACTAGTGATGAATAGTAAAGATCGTGTTGCTTGACTGACATAACGTGCAGAATAGAATGACGAGGAAAGTTTGAATGGATACTGGAAGTGCCATTCCATGTGTCGCCTTCATTTAAACTATGTCCCGGAGACAGAAACTTGATGAACTACAGAGGCAAGTTTGGTTTCTGGCTACTCCATTCTAATTACTTAGACGCAGCGCAGCCTGGTGTCAAACTAATGTAGAACTACAGAGTGTAGAATCACACATGATCCCAGCAAAATATACCTTTAGGATATAAGTTTATGTTGAGGTTAATTTATTTTATGAATACGTGTTTATTTATTTATTTACTTTTGTTTTGTTTTTTATTCAACAAAAACTTGAAGAAATGACCCAGTGTGGCAAAGAAATGGAAAGAACAAAAATAGTAGTCTTCTAAATGTCAAACGCTACAACAAGTAAAAGATTTAAAATATCTAAGTGTAGATTTAGGTTGTAATAGAGAAAGAGACATAAATAATAAATTACAAATATCTAAATATTTATGTGGCACCCTTAAAAGAACACTGGGAAAGAAAGTAAGAAAATAAACACATTTAAGATTTTATAAAGTATTTGATGTACCTGCAATAGGCCTATAGTAGTAGTAGTAGTAGTCTAATGCCCATTAGCTTGGTTGTGTTCCATTTTCTTTCTTGCTTCCCAATAGAGTCCTGCCAGAGTTCTTGTAGGTGACATCTTCAGAGCCTCACAGCTAGCAAGATGATCTTTGTTCATGGTAGTGTTATTGTCTTGGCACAGGATACAATTTGGAGAGTTGAAGATTCCAATTTTATGGAGGTGTGCTGCCAGGTAGTCATGGCCTGTTAACAGTCTGAATGTTGCTACTGCTTCGTGTCTTGGTTATTCAGGTAGTAAGTTTTTATTCTGCGAGATAGCTGCCCATAGTCTCTCATTACTTTGTTATTTGAGGTGCTCCATCAGTTCTTCCTGGAGTACGTGCAATATTGTATGGCTCAAAAATATGGACTCCGAATAAACAGTCAATTAAAAGAATAGAAGCAGCAGAAATGAAATATTTACGATTTGTGGCAGGATATACTTTACCGGATATAAAAACGGAATGAAGATATCCGTGAAGAACTACAAATATTCAGTTTGACAGATAAATAGAAAAAGTATAGGAGAAAATGGTATGAACATGTCTGCAGAATGGATACCGACAGATTGCCTAGAAAAAGTCTGAACTATCAACTAAGAGGAGGAAAAAGTGATCGGGGAAGACCACGAAAAGAGATCGACACAGCAGCTATAATACTTGGAGCCGCAACAAACCAAAATGTTTTAATCCTTGCAAGAATAAGAAGAAGAAGAAATTTTGTTTTTATTGGCCTATATATTAAATGGACGGTGTTATGCACCAATCGGCTATATGCTATTACCTAAGTTTCGAGAAAAATACGTTTTAAGTTTAAGTCAATATCCTCTATTTATTGTAACGCCAAACTAGCAATAGTGAATATTGCAAGTTATTTTCCTTGTTTGTCAGTTATGCACCTGCAATATAAGAGCTGGAACATTTGGCGCTTAGTTTCAAGATGCAAAATTTAGTTTAGCATTTATGAAGATCTGGTTTCATAGCCGTTTGTTGCAAAACATATAATCTATGACTGGACTGATGGCGATTACATGTTTCTTTAGTATATTTAAATATTTGGCGTTAAAAGTGTACGTACACTTACTTCATGTGCCAGTGCAATAAATGGGATAAAAATATATATTTTTAATGACGCTTAGCCGGCTTACGCATAACAACGTCCGAATAACTTTCGAAAAATTTAGACGCCCTGCAATATATTTGCACAATCCCAAATATTGTCAAAATATACTTTGGTGTCTAATGTAAGTATTGGCCTATACCTATAGAGAGATATGAGGATATCTGTGACGTTTTGCTTGTTCCTCATCAAATTTATGTTTCAAAACTTCGTCAATATCACATTCATGGCCTTTATGAAACATTTTCCATCAACAGCATGCTTTTTAAAGTCCTACACTGTAGTATTATTGACGTAGTTTTTAAACTGAAATTTGATTTAGTTGTGGACAACTGAAATATAAGGTAGGCCTATCAATTTTAAGATTTTAACTTTTAAATCTGTTGAGATGGCAGTGCCTATTATCACTTATGGATCCGAAACATGGACAGTGACAACACAACAATCTGCCAGAATACAAGCTGCTGAAATGAATCCTCAGACCAATAGCAGGATATCAAAGAACAGACAAAAAACATAACATAGAAATAAGACAACAACTAAAAGTAGAGGAATTAAACACAACAATATTGAAATACACAACAAACTGGAAAGACCATTTGGCAAGGATGACTGAGAGTAGAATACCAAAAGCAGCATACAGCTATTCACCACGAGGAAGAAGAAGTTTGGGAAGACCAAAGAAAAGATTAAACAACAGCAATTTGGAGCCGGAACAGGCTAGTAAATAAGCCTAAACTGTGATGATGAAGAAGAAGAAGAAGAAGAAGAAATCCGTTGGGCATCATTGAAAACAAATCATGCACAACCGTAAATAATTATTGAATATTGTTCTGAAATTTGACACAAAATTAAATAATTTCTTCCGATTTGTCGTGCTGCCTCAGGTGGTAGTATGCCAGCGTACTGACTAGCGGGCCTGGATTGGATGTTCGGCGGGGTGATTAAATTAAATTGACTCCCATTTGGAGCATGAGTTAATTAGTCTTAAGTAAATATGTAGTGGGTTTTTTAGCTGTTTTTGAGTGGGTAATTATTCTACTAACATGAATTGGGGCTCGACCTGTTGAGGATCCCTGTATTATTACAAGACAACTGTTAACAGCCCTATACTTTTTACATTACGTTTTTAATCCTATGATTATTAATATATGAGATAATGTAATCAAATAAATTAAATCTTAAAACGTATTGTGTTTTGAAAGCACATATTTTATTTTTATCTTATAGGATGCATTGCTAATTTCAGGGTTGTAAAGGGAATGATCGAAAAATTTAGCTCAGGATCGGGTTGTAAGGAGATCTCATGTTCGTGGGTCATGAACCCCTGGCTTCGATAGTGCCAGTTCATTATAAACAAATTGTAGTTAACCAAATAGCAGTAAAGAACAATATACAGTATTGTGGCAGGATTAACGGCCGCAATTTTCTGCACGCTACCCACACAGGAAAATAAAACGCACACTAACTCTAGCTTTATTGCTTTTCTAAAGAATTACCAACAGATTCACCAACAATTCAGATAAATAATGTTGTAAATATACAGACGGAAAATTTAGATGCCCTCAAATATATTTGCACAATCCCAAATACTTGTTAACATAATATACAGAATGTATCTAAAGTCCCTATACATTTCAATGAAGGAAAGCAATGATTGAAAAATCAATGCTATTATGAAGTTTTACACATATTCTACTGCCTTTCTACATGACCCCATCTAGGTGAAAACACATATTTCAGCTGTGAAACAAATGTAGACCCTAAGATTTAAACCGAAATAAGTCTGCTGCTTCTGTGATGCGATTCCGTAAATAAAGCAGACGTGATAAGGGCGTTTTCGTAGAGTGAAACAAGTATAATATTACAATGATATTGTGAAAAGAAAAATTAATATCTGAACCAGGAATCGAACCGTAGACTTTTAGTTCTCCAGGCTAGTGCGCAACCCACTACACCATTCTAGACTTGGAACAAATATTAACAATTGTTTCCACATATACAAATCTCTAATTCTCGTTTCGTCCGCTGTCAGGTATGTGTCACTACCATTGCCAACAACCGGCTTCGTTTAGAATTATAGATTTGTATATGTGCAAAGAATTGTTAAACCTTAAATTCGTAATGTATCATTTGGACACATCAGTTGATTCAATTAATTTAATACCTTAAATAAATCAGAAGAAAACGAACAAAAAGAAACCACTTAAATATGTGTCTAATTATATAATATACCTAATAATAACAGTTGCAAAAGCTTCCGTTTTCACTGCGGTCCGCCACAGTCAAATAACTAACAGAGTAAATTTGTCCTTAGCGAGACAGCAAGCCTAAGGAACAAAACCCCTACTGAATAAACACAATGGTGTTTGGCCGCCAAGGGACCTCAACTGGTTCCCAAAAAGCGGCACACTGGGCAATGCTAGTCATTGCCACAAAACAGTCAGTCAGTGTTTTGGAAGTCAAGGCATCCTAGATACACCGAGTACGCAAAGTTTCCTGTTGGCGGTAACGTCAGCTCCTGTTACTGGTAGTAAGGATCACCGACGAGCCAACGTGAACTGGTGGGCAACCTGTGGTCAACCTTGGCGTCTTGAGCGCTACTGCTCGGGCTTTTGCCTCTCTCTACTCCAAGTTGCAGATTGAAATCTTTATTTTCTTCTGATAGCTGGCTGAAAATAGTGAATTGGTGAATAGTGTTGTGCAGCGTGTCGCTTTTTTCCGGGTGGGGCCTGGTGGCCACACCCATTAAAGAGTATTCAGTGTTTTTCAGTGAAATTTTTTCAGTGTTGTGTTTATACAGTGGTGTTTGGTTCCTGCAAAGCAACTCTATTAACTGCGAGTGCTTTGTTAAGCCTTGTTAGTTCAGTTTCAATCAAGCCAAGTGCTATTGTACGTAATAAGTATTCATTGCTGAACAGTCTTACCATGGCTGCTTCACTAAAAAGCGTAAGTGCCGAGCAGGCTATGGACCTTGAGTATGAGGAGCCCTCGGCCTACGAACTTTGGGAAACTGCGCTCAAAAAATTTGAGAGTTACGTAGTTAATCAAAAATTTCCATCTGAATCAAAATACCTAGCAGTAGCTAGTGAGGTGCGTGGTGCAATCGTTATAGTTATCAATTTTATGAGCGCGTTCCCAGATTTCGGTCAGTCCGATTTTGCTCGTGATGTTACACATGATTGCCTAAAAAGATTAAGTGAGATTAAGCTCAATATGAAATCTAACCAAGATTATCTTCAAAAAATGCTTCATGAATTGAAATCAATACTTATGGAACTCCCTGTATCCTGTTTTTTCACAGGTGCAGATCAAATTCCTATAGAGAATACAGAATATGTACCTGAACCTAAAAAGATAAAAACACATGAAAAAGAGAAACCATCCCAAAATAGTTCAAATGATAACATGAATACAATTTCAAATAAAGAGAAACCATCCCAAAATAATTCAAAAGATAACATGATTACAGTGTCAAATAAAGAGAAACCATCCACAAATATGGCAACTACGGTCACATCACGACAAAATGAGGTGTCGGCTGTGCCAGTGCAAAATAGATTTTCAATTTTATCCGAATTACCGGATTCAATGGACACAGCCGACCCTCAGGCTCCTCAACCTGGACCGTCACGGGACAAGCAGACTACAGCAGCTACCAGGCGTAGTGATCAACCGTCCAGGAAGCCTCAAGTAATGCCGCAGCCGAAAAGGGAACCACGCCCACCACCCCATAACGGTGATTGGGCATGGTGACCTTTTCAGGATGAATAGGGAATTAAAAGGAAATTTGAAAAAGACGTAAAAGTAGTTAAAACCCAGGACGGTTTGAGATACTACGCTACCTCGGAGGCAGACTTCCATCTACTCAAAGAATACTTCAAAAATGCAAAGAAAGAATTTTATACATTTCAACTCAAAAAAGATCTGCCTCTGAGGGCTGTTCTAAAGAGGCTTCCCTCCAGCATCACTGCTGATGAAGTCAAGGAAGAACTTAAAGAACTAGAATATCCAATAATATCGGTAAAGCAAATCACCAAAAAAGAAGGAGAAGTTATTACTCCCTTACCATTATATATCCTGGAACTTCAGAACAATGATGCTGGTAGAGAAATATATAACTTAAACCGCCTCTGTTTGACAGTGGTGGCTGTGGAACCATACAAACCTAAGGCTGGCATGAAGCAGTGCTTCAGATGCCAGAAGTTTAACCATACTTTCATGGGGTGCTCCTTGACCCCATCTTGCGTAATTTGCGCTGGTACTCATAGTCATCGTGAGTGTCCGGTGAGAACCGCGGCACTCACGGACAAGAGCCTGCTGAAGTGCGCAAACTGTGGGGAAAAGGGACATCCCGCTTCCTACCGGGGTTGTGAAGCCTATAAGAAAGCAAAAGAGACTTATGAAAAAAGAAAACCAAACCAAAGTCCAACAACCCCGGCGTCCCAACCTCGAACTTTCACAACAAAACCTGTTAATCCTACAGTCTCATATAGTTCTATGGTAAATTCTGGCATCACAGTTAAACCTACTGCAGGCACTGCTCCACGTCAGCCAGGGTCTGTGGCTGCTATACCAATGACGGATCAGGGACAAAAACTTTTCCATGACATTCAGCCTCTGCTGAGTGGTCTGACGACACCTATGGAGAGGTTTGTGTTCCTGACTAACCTGGTGAACTCATGTTTCGGAGATGGCTAGGCATCCTCCACAAAGCTATCTTAATGTCATGGCATTTAATGCCAATGGTGTATCCAACCAGATTCATGAGTTAATTACTTTTATACAAACAAGAGATATCGACATTCTTCTTCTGAACGAAACGCACTTAAAACCAAGAATGAAATTCCAAATTCCGCAGTACTACACATATAGGAATGACCGCCTTGATGGTCCCCTTGGAGGCACTGCCATCTGTATCAAAAAGTCCATTGGCCATAGGGTGGCCCAAATCCCGGGACTTCAATTTATTGAAGCCACGGGTATCTTCCTACCAATCACAGACCGCGAAACATTATTCATAGCAGCAATCTACAAATCTCCTCGAAGACTTCTGACAAGACACGACTTAGATATCCTCACTTCTATCTCCCCAAGCTATCTGCTTGCGGGAGACTTTAATTCAAAACATCATTATTGGAATTGTCGTGTCCAGAATGTCTCCGGTACAATCCTTCAAAACTACTGCCAACTTCATAACATTGAAATCTCTGCTCCAAGGGAACACACACTGTTCTTCCAACACGCCTACGGTCTCACGTCCGATATTTTGGACATAGTTCTATCGAAGAATGTTGCTATTTCACCACACATCACTACTGTTACAGACGCACTTGACTCTGATCACACGCCAATACTTTTTAAAATTTCATCCACATTTTTATTGTCCTCCCCATTTAAGCTACAACATCATTGCACAGACTGGCAGAGTTACACTAACATGCTTAACCAATGGGTTATGCCTACACTCTCTGTCGAGTCTACGGAACAAATAGAACACACTGTCCTTAATCTACAGGCCACAATAAAAACGGCCATTACACTTGCTACAACGCGACCAAAAGAAACTAATAATACGCGAACAAAATATAACGATCCAACACTTCAAAATTATTTAAATCTAAAAAGGCAGTACCAAAAATGGTACCGCGATTTCGGAGCTCCACATCACAAGCAGCAATACAATCACTATGCTCATTTGGTCAAAAGCCGGCTTAAAGAGCTGAGAAATGCTGATTGGGATTCTTCCCTTCAGCAATTCTCAGACAAAAAGACTCCACCATGGGAGATAATAAAACGCCTCAAAAGGAGTCGAGCTCCGCCTCCTCCCTCAGCCATCCAGTCGGACGGAACTTGGGCGTATCTCCCTAGGGAGAAGGCCCAGGTTCTAGCCGACAATTTCGCGAACCGGTTTAGACCTCATGAGCTTACAACACCGACTCACGAAGCTGAGGTGCAACATACAATCAGTACTTTTCTAGACACACCTATTCCTATACCCCATCCTGATGTACAGCTTTGTGAACTCAAAGCAATTGTACATAACCTCCCGTCCCACCGTGCCCCTGGTCATGATCAGATTTCTAATCTGGCCATAAAACACTTACCTGAAAAAACCTTACTCCTACTCCTACAAATAGTGAACCTTTGCTTTCGTTTCCACTACTTCCCGGAAGTATGGAAGAAAGCAAAGGTAATCGCTATTCCTAAACCTGGTAAAGACCCAACCATACCGGACAACTTGCGTCCAATCAGTCTGCTACCAGTGCTGGGCAAAATTATGGAAAAAATTATTTTGGCAAAATTAAAAATTGCAATTTCTGAGAGAAACCTTATTCCTACTCATCAGTTTGGATTTAGAAAAGCACATAGCACTCCACTGCAGCTTGCAAGACTGGTTGACCATGTTGTTACGGGCTTCAACGCTAGGAAAAGTACTGTGGCAATATTTCTTGACATTGAGAAAGCTTTTGATACTACTTGGATAAATGGACTTATTTACAAACTTATCAAATTCAACATTTCGGCTCATTTAATTAAATTGATAACTAAATACCTCACTAACCGACAATTTTATGTGTCGGTTAGTGGGTATAATTCTGACTGCAAGACCCTCTTGGCGGGAGTTCCTCAAGGTGCAGTACTCTCACCTATCCTATATAGCCTTTATGTTTCCGACTTCCCTACTTCTCCTAGCGTAAATATCGCATCCTTTGCTGATGATACGTGTCTGTTTTATCAGGCACGTTTTCGTTCCGTACCGTTCCACATTCGTGTGGTCCAAACTGCCCTAAATACAGTCCAATCCTATATGCGTCTGTGGAATATAAAACTAAATGCAAATAAAACAAAATTCGTTGTATTTGCAAAAACCCACAAACGCACTCCTGCCCGACTCACCTTAGGAGCTCTTAGACTCCGTCCAGAGACTTCAGCCAAGTATCTTGGAATCCATTTGGATTCCAAGCTTACGTTCAAAATTCATATTGAAAATCTAAAACATAAAGCAAACGCTGCCATTGCTCTTTTATATCCATTTTTCAAGTCGCCTATGCTATCTACCAGGATCAAACTTACTTTATATCAAGTTGCGATCCGCAGCATGTTGCTGTACGGTTGTGAAGCCTGGAGTATCCTAGCTGCTGGACATAAGAAAAAAGTTCAAATAATCCAGAATAAATGCTTAAAAATTATACTTTCAGCTCCACTACGCACTAGAATCTCAGTACTTCACGACCAAGCACAGATGCCCTATATTGCCGATACAATTGAAAAAAGGGTTGTGCACATGTTGCAACTCATAGAAAATCATGAGAATCCAATTGTTCGCAATATAGGGCATATGCTACAGCAACGTGCTGTACACCGAAACATATTCACCAGAGACCCCGATGACGGTCCACTTCCATGATATGTGTGCTGGATTCCAGCTAGGGACCATCCTCATATCATCCATACCTGCTACGGAAATGAAAACATAAGCCGCGAGACAGCAAGGCTAAGGAACAAAACCCCTACTGAATAAACACAATGGTGTTTGGCCGCCAAGGGACCTCAACTGGTTCCCAGAAAGCGGCACGCTGGGCAATGCTAGTCATTGCCACAAAACAGTCAGTCAGTCAGTCAGTGTTTTGCCAATTTAAGGGTTAATGTTTGTGCCAAGTCTAGAATGGTGTAGTGGGCTGCACACTAGTCTGGAGAACTAGAGGTCCACGGTTCGATTCCTGGTTCAGACATTAATCTTTCTTTTCACAATATCATTATAATATTATAATATGATCCATTATTGGAACTGTGTTAAAATAACAGTATTGGAAAATGTTAAAGAAACAAGTATGTTCCACACTGTATTGCGAGCGGCATTCAACTCCCTACTGAGGCGTCGAGTTGATGCATTCGGACTATCACTGACAATTTGGACCTGCTGCACTGTTTCTATTGATACGTGTCATCATCCATGACGTGTCTCATCATACAAACTGTCGGTACGATTAAATTTGTTTAGAAGCAATCAAATGTGTGCCTTTCTTGGGACTGGTTTACGGAATTTATGGGTAAATTCAACTCTGGCGTCTTCATATGACAATCCGCGTAACCATGCACAAACAATGACAACCGGTTCATCCGTGCTAAACATGTTGCACTAAGCTAACAGTATGCAAAAGAAGAAAAAAAAATAGTAGTGTTTTCATGGAAATGAATAGTTACTTTAGGGACATCCTATACATAAAAAACCAACTAACAAATTAAATCATTGGGACTATTGAACCCGGATGTTCATTACCGCACCGCCGTAAGCTCATCATACAATCCTAACCTCAACAAATTGTTTCAATGTGGTTTTCCTTGTAAAATTCACTTCCCTCAAATCTAGATTAATGTTATTCCCCAGCCCATCCTTCCTACTGTGCGATTATCCTCTGGTTTCCCTACAAGCAGTTTCCATGTCCCATTTTTCCATTTCCCACTCATGCCACATGTCCTCCCCATCGCGCTCTACGGGAATTAACTCTTCTTATTATATCTGGTTTTCTATAAAGATCACGTAGTTCACTGTTATGTAGTCTTCTTTAATCGCCTATCTGTTCATCTCTCTTTGGTCCACATATTTCTCCTAAGAACTTTATCCTCAAATACTAGTAATCCTTTCTCTTCACTTCAAGTAAGAGTCCATGTTTCGCATCCATATAATATCCATCCATAGTAATTCTGCCCGAGGGCAGGTCTTTCAGTGCAATCATAGCATTTTCATGCTGTGGTAGCTTCCCGTTGCTTTCCATTCCGGTGAAGGATGATGATGATAATGATAAGGATTATGCCGATGGTCGGATGATTTTCTGGGACAGTTGGGCCCTAAGCTTCCTGACATTTGTCTTACAGATGAGGAAACACCTCACCCAGGAACCTGTCCCGACCGGGAATCGAACCCGGGCCCGCAGCGTGACAAGGCAGCACGCTACCTCGAGACTACAATGGTGGACCCATATAATATAACTGGGAAACTAACAGTTTTACCAGCAAAAAAGTTAATGCAATAAATATAATGCAGGAAATTAAAGAATACCAACAAAATTGGCTACAGCATGTAAGAAGCATGACCAAAGAGAGAATCCCTTAGCAGGCTTTAAACTACAAACCGAGGGATAAACGAGACATTGGACGATCACTGACAAAATTGAGACTACAGACTCATCTGGAGGAAACAGGAACAGGCTAACAAAAAAGCCTAAACCATAACCTACACTATAACATGATGATGATGATGATGATGATATATTTTCAGCTTAATGTTTTTAAAAGAAGTTGGGTCGACTAGAGTCCCTGTATTGCATGAAAGCATACATTTTCGGAATTCAGCCTATGTTAATTTCTTTCTGCATGTCAATTGTTTGTAATTATTGTTCCGAGGCTCGATCCTTGGACTGCGAGCAATGTATAAGATACACCTTGAAGTGGCTTGCTAGCACGTTTCCATGGCGGGTTTATTATTCGGGGTTTCCTCCCTAGGTCGATTGTCTTCACCGAGCCCCAGAGCTCAGCCTGTCTCGTTTTATTTCGGAGTTGTCTCTCCTAGATGGGTTGTCTTGCAGGACTAACGAACCCCATCGGCCCGTTTGTCAATCTACAAGGCAGTAGATGTGGAGTTGCCTCTTCCGCCAGGTACACCGTCCGAAGGACTCCTTCTCCGCTGTATCTGCCGTTGAGGTCTTCACCGTAACCCTGGCAAGGGGCCCTCACAAGGTACTATCAGGTGGGCAAGCTGAACCAAGGTTTTTTTGCCAGGTGTTACTCCTACCCCTCGCCCTTTTTCAACCTGGCTTCGGACAGACTATGCTAAAGAAGATAGACCAATGGACGGGAGAAGAACAAGAGGAAGACCAGCCAAGAGATGCATAGACAGTGAATGTACATCCAATACGTCTTCCTCCGAGAAGTGATTTTGGAAATAAACAGGACGAAAATCCTACAAATTATGTTTAAGAAGAGAAGAAGAAGAAGAAGAAGTTCCTAGGCATTTCAATTCTGCCACTTCTTCTAAATTTCCCTCATTTGACATTAAAAAAGTATATTTTCATTACGTAATGTATTCGTATTTGTGATCATATATTTAGTATTAAAGAAAGTGTAGCTCCAATTATTATAATTTACTACCAGCCCCAATTTCTTAGCGTCCACAAACCCAATTACTTATTAAAATATAACTTATTTGGTTTCTAAAATATTGTACGATAATATACATTTATCTACAGAGTGAAATTAGGACATAAGTAAACTTAATGGAAAATTATTCTTAAATTAACTTACATACTAACCTACTAGCAATATGAACCCAGAGATTCATGGCCGGGCGGACATAAGTACACCATACATTGGCATTATCAATAGTGTTTCCAGCGTGGTTTTCCTTGTATACCGGTAATTCAGCTCTCTGAAATCACGGTTAATGTTACTTTTCCATCTCATCCTTGGCCTACCTATTGAGCGCCTTTTCTCTGGTTTTCCTAAAAGGAGTTTGAGTGTGCCTTTTTCATTCTCCATTCGTGAAACATGTCTTGCCCATCACAATCTACGGTACTTAACTGTTCTTATTATATATCTGATTTCCATAAAGATCATATAGATCAGTGTGTTTACATAGTTTTCACCATTCCCCTGTCTCTCTTTGGCCGTTTTTTTCATTCCTTTTTCGTGACACATGTCCTGCCCATCGCAGTCTACCAGACTTAACTTTTCTTATTAAATAAAATTTCCCATAAAGAACATGTAAATAACTATTACGTTTTTAGCAAAAAAGGGCACCAAAATTTTACAGAAAACAAATCAATCCCTGTCCTACCATTCTACAAAAATTATAATTAAAAGAAACTTCCAGAAAGAACTGATGGAGCACTTCAAATCACAAAGTAATGAGAAACCATGGGCAGCTATCTCACAGAATAAAAACTTAATACCTGAACAACCAAGATACGAAGCAGTAGCAACATTGAGACTGTTAACAGGCCATGACTACCTGGCAGCGCACCTCCATAAAATTGGAATCTTCAACTCTCCAAATTGTATCCTGTGCCAAGACAATAACACTACCATGAACAAAGATCATCTAGCTAGCTGTGAGGCTCTGAAGATGTCACCTACAAGAACTCTGGCAGGACTCTATTGGGAAGCAAATGGAACACATCCAAGCTAATGGGCATTAGACTACTACTACTACTTTTACGTTTTCTTCCCCATTCATCTGTCTGTTCGTCTCTCTTTGGTCCAAAAATTCTCCTAAGAACTTTATTTTTAAATACAAAAGAATGAATCTTAACCAGTCATGATCTCCTGACGAAACATCCTGTCATCGACAATTTGTGTTTTGGTAGTGTTAGTGACAATGTCAAGAAATTAAACCATATGAAATAATGTAGGTGTACTGTTATGCTAAACCGCCAATTTAAATCTAAAAGTGAATTATATTGGGAAGGATGCCAACAACTAGCTTAATTCCACATGTCAGGCACGCCGTAGCGTAGTGGTTAAGGCACTGCGCAACAAGCAGGAAGTAGAGAGTTCAAGTCCCGGTGGGGTCAGGATATTTAGACTGACCCAAACCTTCTGACGGCACTATGGCCCCGGGGTCGACTCAGCATCTAACGGAAATGAGTACCAGACGCTTATTCTGGGGATAAGTGGAAGCCTTAACCTCTTACTACCCCAAGGGCTTGCTGAGGCCTGTAGTGGGATCACTTTATATATCTTCTTGTATCTTGTAAGCCCATGTTTCCCCTTTACAGAGATTTAGGCGCTCTCCCCCTACAGGGAAGAATTTGAACCATACTAATTTAGTTACATTTGTTTTCGTATAGATGTCATTTGAGTGGCCCATGGTCAGCGTTCCGCCTCATACTGACATCTAGGAAACCAAGGTAGTACTAGGACGGGAAAATTCGGTAAATTTTGCTTAGTAGCCTTTTTATTCAGGCTTAAGGATCTTTTACGAGCCTGAAAATCTTCAGACTCGGGACCCACGGCTTAAAGTCCCTCCCGGAGGATTTACTCCTTGGATTTTTTGATCCTAAAAAAATCCATTGACCCCGGCCGGGTTTGAACCCGCGACCTTCGAGACCAGATGTATGGAGCCACTAGTCTTCCGTTAAAATAAATAAATAAGTAAGTAATTATCAAATAGGCCTATCGTAATAGTTTCTCCTCCATTATAGTATGAAGCTGTTTTACATCCGTATAATATACCTGGAAGAATAACAGATAATTCTTGAACAAAAATTATGGCATTTCACGGTGTAGATCCTGTCAGAAGTAAAATTGTACTTCACAATAAAATTTTGGAGCAGGTGAATAATTTTACATATCTAGGATGCAATATCTCATATGAAGAAGAAAAGGATGTAAATGCAAAAATATCTACCATTTTTAAGAATTTTATGTTTAATAAATTCTATCTTCAAGCCACAGTTAGTCCAAAACCATTCAAGACTAAAAGTGTATAAAACACTGGCTCTTTCAACTCTTTTGTATGGTAGCGAAGTATGGACATTAAAACAGAAGTATATACAGACTTAGATCTGCTGGAATGAGATACCTTCAGAGGACTGCAGGATACACACTACTAGATCACAAAAAGAAATGAAGACATCTTAGAAGAATTACACATGGAACCTCTAGTAAACAAAATTTCTGATTATAAGTCAAGATGGATGCAACATGTTCATTGAATGGAAGATCACAGGATACCCAAACAAATGTTAAGATATCAACCTGCAAGAAGAGGAAGACCAGGACGTCCACTCAAAATACGTACTTCAGGATGGTGTTTCTCTTGAGGCCGAAACAGGTCAACAAATGACCTAAATTCGTGAATGTACTATGATGATGATGATGATGATGATGATAATTCTTATTTTTATTTTTCTGAAAAATATTAAATTAAGATGCAAGCTTTAATGTTTCTTTGCGATTCAAGTTAAAAAGTGAACGATTTTTGCAAAATAGAATCATTTGAAATGTAATGGGCACTAAAACATTTAGTTTCAAGTAACAAGTTGAAGACAAATGTTTAGGAATTCCAAAATTTGTTAAAGTAAATTAGGAATATTCCACAACACAGTGATTCTCGTTCAACCCAAAGTGATTTGTTGCCAGAGGTTCCAGTCTATCAATTAAATAATATATGTAAGAATTATAATATGATAATTTCAAAATTAAAAACTAAAGTAATGGCGTTCCATGGAAAGTACTCAGTAAGAACAAAAATAGTAATTGATGATAGAGTGTTGGAACAGGTTTCACACTTCCAGTATTTGGGCTGCGATATAACTTAAAAAAGAATAAGACACAAATAATAAAATGCAGAAATTTTAACATATTTGTGGAACAATCAGACGAACACTGAGGAACAAAGTAAGAAAGGATACGCAGCCAAGATTTTACTTAACGATGGTATTACCAGTGGCGATGTATGGAAGTGAGGCCTGGGTCCTGGGCTGTGAAAAGTTGTACAAGAGAAGAACATATTAGAAATGAGAATATTAGAGAGTAACTAAAAGTACAATCACTTCTTCAACAAATAGAAGAACACAGGAACAATTAGATAGAACATCTGCAAAGAATGACAGAGGATAGGATACCAAAGATGGCACTGATGTATAATCCAGAAGAACGAAGATCGGTAGGAGGACCAAGAAAGCACTGGCCTGAACAGATGTGAGATGGGAACAGGCAGAGACCTAATCCGTGAAGGATGATGATGATGATGATGAGGTTCCTGTCTAAAGGAACTTCTTCCCTCAAATCTCTAGCTACCATACTTCTCCTCACTCCATCTATCAACGTTCTCTAGGTCTCTCTGCCATTTCTTCCATTAGCTTTTCAATAAAGGATCTTCTTTGGTATTCTATCTTCTTTCATTTGTATGAAGTGTCGATTTCTATTTTATTGTTAAAATATGGACTATGTACCTGTACCACTGGTAAAAATGGGGCTAATACGATATTCAGTCTGAAAGCAGTTCAAACTTTAGACACTAGAATCCGCTTGCCTATCAAAAATTGTGATAAGGACAATTTTTACTCGCTTTATATTAGCTTGACCTGTATCTGATCATCTATCTATGTAACGGAATCTTTCAACACGTTTTCACCCACTAAAAAACATTGAAGCGACTTGAAACTTTGTATACTTGTAAAGGACCCATGACAATATAATAATTTCATTTTTTTCTAAAATCCTAGCCAGAATCATCAGAAATTCAAAAAAATAAAAACCGGTGTAATAGGTTGAGGACTTATCGACTTTTTAGTCAATCGTTGTAAGAGCTCAGTTGGTAGAGCGGTGGACTGTAGTGGTATACAATTTCAGTAATCCATAGGTCGCTGGTTCAAATCCGGTCCGGAGGATTTTTTAGAAGAGTATTAAAGCAATTCAATTTTCATGGGATTCCGGTTTATGACAATTAAACTAAAAATTAAAAAAAAGTAAATAATAATTTAAATAAACTAATTCAACACGCTTTATTAGAAAACCAAACTAAAAAATAAAATAATAAATAATAGTTTAGAAAATCTAAAACAACACGCTTTATTAAAAAACCGAACTAAAAAATTTAAAATAATTTTAATTTCCAACACGCTTGGGATAAAATTAAAGTGGTCAACAAAAAAAGCATCTCCAACACATCCAGAACAAAACTAGAGTTATCTACAAAAAAAATAATTTTACCATCAAAAGCGTGGGATTCTTTTTATGGTTTTTACGTTTCTTCTTAGATACTTTACCTTTACCAATTTCTGTTTATTATCAAATATATTAATTGATATAGAGCACCCCACGCGTTTTATGGTAAAATTATTTTTTGTAGATGACTCTAGTTTTATTCTAGATGTGTTGGAGATGATTTTTTGTTAACCACTTAAATTTTATTCCAAGCGTGTTGGAAATTAAAATTATTTTTCATTTTTTATTTCGGTTTTCTAATAAAGCGTGTTGTTTTAGTATTTTAAACTATTATTTGTTTTTTTATTTTTTAGTTCGGTTTTCTAATAAAGCGTGTTGTTTTAGTTTTTTAAACTATTATTTATTTTTCTTTTGTTTTTCTCTTAAATTAGATTTTGGCACTTAGTCCGGTTTTTATTTCCAGTCTACGTATGAAGATAGATTATCTCAAACATCATGTGCATTGTCATAAAGAATAAGAAATTTATATCTAAATCTGGTCATGAAAGACAACCTGGTGACATTCAACAAAAGAAAATCTGAATCTAAGGCTGGTAGTGATTAAAAAGAGAACATCTCTGGGATCTACTGTGCATGACGCTCTTAGCATTTTATATCACAATGGAAGTTTTTTTTTCTTTTACTCCTTTATGCTCTCTTATTCTCTAACTTTACATTCTGTGTTCTTTGTCAGTGAAGAAGAAGCCACATATCACACTTTCTTTATCATTTGCCTCTATTTTCATCTTCTTATACTCTCATATTAGCTTCTGGAAATGGAAAGGCATCAATCCTTTAAAATTGGTTTCCTATCTTATAGCAATATTTCCTCTTTAAATCAAAGTAAATGCAGCATAAGAAGACTTATATTCTGAAATTGATCTGCTGTCAAAGTATTCGCTCATCCCATTCTCGGAACATTTCCTTCGGTAGCAAAGTAATATTTCACAGGTTACTTACTACACTCTCCCTTGTGCCGTTAAAATGGTACCACGTGTTTTTTTTTCAAGCCTTAAAATTATATACAGTAAAACTTGTTTAATCCGGAACGTGAATAATGCGGATATCTGTCCAATGTGAACAAATTTAATATTATGTGTATTTATTCTAAATTTTTATGAATTTTAGGGTTAATAAATTCTATCTTCAAGCCACAGTTAGTCCAAAAGCATTCAAGACTAAAAGTGTATAAAACACTGGCTCTTCCAACTCTTTTGTATGGTAGCGAAGTATGGACGTTGAAACAGAAGGATATACAGAGACTTAGATCTGCTGAAATGAGATACCTTCGGAGGACTGCACGATACACACTACCGATTCCGATTGAGGGTCTTTCCACTTTTCAGCGGTTGCTCTTTTACCAGCCGGCTGCTGGCCCTTCACATCCACATGTGTCAATCACAGAGGTAGATGATCAACAGCCAGTGTAGGGGTGACATGTGGTTAGCATGTCGAGTCCCCCAGCCGTTATAGCTGGTTCCTCAACCTGGAGCCGCTACTTATTGTAGCTACCAATTGCTTCACGATGCTGGGTGGGCACCGGTCCCATACTGGCCGAAATACCATGAGAAAATGTCTTCCCCCATGGAGACTCGAACCAGCGCAAGTCCCGTAGCTCTGCGCCAAGGCTTCCTACCTTAACCGCTCGGCTACGGCGCGGGACGGATACACACTACTAGATCACAAAAAAAAATGAAGACATCTTATAATAATTACACATGGAACCTTTAGAAAACAAAATTTCTGATTATAAGTCAATATGGATGCAACATGTCCATCGAATGGAAGATCACAGAATACCCAAAAAAAATGTTAAGATATCAACCTGCAGGAAGAAGAAGACCAGGACGTCCACTCAAAAGACTTTTGGATGGTGTTTCTCTTGAGGCCGAAACAGGTCAACAAATGGCCTAAATTCGTGAATGTACTATGATGATGATGTATTTATTTTGTAAAAACGAAATGTGTCCAACGCAGAGAACATGTCGCGGATAAATGTATAAATAGGGCAGGTAGTCGACAAAATTGCCAGTCTCAAGACAACCCTTGAGGATGCCGGACGCAGTCTCTAGCGAAACGTCAGGGAATTACAAACCTCAAGACCACGGCCAACAGCCCGGAAATCTTCTACAAGATCATCATAGTAACTCCGGCCATGAAAGCCTAAGTCAATAACAATCAAATTGTCCCCCTCCGGTGCGTGGATCCCAAGTTGGTAAACACTGATTTAAGTCATCTGAATGATGATTAATAATAGACAAAATTGAAAGTGTAGGAGGGTGATAGTAGGAGTAAATTACTGCTTGTTAGAATGTGTTATTAATTACTGTAACGTTAGGAATGTGCTCCGTTTACTGGGACACGAATACACTGTTAATTAATTACGTGTTTATAGGAACATGATGTATGCATAGCACCCCTAGCGTCTGAAGTGTGGTCTTGCAATTAATTGCAGAAGCAAGGAGGATGTCGAAAACGTTATATTATTAATCTTCGGTCTCCAACTGAGCTAAACATGAATTATAAATAACATACTCTAGCTCAGATGCACCAAAATTATGACAATGCTATTCTTTATTGTGTTATTTTCATGAAAATATTTTTGAAATATGTTTACAGATCTTCACATTTACTATCTAGTAGACACCAAAAATGATCATGATTATATATATATATATATATATATATATATATAATCATCCGGTATCATGGCAGCTGCCGCCGTCTTCCGGAAACCAAACGCCATTCCTCTCTGTCCTTCCATTGATCTTCCTCCAATTCTCTGATATTCATAGCCGCTTGTACCCCTTCTATCCAAGTTTTCTTCGGTCATCCTTTCTTCTTCCTTTCCATCGGGATCCATTCCGTAACAATTTTAGGCAATGTTTCCTCTGGCATTCTTTTGACATGACCATACCATTGTATTTTTTTTTTCTATAATGTCTATGATGTCCGGCTCCTCTTGTACACCCATAATTTCCCTTATTTCTTTATTTCTCATTCTATCCATTCTAGATTTTCCAGCTGACCTTCTTAAAACGTCTATTTCTGTACCTAAAATTGTTTTCGTTTCCCTGGTAGGAATTTGCCAGACTTCAGCACCATATGTTAAAATACTCTGAATTATGGTTTGATATATTTGTAATTTTCTATTTTTTGTAATATGTTTGCTCCAACAAACAGAGTTTAAAGCATTTATTGCTTGTTTTGTTTGTGCGATTCTATTTTTAATTTCCACTGTGTTATCGCCTGAATGGTCTAATTTTGTTCCTAAGTAAGTGCATTCAATACTTGGTTTCAGTTCTTCTCCATTGTTGAAATTTATATTTTCCATTTCTTCTCTTATACACAGATATTTAGTTTTCTCAATGTTTATATAAAGTTCCCATTTTTCACTTTCTTCTTTTTAGTTTTTTAGCCATATATTCTGTCATATGTATGTGTGTGTGTGTGTGTGTGTGTGTGTGTGTGTGTGTGTGTATTAACGCTCTAGCCGACGCAATTTCTTTGCTTCTTAGAAACCAATTTTGACATATTGCAATTAATTAAAAAAATAGATCAAATTTGTTAATCAAAAACGAAAATTTAAAAAACGCACTACAGGTCGCAATTTTTCGAGTTTTTGCAACGAACCTCACCATGTGCTATTAAAATAAAACTAGGAAGGTAGGTCTATTCTAAAAAAATCAGCGAAATCCGATCATGGAAGTTAACCTGAAAATGAAAATTTATAAAAATCGCTGTAGCGGCTGTCAAGTTTGCTTTGTCGCAATGTACATCAATGTGTATCTTGGAATTTAATAAAATTAGCAATTAACCATACAATACACGTTTCTTTCATTCATATAAATCTAGCTAATACCCGGCGTGCGATGCTACGTCTAAATAAATGAAAATTAATGCGATTTTATGTTTAGTTGAATAAGTAAAAGGAAATATAATTATAAATTGATATTTTTAGATACCCCGTACTGATTACCCGATGTTGCCCAGGAATCTATTTATCTCGATCTTCTTGGAATAAATGAGCTAAAAGTCAAAATTCGTTATTGTGAGTTATCCGTAAAAGAATACCCGCCATGTGTTGCTATGCTTGCACAGGAATCTACGTACTTGTCTCCATCTTCTTGGTATCAATGAAAGACAAAAATGGTTATTGTGAGTTATCCGTAAGAGATAAACATATGCTGTCGGAGACTTTTTTGTAGAGCTTTTTGAGATATTCAATTCTGTGTACATTACATTTGTGTATGTGTTATGGTTTAGGCAGCGTAAGCCATTTAAGCGTCCAAAGAGGTATTTTTTTCACGTTTTCCACTATAAAGGGTTTTTTTTAAGGATGTAGGAGTTGAGTATCATGACTTTTTTATAGCCTATGTTCATCTCGGGAATCTCCTGAACATTTTGCAAAAATTCCCATCACAATGGGATCAACGGTATGGCCGCGCATAAAGTACGAACAAACAATCAAACCAACAAACAAACATTCCTTTTTATTTATTAGATTTCAATATACCAATGAAAAATTTAATTAGTAGAAATTATTTAAATTCGTGCCAAATTATGGAAGTGAAACTTGGTCTTTGACGGAATTACAAAAGAACAAAATTAGAACAGTTGAATTTGATTATTTTAGAAGAAGCCTCCAAAAAACAAGACAGGATAAAATAAGAAATGAATTCCTTTGGAGAGAAATGAATGTCACCACATCTGTTGTTAAGAGGATTGAAAATCAAACACTTAAATGGTATGGCCATGTACAAAGAATGGAAAATGAAAGATGGCCAAAAAATATATACCAATGGTCACCCCCTGGAAGAAATAAACGTGGCAGACCAAGATGGAAATGGAAAACCTACGTCAGAACTATAATGGATGATCGGAATTTGGAAGAGGGAGATTGGAATGATAGAGATAAATGGAAACTGAAGACGGCAAACCTATAAGTGGGGGAAAGCCGAAGAAGAAGAAGAAGTCAAATTATGTAACAATACGCAATACGCTAATGACAAAAGATAAAACCACTAATTCCAATGACGCAAGGTTGACTAAGCTAGAAGAGAGGTTCCATCCTCTATAAATGGAGTATGAATTCATTATCTTTATTTACCTTACTTTTCCTCTTTAAAGCTATATTTTACTAATTAAATAGTCTGTTACAATGGAGGTTGGGGACTGGATAAATGTTTATAAACCGAGCGATAGCCAGGTTTTTAATTTCCGAGATTCTGTAAAATACTTCGCAAACTTGCGTTGTGCATTATTTTTTGCGCGATGGTGTTTTCAAAATAATGAATAATAGTAAAATAATAATATCTTTGTTGAAAAAATTTGGGTTCAATATAAACATATGTTTATAACTCTGAAACTTACAAAATATCTACTAGAGCCTGGAACTCACTTCCCAGTCATGTCATGGATTGTCAATCACTATCATTATTTAAATCCAAATGTACTTAAGTTCCACACAATCAGAATATTAACTGCAAAACAACTATATCTAGAATGTTGTACGTGCCTACAAATATTCATCTAGGAAGCTTTACTTATTTAATTTTATTTTATATATTTTTTATTTTATTCCATGTTTTGTTAGTATTAACCAATATCTGACCACATCCCCATTGCCATTTGTTTAGTCTATATTTTAATAATATTTTAAAATTGTAATAAGTATGCGGCGGCTCTGTGGCGCAAGCGGTTAGATGCTCACCTGTCACCGCTGAGGTCCCGAGATCCAGCCTCGATCACTACATGTGGGTTTCGTGGTGGACGAAATGGGGCTTGGGCAGGTTTTTCTCGGGGTTTCTCCCGTTTTCCCCTGCCACAAATTTCTCCATACACATCTCATTCATTTCGTTCATCCCCCCCTCCTGTGACGGTGCATCAGGATTGATCTGCTGGCACCCTTGCAGTTCATAGATCCTCTGTAAATATAGGGGCTTCATCTCATCTCATTCGTCGACCCGACCCTGAGTTGGACACGAGTTGAGTATATTTCTTTATTTTATTTATTTAATAAGTATGTAATTTTTGCATAATTTTACTATTCGCTGGTTGAGGAGAAGAGAAGGTCTAATGGCATTAACTCTGCCAGCTTGAAAATAAATCATTAAAGTTATTATTATTATTATTATTATTATTATTATTATTATTATTATTATTATTATTATTATTATTATTATTATTATTATTATTATTATTATTATTATTGATAGTCGCAGACCCAAGTACATTAGAGGTTGAAATGGCGATAGAAAAATTGAAGATGTATAAAGCATCAGGTTCAGATGAGATCCCAGCAGAACTGATAAAATCAGTGGGAGAAAAATTGATGGACAAGATACGCCGGTTGCTTAGTATGATTTGGGAAAAAGAAGCTCTTCCAGATGAATGGAAAGAGTCAATTATCATACTAATTTATAAGAAAGGGGATGAAACTGATATTACAACAACTACAGGGGCATCTCATGTGATGATTATTATTATTACTATTATTGTTATTGTTATTATTATTATTATTATTATTATTATTATTATTATTATTATTATAATATAATAAATTGAGTATCTACAATTTAAAGGTTATTGAGTGAAATATATATTTGTTAACCAGCAAAATCGTGCCATAAATTTGACTTGCAGAATAATTCGCATAGTTTACATAACTTCTGCGTGACGAACCTTTTCACGTAACAGTTCAACTCGCAATTTACCTGTAGTTGTGAATGTTCTGAAGTTCCGGTTGCTTACACTCTACAACGTGACGCTAGGATGCTGATTTAACGTAGGAAAGATTAAGGTCTGATTCTACAGTCTGCTGTGTCATTAATCGATTTATGTTGTCAGAACACTGGCGTAACTTATCTAGACGCTGCTCATGAAAACCACGCAGCTGGACAACAGGACAAGCGGCATCCTCTCTTGTCATGCTTTGTCCCAGTTTTCAACCGACAACAGATTTTAATGAAGATAATGTCTAGATAACTTGTTAAAGACAAGGAAGACGTTCCAAGAATTTGTAATTATAATAGATGTTCTAAGATAATTAAATTGACACCACAGCGGAAGATTTTCATACGATGACAATGTATAACTGATCGCAGTATAGGTAATTTGATCAATTTTTTATTTAATTATGTAGGAAATTCAGAAGACCTACAAATAAATAATATGATAATTAAATGTGTTGAAGAATTTAAATATCTTGGATCTATAATACATAAATCAGGTACTTGTGAAAAATATATAATTAACACAGTGAATTGTGCAAGGAAGGCGATTAGATCCCTGAATGGTCTTTTATGGAATAGAAATTTGACCAGAAAAACAAAAAAAAGAGATTATACAGACAATACTAGAAAGTATACTTACTATGGATCAGAAAGCTGGACAATAAATGAAAGGATGCTGAAAATAATCTTGGCGACAGAAATGGATGGATTACGGAGAAGTATGAGAATATCCAGGCTACAACATTTCCGAAATACATATATCAGACAAGAAATGGATGCACAAAAAACTGTTATTGATAGGATAACAAAGAGAGCTCTACAGTGGTATGGACATGTACAACGGATGTCGGAAGACCAGTGGCCTAAACAGGTGTTGGATTGGATGGTATCAGGCAGAAGGAAGAAGGGGAGAAGTACAACAGCATGGTATGAGGGAATATATGATGCCATGATGAAGAGGGGTATGGAAGATGGTCACTGGGAAGATAGGAATTTCTGGAAAGCAGGAATCAAGGGCAAACTGCTGTAAAGTAGAAAGCCTGTATTAAGTAAGTACTAAGTAAGTAAGGAAATAACACTATGATGTTTCTTTTAATTATATTTGAGTTGGAAATTTTGACTCACTTCATATTTGTTACTTTAATTTTGATACCGCCATCTTATTAGCATACAGTTCGCAATTTAATTGTTTTCCTTACGACTTGAATAGTCAATTAGATTCAATATATGTAGGAAATAACACAATGAGGTTTCTTCTAATTACATTAACATATATAATGTCATACCTCTGTTCAATTGTGTATGTCCATGACGTTGTTCTCTCCATTCTCTAATTATCTGATTCATATTAATAATAATAATAATAATAATAATAATAATAATAATAATAATAATAATAATAATAGCTTTATTTTACCTGGCAGAGTTAAGCCTTAATGCCCTGTCTACCAGTCAACCAGGTTTAAAAAAAATACATGCAAAAAATAGTCTTACATCTAAATTACAATATATATATAAACGATTACATGATATGAATACAATACAATTAATATATATAATGTATTTTGATTTACTCTAAATTTAACGAATTAAACAAATAATATGTACAAGACACATAAAAAAATGAGGAAAAGATTAATGTCATAGTATAAAATTAAATAAATGGGGGAAAAATAATTATTAGACAACATGTAACTGTATAAGCGTGACTTAAATGTGCCAAGTGTGCGGCAACCCCTGATATCTTGAGGAAGGAGATTCCAGGAGCGGGCAGAGGCTACTGTGAAGGAAGTAGAATAGGAGGAAGTGCTATGAAGAGGAATTGTTAGCAGACTGCTATCTTGTGATCTAGTGTCAATATTGTGGTAAGAGGATAACTTCTCAAATCTAGACGCCAGGTAAGTAGGGATGTAGGAATTCAGAAGCTTGAAAAGTAGTGAAAGAGAGTGCAATTTACGTCTGTCAGTAAGACGGAGCCAAGAGAGGTTATTAAAGTGTTCGGAAATATGGTCATAACGGCGGATATTGAAAATGAATCGAACGCAAATTATACGATAAATAAATGTGGCGATAGAGGACATCCTTGTCTAACTCCCGTATGAATTTCCTGTCATTGTAACAGTGTATTGTCACCTCTTACTGCAATTAAATTATATTAGTAAAGGTTATATATACATTTAATAACATGGAACTATATAACTTCAGCAATACAAGAAAGCAGTAACTGGACGCAATTATGCAAGAATGCAGTATCGTTATCTGCAAACATTTATTAGGGAACAAAAAAAAACTTGTACACCATACAAAAAAAAAAATACTGTTTTATGAAACAGGGTTTAATTTTAAAACGAGTTAAATTAAAATTTCCTGCAAATACCATTTCTCACTGACGACTGTAATATCAGCTATATAATTCACACATGAAGAAATAATTTTCTTAATAAATCACTGTATTATAAACAAATACTTGCCCCACCTATCATGCAAGGTTAATGATTTTACGATAAATAATTATATTATGAAATTACAAATAATCACGGATCATTGCATTTTCATAATAATACAAAAACTCAGACTTTTTACACGCTTTATATTAGCTTGACCTGTATCTATCTATCTATCTATCTATCTATCTATCTATCTATCTATCTATCTATCTATCTATCTATCTACCTATCTATCTATCTATCTATCCATCCATCTATGTAACTGAATCTTTCAACGCGTTTTTCACCCACTTAAAATAATTGGATCGACTTGAAATGTTGTATACATGTAAAGAACCCGTGACAATACAATAATTTCATATTTATTTTCTAAAATCCTGGCCAGAATTATCAGAAAATCAAAAAATGTGTCTTTGTATTTATGTAACGGAAATTTTTAACACGATTTTCACCCACTTAGAAACATAGGATAGACTTGAAACTTTGTATACTTGTAAAGGACCCGTGACAATACAATAATTTCATATTCAATTTCTAAAATCCTGGCCAGAATCATCAGAAAATCAAAAAAAAAGTGTCTTTGTATTTATGTAACGGAATCTTTGAACACGATTTTCACCCACTTAGAGACATTGGATCGACTTGAAACTTTGTATACTTGTAAAGGACCCGTGACACTACAATAATTTCATATTTTATTTCTAAATTCCTGGCCAGAATCATCAGAAAATCAAAACAATTAAAACTGGTATAATAGGTTACGGACTTGTCGACTTTTTAGTCAATCGTTGTAAGAGCTCAGATGGTAGAGCGGTGAACTAGTGGTATATAATTTCAGTAATCCATAGGTCGCTGGTTCGAATCCGGCTGGGGAGGATTTTTTTTTAGAAGAGTAATACTTTTAGCTCATACTACAATAGTATGGAATTTAAAGATATTTACATTCTTATCTTATTCTGTAAAATATTAAAACTAAAAAATAAGAAAATAAATAATAGTTTTAAAAAACTAAAACAGCACGCTTTATTAGAAAACCGAACTCAGAAATGAAAAATAATTTTAATTTCCAACACGCTTGGGATAAATTTAAAGTGGTCAACAAAAAAATCATCTCCAACACATATAGAATAAAACTAGAATTATCAACAAAAAGAAAATAATTTTACCATCAAAAGCGTGGGGTGCTTTTTATGATTTTACATGTTCTTCTTAGAGACTTTACTTTTACCAATATCTGTTTATTATCAAATATATTAATTGATATAGAACACCCCATGCTTTTGATGGTAAAATTATTTTCTTTTTGTTGATAATTCTAGTTTTATTCTATATGTGTTGGAGATGATTTTTTTGTTGACCGCTTTAAATTTATCCCAAGCGTGTTGGAAATTAAAATTATTTTTCATTTTTGAGGTCGGTTTTCTAACAAAGCGTGCTGTTTTAGTTTTTTAAAACTATTATTTTTCTTTATAATTAAATAGTTTCTATGCATACAACATTGTGTATTTCTACGAGTAGTTAGTTGTATAATATTTAAAGAGATGTCACTAGTGAAGTTAATACAATTTTCCTTGTATAAATATGTCGAGAACTTTCACAATTTTTTTTATTATTAAAAATTTATTCTGAATGCTCTTCAACAGTGGGTACTATAAGTTTATTCAGAATAATTTTTCGCAAAAGACTGTTTAGGTATAATATCTGATTTGTTTAATTTGTCGAAAATAAGAACAAATTTCTCGATCTTATATGCTGGTACCGAATGTTTACATCTTTCTTGAGTATATATAGAAGTTTCAGATATTGGTTTATTGTTTTTAGGGAATGGCCAGGTGTCCAATCCACGTCACGGTACCTTGCTACGTCTACGTAGCAAGTTGAGTACCCTGATCACTGGGAACATCGGTTTTTATTTTTGCAATCCGCAAATTATTTAATTATTATTTTATAATAATTTTAGTAGCTTAGATCGTATCAGGCAGGCAATATCTTATTAAACATTGTAAGCATCGCAGTTCAAATTTTGGCGAAAATAGACCACTCTTAGGTCTAGGGTTCGTGTCCCAGTTGGGGCAATTTTTTTTCTTTAAACATTGATTTATATCATTTGCCTGAGTGTATTAATTTGCAAATCATTCCATTAAAATGGTTTACAGCATAAATTAATGTAAAAATTCAACATAATGCATTTTGATTGAGGAAGCAACCCATTGTTTTGTGAATTAATTTTCACTGCTACTGGAACGCGAGATTATAAAACATGCTTGGGTAGCTCAAGTGGTAAGAACAACAGCCCGTAAAGACGGTGTCTTGGGTTCAAATCCCAGTTCAGGGAAAAAAAATTCTATTAAAATATCAATTCAGATGATTTACATGATATATTAAATTACGTATTTCTATCATAAACATATTTTAATAAATCAAACCAAAGGCTAATAGGAATATAACGGCAACGTCTCAAATATTTGATTATATTTTAATTTTTGTGGTGTTGCGTTTTATTGAAACATGTTTGTCCTGGTTGAGTGGAAAAGAGGTCACATGGCCTTAACTTTACTTGAGAGAACAATAATAAATATATAAACTTTATCTATAAATTGTCCACCGCTGTGGTCTCGAGGTAGCGCGCTGCTTTGTCACGCAGCGGGCCCGGGTTCGATCCCCGGTCGGGGCAGTTTTTCTGGGTGAGGTTTTTATCGGGGTTTTTCCTCACCTGTAAGACAAATGTCAGGAAAACTTTAAGGCCCAAACGGTCCCCGAAATCATATGGCCATCATCATCATCATCATCATCATCATCCTTATCATTACCATTATCATCATCATCCTTCACAGGTGTGGAAAGCAACGGGAAGCTACCACACCTACACAATTGAGGGGCTCAGTGGAATAAGGGCCCATCCCAACCAATGGTTGATTTTTAGTTATTTATAGATTATGTATCCTATGGCCATCTTCTGTTAATGTTTAGAAGTTCATAATTCTAACTTTGCTCAAAAGAGGGGCAAATGAGACTTTGTGTCTAAGAAAAAATTCTAACATCTTCACGCGCGCGGGAAATAAAGGCCCATCCCAACTGCTGACACGTGACCGTATATTGTCCGCTACTCTGTAGTCCGCTGCAATACTGATTAGCATTGCCGGCAAATATCAGTAAATGCAGAATGGCTGATGCGGCAGGTTCTTGTGCAAACAGAAATAGTGTAATGAAGTATAAGAAAATAAAAATAAATTTGCAAGATGGAATAAAACGAAGCAGAACATTTTACGCAACAGTGGAAAGGAATATATATATATCAGCCTGCTTCAAGAGGTGCGGACGAAATTGCTAGTTGTTTATTAAAAGCTGGGGGCACGCCGTAGCGTAGTGGTTAAGGCACTGAGCTACAAGCCGGAGGGTCGAGGGTTCAAGTCCCGTTGGGGTCCGGATTTTTAAACTGACCCAAACCCTCTGGCGGCACTATGGCCCTGGGGTCGACTCAGCCTCTAACGGAAATGAGTACCAGACGCTTGTTCTGGGGGTAAAGGCGGCCGTCACGCAGGGCTGACAACCCGGCTGACATAAAGTATCGATTGTCTAAAAAAAGTGGGAGCCTTAACCTCCTACTACTCCAAGGGCCTCCGGGCCTGTTGTGGGATCACTTTACTTACTTATTAAAAGCTGTGCCACTGATTGAAAAAGGTGCTAATAAAAAGAAACTTATAGTGTATATAGTGATTCATGTGTTGTTCAAAACAAGAATTATACAATAATGGGACTTTAGCTGTACGTGATTGATTGTGGTTGGTTTGAAGAAATTGAACATAAGTTTCTTGTACCAGGTCGCACTTTCCTCCCCTCTGATGCTGACTTTGGTGTAGTTGAAAAAGTTAAAAGAAAAACACAAGTGGTTTAAACACCTGAACAGTGGGCTCACCTCATAAGAAAGAGTTGAACAAAGAAACCATTCACAGTAATTGAGATAAATGCAGAAGATTTTAAAGATTTGGATAACTTAAATAAAATGTTCACAAAGAGAAATGTGACGCTGGACAAGCATAAGGTAGACATCAGAAAAGCATCTCAGATTCGTTTTGTGGAAAACAGACATGTAATGTACGTAAAATCCAGTTTCGGTGATTTGGCTTTACAGGAAGTAATAATCTTTAAAAAAATGGAAAGGAAAGTGTCCTGTATTACGAGATGTAATACTGACAACTAAATTTCCTAATGATAAGATGATAAACAAAACATCATGACTCTTATGACATTTGTACCACCTGTAGGCCTACACCAGACATTTTAACAGTAGCATTAAATCAGATGATGATGATGATGATGACGATACAAATGCTGCAAACGTAGAATACATAGATTAATGTAATATTCAAGTTAAAAAGTGTTATTTAATTTGTTTATTTATGTTGTATTCTTTTATATTCTCAATTTTCTTTTTCTTTGATTAGACATACGAAACAATATAGTGATCTATACATTTGCAGGCAGAAAGCTTATTTTATGTACAAGACATGTACCAAATATTATCAATGTGTGCTCTATATATTTTACTCAATATAGAATTTAATAAAATGCAATTTTTCTCCAAACTTAGTGCAGTTGGGATGGGCCCTTATTCCACTGACCCACTCAATTCCCTAATAAAGCTGCAAGAATAGCATGAAAATGCTATGATTACAGTGAAGGACCTGCCTTCGGGCAGAATTACTATGAATGGATCTATAAATTAATGTATGCTTATGTGTATACGTGCCGGTTTACCGGTTTAACTCTCGAACGCCTGGTACCTGGTGAGGTACCACCTGCTGACTGGCAGTACATGGTCCTTCTAAGCCAGCCGCGTCATGGAGTTGGTTATTTATTAATTATTGTAGACTGCGATCAAGAAAGTAAAGCAGAGGATAGCAATGGCAAAATAAGCTTTCAACAAGAAGAGAAGCATTTTCTGCGGACATTTGGCAAGAGAAATAAGAAAGAGGCTAGTGAAGTGCTTTGTGTGGAGTGTAGCATTATATGGTGCGGAGACGTGGACATTACGACGGAATGAGGAAAAGCGACTGGAAGCTTTTGAGATGTGGATATGGAGAAGAATGGAACGTATAAACTGGACAGACAAAGTAAGAAATGAAGATGTACTAGACAGAGTGGGCGAAAGAAGAACAATGCTGGAACTCATAAAGAAGAGGAAAATAAATTGGATTGGCCACTGGCTAAGAAGAAACTGCCTGCTGAAGGATGCTCTAGAAGGAATGGTCAACGGAAAGAAAGTTAGAGGCAGAAAAAGACATCAGATGATAGACAATATTAAAATAAATGGTTTGTATGGAGATACAAAAAGGAAAACTGAGTCAAGGAAATAGTGGAGAATGTTGAGTTTGCAGTGAAAGACCTGCTCTTGAGCAGAACACTATGAATGAATGAATTGTAGACTCGGTTTCAAAGAAGCGGTGTGATATATAATTAGGAAATTACGTGTGTACTAGTGTATAGAGAGGATAAAGTAAGCAGACGATCCCTTCAGCACATTGTCTTCATCACACTATATAACTAACTAACTCACTGGCTCTATCGAACCCGTAGGTCCATGGCCGCGCAGATAATAGCTCTCCATACATCCCTATCCTGAGCTAATGATTTCCAATCATCCCCTGTATAATCTACTTCCCTCAAATCATGGATAATGTTATTCTCCCACTTCATTCTTGGTCTACCAACTGGGCATTTTCCCTCTGGAAATGCTTCCATGCACCTCATTCATCCCTCATACGTGTCACATGTCCTGTCCATTGCAGTCTACGAGACTTAACTGTTCTTATCATTTTCTCAAAATATTTTACAATTTATCTTGCTAGAACATGGAATTCTTTTCCACCTACATCTGAGACTGATAATAAACTATAACTTTATTCAGAAACATTAGACCAATATATATATATATATATTTATATGTATATATATGAGATTAGTATATATATATACATATATATATACATATATATACATATATATATATATATATATATATATATATATATATACATATATACTAATCTCATGTACACTAAGCTGTTCCATCAGAACCCAACAAAAGGAAGCGATTTCTTAAAATACGCGAATGTTGATCACACCGATTTCACAGATGTCCTGTCATTTGGCAGAACTTACATTGAACGTTAGGGCATGCGCGCTGCGAATCTGTAGAACTAAAAAAAATAATAATATAGAAAAAAAACCACAATTTGGGTACATTGATAAATATTTAATAATTGTAAAATATGTTTTAAGAATAATTGAAAAATGATTAAAATGCTACGAAATTATATTAAAAATGGAAAAAGTATATAGTGCAACATTGTCATAAGAACGCTGTATAGGAAAGCATAGAGTAACCTATTCTGAAGTTGACCCATTAATAATAATAGGACTAAACCCTATTCTTGAAGTTTATAGTTATTTTATATGGCCAAGAATTGGTGAAAATAATTAGCATCTTATACAGCACGGATACTTAAACAACCCTAGGAAGAAAAAAGGCCATAAACGTTAGAGCATGGAAGGTCATAAAACTAGCGAGGGACGTAAAACTAGCAAGTCGGTGACGTTGAAAGTTGTTCATTTCCTGTACATCCTGAAAATTTAATTTCCAAGACGGTAAGATCGATTGTAACCGATTACATCCGTTCTGTAGTGTGATAGACTCGAGGGTAATCGAATACAAGTGTAATGATCCCCAGGGAAAAGCAGGATACTGACAAAACACAGTAGAATTGGATTGTAACACAGGTATCTGGTAAATACAGTGTGTATCAAAATTAATAGCGCAACCTAAAATGATTGAATATATACGATCTCTTCTCTTGTAAACCCATGTTTCCTTTAACAGAGATTTAGGCGTTCCCCCTCTACAGGGAAGAATTTGAAACCATACTAATTTAGTTGACAACTCCGAAATAAAACGGGGCAGGCTGAGCTCTGGAGCTGGGTGAAGGCAATCGGCCCAGGGAGGAAACCCCGAATAATAAACACGCCATGAAAACAGGCTAGCAACCCACTTCAAGGTGTATCTTATACATTGCTCGCAGTCTGAAGGATCAAGCCTCGGATGGCCAATGGACGGGAGAAGAACAAGAGGAAGACCAGCCAAGAGATGGATAGACAGTGAATGCACATTAAATATGTCTTCCTCCGAGGAGGGATTTTGGAAATAAACAGGATGAAAATCCTACAAATTATGTTTAAGAAGAAGAAGAAGAAGACTAATTTAGATACACTTGTTTTCATATAGATGACATTTGAGTGGCCCGTGGTCAGCGTTCCGCCTCATACTGACATCTAGGAAACCAAGGTAGTATTAGGACGGGAAAATTCGGTAAATTTTACTTAGAGGCCTTTTCATTCAGGCTTAAGGATATTTTACGAGCCTGAAAATCTTCATACTCGGGACCCACTGCTTAAAGTCCCTCCCGGAGGACTTGCTCCTTGGATTTTTCCATCCTAAAAAATTCATTGACCCCGGCCGGGTTTGAACCCGCGACCCTCGAGACCAGAAGCAAGGAGCATAACCACTAGTCCACGGCGGCTATTAGAAGCAAAAAACGATTAGTAAAGGGTCTGCAAATGACCAATGTGCGAGATAATTTCAAATGTGAGGTTACATTCCGCCACTGATTTTATTAAGAAACATCGTCCTAATTAAGAATTAAGAATTAGTCCATAACCATCCGTTTTCGGGTAAGGGACTACTGCGACCGCAGGATGGCTTACGTTACATCCCTGGGTTAGCCAATCCTTTGGGACCAATACTTCCACTTTTTCCATTTCTTGTCCTTGAGTATTGCTTGGTTGTCTACTGGATATTATCCGTATATCCTTTCCGTTTTTGGAATCTTTGGAGACTTGAAAGCAAGTTTGATTTCCTACCAGTCGGTTGCTGCCGAAATCACCACTTCTATTTAATGTATACATTAATGCTATCATCAGACACTGGAGATTGACAGTTCATGGTAATATTCCTCTCTCAAGACACACAATTTTAGACACACTCTTATATGCAGATGATCAGGCTCCTTTTCGGCAATAATGAAAGATGAATTACAATATTCCCACTCATCATCTTCATATAATAGCCCAACTATTTCACATTGAAAGATCAACAACAAAATCTAAAGTGATGGCCTTTCAAGGGAAAGTCCCAGTAAGAAGTAAAATTTTGTATTCAGATATATATATAGAGCAAGTTACTTCAATTTAAATACTTAGGATATAATCGAACTTATAATGAGGAATGCGATATATCCTTTAAAATACAAAACTAGAATACAGCTTTAAGATGAATCAACCAAGTTTTTAAACCATCAAAAGTGCAGAGACACACAATAATGAAAGTCTATAAAATTCTCGCTAGACCGATAATCTGTTATGGCAGTGAAGCTTGGACCATCAGAACTCAGGATGATCGTCATATTACAGCCACGGAGATGAAATTTCTGCGACGAACTGCAGGTTATAGCTTTCTAGACCACCAAAGAAATTCAACAATAGCCAGAGAGTTAAACATCGTAGCTATATCTGAATACCTCCAAGAAATATAGAAACAATTGGCTAGCCCATATTCAGCGCATGGATCGTCACAGAATACCAAAACAAATTCTTGACTACATTCCTCGAGGCAGAAGATCTGTGGCGGGAGACCGTAATGGGCCACTGGGCCTAATACTTGAAAGGACGATGATGATGACTTCCACCTTTTATGAATTGCTTCTACCTTTGTCTGTCTTGCGCTATTCTCGTCCACAATTTCAACGCTTCTTTTTTTTTTTTTTTTTGCTTCTTCCAACTTTCCTTTTTCCTGGTCTGGGTTCCCACTTAGTCACTGCATAAGTGCACTTTTTTAGGTTCCATTCGGAGCACATGACCCCACGTTTCCGATTCAACCTTATTGCTGATGTTGCTACGTCTTTCAGTCCCGTTATCTTGCAGATGTCCTCGTTCCTGAAGCGGTCTCTTCTCGTGATGTTTATTAGCTTCCGCTGCATTTTCTTTGGCATATTTCTAACATGGCTGTTAATGACCATGCCTGCGAGCCGTATGTTAACACAGGTATACATAAACTCATGTCCATGACTGTTTATTTTTTATTTTTAGGTTGATGGCTTTTTCTAGTAGTATTATAAGTATTTGAAAACTGGATTAATTGCCATTCTGTGTTAACCTCAAAATTCACTCATTGCATAACCTACTATGGAATACTTACTTACTTACTTACTCATTCATGAAAGATTTCTAAATTCAAATCGGGAAAGATTGGCATGCTACGAGTTATTGGTAAATCCAGAAAATTGGATAAACCTCGGTAAATTTCTGGACAAAACGCGAAAAATAAGGACAACACTCATTCGTGAATAAATATATGTTATCAAAATGCAATACCATTAATTATTAACAATTATATATAAATTAATTAGTGTATAATGCTATTGTGTTATTATTTAATTGTAATATTAATGTGTTTTCTTTATGTAATTGTAATGTTAATGTTTTTTAGTGTATAATGATATTGTGTTATTACTTAATTGTAATATTATTGTGTTTTCTTTATGTAATTGTAATGTTAATGTTTTTAGTGTATAATGCTATTGTGTTATTATTTAATTGTAATATTATTATTGTGTTTTCTTTATATAATTGTAATGTTATTGCTGTTTTTGTTGTTTATTTTTCTTTACACTAGTACCAATTATTACTTTATTGTAACGGACTGTCAACAGCACGTACGGCTTACTACCCATATTTGTAAATAATATTGTAAATATCTTACTTTTTGTCTAATAAAGTCCTACTACTACTACTACTACTTACTTACTCACTGGCACTATCGAACCCGTAGGTTCATGGCCGCGCGGACATACGCTCTCCATACATCCCTATCCTGAGCTAATACTTTCTAATCATTCCCTGTATAATCTACTTCCTCAAATCATAGTTAATGTTATTCTCCCACCTCATTATTGGTCTACCAACTGGGCGTTTTCCCTCTGGCTTTCCTACAAGAAGGTTCCATGCAAGTCTTTCATTCCCTATACGTGCAACATGTCCTGCCCATCGCAGTCTATGAGACCTAACTGTTCTTAATATATCTGGCTTCCTATAAAGACCATGTAGTTCATTGTTATGTAGTCTTCTCCATTCATCTGTCTGTTCATCTCTCTTTGGTCTAAAAATTTTCCTAAGTACTTTAATCTCAAATACTTGTAATCTCCTTTCCTCCCTTAAAGTAAGAGTCCATGTTTCGCACCCATATAATATAACTGGTAGAATAATAGTTTTATATATTTTCAGTTTAACGTTTTTTGAAAGGAGTTGGGATGTCAAGAGTCTCTGCAATGCATAATAGCACGCATTTCCAGAATTGAGCTATGTTTAATTTCTTTGTGCATATCATTCCTATTTGTGATTATTGTTCCCAGGTATTTGAATTCAGCCACTTCCTCAAAATTTCCCTCATTTGTCATTAGCTGTCCATTTCCATTATATAATGAATTCCTATATGTGACCATATATTTAGTTTTATTGATATTTACAAACTACTATGGAATACAATTATTATTTTACATGTTGTACAATAATACTGTACACTCATACCTGTTATGAAGGTGGTGTTCAAAGTTGTTGTCCTTGCATCTGGTTGCAATATTGGCCTCATTTCTTTTCGCACCCATATAATATAACTGGTAGAATAATAGTTTTATATGTTTTCAGTTTAAAGTTTTTTGAAAGGAGTTGGGACGTCAAGAGTCCCTGGAATGTATATTAGCACGCATTTCCAGAATTGAGCCTATGTTTAATTTATTTGAGCATCTCTTTTCTATTTGTGATTATTCTTCCTAGGTATTTGAATTCAGCTACTTCCTCAAAATTTCCATCATTTGCCATTAGCTGCCTATTTCCATTATGTAATGCATTTCTACGTTTGACCATATATTTAGTTTTATTGCTATTTACTTCCAGTCCAATTTCTTAGTGTTACTCAATAGCATGTGCGTGTTGTTCTTTAGTATCTCCTCGCTATCGGCCAATAATACTACATCATCTGGATGGTTAATTCATTACATAATTTTGGTCTTAATATTTACTAAATAAATTCAAGTTTAGTTTGGGAAAGACCAATTAAAAATTATCTCAGGCTGTTAAAGAAAACGATAGTATTAAAAACATTAAATTTAAAATGTTATGTTAGCATCTAGAAAGTGAATATCTTCTTCGATCACATTAACGGATTTTTGTCAACTACGTATCAATTGTGGGAGGTTTGCAAAGTGTGTTTGACTCAATTACATGTAAAATCCTAAGGAAAGACTCGATCAGTAAAAGCTATTTGCGTCCGTTTGAATTCTATCCATGTCTGCTGGAGTGCAGCTTGTAACGCGGATTATAGCAATGAAAACAATAAAACTTTACGACCGAGCTGAAGGTTTAAATTGACGTAACTAGATAAGAATCTTGAATGGAAGGTTTCTCTGCTTGGTACGGAATTTTCCCTTGAATAATTACCTTTTCGTAAGTAAGGAATCTGGTTGATGATTAAACTATTTTAAATTGGTAAAAGTACTGTAGGCTTTCCGGCGACAGTCTGATAACAGCCACATTTAATAATCACGTCAAATCAAACCGTAACAAATACGTAAATTTTATAGGCCTATATAAACTCGCTAATACCCGGCGTGCGCTGCTACTTGTAAATAAATGTTAATGTGTTTTTACCACCATCTTTGAGCTGCTCTGCTTGCCCGGGAATCAGCTTATCCCGATCTTCTTGGCATCAATGAAAGACAATAATCGTTATTTTGATAATATATGCTGGCTGTTGCGGGCTCTTTTTTAGCGTTTTTTGAGATATTCAATTCCGTGTACAATAATTTGGTGTATTTATTATGGTTTAGACAGCGTAAGCCATTTAAACGTCAAAATAGGGACTTTATTTCACGTTTTTCACTACAAATAGTGATTTTTAGGGGTGAAAAGATTGAGTATTACACCTCTTTTATAGCCTATGTTCATCCCGGGAATCTCCTGAACACATTGCAAAAAAACCCATCAAAATCGGATCAACGGTATGGCCGCACATCGAATACGAACAAACAAACATTGATTTATTTATATATATATATATATATATATATATATATATATATATATATATAGCAAAATGTTTAAAATTGAAAAGAAAAGACATACGAAAAAAAAAAATTAGTAGTAAATATTCAATACTAGATTGCATAAGATATAAGCAATTAAATTGGTATGCGCATGTACGTTATAATAAGGACAGTCTCATAGACTACGATGGGCAGGACATGTGGCTCGAATGGGAATGAAAGACGTGCATGGAAGCTTCTTGTAGGAAAACCAGAGGGAAAACCTCCAGTTGGTAGACCAAGAATGAGATGCAAGAATAACTTTAACCATGATAAGGGTGGGGAATTATACAGGTGATGATGGAAAGGCATAAACTCAGGATTGGAATGTATGGAGAAATTATGTCCGAGTGGACATGAAACTCTGTGTTCAATATAACCATTGGGTTATTATTATTGTTATTAATATTATTATTATTATTATTATTATTATTATTATTATTATTAATACATTGTAATACGAGTAATTAGCATGACTATTTAACTCATGCCCCAAATGGGAGTCAATGACCAATCACGTTTCAATGATTTCTGTTTTACAACCAATCAGAGTCGTGTTTCACGAAATATTTATCAGTGTTACGATTATCATATATTAAACAAAGCTCCTCCTTTTTAATATTCTGAACAGGTCTGACCGTTATTTTGCAGTGACTGAGCCTATAACAAATACGGCTACCAGATTGTATATAATAGTGCTTACATGTCAACATTTGTAGCAATTGATTATACCACCAAAAAAAGAAACCACTGTTTGCACTTTCTTAAATGTATTTTTTCCCAGGTAATAATCGAGAAAAATATAATTGTCATATTTACATCATACGACATCAAAAATGAATTAATATACAGATTTATGTGTTTCATTTTTCTCCACTAGAGAGCATTCTTACAATATTGCGTTCCTTTGGCAATAAATAGTATGATCTGGTTGCAGTGATAAACAAAAGAAGCAGTAGAAGCGTACCTATCGTTTCTCATTTGTTTTCAAACATCGCCGTTTACATTAAATATATAAATATTTTAAAATAACTATAGTTAAATAATGATTTGAGAGTAAACAGCTTAATTTTATTCGTTAAATAGTCCTAACAAATGCCACTCTTGATTTCCAAATTCTCTAGATAAATTCACTCCTCACTTCGTGAGTCGTGAATTTATCGATAATTTGGAAATCACTCGTGGCATTACTTATGAAAAATTCTCGTTATGTCATTTTATTTACAAATGAAATCCCAATAAATAGTAAATAGTATAGTATATCTATACAGCACTCTAGTTCAAAGTGTCATGTTGTATGGGCCAGAGGTATAGTATATAAGTAGCGGAAATTAAAAGAAGCTCTTGAGCATCGAAACGGATTTCTTTCGCTGGAGTTAATGTAAAACATGTCTGGTTAAAATACTAAATGATGTGATAAGAAAAAGATTGAAAATAGAGAGGTATATACTTTTTTATGTTCAGAAGAGACTGTTTGTTTGGTTCGGTCATGTCAATAGCATGAAGGAAGAAGGGCTCCTTAATAAAGGTATTAAATCCTAAAGAAGATATCGAGCTTGCCCACGACACTACTGGGGTGGCGACGTTGACGAGACATTGACAAGAAAAATAACCTATTAAAGAATACCCGAACAGGGAAAGCTGGCGACTGTGGACTGAGAGACGGCAACAACTGTAGCAAACCATGAAGTAGAAGAAGAAGAAGAAGGAAAATGAATCTTAATGTATATATATCTAACATTTGAGGTCAAAATATTTTCGGTAGATTATGTCAATTTTTAACGAAATGTCCAAGGAGACTAAACATAGGCTTAATTCTGTAAACGCATGCTATTTCGTATTATATGGACCATTGTCGTCCCAACGTCTCTTAAAAAATATTAAATTGAAAAAATATAAAACTGTTATTCTCCCACTTACTCTATATTATATGAATGCGGAACATTGAATCATACTTAAGGGAAGAGAAGATATTACGAGTACCGGTATTTCAGAACAAATTCTTAATAAAAATCTTGGACCAAAGAGAAGAACAGACAGGCGAATGGAGAAGACTTACATAACAGTGAGCTACATGATCTTCATAGTACACCAGATACAATAATAAGTCTCGTAGACTGCGATGGCAGGACATGTGGCACGAATGGGGAATGAAAGAATGTATGGAGGTTTCTTGTGGAAAAACCAGAGGGAAAACGCTAGTTGGTAGACCAAGAATGAGGTAGGAGAATTCCATTAACCATAATTTGAGCGAAGCAGATTATACAGGGGAAGATTAGAAAACATTGATTTAGGATAGGGATGTATGGAGAGCTTATGTCCACTCGGCCATGAACCTACGGGTTCGATAGTGCCAGTGAGTTATAGTTAGTTATGTTAACTATTTTAAATAAGTATGTTGGTTAATTTCCTAAAAATAATTACATTGAACTATACAGGTTCTCGAGATAATGAGTTTACACACGAAAGCTATCTACATAAGTGATTCACTGCAGGATGTGCATTGTTTCTGTTCCCAGCGCATATCACTGTTATGTTCTTTGTAGCAAATAGTGGCGCATGAGTTAAATGCATTTGGCCGATGTAAACCAAATGCACTTGAGAGCAAATTGTGTTATGCTTGCCAAGTTACTAAGTCTTAGTGAATTAGAAAGTCGGGTTGTTTTATTTCTCCACATAAAGAAATCCAACGTTATGAGATTCTAAAAACATAAATGACCTCACAATCTTCTGAAACGACACATACAAACTGTATCACAAAATTTTATTTTCTATCATTTCTGAAACGTTGTTTATAAAATACAGAATATTCTGGAAACGTTCCAATACGTATAGAGAAGTTAGAATTCGACAACGCAAGAAAAAAGTTCCTAAATTAAATAGACTACCTTTCGAATTTAAATTTAAATTTAAATTTATGAACTATTTTCATGGCGTAATAAAGGTATCTTTACCTTCTCGTGGTGGAGTGGCTTGCCTGCTTAAATGACCCCGAGAGCTATGCCGGCGGTAGCAATGCTGCCAAAAGGGTTACCCATGCCGGACAGGTTGAAGGCGACAAGCCAGATAAAAAAAAAGTACCTTGGTCGAAAAAGTGACGAGTTTTTACCTTAAAAATTCAACCGTCAAGAAACGCAGATGGGTTCCAGTTAGGTAAAATTTTCCGAAGGTAAAATAGTCTCCATTCGGTTCTCCGGGAGGGTACTACTTCAGAGAAACCATGTAATTTTTATAGTGTTGTCCAATACATATTCTACAAATATTCCGTATCTCACCAGGGCCATTACCTTTACCGCTTTGTAGTATTGCATGCCCTTTGAGTATCTTGAGTTAGTGGAAGTGTTGGACAGAAGCAATTTTATGTATTGCCCTGGCCTAAATAAAGACTCGAAAAATGGTAGTTTCTGGGAAACCAGAAACACACTGTATTATGCAACTTATAGTTTAAAAATCTTGCCATTAGAGAGAATCTTTATATACGTATATATAAAGGGCTTAGGGCAATATCATGATAAACCACATATTATTTTTTTCTGAGATATAAAGGTTTCAATGTTTCAAAAAATTATAAATACTAATTGGCCGGTATTGTTGTTAATACATTGCGTGTCTATATGTTTTAACTCATCACTGGCACACTTACAAATGATTTTATGGATATTTCAATTCATTTATTTGCTATTATTGCGATAAATGACATTTCTAAACAGAATGTAGCATTCATGATCTTGAAGAAGATTTCCGAGCTGTAGGCCGTGGTCTTGCGGCTTGAGGTTCCCCGGCGTTTCGCCAGAGACAACCCTTGAGGATGCCAGACACATTCTCTGGCGAAACGCCGGGGAACCTCAAGCCTCAAGACCACGGCCTACAGCCCGGAAATCTTCTACAAGATCATCATAGCAACTCCGGCCGTGAAAGCCTAAGTCAATACAGAATGTGGCTTGTCGTGTTCTGCTCTAAGCCCTTCATATATATATATATATATATATATATATATATATATATATATATATGTGTGTGTGTGTGTGTGTGTGTGTGTGTGTGTGTGTGTGTGTGTGTGTGTGGTGTGTGTGTGTGTGTGTGTGTGTGTGGTGTGTGTGTGTGTGGTGGAAAGCAACGGGAAGCTACCACACCTACAATTCCCTAGTAAAGCTGCAAGCATAGCACAAAAATGCTATGATTGCAGTGAAGGACCTGCCATCAGGCAGAATTACTATGGATGGATATATATATATATATATATGAACGTCTGTGAATATGTCTGTCCTTTATGGACTCAAAAACTACTTGACCGATTTGAATAGGGTTTTCACTACCATTTAGAGATTTTTTTGGAACGCTTAACGTGTGTAGCATATTAGCATATGTACTATAGGGCCGCAGCTAAAAAAAAGAAAAAAATGTATCGGTGCAATAAAAAGTAGCTTTTTGGACGCTCAAATATCTTATGCTGTCATAACAATTACACTAAATCAATATACACAGAATTTAATATCTAAAAATGTCTACAGAAAAGTTCGCGTTATCTTTTACGGACTATTTAACTCATGCCCCAAATGGGAGTCAATGACCAATCACATTTCAATGATTTCTATTTTACAACCAATCAGAGTCGTGTTTCACCAAATATTTATCAGTGTTATAATTACCATATTAAAGAAAGCTCCTCCTTACAATATTGCGTTCCTTTGGCAATAAATAGAATGATCTGGTTGCAGTGATAAACAAAAGAAGCAGTAGAAGCGAACCTATCGTTTCTCATTTGTTTTCAAACATCGCCGTTTACATTAAATATATAAATATTTTAAAATAACTATAGTTAAATAATGATTTGTGAGTAAACAGCTTAATTTTATTCGTTAAATAGTCCTAACAAATGCCACTCTTGAGTTCCAAATTCTCTAGATAAATTCACTCCTCACTTCGTGAGTCGTGAATTTATCGATAATTTGGAAATCACTCGTGGCATTACTTATGATAATTCACGATAACATTTTTTTTGTCTTTCAGCTCATTCAACTTTTATAAGATTCATGATGTGTCCCGTTGAGGTATTATTCAAAATTAATATAAAAATTGTGGAATATTCATCTGAAAGGTCTGTCTTCTCAACTTAATTAATTATTTAACTAAATAATTAATTAAGTTGAGGAGACGGACCTTTCAGTGTGTATCAGGGTTAATTAAAATATATTTATATTTGATAAAAATATTCTCGAAGAATTTGAAGCTAATATATTAATAAATTTATTGTTTTAAAAATATTAATAATTATTTATTAGTGCATATCGAATAATAAAATAAACGAAGTGAATAGCAGACAGTTAAACCGAATAAAAAAAAAATGTTATATTAATTTCAGCTCATTATTGAAACGGAGATCGGAATAATCAGATTCCCGGGCAACGCCGGGTATTCGGTACGGGGTGTTTTTTAAATAATTACTTATAAATTCATAACTATTTTTCTTTATTTCCTATTCAACTAGACATAAAACACATTTAAGTTATATAGGAGTAGCATCACATACCGGGTATTAGCTAGTAAATAAATAAATGTCTTTTGGGCCCCATGTTCTTATTTTATTAGAGCAATGTATCTTCTACTCCGCGCACTTTAGTAACAAATGAGGAAACATTGTAATTCACAGACATTGTACGCATGCATTTTATTTCTATTAAATAACATATTTTACTTGTATCTATGTCAAGCAATAAATAAACACAAGAGTAATTATTAGTTTTCGCAACTTATAGCTCGCGCATTCTATCCTGGCGGGTCCGTGACGTCATTACTGTATTTGGAGGAAACAAGAGTTGAATTGGTACTGCCAGCTGACTTAAACATCGCCTCACCTGATATTACTGAAGCGGCATTTCATATGTAAATGTGTATTTAGAAGTGATTCTAATACAAGTAACTGCAAAATTAAAGCATGTTAGCACATGATATTTATAGGAAACCAGATATAATGAGAGCAGTTAAGTCCCATAGCTTGTGATGGCCAGGGCATGTGGCACGAATGGGGAAGGAAAAAGGGGCATTGAAGCTTCTTGTAGGAAAATCAGAGGTAAAACACCCAGTTGGTAAACCAAGAATTACGTGGGATAATAAAATTAACCATTATATGAGGGAAGTAGATTATACAGGAGATGATTGGAAAAATTAGCTGAGGATTAGGATGTACGGAGAGCTTATGTCTACGTAGCCATAAATCTACGGATTCGGTAGAGCCAGTGAGTTAGTTAGCACACGATAGGAACTATCTCAATACTTATACTAACACAAATACCATTTTCTTTCAGGTCTATACTAGGGGTCGAAATGTTAGTGCAGAGGTACCTGTAGTCCTTAGGCTATAAGACTATAAATAATAATTAACAATCCTCACCCGCAAGTTTATAATGCACCAAGTACATAACCGATCCCTCTGTCTAAGGTAATAATACTGGTGGAGAGTGGAACGCTTGTGCCGCACTGGATTTTGAGAGGTGGGCAGTACGTCATAGCAAGCAGATGGCCGTTTTATCTCAAACGGTTCTACCAATCCAAGACAAAACTTGCGTACAGTGGTAATCAACATATTGCATACTGCAGTATTGCTTTATCAATCAGGTATGTTATTTTCGTATGGAAAGAATCAGGGTTGTTCCATATAATTTATTATACCTTCAGATGTAGGATGGAAAATTGTATTAGAATGGATGATGGTCATATCGAGCAGACCAAATAAAATGGTAACAATTGAAGTTTTGGCAAACATAAACCACATCTCAGAATATATTAAAGTTACTACGAAAGTATACTGGAATATCTCTTTTTCTCTCTCTCTGTCTCTCTCTCTCTCTCTCTCTCTCTCTCTCTCTCTCTCTCTATCTATCTATCTATCTATCTATCTCCCTCTTTTTTTGCATTCTATCTCTGCAAATGGAAAAGAGGCGCATACCACAAAGGAGTTACTAATTCTAATACCAGATGGCATTGGCTGTATTCCTCTACAAAGGAAATAACAAAATCGCTCGGCATGTAACCCCTATTATCCACCGGAACATTTTTTATAACATTCCCATATTTTTTTTAAAAATATTCAATATGTTTATAGTTTTCGGCACGAACGAAGACGGGTCAGGCTGATATGGCGCATCACGGATCTACCGAGAGTTAACGGCAATACACGAATAGCAACGATCTTTAAAAAAAATCCCTTCATTCGATTGACTCTGAGAGAATTGTGACGTAGATGCGCAGAACTCACAAAAACACGACAAACATTTGTTCGTACATTTTACTAACCCCATTGGTAGTCACTTTTTTTATTGTTTTACTTTTTTTTTTCTTGTGAGAAATTTTCCCTTTATTAGTTTGTCCTTTCTTAATTTAAGTTATGGGTAGCGCAATTTTTCCACTTTTATGAAGAACAGACTTGTTAATTAACAAATTAGATTGAATTCTTACATGAACACAAGAAATATAATGATATTAGTGGTGTAAAAAATTATCTTAATAAACTGACAAATTTTGTACCGTACATGTGATCTTAACTGCATTAAAAAATTAAACACAAGTTGATGTGCAATTTCTTAAGTGACACAAGTAATACAAGGTTATTATAAAGAGGCAGTGGCGGCTCGTGGAATCAGATAATGGTGGTTGAAATTAGAAACAAAATTTAACATATTACAAAGTTTATTATCAATATTATAGATATATATTAATGTTTTCAAGCTCATTTAAAGTAACTAAGTAACTGAACTAACTAACGAACTGGTACTATCGAACTCAGAGGTTTACGCCCGTACGGACATAATCTGTCCATATATCACTATCCTGAGCTAATATTTTTCAATCATTCCCTGTATAATTCACCCCCTCAAATCATTGTTAATATTATTCTGCTTAGCCTACCTACTAGGTTTTTCCTCTGGTTTTTCTTCTGGAAGTTTCCATGTCCCTCTTCTATTCCCAATTCGTGCCACATGTCTGCCAATAGTAGTCTACTAGACTCTTTTCTTATTATGTCCGGTTTCCCACAAAGATTATGTAGTTCATCAATGTTACGTTTGTTTGTCTCTCTTTGGTTAGGAAATTTTCCTAAGAACTTTATTCTCAAATACTCTTAATTGTTTCTCCTCCCTTAAAGTAAGAGAACATGTTTCGTATTCAAAATAAAACCTGTACCTGTCGTATAATAATAATAATAATAATAATAATAATAATAATAATAATAATAATAATAATAATAATAATAATAATAATAATAATGATAATAATAATAATAATAATGATAATAATAATAATAATAATAATAATAATAATAATATCCATATATCTCCAAAGAATTGAAAGGGGACAATTATCATAAGAGAAACAAATATAACGATTGGTTTCATCGTATATTTTCTTAAATATATTTTATTAGGTCATTTTTACAAACTAATAATTAAGATGGAGTAGAAGTTTTTTTTAACGAAAATATAATTTGTGGAATTATTTCATATTTTTGGGTTTAATATTTGTATAATGAGAGCGTAATGACAAAATATAAATGTTTATATTTAATAACAATTCCTTCTGAACTTCTCCGTGTTGACACTTGCAAGTAAAGTTGAGGTTCCTTAGGACGGGTTACTGGCCCGACGCTAAGTAGTCCAGTGGTAGGGCTGCTACCTTTTGGTATCTGGACAGACATTAGGATATCGCATTTACTTAGTATCCAATGGAACGGTTATACCGCCGTGATTCGGTCCTCAGAGCCTCGTTTGTGAAAACGGGTTGTACCACGTGAAGGTGAGGATCAGCAGGTGAATAATTTTACATATCTAGGATGCAATATCTCATATGAAGAAGAAAAGGATGTAAATGCAAAAATATCTAAATTTTTAAGAATTTAGGGTTAATAAATTCTATCTTCAAGCCACAGTTAGTCCAAAAACATTCAAGACTAAAAGTGTATAAAACACTGGTTCTTCCAACTCTTTTGTATGGTAGTGAACTATGGACGTCGAAACAGAAAGATATACAGAGACTTATATCTACTGAAATGAGATACCTTCGGAGGACTGCAGGATACACACTACTAGATCACAAAAAAATGAAGACATCTTAGAAGAATTACACATGGAAGCTTTAGAAAACAAAATTTCTGATTATAAGTCAAGATGGATGCAACATGTTCACCGAATGGAAGATCACAGGATACCCAAACAAATGTTAAGATATCAACCTGCAGGAAGTAGAAGACCAGGACGTGCACTCTGGATGGTGTTTCTCTTCAGGCCGAAACACGTCAACAAATGGCCTAAACTCGTGAATGTCCTATGATGATGATGATGATGATGATGATGATGATGATATTTAATAACAATAAGAATATTTAAAATAAATGTATGTTTATTACAAATTAAACAATTTTGCAGTATAATCTTGTTTTATAATAAAATGTTTCCTCCCATAAAGAATGTCCACATGGCATCTAACTGATTATATTGAACATAAATTTTGAACCCGAACCACAACATTGAACCACCAAGGGAGGAAAAGTATACATTAGATTAATATTTTCCTCTTGAAGGCATTCCATAATGTGTCTTCAGGTACTGCGTGTTGCCCCGGTTTCAATGTTGAGACTTACCGATGATTCCGAGCTCTTGCTGTCTCCTCTTCTGGGCTTCTGAACTGCAGTGCAGTTTAATAGTGGTTTCTGAATAAAATCATGATCGGAATTCCCTCACTTTACACCTATGTTGCCAACTGAAAGCAGTCCCACGAAGGTTTTTTAATGTTTTATTTTTGAGTTTAGAGAAAAAAGTGACTTACCTAGTTGTTTTCCCTGAATCCTTCAATTGCTACAGTACAGAGCTGAGGAGTTGGCGAGTTATAGCTATGCGTGACGTCATACTAGTGTCATAAGGGCATAACGTTCAACGGGGATTCATGGCGGTAACACTCTCCATCCGTTATTCCCTGCTCGACTTCTTGTGAGCTCCTAGCTGTACATTGCTTCTAAATTCGCTAAAAATGTATAATAATCATATATTCAATTATTGGCTTCTACCATTCCAATACAATTTACAAATGTTACCATTCCTCTGTACCGTATATTTTGGAAATGGGCCTACTCTTTGGCTTCACGGCCCTTTAAGTCTAGCCTAGCCGCCCCCTTTCAGGAGTTTCTTGATCAAACTAATTTATTTATGCTCATTTCCCTTCATTACTTAGGAAAATTTTTGGACCAAAGAGAGATGAACAGACAGGTGAATGGAGAATACTACATAACAATGAACTACATGGTCTTTATAGGAAGCCAGATATAATAAGAACAGTTAAGTCTCGTACACTGCGATGGGCAGGACATGTTGCAAGTATGGGGAATGAAAGACTTGCATGGAAGCTTCTTGTAGGAAAACCAGAGTGAAAACGTCCAGTTGGTAGACCAAAAATGAGGTGGAAGAATAACATTAACTATGATTTGAGGGAAGTAGATTATACAGGGAATGATTGGAAAGCACTATCTCAGGATAGGGATGTATGGAGAGCTTATATCCGCGCGGCCGTGAACCTACGGGTTCGATAGTGCCAGTGAGTAAGTAAGTAAGTTATTTCCCTTCATATGTCTGGGAATGGCATGTGGTGAGCAAAGAGACATGTTGTAGCAACTATGACTTTTTTAAAGTAGCAAAATGCCTTGTCACATGATTATTTACGCACGTGAATGGATTAACGAGTTTCCCTCTGTCCCTCTTTACTATTTATTATTATAAGGAGGAAGGTTGATTAATTTTAGCTTAAATGTTTCTTTTTTCCGACCTGAGGTTCTTTTAAGAGCCCGAAAATCTTTAGATTCGGGATCCCCGGCTTAAAAGTTCCTCCCAACAGACTTGTTCCTTCGATTTTTCCATCCTAAAAATCTATCGACCCCGGGGGGGGGGGTTTGAACCTGCGACCCTCGGGAGTTGAGGCAAGGGACATATTCACTGGACCATCTCGGCCAACATTTTGGAGATACAGAGCACTATTTACTCAAATGATGGATCACAGCGAGACTTGAACATGACTGCCACAAGCTTGGTCGCGGAACGTCTGCGATGGCACATCTAACAAGCTGATATTAATCACATAAATAAATATACAGTAGTGTTCAGAATTTACCCACGTCATTACCAGTGTTTTACTTGCGTTAATTACCAACTGCTCTCATCCTAAGTACATAACTTAAAGCTAATTAAGACCTTCTTGAGCGTTAGCAGGGAACCTGCAGAGGAAGTGAGTTCCTTAGAACCAAACTCCCGCTGTCAGTTAACTATATTTCAATAAGGATGGATAGTAATTCATTTAACGTAATTATCGTCACTGACTCGAATATATCTTCCCGTCCCACTTCTGCATTAAAGTTTCGTATAACACTTTCTTAGATATCGCGAACCATGATTTGAGGAAGGTGAATTATGCAGGGAATGATTGAAAAACGAAGTTTCAAGGGAACTACTACAGCATTCGATAAGCAATGACAACACTGTTATTTTTTAATCCTTCTTGTTTTATCTTTTTTGTTAAACACTGTTTTCCTTCTTGTTTTACCTTTTTTGTTAACTTTCTGCTATTCTCACATATAGACACAAAGACAAGACACACACCCAGACCCAAGGTGGAGATTAAAAATCCCCTACCTCGCCGGGAATCGAACCCGGGTCACCGGAGTGGAAGGTAGGGACTCTCCCGACTACGCCACGGCGACGGAGAGTTTTCTTTCTTTCTCGTTTTCTTTCGTTTACACTGTTCTTCCTTTATGTTTTACCTTTGTTAACCTTTTTATCTTATTCACACATACAAACACAAGACAGGATACACACCCAGCCCCAAGGTGGAGATTTAAAATTCCCTACCCTGCCGGGAATCGAATCCGGGTCGCCGGAGTGGAAGGTAGGGACTCTCCCGACTACGCCACGGCGACGGACTTTATAAATCAGTGACCCTAGCTAACTAACTCAAATCTCTGGCACTATTGAGGCAGTAGGTCATGGTTGCGCGGATTATGCTCTCCATACATCCATATCCTGAGCTAATGTTTTCCAATCACTATCATCACCATCGTCACTCCAAGAATTAGGTATTTGCCCGTTCCGATTTCATAATGCATCAGCCCAACTTTTCTAAAACTTCCGACATCACTTCTTCCTCTTGCTTCATTTCTTGCTAACAATGGATATCTCTCCTTATTCATTCCATTCATGTGATCAATCCACTTTTGTCTATAATTCGTGAATTTATCCAATGAAGACTGCACTTTTAATTCTTCTCTTATATCCTCATTTCTGATTATATCAAGTTTTGTGCATCCTTTAACTTGCCTAAGGAACCTCACATCCGCCATACTATCTTTCTGTATTTTCGTTGGAGCCCAAGTTTCACTTCCATACAATATTATGGGAATTTCCATAACTTCATACATTTTTATTTTTGATTATTTTTTAACTTTATCATTCAACGTTCTCTGTATTGTTCTACATACCGTCTGAAATTTATTTATTTTGGAATCAATACCTCTTTCCATATAGGAGCTAATATCGCAGAACAAATGTTCTCCAGTCATCTCCAGTATAATCTATTTCCCTCAAATCACGGTTAATTTTATTCTCTCACCTAATTCTTGGTCTACCAACTGCGCATTTTCCCCCTGGTTTTCCTACAAAAACTTCCATGCACCTCTTTCATTCCCCATTAGTGTCACATGTCCCGCCCATCGTAGTCTATGAGACTTAACTTTTCCAATTATATCTGGCTTTCTATAAAGACCACGCAATTCACCGTTATGTAGTCTTCTCCATTCGTCTTTCTGTTCATCTCTCTTTGTTCCAAAAACCTTTCTAAGAATTTGTTTGAGCCTTTGGCATGGATTCCCTGAAGTAGTCTCCGCCCGGAGAACCGAATAGGGGACTATTTTATCTCCAGAAAATTTTACCTTTGTGGAACCCTTGTCCTCATTTCTTGACGGTTGTATTTCACGGTGGAAGTTCGTCACTCTTTCGTCCTGTCCGCCATGGGTGTAAGCTTTTCGCCAGTAATGCTACCGCCATCATAGCTTTCGGGATCATTTAAGCAGCAAATCACTCCACCACGAAATGGTAAAGATACCAAACCATGATTTCAGGGAAGAAGATTATAGAAGGAATGATTGGAAAATATTAGCTCAGGATAGGGATGTGTGGAGAGAATATTGGAAGAGGATGGAAGATCAATAAAATCATTATTGGCAATTTTAAGTAATGAATGACTAACTCGTAATGGTTTATTCATATGTTATAGGCCTATAGAGCATTCCATTAATAGTCATCTAGGAAGCTACTTACTTTATTTTACATAATTTAAATTTTATTATATTCTATGTGTTTGTTATTAGCTAGTATTAGATCATATTATCTTTGTATTTTGTTTAGTCTGTATTTTAATATCTTAAAATTGTAATATGTATGTCCACTTCTCGCAACTGGAATTCCCTACCACAAGAAATAAGGGGCTGCCGGACATTGGCATCTTTTAAAAGAAATCTAAATTTATATTTGCTCTAAACTCGACTTAATTATTATCCAGTGTAAAATATATATATTAATTGGTGTTTCCCGTATAATGTATCATATTTATATTATTATTATTATTATTATTATTATCGTATCATTATTGTTATTACCCTATAAAATGGTGTTTGTACATGACATTTACATTGCTACATTTATTGTATTTTAAACTGTTTATAATTAGTATAGTGTATACCTATATTTGTCAAATATTTATTTGTATTTGTGCTGGTTGAGTGGAAGAGAGGGCCTTATGGCCTTAACTCTGTCAGAATAAATAAAGTATTATTATTATTATATAATTTTTTGTATAATTTTACTATTCGCTGGTTGAGTGGAAGAGAAGGCCTTATGGCCTCAACTCTGCCAGCTAAAATAAAGCATTATTATTATTATTATTATTATTAATTATTATTATTAATTATTATTATTATTATTATTTGGCGGAGAGGCCCCTTAAAGATATTAATAATTTTTACTACTGCAATAAGAACATATATGTTTGCTAGTATCAGTGAATTAGTTAAAGAAAGAAGAGATGTGAAATAGGCCTAAAATATTCATTGAAGCGATGTGAATATGAAATACTTAAATGAAGTTAACAAACAACGAGTGTTAAGGTAATGGGTTATAAAGGGGTAAATAAATAGTCATTAATCACAAGGGACACTTTACTTGTGTGGGAATGACAAGGTTTTACGTCACTTCTCTGATAATGACAAGTGGCGTGGGGATACATGTCGTACTTAGATGTCATTTTCATTATATTTATCAACTCATCGATATTACATTCAACAAAGTGCTCAGTTGCAAAACTTTTAATAGCACGTGATAACGAAATATAAATGTTAAATCCAGCGTTCCATGCATTAAAATTAACTTTAGTATAGCACGCCGTAATTTGGAAGTTATGTGTTTTGTTCTGTGCAATATGCCTGTAATCCCTGTGGCAACCAAATTTTGCGAAGGAATTTAATTATCAGGATTCAGTTAATCATAATCACCATTTCTCTCTTATCTTTCCTCTTTCCGTAATTTAATATCACGTTGCCTACGCCTCCCAGGATGATACGCCTTAGCGTAGTTGGTTAAGGCAACATACTTCAAGCCGGAAGAATGAGAGTTCGACAGTACTTTTTCCGATAAAATAGTCCACCGCTGTGGTCTCGGGGTAGCGTGCTGCCTTGTCACGCAGCGGGCCCGGTTTCGATCCCCGGTCGGGACAGTTTTTCTGAGTGAGGTTTTCATCAGGGTTTTTCCTCACCTGTAAGACAAATGTCAGGAAAACTTTAAGGCCCAAGTGGTCCCCGTCATCATATGGCCATCGCAATCATCATCATTCATATTCATCTTAGGTTAAGCTTAGGATTAGGGACTCTCCTGGCGCACCTTTGTCATCACCACCACCCATCATATCATCGGGGCAACGTAACCCCGCCTTCCAGGCGCTCCAACCTCAGAAGTGGGTTACAAGTACGCCATGCCAGGAGAGAAACCAGGAATGTCGAAAGCCAAACATGGGACATTTGAAAAAAATATATATATATATTTAAAACAGTAATAGTTTATTACTATGGGAGGTTGGGAAGTGGTTTTTACAGAAGTGAGGAAATGATTAAAACCGAGCGACAGCGAGGTTTTTAATTTCCAAGATTCTGTAAAACTCTTCACAAACATATGTTGTACATTATTTTTTGCACGATGATGTTTTCAAAATAATAAATAATAGTAAAATATAAACATCTTTGTTGGAAATATTTGCGATCGTTATAAATAACTGACTAAAGTTAACAGACTGACCAATGTTTATACGGTAAATATAAAAAAACAGTTTAGTTGAGACTACACCAATCAGGTATAAAATGGCGGCAAGTACGAATTTATGGTTTTATATTGTTTCAAATAAAGTTCAGTTTATTTAAAATGCAGTGATTTGTTTCGATTATGTATATTAACATTACCTTTTGGATATTTTTTGTATATACATTGTACGTAATATGCATAAAGGGTAATGGTTTTACTTCCCGCACTCGGTAGGTAATTTGTAATATTACAATATAGTCTTCTTCTTCGTCACGGTTCAGGCTTATTTACTAACCTGTTCCGGCACCAAATTCCTGCTCTTTACATATTTCCTTTGATCTTCCCAAGCTTCTTCTTCCTCGTGGTGAATAGTTGTATGCTGCTTTCGGTATTCTATTTTCAGACATCCTTGCTAAGTGTTCTTTCCAGTTTGTTCTATATTTCACTGTTGTTAAGTTTAATTCCTCTACTTTTAGTTGTTGCCTTATTTGTGTATTGTATTTTTTATCTGTTCTTTAATATCCTGCTATTGGTCTGGGGAATTTCAGACAACACAGTTACTTAGTTTATTTATAGTTGGCAACCCGGAAATTTAGGAAATTGAACTTTCAATCATGGTCGCCATTGCTGTAAGTACGACAGGACGTACTTTCGTGCAGAAAAATTGTTGCAGTTTTCCTCAGCAATTAAAAATTATTTAAAATAATCAGCTAAAATGTATGTTTGCAATAGTTTTATGCAAAGTCAATTTTAGGTTAAAATATGTAAAACTTACATTTGCCTGACTGGCTAATGTGTCAATACCTTAAATATATATATATATATATATATATATATATATTATTAACCAGCGTTGAGGATCTTCTTTTCCTTTCATGTGATAGACCTAGGGTTCTGTTATGGTCTCAATCCAACATTTCAAGGGTCTGTCCAAAAATCTCTTGCCTGATGGCTGGTAATTTATGGTTAGACGTGATATTCTTGTTCGGCTCATTCTTCTTGCGTGAGATTTCCAGTTGTTTCTATATTTTTGTACATATTCCATGATTGAATCTGTTTGTAATTCTTTGAGAATCTCAGAATTCCTTTTCTTGAGTAACCTGCAGTACGTCTCATAAATTTCATTTCTGACGCAGTTAGTCTTTGTTCATCTACACTGCGAATTGTCCTAGGCCTCATTGCCCTAACATAATATAGGTCTGGCCAGTGTTTCATAAATTCTAGTTACTGTGTGTTGCTGTACTGTGTTTGGCTTGAAAATATTATTTATAATTCCTGTTACTCTGTTAAATTTTATAATTTTTTAACTAAAATCTTTTTCTCCTTTTATGTAACTTGGAATCCGAGGTAGGTAAATGTGTTAGTTTGTTTCGAGGGTGTTGTTAAATATTTAAACAATAAAATTGTAGGTACCTGTGGTTACAGTTGTCCTGATCAAATTTAAAAATTGTTTAAAATAATCAGCTGATTACTTTAAACAATTTTTAATTTGTTGAGGACGACTGCAATAACAGGCATGCCTTTTTGTTTTAAATATGAAGTTATGAGACAACCTAATGTCAAAATGAGTGTGGCCACATCTCATTAGGTGGCACTTTTCGTGGAATAGATCGATAGTTTAGAAGGTTTCCTTGTTTATTTTATTTTATTTTTCTCCCCATATTGTGACAGTATCTTATGAACCGTGTAGTGTTTGCCTCTGGCTACTTGAAACTTCATGGTTCTATAAATCCCATCTGATGTCTAGAATAGAATGAAGACGATACGAGGCAACATATATGCTGCATTAGATCGTGTCTAACTTTCCTTTTATACCAAATCCAAGTGTGAGAGCAATTGCAATGATTTTGTGTTGAAATGTTAAAGATAGAAGTCTATATTTTTGATTAATGCACTATTCAACGAGGCACAACTTTAACATAACGATGTCTCTATAAATTACATTCTATTTTAGATTTGAAGATTGTACGTCGTCACACGTTGATTTGACAAATATTGATTTTCCTTTATAACTGTAAAGACAATTATGCAGGAAGCTATCTCATCAAATATCGGTCATAGTCAAATGCAATGAATTTGATACTATGTGCTCAAATTTTAATCAGAAAGCTGTACAGAGTGTTGAAGAACCGCACCCACTTTCAGAAACTGTTGGTCATAAAAAGGTGGATCATTTAATACTGCCAAAGATCGTCGTTTGAATTCTGTTTATTGGTCAAAGTCTTGTTCCGTAAGATTCGGACATTTAATAAAAGTATTAAAGGCTCAGGAGAAATATACATAAATCATAACTAACTCACTGGCAATATCGAACCCGTAGGTTCATGGCCGCGCGCACATAAGCTCTCCATAAATTCCTACACTGAGCTAATGTTTTTCAATAAATTCATATAAATCGTAAAGTAACGAAAAATATAAATAACCTTTACATCTGGTGAAATTTTTCAAAAATTTCAATTGACAATGGTAAGTACCGGTATTGAAAAACAGTCCCAGTAAAATCAACAGTTCAAGGTTTGTTATATTGGGGATTTTTTATATGTTTGTGACCTAGTTTCCTATTTTATGTTTTATATAGGCCTATAACCTATATAGGCCCTATTAGTACATTGCATTTTGTTTTTTTTTCCGTTTGAGCCTTTGCCATAGATTCCCTGAAGTAGTCCCCTTCCGGAGACCCGAATATGGGACTATTTTATCTCATTTTAACCTGATTTGAGGAAGATAAATATTACAGGGGATTGTTGAAAACTTTAGCTCAGGATAGGAATGTATAGAGAGCTTATGTAAGTTTGGCCAAGACCCATAGGTTTGATAGTGCCATTGAGTTAGTTATATATTTTTTCGAGCTGTCTACTGTATCATTTATGTTGGTTTACGTACAATTTGTTATTACTTATAGCTCTAATCACCATTACCCTAATACTATTACGTATGTTAGGCCTATAGATATTACTCTAATTATTATTATTATTATTGTCTATTTGGTTAAAGTTTCATTTAGTAATTTTTAATATTGTTTCGGGTCGTGCGAACATGTATAATTTCATTAATCTAAGTTCACACTAGCTTACAAAAAAATTCAAAATCGTCTTTATTTTCTTCACAACATTTCATTTTACAAGCATATGTGAATATTCTGCTTGAGTCTTTCACGAACACATATTACCTGCCCAAGTTAAGTCTGCATCACTATAAGGGAAGAGTGTTAGCGCTAAACACATGTGAAATATCATTACATGGTTGTTAAATTAGTCATTTATTCGACGACTTCTGATGGTTTAAGATCATTTAAAATCACAGTGTTTGTCATCTCTCTATTACCAACTTCACGAACACAACACAGCGGATGAGAATTGGCAACGTGTATAGAAGACGGTAAAGGAGGGACAGCTCATTCGCCAGTAGTAATATGGTTGCCAGATTGTTCATTTGGTCAACAACTTCTGTAGGTGACGGATCATTTAAAAAGCACAGTATTTGCCGGCTCTTCCTCCCAGTCAAATAACACAATACATGGGAGAGCAAGTGGCTACATAGTAAGAGAATAAAGAGAATCGACAGCACATTCCTAGCATATTTTCCGCGTGCAGATTTAACTTGGGCGAGTAATAGTTATTCAAATGTATCCATTTACATTCGCAGAAGTGTATTGCAAAACTATCTTCCTTGTCGCACTTCAGGTCGCCTTCACAGGTCAATTTCCCGCAAACAACCTGGTTGACTACGGTCTCCATCCGGTCTTATATAAACGGTGAAGACATCTAGAAGTATCTAGATGGCTAACCATTTCACCACCTGCCGTTACTCCAATAGTCTATAATCAAATTTACAGAAAAACATGTCTTAAGAAATAGCTGTCAGTTGTACATGTGAGTCATGATCCGTGAATCCGAATCTTTAGTGTCTTTAAGGCGAGACTTGAATCTTGCATTTCCCGCCAAATTCAAAGGCGGTCATTTGAGCAATGGATCAACAGTATGTCACAATATTACAATTTTTGTTATTGTTGTAGACTATTTTAATATACAGGATGATTCATAATTACCATTACAAACTTTTAGATGTTGTAGAGGTGACTTAGTAGGTAAATTTTTGATAACGAACCCATGTCCAGAAACGTACTATTTCGATGTAAAATAAGTTTGAAGATCGAAACAAAATAGGCTGATATCGTATGCCATCTTTCAGAAAAATATTACACACTTCTAGGGGTTTTACTACAAGTTCCACGTGGCGACCCTGTTGTTCGTTGCACAAATAGTACCTGTGACACATGTTTTCATACACACGCCCCACAAGACCTAGTGTGTGCTCACTAATTTCTACTGTCGCCAGAGTAAATGCAAGAAGACCTTCCTCCGACTGGATAGGTGTAGTACAACCCCTAGAAGTCTGTAATACTTATTCTGAAACACAAAACACACGATATCAGCCCAATGAGTTTCGATCTTCAAAATTATTTTACGTCGAAATGGTACGTTTCCGGACTTGGGTTCCTTATCAAACCTGTATCTACTAAGTCCCCTCTACAACCCTCAGTAGTTTTTAATAGGAATTATGAATCACCCAGGTATAACATAGGTTTGTCTTTGTGAATAGAAGAGAAAGCTACAAGGCCTTAATTTCATCCGGTTAAACAAATCAATTAATTAATTTAAAACAACGATTATAAAAAATTAAAATTAAATTTTCTCTATTCTTGGTTTCTGTGGAACACTTTGATTTACCGCTGTAATCTTCATACATTTTATTGAAAAGTATGTTCTGTTAGAGTCTAGCAATAGATACCGTATATTAATTAGAATAATGGAGGTTCTGTGTTGTGGGACGTCAAGTATGAGATCTGGTGCCATCGAGTAATCGAATTATATCTCGGAAATAGGAACGGAAGGGGAAGGATAAGTAACTTTGGTACAGAAATATGTATTTATTATTATAGAAAACTTTCCTCATTAGAGGATTACCACAAGGACAAAGTGATATATATAAGTTAATTTTTCTAAATTAATAAAATACATTTTGTAAATACGTTAAGAAATTTAAATTGTAAGTATATTTTATAAAGTGGAATTGTTGTAAAGATGGTAGGTCTACCTTAAAATTTAAATTGACCCTCTAATGCCAGCAATGGCAATTTTAGAAAGATACATTCCAAAATCCTGGTATAGTACCTCTTGCTCGGATCATCAATCCTGTGACAGTTAAGAGAATTGATTTATTCTATAATTATGGAATAGAAATCTAACCAGAAAAACAAAAAAAGAGATTATACAAACAATAATAGAAAGTATACTTACATATGGATCAGAAAGCTGGACAGTAAATGAAAGGATGCAGAAAAAATTCTTGGCGACAGAAATGGATGGATTACGGAAGTATGAGAATATCCAGGCTACATCATTTAGAAATAATTAAACAAGAAATGGATGCACAAGAAACTGTTATCGATAGGATAACAAAGAGAACTTTACATTGGTATGGACATGTACAACGTATATCGGATGAACAGCGGCCTAAACGGGTGTTAAATTAGATGATACCAGGCAGAAGGAAGAGGGGGAGAAGTATAAGAACATGGTATGAGGGAATATGTGATGCCATGATGAAGAGGGGTATGAAAGAAGAACAATGGGAAGGTAGGAATATCTGAAAAGCAGAAATTAAGGGCGAACTGCTGTAAAGTGGAAAACCTGTATTAAATTCCTGTCACTAAGAGCAACTCATCTGGAGCCTCAGTCGTTGAGTCTGATGGCACACCTTATTGTAGCTACAGCTGTTTGGTTATTCCAAGTCACATATATGATGTCAGCACTGGAGTGACACCAAGAAAATCATATACATTTCACAGTTCAGGACGGCTAAATGTCTACTTCCAGAAGAAGTTTCATTAACATTAAGTTGTGTTCCTGAATCCCTCATAGAAAATACTGCAAGTTTCCTGAGTTTTGTGCTTCGTTTTAGTCCAAAAACCTTGTAGGAGCAGGATTCTGTGTGTTTTTTTTTTTTTTGATCCACTACTTACACAGGTTTTGGTATTCATGGGCTCTCCAGAAAGGATGCGTAATCCACATCTAAGAGCTCTTCTTGCTGAATGCTTGGAGTCTCTCCTTCCACATCACAATGAAAACAGCCAGCACTTAATCCAAATCCCCTCGGCAGTTTTATAGGGAGTGTCTCTTCAAAGTGCACTTAGATGTAAAACAGATAATCAAAAGTATCCTTGATGTATTTGTTGGAATTGAGATGACAGGACAGAGTGTTGCTTTTCAACGGAAATGTAACTATCGTCGTCCAATATATATGTATGGATTGCTCGCAATAGTTTGAAGACATAATATATTAAGAATATTGAATACGTAATTATTCACATATTAAGAGTAGTCTTTTATAAGATTCATGTCGATGATGTACTAGTAATATATGAAAATGAAAACAGAAAAGAAAAAGAAATACTACAAGACTTAAACAACATGCATGAAAAAATCACTTTCACCGAAGAAATAGAAGTTAACAACAGCATAAACTACTTAGATTTGTCTATAACCAAAAATCTACACAACAATAAACTAGAAATCGGTATCTACCGGAAACCCACAAACAATGCTCTGGCCATAAACAAAATTCTACACACCCTTTTCAACAGAAAATTAGTACATTTAATAGCTTAGGCAGTGAAGAATGTTGAAACTCCCATTAAGCAAAGACAATTATATCCAAGAACTCAACTACATTAAGTATATGGCAAAAACCAATGGCTATAATGAAGAATTCATAGATAAGCTCGTAAAAAAACAAAAAAGGAAGAACAACATAACCAACATAACTAAACTAGAAAAAGAATCTGACAACAACAAGAAAACATGGATAACACTTACATACACAGGAAAAGAAACAACAAAATTAGCCAATGCACTAAAGAAAGCCGATAAAAACGTAAAAATAGCATACAGAACCAATAACAAATTAAACAACATAATAAACAATAACATTGAAGAAAATAACATTTCCAACAGCAAAGGAGTTTATAAACTGACATGCAAGGACTGCAACAAATTTTATATAGGAAGGACAAACAGGAGTTTTAACATCAGATTCAAAGAACATTTTCGAGACTTCATTCACGCAGAAGGTAAATCAAGCTATGCAAAACACGTTATCCATGAAGGACATCGCATGTTAAATATTGAAAACACCCTAACAGTAATGCACAGAGAAAATAATCCAGCGAAGATAAACGTACTCGAAGAGATGGAAATCATGAAAGCAGCTCACAACGACAGCCTGATAAACGAAAACGAACCAAATACATGCAACCCCCTCTACCAGATCTTCAGTGAAACACCAGTTTTGAATCCTGCCGATGATGGGACAAGTCCCGAAAGCGCTACAGTTAAATGATAATTAAGTTGAGGAGACGGACCTTTCAGGTGAATATTCTATAATTTTATATTAATATTAAGAGTAGGCCTACGTTGCGATTTTTGTGCTATCCACCGCTAATATCTGTCAATATAATGTCACAATAATCAAAATTCTATATCACGAGAGTTTGCACTCGATTACAGTGATCAACATGATTTTTTGTTTCATGAGTACCAATAATTGTACTTAATGCAGTTTTTTATCGTGTCTTCAAATATGTATTCGGAATTTCTCCATCACCCCAAAGTTTTTTTTATTTCAATTTCAATTAATGAATTTAAATAATTAGTTTTTTTGATAAACCTAGATTTCTTCCCGGAAAATCTTGGCGCAGTGAGCGATGAGAACGGGGAACACTTTCATCAGGAGATTTCAGCTGTGGGAAAGAGATATCAAGGCAAATGGAATCCTAATATACTGGCCGCTTATTGTTGGACCATCACGAGGGATGCTCCACAGGCGAAATATAGCAGACAATCGTCAATTCTTACTTTCTAGGTGAGTCCGAATGTTCGAATATTGTGAAGTTACGAATGTAGAAAATATTAAAGTGTTTGAAATTATAATAAATGCCTGTCTCTCGGAAACCTTGCGTGATGGAAAAAAACTGATCCGATATTTGAATTCAGGAGAACAAATACTATCAGAATCACATATTTTTCTTTCTGAGACAAAACAAAAAGTTTATTTTTTGTTGCTCAGTGTTATAGGCATCTTCTTCTTCTTCCTTCCAAGTATTAGGCCAAGGTCTGTTACGATCCTATAGAAAATTTCCCCTCCAGCGTTTCATAGGACGGCCCAGTATCTTCGTCCTCTTGGTATATAATTATAAACAGCTTTGGGGATCCGATTTGAACTCATTCTTTCAAGATGGTGTTTCCAATTTAGTTGGTACTGTTTAATATATTCCAAAATTGGCGTAGTCTTCAATTCTTTTAAGATATCGGTGTTCCTTTTCCGATCCCATCTGGTGTAACCCGCTGTTCTGCGCATATTCTAGAGATCTACTTGGGCCGGATATTCTAAAAGAAAATATATTCCAATGATTCATTTTATGTAGGAAGAAAAATATCTAGATAAAGCTACGCTATGACATGTAGCGTAAAATGATACTTAAAAGCAATATTGTTTCATTTTCTACAGAACATATATGATGGTATGTGGAGTGAATGGGGAATGAAAAAGGAACATTCAGGAATAGAGCAATGATTAGATCAAGAATGATGTAGAGAAATATTAACCATGCTTTTTGAGACGTAAGTTATACGGGGTTGATCGCGGTAGCCTGATGGTTGTGTTCCTTGCCTCTAATTCCGAGGGCCGCGGGTCCAAACCCGGCCGTGGTCTATGATTTTTTACGATGGAAATGTCCAAGGAACAAGTTCTCCGGAGGAATATTATGCCGTGAGTCTCGAATCTGTATATTTTTAGGCTCGTACAACCTTAAACCTGAAAAAAGCGGCATCTAAGCAAGTAATGTCCCGCTTACTAGATATCTAATTGGGTCGGTATGCTAGTAGCATGGTATTCGTGATATATGTAGGGAAATAAGCGTAAATAAATTTGTCTTGTTAAGAAACATCCCGTCCCGCGCTGTAGCCGAGTGGTTAAGGCAAGATGGCTTGGCGCAGAGCTACGAGACTTGCGCTCATTCGGGTATCCATGGGGGAAGAAATTTTCTCTCGGAATTTCGGCCAGTATGGGACTGGTATCCACCAAGCATCGTGAAGCATTTGGGTAGCTACAATAAATACCGACTCCGATTCCGATTGAGGGTCTTTCCACTTTTCAGCGGTTGCCCTTTTACCAGCCGGCTGCTGGCCCTTCACATCCACATGTGTCAATCACAGAGGTAGATGATCAACAGCCAGTGTAGGGGTGGCATGTGGTTAGCATGTCGAGTCCCCCAGCCGTTATAGTTGGTTCCTCAACCTGGAGCCGCTACTTATTGTAGCTACCCAATTGCCTCACGATGTTGGGTGGGCACCGGTCCCATACTGGCCGAAATACCATGAGAAAATTTCTTCCCCCATGGAGACTCGAACCAGCGCAAGTCCCGTAGATCTGCGCCAAGGCTTCCTACATTAACCGCTCGGCTACGGCTACCTTAACCGACTCCAGGTTGAAAATACCAGCTATAACGGCTGGGGGATCCGACATGTTGACCTCACGTCACACCACAATAGCTTATGATCGTCTACCTCTGTGATTAACACATGTGGATGTGAGACCAGCAGCCAGCTGATAGGCTAAGGGCCTTCTAGTTCTGTCGCGCTTTATAGTAATGAAGTAAGGAACTTCCCACTGGGAGGTTCCTGTGTCCCCACAGTGAGAGGAACGGGGATAAGTAAAAAAAATCAAATCCGATTTCTTGGAAAAATTACAGAAAACATAAAAAGTTTGTAAAAGAAATACATTATACGAAAGCAGTACACGCAGTAGTAGTAGTAAATTATGCAGGGACTAGTTGTAAAACATTCGATCAGCATATGTTTATGACCGTGCGGCCATGAAATTCCAGATTCAGTAGTCGCAGTAAGTTTCTAAGTTGGTTAAGGACATATGATAATGGAGCATCTGAAACGAAGTCGCAAAGGGATACTTAACAGTACCAGAGAGAATTAGAAACGTACGTAGTTTTGAAGGTAGTGAGAAACATAGAAATAATTTTACTGACGCAACACAATGCTCTACATTAGGATAAATGAATAAAAAGTCGTAATGGATTGGCAATATTGCGAATGAGAATATCTATTGACATTTTTGTAACATATATAGAAGTTGACATGTCCAGTTGTTTTGATCTCTGATTAAAATGTATGAAACATGTATCCATTGTACTCAAAATTGTATTTTTCCTTTTTGCTTCTCTTCTATGTAATATCCTGAACTAGAAATTAATGATTGTATTTTATATGATGGATAATACAAGAAGTCACAAATAAAGCATATATATTGTGGAAGGAATGTATAACAATATAAATAAAAAAAACATATAGCAAACTCGGCTAAATTCGTGTTCCTAAAGTTATAGACTATTAGGCCTATAATATGTTAATATTATAACAATGTCAGGTTACAGTCTTAAGAATATTAAAGTTAAGGATATATTAATCTCTCGAAATACAATTTAAGAATATCTACATCTAAAACTAAAATATTAGCTCTGAAAGGAAAATGTGCAATAAGAACAAAAATAGTGATAAACAATGTAATTATAGATCAAGTTCAGAATTTTAATTATTTGGAATGTCATTTAGGTAATGACAGAAATTTAGATAAACACAAACACATCATCGCCTAATTATTTATCACGCCGCTTCATCAGACTATCCGACACACATAATCTTGACACTCGATCCCATCGGCACATTGTCCTTTATATCCCTCCTCATCACACAGTATATTATTCATTATCTTTTACGGTCTCGCTTACCAAAACATGGAATTCCCTTCCGCCCTATGTCAGAGACTGTCAAACTATAACATCCTTCAAAAACAAATTAAAAAATTATTTAATAAGAACCTAACTTATACACCTCGCTGATAGTATTCTTTTAACAATTAATAAATTTAATTATCTATGAAAATAATATTAAGATTAACAAATATTTCCTTTTGTTTTGTTTTATATATTGTACAAACGTAAAATTAGTTTTCTATATCTCATTATTTTTCTTTGTTTTTATATACATTAGACAGGGACAATTTAATATGTCTTGATTGTATACATTTTATTATTAGTTTTAGTCTTAATTTTAACTAACATTAACTAGTTGCATTATAGATCATAATATAATAGATATTATCTTTTTGATCAAATTTTTATTTAGTATTTAATATTAGAGTTCATTGTGATTGTTATATTCTGATGTAATATATGTTTGCCCTGGTGAGTGGAAGAGAAGGCCACATGGCCTTAACTCCACCAGACTAAATAAATAAATCTAAAATAAAATAGAACGATTCAATTATGTGGCACAATTAAACGTACTTTATTGAATAAAACTAGAAAAGAAACTATTTTAAAAGTTTACAAAGTATTGGCAGTTTCATCTCATATCTATGGATGTGAAACCTGGACATTAACAAAGGCAGATAGTAAAAAAATAGAGGCTGCAGAAATGAAGATGTTGAGAGCAATAGCAGGATATCAAAGGACCGATAAAAAGAAAAACGAAGATATGAAAACAGAACTTAATATATTTAATCTCTGTGAAAGAATAAAATACTATCAAAATGCTTACCTTCATCACGTATTATGAATGAATGAACAGCGCATACCAAGAAGAATGTATAATTATAAACCAAAAGGGAGAAGATTGTTGGGAAGACCATTGAAGAGATGGAAGGACCAATTCGACCTATATTGAGATCGAAACAGGCCATTGGGCTTAATCCTTGTTGTTGATGATGATGATGGATATATTAATGAAATATATATGCTGAGTTGTCGAATATATAATTTATTTTATTATTAATATGACATAAATTATATAGTATTAGAGTAAACTCGTGACAAACCTTTTAATCACTCTCCATGTTATATTCAATGCATTTGAAATCTCAGTTATTTTTAAACAGTCAACCCTTGACACTTTTCATAGAACCACAGCCACATTTTTGACATTGTATCCGTTCACCTTTAATTTCGAAGAATATCTACTCAAAAATGTTCTTCAAACACAGACAAGTATTCAATATAACAACTGCTAACATAAAATAAAACACTTTCACTACAAATTAACATAAAATACACCCAAGGAACGCTTTTATCACAAATATGAAAACACAGCAAGAAAGTAGACTTTCTGTCATCTACGAGACAGGAAACGAATTTGTTTTTCTTGCCAGTACAACTTCGTTACAAACGAAAGAAAAAATATAACGAAATTATCCATGCCGTGAAATTAGCCGAATTTGCCCTTTATTTAAAATAACAAGAATGGAAAATCATCTGAGAAGAATGGCAAGAAATAGACTTCCAAAATTGGCATTCCAATATACCCCAACTGGACATAGGGACCAAGGAATACCAAAACATCGGTGGAAAGATCAAGACCATCTTCGCTAGGTTTACCGTACAGGCCACATGGCCTAAAACGAATTTGTTCATGATGATGATGATTAAAATAATTCTACAAAGATTATTACACATTTAGAAAGCAATTCTAAGTATAGGAGCTAACAAAATGAATTGAAAAACGCCTCTGAGTCCTAGAGATGGACTCCTGGAGAAGAAGCTGAAAAACATTGAACAAGCAAACTGTCAGCCTATTGCATGCCGAAACCTGCCTTTAAATTTCTCCCAGAGAAAGGTCTGATTTACCAAAGCCTTGTTAAAAAATTATGTCACTTTTAACTGCAAGACACTAAAATCCAGCGCCAAATATCTCGTTTAAACTACAAAAAAGTAATTCAACTCCTGACTTGGTGGACTGGATAACTCTCACAACCTGCCGTCCGCGCCCCGCCACCTTCTAATCCGCTCTGGCCAAGCAAGGATGTCTATCTGCTTCCCACAATGGGTTACCATTACTGGATTCTGGCTTCGATTTCTCTGTCTTGCAGTTCAATTGATTGATCCCCGTTCATCCCGTTGCGGAACATGGGAGCTCCCCTAGTGAAAAGTTATTTAACCGGGACTACTTTAGTTACGCTTGTTTCCCTATAGGCCCTAGATGTTAGCGAGGGACATGTGGTTAGTACATCGCCTCAAAGAGAGATCTAGTAGAAATCTAAGATATTACTTGGATGGATGAATATTGGTTAAATTTTGCTCGAATGAATTTTATTCAGGATTGAGGTTCTTTTACGAGTCCGAAAATATTCAGACTCAGGACCCACGGCTTAAGGTCCCTCCCAGATGACTTTTCCCTTGGATTCATGTAGTTAAATGTGGCAGATCATTTTGTTGATCACGGCCTTGGTACATCACAACGCTTCTCTGGGAGACATTTCAAGGTAGATTTCGGCATGCAATGGTTGACAGTTCCCTTGTGACCTACAACATTTAAGCCTACCTAATCAACTGATCCGACAAATGATGAAAATTGAAGGAACGTTCATAAACACGGTTAAATGTTTTCAGGATGTGAAACCTGAGTATGCCTTCCTTTGGAACGCGAATAAAACCTTAAGTCCCGTTCGTAAATTTCGGTACTCGAAACATGTCAAAGCCTGAAATAAGAAGCCTCTGGGCAAAATTTGTAAAGCTCTTCCTTTTTAATATTCTGAACAGGTCAGAGCATTATACTGACACTACAACAAATACATTTAATACAGTAAATAATGAACAGATTCCTCCGAACTACACATTTGATAACTGTGTGTTCAATAATTGTGTTTTTAAATAATGATTTTATGAAGTTGTTTCCTAAAAAAAATTAATAACCTATAATGTTGGTTATAATCTATAGTTTCATATGTTTCATTTTTCTCCACTAGGGTTCATTCTTACGATATTGCCATCCTATTTGGCAATACATAATAATGATTAGTTGCAATGGATGAACAAATGAAACATAATCAAACATGCCTCATTTGTTTTCAAACATCGCTGATTACATTAAATATATAAATATTTTAAAATAATTAGATAATGATATGTGAGTAAACAGCATAATTTTATTTGTTAAATAGTCCTAACAAATGCCACTCCTGATTTCCAAATCCTCTAGATAAAGTGTTAATGTTTTTTTAGTGTATAATGCTATTGTTTTATTATTTAATTGTAATATTATTGTGTTTTCTTTATGTAATTGTAATGTTATTGCTTTTTTTATTATTTTTCTTTACACTAGTACTAATTATTACTTTATTGTAACGGACTGTCAACAGCACGTACGGCTTACTGCCCGTGCGACCCATATTTGTAAATAATATTGTAAATATCTTACTTTTTGTCTAATAAAGTCCTACTACTACTACTACTACTACTACTATAAAATAGTGTTTTCCTCTGTTTTTGATCGAAGGTACAGTTTGACAGTCTCTGAAATAGGGCGGAAGGGAATTCCAAAGTTCTTGCAGTGAAACTGTAAAACATACTTACTACTTACTCACTGACACTATCGAACCCATAGGTTCATGGCCACACGGATATAAGCTCTTCATACATCTCTATCCTGAGCTAATGCTTTCCAATGATCCCTGTATAATCTACTTCCCTCAAATCATAGTTAATTTTATTCTCCTACCTCATTCTTGGTCTACCAACTGGGCGTTTTCCCTTTACTTTTCCTAAAAGAAGCTTCCATGCACGTCTTTCATTCCCCATTCGTGCCACATGTCCTGCCTATCGCAGTCTATGGGACTTAACTGTTCTTATTATATCTGGCTTCCTATAAAGACCATGTAGTTCACTGGTATGTTATGGAAGAGAATTCCAAAGTTCATGCAGTGAAACTGTAAACGATACTTACTTACATACTCACTGGCACTATCGAACCCGTAGGTTCATCGTCATGCGGATATAAGCTCTCCATACATCCCTATCATGAGCTAATGCTTTCCTATCATTCCCTGTATAATCTACTTCCCTCAAATCATAGTTAATGTCACTCTCCCACTTCATTCTTGGTCTACCAACTGGGCGTTTTCCCTTTGGCTTTCCTAAAAGAAGCTTCCATGCACGTCTTTTATTCCCCATTTGTGCCATATGTCCTGCCTATCGCAGTCTACGGGACTTAACTATTCTTATTATATCTGGCTTCCTATAAAGACCATGTAGTTCACTGTTATGCAGTCTTCTCCATTCACCTGTCTGTTCATCTCTGTTTGGTCCAAAAATGTTTCTCAAATACTCGTAATCTCCTTTCCTCCCTTAAAGTAAGAGTCCATGTTTCGCACCCATATAATATAACTGGTAGAATAATAGTTTTATATATTTTCAATTTAACGTTTTTTGAAAGTAGTTGAGACGTCAAGAGTCTCTGTAAAACTATAAAAGATAGTAAGTAACATTTAGTGTGATGGAGGATATGAAAGACAACGTGCTGATGGAATCGAGTGTCAAAATTTGTGTGTGAGAGAGTCTAATGAAGCGACATGATAAATAATTAGGCGTTGTTATGTGAAGTATTATGTAGAGAAGGGATAATGAACGGACAGCTGTACGATCTCGTGGACGAAGCCACGGTAATTTTCTAGGGACGGTATAACATAATTAAATCTGGGAAAACCACAATTGAAACGTGAACAAGAATTATGAACACGTTGAAGCCTCTGAGTGAAAAAGTATTTAAGTCTGTAAAAAAAAGCATCATAATAATGAAAATGGGGCGTTGCAAGGGTTTCTACCAACATTTTCCTTAGAGCGAATGACAAACAGTTTCTCATGCAAATTAATGAATGTATTATTGAGATATAGTTTTTGAATGAGGAAAAAAGTAAATAATAATTATAGTTGCTTAAGTATGAAAATTCCACCGCAGTGGTCTCGAGGTAGTGTGCTGCCGTGTTAGACAGAGGGCCCGGGTTCGATTCCCGGTCGGGACAGACTCCTGGGTGAGGTTTTTTCGGGGTTTTTCCTCGCCTGTAAGACAAATGTCAGGAAGCTTAACGGTCCCTGAAAATCATCCGGTCATCATCACTTCATTGTCATCATCATCCTTCACTGGTGTGGAAAGCAACGGGAAGCTACCACACCTCATCATCATCATCATCATCTGCATTCATTGATTAGGTCTGTTGACCCGTTCCAACTTCAGTCCATCTCTTTCTAGATCTGCCCACATCTCGGGTGCCTTTAGGTTTGTATTTTGTTATTTGTTTTGGATATATATCTTCATTCATTCTGTCTATGTGTTGCTTCCATTGTTGTCTATATGTACCTGTTTTATCAGTTATTGCAAATATTTCAAGTTCCTGTCTGTCTTATTTCTGTATTCTTGATTCTGTCTTCCGTAGTGCACCCTTTACCAGATATCACCTATAATTACATAATTTTTATACTGTTTTTTCCTTTTTGTTTTACTTTTTTCCCCCTTTTTTTTCCTTTTTGTTTTACGTGTTTTGTTAACTTTGTTTTATCCTCACATGGACACAAGGACAGGACACACATACCCAGACCCAGGGTGGAGATTTAAAATCCCTTACCCCGCCAGGAATCGAACCCGGGTCGCCGGAGTGAAAGCTAGGGACTCTACCGTCTACACCACGGCGACGGACAATCCTACTAAACTGCAAAGCATAGCATGAAAATGCTATGATTGCAGTGAAAGACCTGCTCTCGGGCAGAATTACTATGGATGGATAAAAGCGTGAAAAATACTTTATTTTTCATTAATGCAATTCTGTATGTTTACTTTGTATTTACTGCAGACCGAGAAAGAAAAATGTTACACTACCTGCGCCATATGTCAGTTAATCACTACACATATTTGCACGGATATAAATCAGATTTACTGAAACTGATGTTTAAATACGGGACCTTTACTTAATGCTCTTTCGAGTGCCTCTTACCAACTTATTATTATATAAATACGGGACCTTCAGAATATAATCTCATACACTACAGATTGAGGTAATTTGCACACTAGGGCACATTTTCGGTATTTATCTTGTTTTGTATAGTTGTTGTAAGTTACATAAACTAATATATTTGCATTTTCGGTTAACTGACTTAAGATGCAGCCTGTATTTTAATAGCTGCACTAAACTTGGATCTGATATCGCATGGATTGGTCTTACTTGAATTGAATTTCGATTCGCGGTGAACAAAACATTTGTCATATCTCCATGTTTTAATTTAAGGAAATATTAATATTCAGTAGTATAAATCATTGATGTTGAAATGTCTGGACGATTATATTTTTAAATAAATTTGAATGTTTCATATGGCCTCAGGCGATTTTGCCGTAGGTACTTTTTTATAAATAACATATTCATCATTCATGAGATAGAATTCTGTTAATAAGTGAAAATGGGTTTTTTTAAATAGTATAGCTTTCCACGTGTCTTTTGGATGTTTGAATCTAGAGATATACTATTTCGACGATTATTATAAATAACACATAATTTTTAAAACATAATACCGCATTAGAAGACGAGAACAAACACATAATTTCAATTTCCTCATTGAAGTGTGGATTTGACAATAACTAACTAACTCACTGGCACTATCGAACCATTAGGTTCATGGACGCGCGGACATAAGCTCTCCATACATCCCTATCCTGAGCTAATATTTCCAATCATCCCCTGTATAATCTATTTCCCTCAAATCATAGTTTATGTTATTCTCCCACCTCATTCTTGGTCTACCAACTGGGCGTTTTCCCTCTGGTTTTCCTACAAGAAGCTTCCATGCACGCCTTTCATTCCCCATTCGTGCCACATGTCCTGTCCATCGCAGTCTACGAGACTTAACTTTTCTCATTATTTCTGGCTTCCTATAAAGACCATGTAATTCACTGTTATTCAGTCTTCTCCATTCACCTGTCTCTTCATCTCTCTTTGGTCCAAAAATGTTCCTAAGAACTTTATTCTCAAATACTCGTAATCTTCTTTCTTCCCTTAAAGTAAGAGTCCATGTTTCGCATCCATATAATGTAACTGGTAGAATAATAGTTTTATATATTTCTGTAATAATTTTTGCTATTCACGGATACATTATTTTGTATTATCTGAATCACTTCATGCAGAAAGGGTTTCAGAAGTGTTGTGTTTATGAAAATCAAATTTTTATTTAGTGTCCTGCTCTCCGACATGCATATTTTCGGCTCTTTGAGCTTCGGTCTGGCTTCATTGTTCTGACAAGGGACTGTCAACTATTGCAAGCCGAAACTTACTTTCAAATTTCTCCCAGAGAGGCGTTGTGATGTACCAAGGCCGTGTTCAAAAAAATCTGCCGTTTTTAACTGCAAGGAACGGAAATCGAAGCCAGAATCCAGCAATGGTAACCTGCTGTGCTTAGCAAGTGGACTCTCTGCTTGATTTAGAGCGGAGTGGAGTGAGGCGGTGCAGCGCGGACGGGTGGTAATGAAGGTTATCCATTGCATCAAGCGACGAGTTGTATTACTTCCCTGTAGTTTAAATGAGGTATTTGGAGCTGGGTTTTGGTGCCTTGCAGTTAAAAACGGCAGAGTTATTTCAGACATAGACTTGGTACATCACAACTTTTTTCTGGCAAAAATTTCAAGGAATGTTTCGACATTCTTTTGTCGGTCTAAGATAAACCTATGAGTAGTATTCCAGGGTAAATAAGTCTAGGAAATGCTAACAAAAGATCTTCTTCTTCGGCTTTCCCCCACTTATAGGTTTGCTGACTTCAGTTTCCAATTATTTCTATCATTCCAATCTCCTTCCAAATTCCTATCACCTATTGTAGTTCTAACATGGGTTTTCCATTTCCACCTTGGTCTGCCACGTTTATTTCTTCCAGGAGGTGACCATTGGTTTATATTTTTTGGCCATCTTTCATGTTTCATTCTTTGCACACGGTCATACCATTTAAGAGTTTGATTTTCAATCCTCTTAACAACAGATGTGGTGACATTCATTTCTCTCCAAAGGAATTCATTTCTTATTTTATCCTGTCTTGTTTTTTGAAGGTTTCTTCTAAGGTTTTCTTTTTCTAACAAAAGATCTTAATTTCATAAAAAAGCGTTGAGGAAGTTTCTGCGATTCATTTAGAATATTGTGATATGTAGGCAATTAAGTTATAGAGGAGCGATTAAAATTGGCAATATAACTAACTAACTCACTGGCACTATCGAACCCGTAAGTTCATGGCCGCGCGGACATAAGCTCTCCATACATTCCAATCCTGAGCCGATGTTTCGAATCATCCCCTGCATAATGTACTTCCCTCAAATCATAGTTAATGTTATTCTCCCACCTCATTCTTGGTCTATCAAGATTATATGTAATCTCCGAAGAATTTGAAGCAATAAAAGGCTTAAGACGAGGTTGTTCTATGGCACCTACGCGTTTCAAATTTCCATTGATCAATCTCTGAAATAATGGAGACGAAAGTGTGGAAATGTGGGAGTTCCAATAAAAAACAATGATGTTTTTACACTGCTATTTGCGGATGATCAGGTAGTAGTGACAGGAGATGAAGGGGATTCGAAAAATAAATTGAGAAAACTAGAAGAAGAGTATATAATAATAAAATGCAGAAAGTTCAACACATTTGTGGAAAAAATCAGACGAACACTGAGGAACAAAGTAAGAAACTATACGCAGCTAAGATTTTACTCAACGATGGTAGTATCAGTGGCTATGTATGAAAGTGAGGCCTGGGTCCTGAAGGAAAAAGAAAAAAAGTAAAATTCAGACAGTGGAAACGAGCTTCCTTCGGGCTGTGAAAATCGTACAAGAGAAGAACATATTAGAAATGAGAATATTAAAAAGGATTCAAAAGTACAACCACTTCTTCAACAAATAGAAGAATACAGGAACAATTGGATAGAACATCTGCAAAGAATGATAGAGGATAGGATACCAAAGACAGCACTGATGTATAGTACTGAAGGACGAAGATCGGTAGGAAGACCAAGAAAGTGCTGGGCTGAACAGATGTGAGATCTGAGCAGGCAAAGACCTAATCCACGAAGTTTGATGATCGTGATGATGATGATTTTTTGTGTGTATAGGTGTGTGGGTGGGTGTGTCATTGTCATTTTTGTGTGTCTACTAGATAGAATCGATGAGCACCTGTAAATCGTTTCCAAAAACATTTTCATTAGAAAAATCTCAATAGATAAATTCCTTCTGATCTCGCTAAAATATAAAAATTACATGTGAATTTATTGATAAGAATTTTATTTATACTACTATATGATGACACATGGAATAAACATTGGATAAAGAGTGCAAATGGTGCTTTGACTAAAGAGCTCTTCTTTCCTACAGTACAAAATATAAAACATTTTATTCCAAATTTCATTTTAACACAATTTATGACTGGCCATGGAAAATTTGGAAGTTATTTTAGGAGATTTAATATCAATCCAGACAGTGATCATAGTTGTAAATGTCAAGAATCAATACAATCTGTAAAACATGTTTTATTCATCATCATCATCATCATCGTCCTTTCAAGTATTAGGCCCAGTGGCCCGTTACGGTCTCCCGCCATCTCCGAAAAGGTCGACCCACAGATCTTCTGCCTCGAGGAATGTAGTGAAGAATTTGTTTTGGTATTCTGTGACGATCCATGCGCTGAATATGGGCTAGCCAATTGTTTCTAAATTCTTGGAGGTATTCAGATATAGGTATGATGTTTAACTCTCTGGCTATTGTTGAATTTCTTTGGTGGTCTAGAAGGCTATAACCTGCAGTTCGTCGCAGAAATTTCATCTCCGTGGCTGTAATATGACGATCATCCTGAGTTCTGATGGTCCAAGCTTCGCTGCCATAACAGATTATGGGTCTAGCGAGCATGTTTTATTTGATTGTCCTGTATTCGAAAGACAACGATTTTTATTTAAAATTACTTTTAAATGATGATGAGGCTTCTGCCTCAATGTGTGAAGTGATTTTTAAGAATCAAAATTATTATAAACATTTTATGAAATTCATAACAATATGTAGTATTTTCTAAGACACTTATTGACGATTTATGTAATTGATAACACTCAATACCCATAAGATAATATTTCTGTTTTACAATGTATAGTATAATATTGTTATAATAAGCTACAACCCTAACATGCCTTTATGGCGAAATAGGCTTTCAAAATATTTGGAGATTCAGTAATAATATGGTGACACATAATGGAGAGAATTTACGGGTTTAGGAACCCAATTTATTAAACACAGGGTTAAATGTAGTCGGACTTAGATGGTTTTTCAAGGTTAATGGAATTGCCAGGTTTTCATTGTCCAGCTACGATATGTTCTTTGCATGGACATTTCCACTTGTCAGCGAGCTGTGACCTTTCCTTGCGAGCTAATTATCGTGCCAGAGCGAAATATCTGATGGAATTGAGTGACAATTTATTTAATTGCAAACACAGACATTTGAGTATCAATTTCATATCCATAAATCATTAAAAGTCACTTTTTTAACGTGAATATCTGCTGTGATTATTATTTTTTAGCGCTTGCAAATTGGCTACCGATCTACAATAGTAAAGTTTTTCAATTAATTAAAATCTGGAATGATCACACTAATTAAAATTCTCAGAAATTTAAAATAAGAGTTCTCGTTAATAATACGTCACAATCATTCCATTTAATTCGTCGTATATGAATGTTAATTAATTTTTAAAATTATATTTTTGGGATAGAATTAAATGCCCCTGAAAAAAAGAGTCGCTTTCTATACACACTGAAAGAAGTTAGCAACCGCAGTATGCACGCATGCCTATTATTATTATTATTATTATTATTATTATTATTATTATTATTATTATTATTATTATTATTATTATTAATTATTATTATTATTATTATTACTATGGCCTATTACTATTATTGTTATTATTATTACTATTATTATTGTTATTATTATTTTTTATTATTATTATTATTATCATTATTATTACTATTATTATTGGAAATTCAACAAAAACCTAGAACAAAAACTATGTCGATGGAAGTAGATTTCTTGAGGAGAGCAGCTGGATGTTCAAAATTAGAAAAAAATAAGGAATATTGTCATATGAGAAAAAATGAATATTAGATATTCAATAATAGATTATATAAGATATCCATCCATCCATAGTAATTCTGCCCGAAGGCAGGTCCTTCACTGTAATCATAGCATTTTCATGCTATGCTTGCAGCTTTACTAGGGAATTGTAGGTGTGGTAGCTTCCCGTTGCTTTCCACACCGGTGAAGGATGATGATGATGATGATGATGGCCATATGATTTCGGGAAAAACTGCCCCGACCGCGGATCGAATCTAGGCCCGCTGCGTGACAAGGCAGCACGCTACCTCGAGACCACAGCGGTGGACGTATAACATATAAGCATTTAAATTGGTACGGGCTCGTACGACGAATGCAAGAAGAAAGGTTACCCAGGAAAACATTGGAATTGTGCCCGCCTGGAAGAAGAAGGAAAGGAAGGCCTCGAAACTCGTGGATCCATGAAATAAGAACTGGAATGAGAACAAGAGGACTGGAGGACATGGAGTGCATGGATAGAGACGAGTGGAGAAGAAAAATAAAACTTTAGGAACATAAAAATGTGTAAACATTAAAAATCTGTACATAAATAAATTATTATTATTATTATTATTATTATTATTACTATTATTATTATTATTATTATTATTATTATTAGTATTATTATTATTATTATTATTATTATTATTATTATATTTGGGGGGAAAAGTACATAAAGAGCCTAGACAAGAAAATGGCATTAACAACAGAATAAATAAAGGTATAGCAATAACAACGATGTTAAGTTGTTTCCTATGGAACAGACATGTAACCAGGAAAAAATAAGTTACAAATATGTAAATCGATAGTGAGAAGTAAAGTCATATATGGAGCTCAATTATTGTAATAAAAAAAACCTTAGAACAAAAACTTTTTAGGAGGTTGGAAATGGTGACTTTCACACAGAGCTTAGCTTTTTGCTCTCATGGTCGAAATGATGTAGCCAAGATTCATTATCAGTGATATCTTAGAGAAAAACTCTGGGTCACCCCCATTGTAGCCATAGGCGGTACTTAACATTTTTCGACTTAACGCCCTCACAGAAAATAACTGGAAGGGATGATCTAGAAACTTGTAGCACTTCATTTCAGTTTGGTATTAATCTATTATACAATATTTTGTTTGTATTATTTTGTTTATATCATTCTTCACTGCATTAATTCTTAGTGTACTGTTAGAGTGAGTTTTTTGAAATTTTCTCCTAAATGTATTTTGATTTATGTTATTGCCTAATGTATTTAATTACATCCTTCAGTTTGGTATTAATCTATTATATAATGTTTCGTTTGTATCATTCTCCTTTGCATTAATTCTTTGTGTGTGAGTGAGTTTCTTATTTTCAAATTTTCTTGTAAAATTGTTTTGTTTCATATTATTTCGTAATGTTTAATTACATTTTGTAGTTCGGTATTAATCTATTCTATATTGTTTTGTCTATTTTATTTCTCCTTGTATTAAGAATTTTTTATTTTTATGGGCCAAAATTTATTTTATGTTTTGTCCAAATTTGTATATTTTGTTTTCCTTCTCGCTTTAACTAAAACTTTCTAATATATATACATTCTCTATGTATTATTTCTGGAACTGAACTGGACTCGAGCACAAACACTTGCTCGTCCGGATGTCAATACTGCGTACAACATTTATTTTTGATTAAAATGTATTCTTATTCCTATATACAAGATGCACTGAGCTAACAAATAACATAAAACCATTTTTTTAATTTAAAATTATCGCTGTAAAAATAATGATCAATGTAGTTTTTAATTACTTTATTTTTAATTAATTTGTGTTATTTTAATTCCACGTCACAAAGCAGTGTATAACTGTTAAGAATTGATGGAACAAATATTAATGACAGCGACTGTAGTTTCACCGGTGCATTTAGCTGTTGATTGATGGAATGGCTATTTTAAATGGGCGATTCCGTTTAATGAAATCAAACTATACGAGGGTAGTGAAATTTAAAGTTGCTATAGCTATTTGCAATAACAGTTGCTATCGACCTAATGAACATGATAATGCGCGCTGCACATTGTATTTTTTTATGTCACAATAGAATGCCCCAAATTTATAGATAGAATACGATACGTGACTAACATAAAAGGATATAGCACGAGTCCCAACCTGGGATAAAAAATAAATAGGAAGATACATGGTCCAACTAGAGATAATGGAATTAGAACTAACCGAGAACTGCTAGTTTTATACAAAGGCATAGATATTGTCACAGTATTACTAGGAATGTTTCTTTCTTTTACGTTATTTCGGCGTAAATAAACAGACAGGTGTTGTTTCAAATCTCATTTAACACTTTATTTAATTTCACAAATTATCAGTAAACTTTTTATCACAATTTTCACTCACAATTAATCTTATTTCAATGTTTATCTCAGTCACAATTATTTTCACAGTCATTGATGAATCTGTTCACCACAAATTCTCGTATACAACACAAGATACTGATATCGCCGAAAAAACCAAGGCTAACTGGTCTCTGTCCTCACACATTTATATATGCGTGAGGAACTTTCTAAACTTAGGTTCGAGACGCTTCGAACCATGGAAGCCTCTGACCACCGATCTTTCTCGAAAGGGAAGAGATATGTTGGTAGAGACGTCTAGACTAAGGGCCTAGACACTTTGATACTTGCGCGGGCCTTTTGACTCTTGATTGGCGACTCGGGAATCTATTCTAACCAATGAGATACCACCATTCTCGCCTTGCCCGCGTAACAATATAGTAGAGATATAACAATATAATAGCGTAATAATATAATAGCAGATATTAAAGCCAGAAGAGGCGAGTGGTTGGAACATGCATATAGAATGGATACAAACCGAACTCCAAAGGTAGTACTAGATGCAAAGCTTGACTCTAAAAGAAGACTTACCATGTGTCGTGTCGGAAGCGAGACGTGTCCCTGAGGGCTTACTGTGGAGGGGACTGAACGGTGGTCGCCGCTAGTTAATGAACTTGACATTATGCACATTGTACGCTCTTCATTATTATTATTATTATTATTATTATTATTATTATTATTATTATTATTATTATTATTCCACTGTTATTTGTGGATGACCAGATAATAATTGCTCAAGAATATGAAGACATGGACTTTATGTTCAGAAAATTATTGGACGAATACGATAACTGGGGTTTGAAAATAAATTTAGAAAACATTTTATATGGGATGTGGAGCCGAAACCGAAGATTTGATATTCTTCTTCTTCTTCCTTCCAAGTATTAGGCCAAGGCCTGTTACGATCTTATAGAAAATTTTCCCTCCAGCGTTTGAGGGAAATTCTCATATAAGACTTGAAAGCATAATAATAGTCCCTTCAATTGGTTGCTGGCCAAAGGAAGGCAAGACCAGTGATGGGGTTGCCATCTTATAGCCTCTGGTCAGGCTTTTCTGGAGAAGAAAAGAAAATAAAGGAAAGAAGAAATGGAAGAAAGGAAAGACTCCCTAGCCCTCGGATGCCCTAATAGCGTCGGGGTCGAAAAAACAAGAGTTAACCAAGAGAGGTTAGATAGTAAAGAAGATGAAAAGGGGTATATTAGAGGATGTGAAGAATTTGAGTATCTGGGAGTAAATTTAGATAAAGAGGATAAACAAGAAAGTGATATTAAGAACAGACTAAATAAAGGTAGAGAAATAACATCAGTGATAAATGGAGTCTTATGGAACAGGCATATAACCAGGAAAAATAAGTTACAAATATATAATTCAATAGTGAGAAGTACTGTCATATATGGAGCTGAAGTTTGGAAATTCAACAAAAACTTAGAACAACAACTTATGTCGATGGAAATGGATTTCTTGAGGAGAGCAGCAAGATGTTCAAAATTAGACAAAATAAGAAATACTGTCATAAGAGAAAAAAAATGAATATTGGTTATTCAATAGTATATTATATACGGTATAAGCAATTAAATTGGTATGGGCACGTACGACGAATGCAAGAAGAAAGATTACCCAGGAAAACATTGGAATGGTGTCCACCTGGTAGAAGGAGGAGAGGAAGACCTCGAAACTCCTGGATGCAGGAAATAAGAACTGGAATGAGAGCAAGAGGACTGGGGGACATGGATTGAATGGAGAGAGACGAGTGGAGAAGAAAAATAAAACTTTAGGCACAGAAAGATTTGTAAACATTAAAATTCTGTATATAAATAAATTATTATTATTATTATTATTATTATTATTATTATTATTATTATTATTATTATTATTATTATTATTATTATTATTATTATTATTATTATTATTATTATTATTATTATTAAAAGAATACTTGGTAGAGAGTGATTTGAGAAGAACTTGAAACAGTAATTAGAGGCAGAAACTAAAGGACAGAATAGAATGGTGAGCTGTCATTCGGGAGATCAAAGCTAAACTCTAAGAACCATATTACCAAAAATGATGATAATGATACGATTCGTAACCACAAAAATAAAATTACTTCCATACTGATATAGATTTCGAAGATTCGTGTCTTAGCGGACATAAGCTCCCTATACATCCTTATCCTTATTTTCGATAAACCACGGTTAATATTATTTCCTCATATCGTTCTTAGCCTATCTACCTTGTACCTTCCTTCTGGTTTTCGTACGAAAAATTATCCATGCTCTTTTTTATTTATCTTTACTTCTTTTCGCAACATATCTGCAATCCACTGTAGTATCATATTCAGTGTATATTCAAGTGATTTGTTTACATCAAGGAATGTGTACGATTTTTTAAACATTCTGTATATTGTGATAGAAAGACAGTAAAAAAGGCAGCGGTCGGAAAGAAAATAAAATACTCGATTTCCACATTCCCTCTTTGTTCTTGTGAAACAAGGATAATATAAATTGGATTACACACCTGCCGAGGTAACACATTCGTGAGAGTGTAGCTGTTGCAGGTGCTGCCTTTGTATAAGCTTGAGTGATAACAAGTGAAGCACGTTGGTTGACAAGTGTCCAGGGACGTGACCACTCCGTAAACTAGTTCCTTCAATCAGCGCCTGAGTGCAGCACAGTGATAAATTTCTCACTCTCTTACGCTACACCCACATACTGCCACATTTCGTTATCTTCTTCGCTTATCTACTTGCATAATGTAAAATATAAAATTCCGTCACACATGAATTGCGAAAACTAAGCAAATTTCTCAGCAAGTCGAAGTTATGATCCAATTTTGCTGGTTTACAGAAGGTAACTTTATTTTGTTATTCCTTAAATTTGAGATACTCAATTTCTCATCGTGAATTATTTACAACAGCGCTGCCTAGACTGCCAGTGGCAGTGAAAACAAAACATGCGTAAACCTATAATGCTCAGTTGGATATAAATGTGTTTTGGCGGAAAAGGATCGTAGTGGTAGAATTTATTTGCATTTTATGTCACGTTTTGGCATATTAAAATATAAAATTATGTAATATTCACCTGAAAGACATATTGCTTTTTTTTTGTGAATTTTCAGCATATTATTGCTTATTTCGACCACTCAAACTTACGTTTTGGCCGAATGTGCGGGGAAACGATCACTGTTTTTACAAACAGACCTAAAACAAGTTTGGGGAAAAATCTTATGTACACAATCTAGGATTTAAAGAGAGATCAGGGCTTGCTTGGTTCAGGTTAGAGGCATGGACATTTTTTTAAAATTACCGACGATCACGATATGAGAATATATGTCCAATGTGCGGGAGCTTTGAAGACGAGATACATATATTAAGAAAATGCAACTATTTGGAATATTGGAGGCGTCAGTTATTACCGGAAAGATTTCTAAATTCAAATCGTGAAAGATTGGCATGCTACGAGTTATTGGCAAGCCCAGAAAATTTGATTTGAACCCGGCATTACAACATTCATTGGTAAGAATGCTACCCACTGAGCTACTATAACGAACGACGTTTGCATTACCAGACAACTAATACATACGATTGCATGACAGAGCACGAAATACGGACTGTCAGTGCCGCACTGGCTCTTGCCCAAAAGCCGATATTTCCAAAACTTCTTGGCTCAAAATATTGAAAATGCTGCTATATTTCCATTTGAAACTAGGATTATCCTACTATTGGAGCAGAACTGAAGAATTCACAAGACAAACCATAATCACAGTTTGCTTCATTGTTGATTAATAAGTACGAACGTCCAGTTTTTAAAAAGTCATATAACTTCAAACTTTGGCTTCATACACCCCAAGTCCCTTATATCAAATTGTTCGTCTAACTCTCCTCTACAATACCTGAAAGTTTTTCGGTGTTATTCATTAGGGCACCCTGTAATATAAACTTATTCACCTGCTCCAAAATGTTATTGCCAAGTATAATTTTACTTCTGACAGGATCTACACCTTGAAATGCCATAATTTTTGTTTTCTGTAGACATCTTCAATCCATATTCCTTTGTAATGTTAAGTTCATACAGACCTTTCTGCAGATTATCTTCTGAATTTGCAATTATTATTTGGACATCTGCAAACAACAGGGTGTTTAGTTTTGTATTTTCTGATATTCTTATTCCAAATTTAAATGCCTTGTTCCAACAACATATTACTTATATTATTTTTGGTCTGGACATCTTACCTCAATATTAATGTTGATTTGTTCTTGGACATGTTTCAAAACAATTCTCTGTTTTATCTTCAGCTTTCCCAGACTCTGGGAAAGCTGAAGATAAAACAGAGAATTGTTTTGAAACATGTCCAAGAACAAATCAACATTAATATTGAGGTAAGATGTCCAGACCAAAAATAATATAATTAAAATAACCTCAAAATATAACTTCCTAAAATTAAATATTAACATATTACTTCATTAATATAGATCGCAAAGAGTGTTTTGGGGATAAGGAGCAGCCTTGTCTCACACCACGATTTATAGTTCCTTATTCAGAAAATATGTTATTTAATTTAATCTTTATGGAGTTGTCTTTGTAAATATTTGGAATCAAACATTGGGCTAAATTCTGGAAATGCATATTATTATGCATCACAGGGACTCTTGTGGTCCCAACTTCTCTAAAAAAATTAAAATAATATTTTATAAAACTGTTATCCACCCAGTTATATTATATGGTTCATGGACTCGTACTTTAAGGGAGGAAATATACAGCGAATGAGAATTAAGTTCTTAGGAAAATTGTAGGTCCAAAGAGAGATAAACAGACATGCGAATGCAGAAGACTGCATAACAGTGAGCTACATGATCTTTTTTTAGGAAGTCGGATATAATAAGATCAGTTAATGTTCTAGATTGCAATAAGAATGACATGTGGCATCAATAGGGAATGAAAGAGAGGCATGGAAGCTTATTATAGGAAAACAGAGAGAAAGCGTCCAGTAGGTCGACCAAGAGTGAGGTGGGAGAATATAATTAACAATTATTTGAGAGAAGTAGATTATGCAGGGGATGATTCAAACCATTAGCTCAGGATAAGGATGTATGGAGACATTATGTTCGCGCGGCCATGAAGCTACGGGTTCGATAGTGCCAGTGAGTTAGTTTAGTTTTTTAATTATTCATCTGTCTGTTCGGCTCTCTTTGGTCCAAACATTTTGTCTATCACTTTATTCCGGAGTATTCGTGTTATTTTCGTCTCTCGTAAAGTATATTACTATGTTTATCATCCATATAACTGGAAGAATTTCCTTTTATGTAGTTTGTTTCTAACCAATTAATGTTTTAAATTATTTATAAAGATTTAAACAACAAAATTTAGTTTTATTCAAAAATACTTAATAAAATATATTAATAAAAATTTCTACAATATGTCTAGTATTGTTAATGTACATTGTTTCGTTTGTATGGAAACTAAAACAAATTTCAAAAATTTTTAAAACAGAAAAATATTGAATATAATTAAAAATTATTTAATAATTATGTTTTGTATTAATTAATTGTGTACGTATAAATATAAATTAACATTCATTTTTATCCATGTGATTTTATAACTTTGATTTATTTAGGTTGAATTGTTTTGTTGATGTTTTTTTAAACATGACCTAAAAACTATAATATAAAATGTATTAGAAATCAAATATTTATAACATGTTAATACACGTAATTTAATAAAATAGAATATAAAAATGCAGATTATAAATTTTACGGTTAAGGCAAATGAATGGAGATTGTATGTCTTTCGATTTTTTTAATAAATACGTTAGTTTAAAAAATCGATTACATACTGTGTAGAATATTGAATTCTATTAAATATTTTGTAAATTTTGACTGAATTGGACTGCTATTAGTTTGATCTAAAAAATTAGACCAAGTAGATACTGAAGCCCTCCTACCACGTCAAGGTTGCAGTCCTCAGGAGGGTGTCCCATCCCCATCTATCATTTAACTGTCCTACCTACCCATTTTCTAACCTACATCTATACAGCTACGACCCTATCACTATCGCCTCCATAGCAGGCTGCCAATGAATTTAGTGTGTGTCAAGTGATGGCATTTTGATCGCTCAGAGTCGGTACGCATTTGAAGCGTGGCCGATGTCAGAATCTGTGAAAATTGAAGCTCGTAGGGGATGAGATGGTTGTGTTATTGTTGTTCAAGTTATTTTATAGTTTTGTGTCGGACTGAATAGAAAACACATTTGTATTTAAGGGGTTTCTAAGGAAACGAGGAACAAAGAAAAATGTATTGCAGTTTTATATAATAATATAAATTTATTATGATTTACCTACCATTTCCACCTAAATAATATAATATAATATATATCGGTTGTGTCCATCGCTGTGATCTCGAGGTAGCGTGCTGCCTTGTCACGCAGCGGGCCCGGGTTCGATCCCTGGTCGGGACAGTTTTTCTGGGTGAGGTTTTTATCGGGGTTTTTCCTCACCTGTAAGACAAATGTCAGGAAAACTTTAAGGCCCAAACGGTCCCAGAAATCATATGGCCATCGCAATCATCATTATTCATATTCATCTTAGATTAAGCTTAGGATTAGGGACTCTCCTGGCGCACCATTGTCATCATCATCACCCATCATATCATCGGGGCAACGTAACCCCGCCTTCCAGGCGCCCAAACCTCAGAAGTGGGTTCCAAGTACGTCATGCCAGGAGAGAAACCAGGAATGTCGAAAGACAACCTGGGGCATTTGCAAAATATATATATATATATATATATATGTTATATTGCAGATTTTCGCGGATATAAGTATGTATAAGAAAGTTTTCTTGGGTTTTCCGCGTCTTGGATTCAAGTTCATTCCTTGATAATGGCATGTGGGATCATGCCGAAACGTCGGAGTCAGTGGCCAGGGGCCGAACTTGAATCCAAGACGCGGAAAACCCAAGAAAACGTTCTTATTCATATATATATATCGGCTGTTTAATGTTATCGTCCGATTCCTAATAGCAAATTTTGACAGTTCATCCAATCTCCTGGTTGTAGATGTTTCTCCTTAATGTATAGATACACGGTGCAGCATAAGCCAATTAACCGAAATTGAAAATATATTATTTTCTGTAGCTTACACTATCCGTACAAAAAACTGCCAAGATTGTTCAAAGTGACCTCCATTGTAATATTTCAGATTATAGTCTGAAGATTCCGTATTCAAAACGCAGTTTCAATCAATCTGGCTTTTTTTCCCCTTTTCAATCATTAAATGACTTATGCCGCACCTGTATATTCCCGATTCCAGAAAGTTTTAACCTTCCGTCGCGTCGGGCGCAATATTCTGACCTTGGAGTTCGGGCGCAATGTGCCTGGCCAGAACACGCTTAAAAAAATTATTTAACACTCTGTTTGCCAATCAGAACAACGGGAAGTCAAAGAAATGTTATTGTTAGAGATGTCCAAAGGATAAAATATTCAAAATTTGCTGCTAGAAAACTTTTTATTGGAAGCAATATTAATTAAACAATTTTTTTTAAATTGTTACAAACTTCCAAACAACATGATATAAAAGTAAGAACAAGTTAGGTTAAGTTCAAATATACTTGAAAATAGTTCACATTATCAACATTTAGCCTATGTTTATAGCAAAATTATTCAAGAATACAACACTATTTAGTCTTACTAAACTTACTTATTCACTGGCACTATCAAACCCATAGGTTCATGGCCGCGCGGACATAGCTCTCCATACATCCTTATCCTGAGCTAATGTTTTCCAATCATTCCCTGTATAATCTACTTCCCTCAAATCATAGTTAATATTACGAAAAATAGAAGAAAAACGTTTGAAATGGTCATAAGAATGGCAGAAGAGAGAATGCCAAAGAAGATTCTTAATTGGAAAGCTAATGGAAGAAGTGGAAGAGACAGGCCTAGAGAACGATGGATGGATGGAGTGAAGAGAAGTATGGAAGCTAGAGATTTGAGGGAAGAAGATGCTTTAGACAGGAACCTCTGGCGACAAATCACTTTGGGTTGAAGGAAAAACACAGTATTCTGGAATATTCCTAAATATATATATATATATATATATATATGTTATATATATGAATATAATACATATATAAGGAAAATAAGTGTTTGAATTGGATTCGCCTGGTAGTGTAATGGATATAACGCTGAGGTATAGACTCAGAGATCCGGGTTCGAATCCCGTCCAGGCATTTATTTTTCTTATCATACCATATATATATATATATATATATGAAATTATAAATTAAGATTACGTTATCATCATCCTGAATTTATGTAGGTCGTTTGAACCTGTTCCTATAAGATTTCAAGATATTGGTTGCTCAGTCCATCTTAATTTTGGTTTTTCTTTATATCGAAGTCCTTTAGGTTGATACCGCAATGCTAATTTAGAAAAGCGAGATTCATCCATTCTTTGAACATGTTACAACCAATTGCTTTGATTATTTTAAATTTCTTCAACTGCATTTTCAACTTTTAATTTATCACATATATCTAATGGAAGGACTTAAATATTTTTAATTTAACAAATAGAATTGACAACATGAGAAACAACTGGTATGAACATGTCAAGAGAATGCCTACAGATAGAATCCCTCAGCTGTTACTAAAGTACAAACCAATAGGATATAGAAATGTTGGACGCCCATTTACTAGATGGGAGGATTCATTAAATCCCACTTGATGTGAAAACAGGTCAAAATACCTAATTTCATGAAGCAGAAGAAGAAGAAGAAGATCTAAGTTTCTTTAATCAATTGAGTTGGTGTTTACTTGATGAAAATCCATATTTATTAATTAAATAAAAATAAAACGTAGTTTTATTTGATTTTCATATTTATTATATAATTCAATGACAGCTGTTTCGGTACACTGTACCTTCTTCAGACATGTTAACAAATTATGAATTGTGTTCCAACTGATCTAAGCAACAATACAACAATATTTATTTACATTTTTAAATTTAACAAAGGGGATTCATTCAAATCAAGTTGAGAATTTAACAGTTTTTTACTACTTTTAAACTTATTAATTTCTACAGCCTCCAAAAGATCTAACTTCTTACCCTTATCACAAATATGTAAAATTTCAAAATTTCGATCGAAACAATGATTAAATTGGAATAGGTGGTTAGCATATTTTGAATTTTCTAAATTTCTGTTATATGCTCTCATGTGTTCCTTTATCCGAGAGATAAAAGGTCTACCAGTTTGTCCTATATAGACATTGTCACATGTGCCACACTTCAATTTATATACACCTGATAATTTTTTTTTTGTTTTGGTTTTATTGTTTTTATTATATTTTGTAGAGTTTTATTAGTTTTAAATGCCACATTAATGTTCAACTTTTTAAAGTGTTTAGATATTTTATTTGAAAGTGGGCCTATGTATGACATTACGCCATATTTCTTTATGTTTTCTACCAAAACAATACATTTAAAAGTAGTAAAAAACTGTTAAATTCTCAACTTGATTTGAATGAATCCCCTTTGTTAAATTTAAAAATGTAAATAAATATTGTTGTATTGTTGCTTAGATCAGTTGGAACGCAATTCATAATTTGTTAACATGTCTGCAGAAGGTACAGTGTACCGAAACAGCTGTCACTGAATTATATAATAAATATGAAAATCAAATAAAACTACGTTTTATTTTTATTTAATTACCAAGTTTCTTTGCTTATCTATTTTTGCCAAACTTTAGAGTGGGTGTAAAAATCTCATCTGTGCCGCTTGCAATTTTGATTTAATTTTAGAATTTAGTATCCAATTTTCGCTGCTATATTTCAGTCCTAAATCTGACTTACTATTAAAGATTGCAGTCGGCCGCGGTGGACTAGTGATTATGCTCCTTGCTTCTGGTCCTGAGGTTCGCGGGTTCAAACCCGGCCGGGGTCGATGGGTTTTTTAGGATGGAAAAATCCAAGGAGCAAGTCCTCCGGGAGGGACTTTAAGTCGTGGGTCCCGAGTCTGAAGATTTTCAGGCTCGTAAAAGATCCTTAAGCCTGAATGAAAATTCCTCTAAGCAAAATTTACCGAATTTTCCCGTCCTAGTACTACCTTGGTTTCCTAGATGTCAGTATGAGGCGGAACGCTGACCATGGACCACTCAAATGACATCTATACGAAAACAAGTGTAACTAATTATATTATTTTTGGTCTGGACATCTTACCTCAATATTAATGTTGATTTGTTCTTGGACATGTTTCAAAACAATTCTGTTTTATGTTGCACCACCAGGTGGTGCAACATAATGCAACATAACTAAAACCAGTCTGGGAAAGCTGACGATAAAACAGAATTGTTTTGAAACATGTCCAAGAACAAATCAACATTAATATTGAGGTAAGATATCCAGACCAAAAATAATATAATTAAAATAACCTCAAAATATAACTTCCTAAAATTAAATATTAAGTGTAACTAAATTAGTATGGTTCAAATTCTTCCCGATAGGGAGAGAGCGCCTAAATCTCTGTTAAGGAAAACATGGGCATACAAGATATAAGATTAAAGATTACATATTACTTTAAAATATAATCGAATGACCACTAAACCAGGCAACTTTAATAACGGCAATGGTGGCTCTTGATCAAAAATGTTTGGTCACATGTGGTGGAGATAAAGCGAAGAAGATCGAGTGGTTAACAGGAAAAAAGTGAGAAACACTTAGATAAAAAAAAGAGAAAATAGAAGATGTCCTGAAAGATGGATGGCGACCCCATGCACTTTTCAGATTAAGAAGCTTGGCTTGAATGGAGAAACAGATAGAATGCACATCATACGTCACAAGAAGGTAAATAGAACCTTATTCTATCAACAAAATCTATTGTTTATGTATATAGTCCATACAAAGTACAAATTTCCATTAATACAAAGAATAGCAATAACATTTTTATCACAAATGATTAACAAAGTAAGGTAAAGTAATCCCTTTATATACGTTATGAGACCCATAGGGTAGTTAGAGGTTAAGGCTTCGATTTCTTTCTAGACAATCGGCACTTGATGTCAGCCGAGTGATTACACCTGCATGACGGTCACCTTTATCCGCAGAAAAAGTTTCTGGTACTCATTTTGATTAGAGGCTAAGTCTACCCCTGGACCATGGTGCCACCAAAAAGTTTGGGTCAGTTTAAAAATCCTGATTCACCGGAACTCGAACTCTCGACCTTCTGCCTTGTAGCGTATTGCCTTAACCAACTACGCTATGGAGTGCCCCCGATTAACAAAATACAGGGCAATTAAACATGAATGGACCAAATTAAAATTCATGAATTTATTTTCAAAATAAAAATTTAGCATAATGTTAACTCTCTAATTTTCTACGGATATTATAAGATTAAGTAGTAATGTGTCATTTCTATCGCTGAAACTGCATTTTGATTAATAGCTCTTATAATGAACATCGGCAATATCTAATTGTTTTCATTGTTGTAAATCGAAACTTGGAGTGTTAACCTTCCATGCTACATTTGTATTTGTAGAATACATTCGATAAAATATATATTTTTTTGTCCCACTCATTTTAAATTGGTCTGTATTAAAGATACTTTAAAAATCGTAAGAAACTTTCAATATCTAACTTACAAATGTGGAGTTATTTAATAAGCGTTTAAAAATATATAAAGAACAATCTTAATCCCTAAATTGGCTTAATTTAATATATTAGAAGAAACATGAACGAGTAGTAATTTTTTTAAATTCCAGTTGAATCACACAATTTACAGAATAAATTACATCAGAAATGATTTTATTTTTACTGCGGTCCGACACATTTAAATTGCAGCATAATACATTAGTTTTTCGCCAATTTAAGGGTTACTGTAAATGCACTGGTTTCGAGAGTCGCGGATTCAAACCCGGTTAGAGTCGATTTTTATTTTCATAGCTTGAAAATCCTGAGCATAGTTTCCTACCATAATGTTAGGGGGCTCCAGCTTGTTGGAATACATCAAAATAAGAAATCGAATACTTACTTACTTACTTATTCACTGGTACTATCGAACCCATTGGTTCATGGCTGCGCGGACATAAGCTCTCCATACATCCCTATCCTGAGCTAATGCTTTCCAATCATTCCCTGTATAATCTACTTCCCTCAAATCATAGTTAATGTTATTCTCCCACCTCATGCTTGGTCTACCAACTGGGCGTTTTCCCTCTGGCTTTTCTACAAGAAGCTTTCATGTAAGTCTTTCATTCCCCATACGTGCAACATGTCCTGCCCATCGCAGTCTACGAGACTTGACTGTTCTTATTATATCTGGCTTTCTATAAAGACCATGTAGTTCATTGTTATGTAGTCTTCTCCATTCACCTGTCTGTTCATCTCTCTTTGGTCCAAAATTTTCCTAAGTACTTTATTCTCAAATACTTGTAATCTCCTTTCCTCCCTTAAAGTAAGAGTCCATGTTTCGCATCCATATAATATAACTGGTAGAATAATAGTTTTATATATTTTCAGTTTAACGTTTTTTGAAAGGAGTTGGGACATCAAGAGTCTCTGTAATGCATAATAGCATGCATTTCCAGAATTGAGAAATCTAATGAACATGAGAATTTATGTAATCTCATTTTTGTCACTACAAATTTTACAATTTAATTAAACAAGAGAAATTACTTAATAACATAGTTGTCACTACAAAATTTAAATTAAAAAATGTCATTGTCGTCACCATAAAACTAGTTGAGTTCATCTGTGTTTGGATAAACGACATTATATTAACTTTATCTTCTTCTTCTTCTTCTTCTTCTTCTTCTTCTTCAACCAACCAAATCTTATTCTTATATGCCTGTTACGATCTCACTAATGATTTTGTATCCAGCCTTTCCTTGGACAGCCCAGAGGTCTCTTCCCTGTTGGAAATAAGAAGCATGGCCTTGGGAACTCTATTTGAACCCTTTAGTCGCATATGATTCATCCAGTTGTCCTGGTATCTATGTATGTATTCAATGACCGGTTCTAAACGTAGTTCCTTCAAGATATCATCATTGCGTTTGTGATCCCATTTGGTTTATCCTGCTGTATATCTCATGAATCTCATTTCACTAGAAGTTATCCTGCTCCCTTCTCCTTTCCTCAAAGTCCATGCCTTACTGTTGTAGCAAAGTGCAGGTCTTGCTTTGGTTTTGTATAACCGTATTCTGGTATCTCTCTGGACTAGCGAAGGTTTCAATACTGAACTTATTATTCCCACGGTTTTATTAAAATTAATAATTTTATTTGCTATGTCTCTGCTTCTTCTTCTTCCTTCCAAGTATTAGGCCAAGGCCTGTTACGATCCTATAGAAAATTTTCCCTCCAGCGTTTCATAGGACGGCCCAGTGATCTTCGTCCTCTTGGTATATAATTATAAATAGCTTTGGGGATCCGATTTGAACTCATTCTTTCAAGATGGTGTTTCCAATTTAGTTGGTACTGTTTAATATATTCCAAAAATGGCGTAGTCTTCAATTCTTTTAAGATATCGGTGTTCCTTTTCCGATCCCATCTGGCGTAACCCGCTGTTCTGCGCATGAATCTCATTTCACAAGCCGTTATTCTGCTTTCATGTTGTTTTCTTAGTGTCCATGCTTCACTACCATAGGTCAACACTGGTCTAGCCAAAGTGTTATATAAACGTAATCTGGTGTTTTTTTGTACAAGGGATGGTTTCATAACTTGATTAATAATTCCTAAACTTTTATTATAACTAGTAACTTTTTCAGGGATATCCTTTTCATCCCAGATAGAGAGATAATATCCAAGATATTTAAATTGATTAGATCTCTCTAAAATTTTATTCTGGAGACAGATTTTACTTTGTATGGGGCCCTTCCCATGAAATGCCATAATTTTAGTTTTGTTAATTGATATTTCCATATTAAATTTGGCACCTATTTTTTGTAAATTATAAATTGATCGTTGCAAATCATTTTCGGAAACTGCCAGAAGAGCTAAATCGTCTGCAAAAAGAATAGCATCGAGTTTGAGGTTCCTATTGATGGGTATATATCCTCGTTGTGTTTTCCTCCATTCATTTATTAATTTATTCATGTATATAATGAAAAGCACCGGTGGAAGTCCACATCCCTGTCTTACTCCAGTGTTGATCTTTTCCCAAGAAGATAATTTGCCATCTTGTTTAACAGAGATTTTATTATCTTTATAGATGTTGAAGATATTAGTAATATATTGTTGTGGAACGTTATCATCAGCTAAAATTTGTAGTAATATATTTCTGTCTACTTTGTCAAAAGCCTTTATGAAGTCAACGAAGGCGATATGAGTTTCTATATTGAATTCCTTGTGCTTTTCTAATAGTAGTTTTAGAGTAAAGAATCCATCTGTACGAGATCTACCCTTTCTGAATCCATTATGCTCTTCTCCAATTATATTTTCATAAATTTTCCTCAATTTATTCTTAACTATATTAGCATAAATTTTATATCCAGAGTTCAACAAGCTAATTCCACAAAAGTTATCTTTGATTTGGCGACTTCCTTTTTTGAAGATTGGTATTACAATGGATTTGTTCCAGCTTTGTGGTGCTATGTCTACTTCATCCAAATATGTTAATGCATATTAACAAGGAACTTTGAGGCTTTAAATCCCAAAGGAGGCGGACAACAGGTATTTTTTTAATATGTAATAGTTATTCAAGGTAGGTAAATGAATTTACTCTTTCCAGTATTTTTGAATCTATAAATTTTACTACGTACGCGGTATTTTCCTTGAAAAGCCATTAGATTTGTTTTCTCTGTATTGATATTCATGTTATATTTTATGGGCTATTTTGTTAAAATAACTTTATTAGTTTATTATTTATAACAATTTCTTATTTACAATATTCGTACAAGACACGGTGAAGGCCTATTACCAAAACTATAAAACCATGTTGAATTATAAGTATCTGTGTTGTTTTTTTTTAGATTATATTGATAATATTTTATGGGACTAACACAACTATTTTTTAATGAACTTTTCTTTATAACACATATTTTAATATTTTAATGGGTGAAAAAAATTAAGCTAGAAAATTTGCATTTTCTCACCACAAAACTTACAATTAAAATATACATGACAGATTACGCAATTTCGTTTTTGTAACCATAAAAATAGTTGAATTCGTCTTTGTTTTGCAACAAACGACATTACGAAAACTATATCCGTTTTGGATTTATAAAAATTTCTTATTGGTTGTGTTGTTCCAGGATACGATGTATTACGAAAACATAAAATCGTGTAAAATTTTAAGTCTCCATGTTGATTTTTGGAGATTATAATGATGATATTTTAAGGGACTAACACAACTTTTTTATTAAACGTTTCTTTTATAACACATATTTTAATGGGCGATTTTTTTAAGCTTTAACTTTTGAAAATTTGCATAAGCGGCTTCGTATTTGAAAGAATCCTTCCCCCCACTACTCTTAAATCTGAATTTCATGTGCATCGTTAACGAAGTCATTAGTTTAAAAATGTGGGGTATAATATTCACGACTACAGATTCCCAGAATTAATTATCTTGGAACAATCTTCCTGCAAATTAAATTCTTTTGTTCGCCTCTCGTCAGTGCAGTTTTTGTTTTGGGATAAAGAAAAATGAAATTCTTATATCAATGACAATTTCTTTGTTCAGCAAATCAGGATCGCTTTAGAGAAGTATAGCAGCATTAGTACAGCAACATAACATTACAAAATTAGTACCAGGTTCTTCAAATTCTTGATTAACAGCATGAATAGGAACAGAAATTAATTCGCTTTCATTTATCAAATTTATTACAATTTTAATAACTGTAATATATTACGATAGTGAGTTGGTGAATGATGTAAGAGAATAGCATTTATCATGATTTATACAGGGGACAATACTAATAAAATTCATAGTTAAACCGTTGAGGTGGAGAGTCATAAAATAAAATAATTTAAAATATACCTTCTTAGGTAAAATCCGTCGTCCTCAACTTATAAAATATATAATCTTTATGCCTGTAGGCCTTTCAGAACATCCGTTCCATCTTCAGAAGGTCACTTCGCTACAACATCCAGTATGATGGTTGATGCTGCTGGTCCTAATGTGGTCACGACAAAGCCACATTAGGACCAGCAGCATCAACCATCATACTGGATGTTGTAGCGAAGAGTGACCTGCTGAAGATAGAACGGATGTTCTGAAAGGCCTACAGGCATAAAGATTATATATTTTTTTAAGTTGAGGACGATGGATTTTACCTAAGAAGGTATATTTTAAATTATTTTATTTTATACAGGGGATGATTGAAATGTTGGCTCAGGATAGGGATGTATGGAGAGCTTAAGCCCGCGCAGCCATGAATATACGGGTTCGATAGTGCCAGTGAGTTAGTTACAATTAGAGAGCGGAATTTGTTCCACAGTGCCGATGGCTTACTGTACTGGTGAGATCGGGAGGGTTGGGACGGGGTGTATCACATGTCTGCATACCTATCGGGCGCCTCTTCTGTATTATAGTAGTAATGGAATTTATTGCCTTTCTTCTTTTTTTCAAAAGAAAGAAAATACATTTGCATTTACATTGCTCCCGGGCCTGCTTGGCCGTACGTGCATTATTTTTCTATGAATAAGAAATAAAATAATCATAAGAGTATATGAAAAAATACCTACATGGGTACACACCTACAAAAAATGGAAAAAATAATGTATACACACACACACACACACACACATATATATATATATATATATATATACGAAATAAAGAAATAAGGGAAATTATGGGTGTACAAGAGGAGCCGGACATCATAGACATCATAGAAAAGAAAAGATTGCAGTGGTATGGTCATGTCAAACGAATGCCAGAGCAAAGATTGCCAAAAATTGTTATGGAATGGATCCCAATAGAAAGGAAGAAGAGAGGAAGACCGAAGAAAACTTGGATGGAAGGGGTACAAGCAGCTATGAATATCAGAGGAATGGAGGAAGATCAATGGATGGATAGAGAGGAATGGCGTTTGGTTTCCGGAAGACGGCGGCAGCTGCCATGATACCGGATAATGATGATGTGTATATATATATATATATATATATATATATAATCTATGATTTATATTCTATAACAAAATAATACACATCTACATCCATACATGAAAATACCTTACGTATAGATATAAAAGATCTAATTTTGTACATTAACCTCTGTAATATAAATATTAAAGGCTGCGCATTCTTAAAATGATCCTCATCAAAGAAAAACCATGTGACCTGCTCGTTTTTCATTGGTTATGGATATCACATACGTTGTAGAATCAATAAGCACGCGAAAAAGTACTTCCCTTCATTAAATAAAAATATGTTCTCTGAATATACTTGTTATTCATCGCGAATGAATATAATAATATACAAAACATAGAAAATATTCTAAAATATACGTAATCAATAAGTACAACCTAAAATAGTTTATTACATTTTATGGGTGATGCATTTGAGTCATGCTTCAGTCGATTCTTATTAAACAAAATGGCTGAAAGAGTCGAGTCTTCTGTTGTCGTGTCGTCATCTCCCTGTCAAAAGTGAGAGTAATTGTGGTGCGAGTGGCGGAAGAATACAATTGGCGTGATCGCATGTACATGTGTTTTCTTTCTAGGTGGAATTTCACTACACGTAGGATCATATACACGCAATATCTATCACAGATGTACTCTACAATAACTCCACCATATTTGCTAAATGAAACGTTGTTTACTGCGTCTGTCTTTCTATATGTCTCTCTTCATGCCCGGTAGGTATGCAGCTATGTGATACACACCATTCGACCTCCTCACGCGTGTTGTCTTATAGTCGTTGCCAGTACAAGTAAGCTTTCGACAATGTGGAACAGATTTCGTTTTCTGGTTATAATAATGTGTAATGCAGTCCTACCCAATTTGATTAATATCTTATCAAAATGTATTGTAGTCCTTTTGGTATCCGATTCCATCATCAGGAGTAGGAATTTCTAATAATTCTAGAACAATTAATTTTTTAACTCTCATTTTAGTGGAATTACATATATTACTGGTTGACGATTATTAAGATTTTCAGGAGAAGATTTTATGTACTAGATGCGTGCTTTGTTTAGATTATACAAATGTATACAAAGTGTTCGGAAATTTCCGTTTTTCCATTACAAACTTCTAGGGCTTGTAGAGGGGACTGAGCAGATAACTTTAAAATATGAACTTTTGTCCAGAAACATGGCGTTTTCGTTCTGCAGATACAAGTCCCCATTAAGCGTTTAAATCTCCTCCGTCTGACTCAATTAATTATATTTTTGCGCGATAGTGCGTTTTGTCGCACTTACAACTATGGCGACCATGTTTGAAGGTTCAACTTCCTACATTTCGGGATTGCCAACCTAAATAACTATACCGTAATGAAAGTGATGAAAGTGTTCCCCGTGCTCATCGCTCACTGCGCCAAGATTTTCCGGGAAGAAATCTAGGTTTATTAAAAAAATAAGTATTTAAATTCATTAATTGAAACTGAAATAAAAAAACTGTGTGTGATGGAGAAACTCCGAATACATATTTGAAAACACGATAAAAAAATTGCATTAAGTACAACTATTGGTACTCATGAGATAAAAATCATGTTGACCAGTGTAATCATAATAGAGTACTGGGAATGCAATAGTGAATATTATAAAGAATTTTATCAAATGGGAGGAAGCGCGCAGGAAGATCCTATAAAGTTGGTGCATTCTGGTCATAAAGAGACTTGGTAATAAGCATTAATGTTGAAAAGAATGGCGTAGGAGATGAACAAGAAATATGAAGTATGTAATTGCATGCTAGTCAAAGTATGTCCTCTTATTTTTTATTTTTAATATAAAATATGCATGGAAGTTAAGGCGGATGAAAGTAAAAATTGAAAAGGCTTGAGGTCTTAATTCCCTATATAATAGACTACGTGGGTTGTTCACAACAAAAGCCCATATGTTATAATATATCCTCTGAGTTTACAAAGACGGTACAGATTTTTTATAAGGAACAAGATTAAGAATTAGGTCTATATCACAGTTAATAACCATACCACTCTTCGTATGGATTAGTACAGTGTTTATAGAGGCCTATATATATTAGATTTCCTTACAGGCTTTTTTATTTTATTTTTACTTTTTTCCCTTTTTGGATTTTTTTTGACATTTTATATATATATACTAGCTGGCCCGGCGAACGTCGTATCGCCTTTAAATATTTTTATGTTAATTTTTCCGATGTTTTAATAGTTATCTGCTATTCGGGGCGGAAACAAATCCAACAAATCAAAGATCATAAAAATCGGTCCAGCCGTTCTTGAGTTATAAATAGTGTAACTAATCCGACTTTGTTTTATATATATATATATATATATATTTAGAAGTCCCGGCCACGCTTTAAATTATGTTGTAGTAAACTAAGTGAGAAATCTAAATCAGAAAGTTCTTGTTTTACACAATTTTTTAGTTCTGGTACGTTAACTACACCCGGTATAAATATGGGTGGTGGTTTTGTTGATTGAGATGAATTTATGTTGTCTGCATTCTCAGTATCGTCCATAAGTGTATCATAAGGATTATATACATTTATTGATGGAATATTTTGAGGAGGCTTGCTGATTTCATTATACTTACTTTTTTTTCTACGAACTTGTTGGCAATTTATATTCTCATCATCATCATCAAGAAGTCTCTGTATAGTAATATAATCTTGTGATATATTATAGTCATCTTGTTTTTCATTTAATTGAGGCATGGAGATTGTTTCTGTAATATCAGGCATATTATTATAACTAACAGACTTATTTACAGTTCTGTTATTCCGTTCCCTAGTACCTTCATATGTTTTTAAATTGACATTCTTCTTAAATGTAAGATTTATGTCAGATAGGCATATACCAATTTGCGGAAATTCAATTGATATCTTATCATTCATGGTTTCTAGAACTGATTCGCCATATTGTTCAATGTCCCTTCTTGGTCCAGTTAAATTTAACAGGCCTTAGTTGATATTTAGTGTAGTAGGAGGTTAAAGCTTTCACCTTTCTATACAATCGGTATGATCGCCTTCACTATGATGCTTAACAAGCGGCTCGCTTTGTTTCCCCGCAGCTGTATTATGTTATTAAAATACAAAGATCTCGACTGCCGCGACTACCAGATGTTGCCAGATTGATATTCTTCCCTCAGTTTCAATTAAAACTCGGAACGTGGAGCAGTGATCCACTTTAAAAATGTATTTGATACTGTAATAAATTGTTATAATTATCACTGAATTTGAACACATTAAATGTCGCTGTAACTTTAATTCAATCAGAGAGGACGGAAAAACATTAGGGGACCACAAATTTTCTAATCTCGAGTATTAAAAATCATAGTTATTTTATAAGGCAAGGTACTATTTTTCGATGTCACCTATATACGAATAATATTAAGTTTTTCGTATTAGCATTCAGTATAACTATCACAGAATTTATTCTCAGACAATTCATAAATTCTGTTATACCAGATGCACAGCTCCCACACAATTCAAAATAAAAGAAATTGTAGAAGGGGGGGGGGAGAACTGTTGATTTTCCTCACGAGTGCTCACTTACGAAATTTATATCCCAATAAAATGCTTGTTCTATATTTTGGTAGATATTCATGCGCGTATTTTAGAGCCGTAATTCATTTTGCATCGTTGATTTTAACAATTTGAAACTATTTTGCGAAAATATAATTTGAAGTTAAACATTAACTAATGCATTGCACTCAAGAACCCGTGGATGTAAGCTTTATATACATCCCTATCCTCAGTTAATATTTTATATTTATTTCCTGTATAATTCTTGAGATGAGCGTGCAAGTTCAGTCACATATAATAATGTTGGTAGAATCAGTGTTATATTTATATTCTATAGAGTTCTGCCCCAGGGCAGGACCTTCACTGCAATCATAGCATTTTCAGCCTATGCTTTGCAGCTTTACTAGGGAATTATACGTATGGTAAGCTTCGACACTGTGGATAATGACGATGGTCAAAGCTTCTTGACATTTGTTTTACAGGTGAGGAAAAACCCCGAAAAAAACCTCACCCAGGAAGCTTGTCCTTACTGGAAATCGAACCCGGGCACGCTGCATGACAAGGCAGCACGCTACCTCGATACCACAGATAAAATTTTGAAATGGTATCCATTTTTATTTTATTCAATAGGCAATACTAATAAAATTCATTGTTAAAACCGTTGAGGTAGAGAGTCATAAAATAAAATAAGTTAAAATATACCTTCTTAAGTAAAATCCGTCGTCCTCACCTTATAAAATATGTAATATTTATGCCTGTAGGCCTTTCAGAACATTCGTTCCATCTTCAGCAGGTCACTTCGCTACAACATCCAGTATGATGGTTGATGCTGCTGGTCCTAATGTGGTGTTGTCGTGAAGATGGAACCGATGTTCTGAAAGGTCTACAGGCATAAAGTTTACATATTTTATAAGTTGAGGACGACGGACGTTACCTATGAAGGTATATTTTAATTTATTTTATTTTATTATTCAATAGTGTCATAAAATCATGGTTAATGTTATTCTCCCACCTCATTCTTGACTTAAATACTTGGTTTTACTTCTGGTTTCCTTCCAATAAATTATCTGGGCTTAAATAAAGATAAAATTACTTGTGATGATAAAAAAGTTTTTTTTTTCCATACTCTTCAGTAGAGTCTACTAACTTCACATTACAAAGAGGAAATGGTTCAAAAGTGGACTAGGTCTAAAATCGGGCTAGTCTGTACTGAGAGTAAAGTGCTGTAGCCTCGAGAAAATAGTTTGCAAATATTTCTTGATCATCTGCAAAAATAAGGTGTTCAATTTTTTTACTTATTTATATTACAATTTGTTAAGCTTATCTACCACTGTCTTGCAATTTAATGTATATAAAAGTTACAAAAAGCGGGTGGTAAATTTTAGTGCAAGTGTACAGTTTTAAATATCTAGGCTTCAATTTATCATATGTTAAAACTGAAGATATTAATGACAAAATAAATAAATCTAATCTAATGTGTGGCACCATTAAAAGAATCCTTAAAAACACAAGAAAAGAAACAAAAATTAAATTTTATAAAGTAATGGCTGTTCCTGTATTGATGTATGGATCAGAATGTTGGACGATCACTAAAACTCAAGAAGAAAGATTGGAAGCAGCTGAGATGAGATTTTTGAGAAATATAGCAGGATATACTCTGCTGGATAAGAAAAGGAATGAAGATATAAGAAACTTACAGACCGAATAATTAAATATAGGAACGACTGGAAAGAATATATTTATAGAATGCCAGAAGAAAGATTTCCAAAATTATTGCTAAATTATAAACCGCACGAAAAGAGAAATGTTGGTCGCCCACACAGAAGATGGTCTGAACAATTTTAACAATTCTAGCTTTCATGAAACCGGAACGAGCCAAGAGGCTTAATCACTGGATGATGATGATGATGATGATGAAAGTGGGTGGTGATAAAGGACTCCTCTTGTTATTTCTCTAGATCCATTAAACATACCTTTATTTTATTTTAATTGTAGTATTTTTATATAAGCTTTTGTATTATTTTTATTAGATGTTTTATAATTCCTCTCTCTATTAATATTTCCCATAATATTTCTCGTTTAACTGTATCAAATGTTATAAAACCTAACTCACTGGCAATATCTAACCAATAAGTTCATGGCAACGTGGACATAAGCTCTCCACACATCCCTATTCAGAGCTAATGTTTTCCAATCATCCCCTGTATATAATCTACTTCTCTCAAATCATGGTAAATTTTATTCTTCTGCCTCATTCTTGGTCTACCAACTGGGAGTTTTCCCACTGGTTTTCCAACGAGAAGCTTCCATGCCCCTCTTTCATTCCCCATTCGTGTCACATGTCCTGCCCATCGCAGTCTACGAGACTTAACTGTTCTTATTATATCTGGTTTCCTATAAAGATAACGCAGTTCGCTGTTATGAGGTCTTCTCCATTCACTTGTCTCTTCATCTCTCCTTGGTCCAAAATTTATCATAAGTAATGCCACGAGTGATTTCCAAATTATCGATAAATTCACGACTCATGAAGTGAGGAGTGAATTTATATAGAGAATTTGGAAATAAATAGTGGCATTTGTTAGGACTATTTAACGAATAAAATTAAGCTCTTTATTCACAAATCATTATTTAACTATAGTTATTTTAAAATATTTATATATTTAATGTAAACGGCGATGTTTGAAAACAAATGAGAAGCGATAGGTACGCTTCATCTGCTTCTTTTGTTTATCACTGCAACCAGATCATACTATTTATTGCCAAAGGAACGCAATGTTGTAAGAATGCACTCTAGTGGAGAAAAAATGAAACACATCAAACTGTATATTAATTCATTTCTGATGTCGTATGATGTAAATATGACAATTATATTTTTCTGGATTGTTACCTGGGAAAAAATACATTTAAGAAAGTGCAAACAGTGGTTTCTTTTTTTGGTGGTATAATCAATTCTTACAAATGTTTTTCTATTAACTCCCGCATGCGGCATGTGTTGACATTCATGCACTATATATACTATCTGGTAGCCGTATTTCTTACAGGCTCAGTCACTGCAAAATAATGGTCAGAATATTAAAAAGGAGGAGCTTTCTTTAATATGGTAATTATAACACTGATAAATATTTCGTGAAACACGACTCTGATTGGTTGTAAAACAGAAATCATTGAAACGTGATTGGCCATTGAGTCCCATTTGGGGCATGAGTTAAATAGTCCTAAGAATCTTATTATCAAATACTCGTAATATTCTCTCCTCTCTTAAAGTAAGAGTCCGTGTTCCGTATAATAGGATATAACTGGGAGAATAACAGTTTTATATATTTTCATTTCAATATTATTTTTCATTTCTATATTATTATAATAGAGGCTGCTGAAATGAAGATGTTGAGATCAATAGCAGGATACCAAAGAACCGATAAAAAAACGAAGATGTAAGAACAGAACTTAATATATTTTATCTCTGTGAAAGAATAAAATATTATCAAAATGCTTATCTTCCGCACGTATTACGAATGAATGAACAGCGCATACCAAGAAGAATGTATAATTATAAACCAAAAGGGAGAATAATGTTGGGAAGACCATTGAAGAGATGTAAGGACCAATTCGACCTATAATGAGATCGGAACAGGCCATTGAGCTTAATCCTTGTTGTTGATGATGATATTATTTTTAGAGAATTTGGACAGGAGTCCCTTGTAATGCACAATAGCATGCATTTCTAGAATTGAGCCTAATGTTCAATTTCTACGTGTGTCTTACCCCTGTTTTATTTTTTTATCGTTTGTAGATATTTGAATTCAAACACTTCTTCAAAGTTTCCCTCATTTGTCATTATGAAATTTTATATCAGTATATATTTTTTTTTAATTTTGAAAGAAACAATAACTATTGTTACACTGGTTCAATTTTTGTTTCTATCTGTGAATATACTGTAGTAAAATATCTTCTTCTTCTTCTTCTTCTTCTTCTTCTTCCTTTCCAGGATTAGGTCAATGTGACCTGTTCCGGTCTCAAGTCCATCGTTTCCTTGGCCGTCCCAAAGATATTTTCCCATGTGGTTTGTAGGTGTTGATCTTTTTGGGTAATCTTGTATTGTCCATTCTGTCTAAATGTTCTTTCAATTGGTATTTGTTCTCTTCTAGTTTATCAATTATTGAAAATATCTCCAGTTCATTTCTTATTGATTCATTGTGTAATCTATCCATGCGTGTACATCCTTTTACGGATCTTAAAAATTTCATTTCAGTGGCTTGAATGTGTGAGATATCTTTTTTTGTAAGTACCCAAGATTCAGATCCATATAAAAGAACAGGAACAGCCATATTTTTATAAAACCTGAGCCGAGTTTCTCTTCGAGTCTTTCGGAAGTTTCGTCTTATGGTGCCACACATCATTTGATATCGGTTTAATTTATTATTTATATCCCAATCATAGCTATATGTTATATCTGAACCAAGATAGTTAAAGTGTGCTATCTGTTCTATTATTTCATTATTGACCACTATTTTTGCTCTGACTGGCATTTTGGCCTGAAAAGCCATAACTTTATTTTTTGTAGTAAAATATGGCGGTAGCATTGCTGCCGATAGGGTTACCCATGCCGGACTGGTCGAAGGTGATAAGCCAGACGAAAAAAGTACCTTGGGCGAAAGACTGACGATCTTTCACCGTAAAAATACAACAGTCAAGAAATGCGGACATGGGTTCATCTGGGGTAAAATTTTCCGGAGGTCAAATAGTCCCCCATTCGGTTCTCCGGGCGGGGACTACTTCAGGGAACCCATGCCAAAGGCTCAAACACAGGGACATGTTCCTAGGAACATGGAATGTTAGGACTTTATACAATAGCGGGGCACTAGAGATATTAACGCGGGAATTGGATAAATCGCCCTTGGATATAGTCGCTTTACAGGAAGTTAGGTGGCCAGGAGAAGGTAGTCAGGAATCAGGAAGCTTTGCATTATACTATGGGGGTGCAGAAAGACCTGCATTTGGAACGGGTTTTTTAGTCAGAAGGAGGATTCTATCCGCTATCCGAGATATTAAGTTTGTTAGTGATAGGATATCATACATAATTCTAAAGGGTAAACGACATGATTTTATAATTGTAAATGTACACGCCCCCACAGAAGATAAAGATGACAAGATAAAGGATGAGTTCTATGAAGAATTAGAATGCTTATTTGATAGCCTTTCACGATATCATATGAAAATTGTTTTAGGAGATTTTAATGCAAAAGTGGGGCGGGAAGATATATTCAAACCAACAATAGGCAAATTCAGTCTTCATGAAGATAGTAACGACAATGGCGTTAGATTAGTCACATTTGCCACATCGAAGAGTCTCATTGTTAAGAGCACCACATTTCAGCATAAGGATATTCATAAATACACCTGGACGTCCCCAGATGGAGAAACTTGGAACCAGATAGATCATGTATTAGTGGATAAACGCTGGCACAGTAGCATCATTGATGTTAGATCAGTTAGAGGGACAGACTGCAATTCGGATCATCATCTTGTCAGAGTGAAAATCAGACAACGGCTATCGCTTATGAGAGGAACGAACGCTAATGATGATTCTGTAAAATATGAATTAAAAAACTTGAAATGATGAAATGCGACAAGAATACCAAATCAAAATTGCTAATAGATTTGAAGTACTGGAATCTTCAGATGACAATGTGGCAAACGAAGAAGAAACTGATATAAATAAAGAATGGAAGGCTATAAGAGATACTATTAAATTGTCAGCATCAGAAAGCATTGGTTGTTTAAAAAAGAGGCAAAACAAGAAATGGTTTGATGAGGAATGTGTGGACATTGTAAAGAAAAGAAAGCTAGCAAAAATGAAATGGTTACATGAGCCAAATGAGGTAAATTTAGAGCAATTGGGTAGTGTTAGACGGGAAACCACCAAGTTACTAAAGAGTAAAAAGAGGGAATATTTGAGAGAGAAGATTAATGATCTTGAAATGAATGCAAAAAATAGGAACATTAGAGAATTATATCAGGGAATTAGTATAGAGAAGAAAGGGTTTCAGGCTAGAACAAACATAATTCGGAATGAAAATGGGGATATGATTGCAGATTCTAGGAGTATATTAAATAGATGGAAAGGTTACTTTAATCAGCTATTAAATGTACATACAGAACAGGACATTGAGGAGGATAAGTTACAGACAGCAGAAATGCTAGTCGCAGAGCCAAGTGCATTAGAGGTAGAAATGGCGATTGAAAAATTGAAGATGTATAAAGCATCAGGTTCAGATGAGATCCCAGCAGAACTGATAAAATCAGGGGGAGAAAAATTGATGGACAAGATACGCTGGTTGCTTAGTATGATTTGGGAAAAAGAAGCTCTTCCAGATGAATGGAAGGAATCAATTATCATACCAATTTATAAGAAAGGAGATAAAACAGATTGCAACAACTACAGGGGCATCTCATTACTTCCAACTTCGTACAAAATTCTAACAAATATATTAGTAAGCAGACTTACTCCCTATATTGATGACATTCTAGGAGATCATCAATGTGCATTTAGAAGAAACAGGTCTACAACAGATCAGATTTTCAGTTTAAGACAGATTTTAGAGAAGAAATGGGAATATAATGGTACTGTACATCAACTATATGTAGACTTCAAAAAAGCATATGATTCAATTAAGAGGGAGAAGTTATATAGTATCCTGCTGGAGTTCGGAATTCCTAAAAAGTTAGTTAGACTTATACGAATGTGTCTAAATGGCTCAAAGAGTAGGGTGCGTGTAGGCAAACAGTTTTCAGACACTTTTGAAATCCAGAATGGGTTGAAGCAAGGAGATGCACTATCTCCTCTAATATTTAATTTTGTACTAGAGCATGCCATTAAATCTTTAGAGAATGAGGAAGGCTTACAACTCAATGGTATTAATAAGCAGTTAGTTTATGCTGATGATGTAGTACTACTGGCCGATAGCGAGGAGATACTAAAGGCCAACATGCACACACTATTGAGTAACACTAAGAAATTAGGACTGGAAATAAATATCAGTAAAACTAAATATATGGTCACACGTAGAAATTCAGTATATAATGGAAATGGACAGCTAATGACAAATGAGGGAAATTTTGAGGAAGTGGCTGAATTCAAATACCTAGGAACAATAATCACAAATAGGAATGAGATGCAAAAAGAAATTAAACATAGGCTCAATTCTGGAAATGCATGCTATTATGCATTGCAGAGACTTTTGATGTCCCAACTCCTTTCAAAAAACGTTAAGCTGAAAATATATAAAACTATTATTCTACCAGTTATATTATATGGGTGCGAAACCTGGACTCTTACTTTAAGGGAGGAAAGCAGATTACGAGTATTTGAGAATAAAGTTCTTAGGAAAATTTTTGGACCAAAGAGAGATGAACAGACAGGTGAATGGAGAAGACTACATAACAATGAACTACATGGTCTTTATAGGAAGCCAGATATAATAAGAACAGTTAAGTCTCGTAGACTGCGATGGGCAGGACATGTTGCACGTATGGGGAATGAAAGACGTGCATGGAAGCTTCTTGTAGGAAAGCCAGAGGGAAAACGCCCAGTTGGTAGACCAAGAATGAGGTGGGAGAACAACATTAACTATGATTTGAGGGAAGTAGATTATACAGGGAATGATTGGAAAGCATTAGCTCAGGATAGGGATGTATGGAGAGCTTATGTCCGCGCGGCCATGAACCCTCGGGTTCGATAGTGCCAGTGAGTTAGTTAGTTAGTTAAAATATTCTATCGGAAAACAGTAGAACTGTTAGAAGTCGCATGCGAATTTCACGCTCTCATCTATTGTGAACTACTTTTTGAAACGTCATGTAGATCAATGCATTCGTTCTCATCGAAAACCTCTATAGTTTCTGCTGATATTCATTACTTCTTCACAAACTACAACGTCTTGGTCTTGTTATTTTTCACTGGTTATTTTGAAACTTTTCCAATCCATGTACTCTTTCTTCTAACTTCTTTTTTCTTCGATACACAGTATATTTAGGTTAACACTCCAACTTTCTTATCCGATACATAATTCAATGGTAGACATAAACTTGCATTAAGATATAGTAGAGCCCCTTTCAAACCGAGTTTTAGATCATCAACAATTAACAAGCGTTATCTTTAGAAACAATGTGTTTCCACCGGGGTGATTTACGGGTATGGTTATTACCCCACACGCTGCGGCCCGGGTTCGACCCGGGTAGAGTTTAAATTTCCAGGGTGAGGATTTCTCGGGTTTGTTTTCGCCTATAGCCAGATGTAAGGACATTTTAATACCCAAACAGTCCCCGATCATCATGTGATCATCATAGTTGCTCATAGCATATTCGCATTGTTTAAAAACTTACAGTGTCCCAAATTGATGTACTCATTCTTTGAAACGTTATTTCTCTGCAACGAAATGATACAGAAAGACAATTTTTGTTGTGTATGATCCACAAGGCACTGGAAAAGCATAGCAACACGTTCATCGATCTTCACGTCTTTATAAATAACAATGGCGGCGAGATTATCATTCGATGAACGTAAGTGGATACTGAAGTGTTATTGGAAAGTGGAGAATGTTGTTGAAGTGCAACGACGTTGGATGGTTGAATTTGGGACACCACCACCAACAAGGGTAACAATAACAAGAATCCGAGACAAGTTTGAAGACGATGGAACGGTGCAAGATGTGTTGAAAGGTCGGTGGGGAAGAAAGAGACGTTCGACTGATAACGAAAGTACTGTTGCAATCATGCATCGTCTACACAAAAACACAGACTAATGATTACACCTAATGATCCTAAAACCGATTGGAATTTAATATCAACCGTCTATGAATGAATTAGCTCACACACTTTCTCACTGGCATTATTGAACCTGTAGGTTCATGGTCGCGCAGGCATAAGCCTCTCCATACAACCCTATCCCAAGTTAATGTTTTTCATTCATCCCCTATATAATTTACTTCAATCTAATCATGGTTAATGTTATTCTCCAACCTCATTATTGGTCTACCAACTGACTTCTTTTCTGGTTTTCCTACAACAATTTTCTATGTCCCTCTTTCAATCCCCATTCGTGTCATATATAGGCATCATAAAAAAATTAAATTATTATTTTCATACAAATATGTAGTTCTTACATCTCAATTTAAGAAACTTCTTCTTCTTCCTTCCAAGTATTAGGCCAAGGCCTGTTACGATCCTATAGAAAATTTTCCGATCCTTCCGGGAAATTTTCGTATAAGACTTGAAAGCATAATAATAGTCCCTTCAATTGGTTGCTGGCCAAAGGAAGGCAAGACCAGTGATGCAGCTGTCATCTTATAGCCTCTGGTCAGGCTTTTCTGGAGAAGAAAAGAAAAATAAAGGAAAGAATAAATGGAAGAAAGGAAAGACTCCCTAGCCCTCGGATGCCCTAATAGCGTTGGGGTCGAAAAAAACAAGAGTTAACCAAGAGGGGTTGAATAATAAAGTTAAAAGAGTGCAAAACACAAGTAAGTGGAAGAAATGTTTTGCTCAGCTTGGGCACCTTGTGGTCGCCATCCACATATCCCCTAGATGAGGTCCCCTGAGGTTTTTCCGATTGAGGGTCTTTCCACTTTTCAGCGGTTGCCCTTTTACCAGCCGGCTGCTGGCCCTTCACATCCACATGTGTCAATCACAGAGGTAGATAATCAATAGCCAGTGTAGAGGTGACATGTGGTTAGCATGTCGAGTCCCCCAGCCGTTATAGCTGGTTCCTCAACCTGGAGCCGCTACTTATTGTAGCTACCCAATTGCCTCACGATGCTGGGTGGGCACCGGTCCCATACTGGCCGAAATACCATGAGAAAATTTCTTCCCCCATGGAGACTCGAACCAGCGCAAGTCCCGTAGCTCTGCGCCAAGGCTTCCTACCTTAACCGCTCGGCTACGGCGCGGGACCCCTGAGGTTTTTAAGAAACTTAAATGTTCTTATTATATCTGGTTTCCTATAAAGACCATGCACAGTAATATAATGTACGATTAAATACTATAAAATAGTTACCTTGAAGGTCCGTACCCTCAACTCAAGTTGTTTTACATTTCTGTAGGCCTTTCGGGACTAGTCCCATCATCAGCAGAATGCATTGGGTCCGTACTTGTTGACCCTTGTTGAAGCACTGACTTGGTTGTATTTTGTATAGAGGATTGTGTGGACTGGATTATGTTTTCATTAAGAATCAGGTTGTTGTCGATTTCTCTTAGGATTGCGATTTCCTCCAGTATATTTATCCTCGTTGGAATGATTTCTGTATGTAATATTGTGAGAGTGTTATCGATGTTATGCATATGCATATGCATATGATGATGGGACTAGTCCCGAAAGGCATACAGAGTTTTAAACAACTTAAGTTGAGGAGACGGACCTCAAGGTAACTATTTTATAGTTTTTAACCGTACGTTACATTACTGTGAACTAACATCTCAACGGAAACTTACCATGAATTTTACTGGTAAACATCATGTAACTCACTGTTAAGTAATCTTCTCCATTCACCTATCTGTACATCTCTCTTTGGATAAAAAAACATTTCTAAGAATTTTATTCTCAAATATTAGTGATATTTTTACCTTCTTTAAAGTAAGAGTCCATGTTTCGCATCAGTGTATGAATAAATTAACATAAAAATGATAAATTAAAAAAACATTAGGAACATTTGGTGAATACAGAAGAATAATCAGATAACTAACCAACCACTGGCACTATCGAACCCGTAGGTTCATGGCCGCGCGGACATAAGCTCTCCATACATCCCTATCCTGAGTCAATGTTTTCCAATCATCCCCTGTATTAATCTACTTCCCTCAAATCGTAGTTAATGTTACTCTCCCACCTCATTCTTGGTCTACCAACTGGACGTTTTCCCTCAGGTGAATAAACAAATAATATAATGAAATAATATGAGAAGAATTAATCATATTAAATTTAAATGAGAAAATTAAATTATATCAAGAGAAATACCGTGATCGTATACAGTCGAACTTCTATAAATCGAAGTCCGTTAACACGAATTTTCTATATAATGAAATCATTCTATTTTCCGGATGGAATCGTATATATTTTACATGTATATTTTTCTTGACACATATTTTTCGATTTGTCGAAGGATATTTCATGCATGAAACTTGATACATATTTCTTTAACCCGAATTAAGAGTGATAAAACATGTTCAATAGTGTACAGAATTAAGGGGTTGATGTACCGTTAATTCACCGAAGTGTGATAGCGGGAATGAGTCAACGATTCCGATACTCTGTTGTGTGTAAACACGTTGAAACATATGTTTACACCCTTTATATTAGCTTGACCTGTATTTATCTATGTAATGGAATTTTCGACACGTTTTTCATCCACTTAAAAACATTGGATAGACTTGAAACTTTGTATACTTGTAAAGGACCAATGACAATACAATAATTTCATAATTTGTTTCTAAGATCCTGGCCAGGATCATGAGGACATCAAAGAAATAAAGACCGGTATAATAGGTTTGCGGACGTATCGACTTTTTAGTCTATCGTTGTGGTAGCTCAGTTGATAGAGTGGTGGACTGTAGTAGTATATAATTTCATAGGTCGCTTGTTCAAATCCCGCCCGGAGGATTTTTTTAAAAGTATTACTTTCAGCTCATACTACAATAGTATCGAATTTAAAGATATTTACATTTTTAGAAAAGCAAACTAAAAAATAAAAAATAAATAATAGTTTTAAAAAACTAAAACAACACGCTTTATTAGGAAACCGAACTAAAAAATGAAAAATAATTTTAATTTCCAACACGTGGTCAACAAAAATGTCGTCTCCAACACATTTAGAATAAAACTAGAGTTATCTACAAAAAATAATTTTACCATCAAACACGTGGGGTGCTCTATATCAATTAATATATTTGATAATAAACAGATATTGGTAAAAGCAAAGTCTCTAAGAAGAAAACGTAAAAACCATAAAAAGCATCCCACGCTTTTGATGGTAAAATTATTATTTTTTTTTTTTGTAGATAACTCTAGTTTTATTCTAGATGTGTTGGAGACGATTTTTTTGTTGTTGGCCACTTTAATTTGATCCCAAGCGTGTTGGAAATTAAAATTATTTTTCATTTTTTAGTTCAGTTTTCTAATAAAGCGTATTGTTTTAGTTTTTTTTAACTATTGTTTATTTTTCATTTTTTAGTTCGGTTTTCTAATAAAGCGTGCTGTTTTAGTTTTTTAACTATTATAGATGACAATTCAACAATATATACACTCCAGTTTGCAGATGACCAATTGATATTGGCTCAAGAATTTGAAGATATAGAATGCCTCACTAGAAAATTAATACAAGAATATAGTTAATGGGGTTTAAAGATCAATATGGATAAATCTAGATATATGACAATAGGGGATCTTCCTCAAGATTCAATACTAGAAGAAAGTTTAGGGAAAATTAAATACACTGAAGAATATAAGTATTTGGGAATTAAAATTACTAGAGATGGAAAACAAGAAACAGAGATAAGAAAAAGGATCAATATAGGAAAGTATGCTATATCTGCCCTAAACGGAATAGTATGGGACAAACATATCTTCAAAGAAACAAAAAAAAATATTTTTAATACAATAATCAGAAGCATTATTACCTATGGAGCTGATGTGTGGGCTCTAAATGCACAAATGAAAAAACAATTACTCGCCACTGAAATGGACTACTGGAGACGTGCTGCAAGAATATCCAGGAAGGATAAAATCAGAAATTCATATATAAAAGAAAAAATGCAGGTACAATGTTCAATACTAGATTTTATAAAGAAGAACAATTAAATTGGTACGGACACATTAGAAGGATGGAATAAGGAAGACTACCTAAGATAATCATGGATTGGGAACCACAGAGAAGGAAAAAGAAGGGAAGGCCAAATATTACATGGATTCAGGGAATCAATGAAACTAAGAGGGAATGGGAAATAGAAGAAGATATATGGATGAACAGACAAGAATGGAAAAATGTGTTGAAACAAATGTGTAGTTAACTGTGAACATGGGTACCGGAAAAATTTATATTCATTGTAGAAGCCAGAATAATAAAAAAAATTATTTTTCATTGTTTAGTCCGGTTTTCTAATAAAGTGCGTTGTTTTAGTTTTTTAACCATTAATTATTTATTTTTCATTTTTTATTTCAGTTTTCTAATAAAGCGTGTTGTTTTAGTTTTCTCAACTATTATTTATTAAGTAATCAATTGGTTTGTTGTTTACTTGATGAAAATCCAAATTCATTTAATTAAATAAAAATAAAACTTTAAGTTTTATTTTCATTTAATTAAATACACATTTTTCAATTGGAATTTAGGATATGATACCTTTTCAATGATGTACAGATTTATGAAGTAGAATTATAGTTAATTTTCCGAAATGAGGCATAGGAAATGAGTCAACAACGCCTGCAGTAGAGTACTTTATTGGGTCTAAAACTTACAGTTTTATACTTCTATGAATTCCATGTTCTTCACAAAATTGCGAAAGCTTTGTTTTGTATATAATTCAACGTACTGTCCATTACTGTAATTGAGTCTAGTTACTGATCAACAGCACACGGTGAAGTTCGCGCTGTCGAGACGAAACGTGTTTTAAAAGCTAAAGTGTAAGTGAAAAGTGTTTCACGAAGTGGAAAAATGTTCATGAGACAATTCTGGAGCCATAAACCTACTCGACAACTCTGTAAAAAACAGGCTACCGTAAAAAACAGAACAAATATAATTGAATAACTGACTTCTTTGCAAACATATGGTTTTGTAAGTAAAATTAAAATTTGCATTTCAACATTAAATTACTGAAGTATTCATTTTTTTAATTATAATGTGCACATTATCTAGAGTGTATTTTCAACTGTTTTGTATTTTCCATAACTCGAAACATTATGTCTGTCCGAAAACATTTCTGCTGTTGTCGTTTGACTATATTACTGATGTTAGAATCCCGAAGAGCCTACACAACAACCTTAAAGAAGAGAGAGACGTAGAGAAAGATAGAGAAAGAAGCCCATGAAGAAATGGACAGTCCAATTTCCCTTAGTGGAAGGAGCAGGACGAATAGGCTCAACTTATGATAATTATATTATTTTTATTATTATTATCATTATTATTATTATTATTATTATTATTATTATTATTATTATTATTATTATTATTATCACTGCGTCCACCGCTGTGGTCTCGAGGTAGCGTGCTGCCTTGTCACGCAGCGGGCCCGGGTTCGATCCCCGGTCGGCGCAGTTTTTCTGGGTGAGGTTTTTATCGGGGTTTTTCCTCACCTGTAAGACAAATGTCAGGAAAACTTTAAGGCCCAAACGGTCCCCGAAATCATATGGCCATCATCATCATGATCATCCTTATCATTATCATCATCATCATCATCCTTCACCGGTGTGGAAAGCAACGGGAAGTTACCACACCTACACAATTGCCTAGTAAAGCTGCAAGTATAGCATGAAAATGCTATGATTGCAGTGAAGGACCTGCCTTCGGGCAGAATTACTATGGATGGATTATCACTGATATTATCATTATTATTCAGCTTATTGTTGCTATTAGACAACTCTAACATTACCAAAAGATCAATAGAAGCTATAAAATAATTATACAAAGGATAGATTTCTAAAATAAAAGTTGGAAATCATAACAGGGATTTACTATTACAAAAGGTTTAAGGCAGGGTTGCAGATTATCTCCAACTCTATTTAAAATTTATCTGGAAAGAGTACTAAAAGACTTGAGGAAAAAAAATATCAAAAAATGGGCATACCAATCCAAAATACACATGTAATAATAATAATAATAATAATAATAATAATAATGATAATAATAATAATAATAGCTTTATTTTACCTGGCAGAGTTAAAACCTTAAGGCCTTGTGGTTTTGTCATTCCAACATCTTTCGAAAAACGTTAAACTTAGAATAGATAAAACTGTTATTCTTCAAGTTATGTTATATGGATATGAAACACGGACTCTTACTTAAAGGTAGATGAACAGAATACAAAGATTTGAGAATAAAGTTCTTAGGAAAACTGTTGGATCAAAAAGAGACGAACAGACAGGTGAATGGAAAAGACTACATAACAGTGAACTATATGCTCTCTATGGGAAACCAGATGCAATAAGAACAGCAAGTCTCGTACATTGCGATGGACAGGAGATGTGGAATGAATTAGGAATGAAAGAAGGGCATGAAAACTTCCTGTAGGAAAACCAGAGGAAAAGCGCTGATTAGGTAGGCCACGAATGAGATAGGATAATATTATTATACCATGATTTGAGGGAGGTAAATTATACAGGGATGATTGGAAAACTTTAGCTCAGGATAGGGGTGAATGGAGAGCTTATATCCGTGCAGCCGTAAATGTCCGGATTCGAAAATACCAGTTAGTTAATTAGTTAGTTCTCAACAGATGTTAGCGAGGTGGTGACGTACGTGTTTAGATAGCAAAAGTTACATATATATAAATAGTGAGAACACTATGCCCAAACCCCTGCCCAAGAGCTGGTCTTTCACTGCAAACTCAGCATTCTCAACGCTTTCCTTAACTCAGCCTTCCTTTTTTTATCCACATACAAACAATTTATTTTAATATTGTATAAATTACACTGGTCAACATGATTTTTGTCTCATGAGTACCTGTAGTTGTACTTAATGCAGTTTTTAATCGTGTTTTTCAAATATGTATTCGGAATTTCTCCATCACCCACAGTTTTTCTTTTATTTCAATTTCAATTAATGGATTTAAATAATTATTATTTTAATAAAGTTTTTTCGTCCATTTGTCCATTGTAAAATAAAACCAAATGAGCTAACTCAAATGATTTCAGCTATGGAAAAGAGATATCAAGGCAAGTGGAATCCTAATATGCTGGCCGATTATTGTTGGACTATCAAGAGGGATGCTCCACAGGCGAATATAGCAGAAAATCGTCATTTCTTAACTTCTAGGTGAGTCCGAATGTTCGAATATTGTGTAGTTACGAATGTAGAAAATATTAAAATGTTTGAAAAGACTATTTAACTCATGCCACAAATGCTAGTCAATGACCAATCACGTTTCAATGAATGTTGTTTTACAACCAATGACAGTCGTGTTTCACCTCGCTCTTTATCGATTTCTCTTTATCAGCTCCTGCTTTTGTGATAAAGAAAGCTCCTCCTTTTTAATGTTCTGAACAGGTCAAAGCATTATTTTTCTCCAACAAATACACTGAATATAGCAAATAATGAAAAGATCCCTTGATTTTACTGAGTTGTTTACTAAAAAAGTAAATGAATAACTCGTAATGTTGATTATGATATATAGTTTGATGTGTTTCATTATTTCTCCACTTGGGTGCACTCTTACAATATTGCGATCTTATTTGGCTATAAATAATATGACCAAGCAGCAGTGAATGAACATAACCTCACATTTCTGATTTGTTTTCAAACATCGCCGTTTACATTAAATATATAAATATTTTAAAATAACTATAGTTAAACAATGATTTGTGAGTAAACAGCTTAATTTTATTCGTTAAATAGTCCTAACAAATGCCACTCTTGATTTCCAAATTCTGTAGATAAATTCACTCCTCACTTCGTGAGTTGTCAATTTATCGATAATTTGGAAATCACTCGTGGCATTACTTATGATAAATTACTGTCTCTCGGAAACCTTGCATGATGGAGAAAAACCGATATCATATTTGATTTCAGGAGAAAAAATACTATCACAATCACATATTTTTCTTTCTGAGACAAAAAGAAAAGTTTATTTTTTGTTGCTCAGTGTTATTGAATGTATGTTAATTATGAATATTAAATCTACAAATTTGTTCCATAACGAATGACTTGTTCCAAGATGAATATTAAACTTCTCTTTCTTGGAAGGACAACTTGAAGGTCTTAATGTGAAAGGCGAGGATTTCTCAATTTATGAGTAAAGGGAAAACCTGCCATCGCCACGCCAACGCATTGAAAGACTTCCAAATAGGTCAATCGTCTTATAAGACCAACATCGCCAGATATTAAATCCTCAATAAAGCATTTCCAGTAAACCAGTGACTTTTAAATTGAAAAAAAAATACATGACCACGACATTATAAGCAAGCCTTTCTTCTAAAATTTTAAAGTTATTCTTAGCGGTATTAGTAACAGTAAAGCTTCTACTCGTTCTGGCGTACTGTCAGATGGATAGAATGAGATGAATCCCATATTATTGAAGGATGCCGGATAACTAGGTCTGCCCCACTATAGGCGTTAGGACGCCCTTGAGGTAGTAGGAGGTTAAGGCTTTCATTATTCTAGACTTTCGGCACTAGATGTCAGCCAAGTTGAGTTGTCAGCCCTTAGTAACGAACTTCTTTCTCCCTAACTAACTCACTAACTCACTGGTACTATCGAACCTGTAGGTTCGAATAACCTTTGCTTAATTTCTTAAAATAATTCACCAAATCAAGTATGAATCAATATCTAATATACTATTTTAATAATTATTACTATTATTATTCCAATCATTAAAACATTACGGTAAGATTTTAAAGTAAAAAGAAAGTTACAACATTTAAAGAAAAATATTAACATACTTAGGTTAATAATCAATTTTAAATTCATAATATTTTTTTTTCAAATATTTAGGAGTAGAAATTAATAGCAGCAACAGAATGACAGATGAAATCCTCCATCAAGCAAATAATGCAAACGAACTATCGGTATGTTTATACAATACTGTTTGGAAAAATAAAAATTTAAGAATAGATACAAAAGTAAGAATTTACAAATCTGTCAGTTCTAACATATGGTTGTGAATGCCGAACAGAAACTCAAAAAAGAAAACAAATCAATGAAACAACCGAAATGAAAGTTTTAAGGAAAATCGTAGGAAAATCGCTGAGAGAGAAAATTCGCAGATCTGTTATTAGAGAAGAATATGAAATTGAACCTATAAACCTCTGGATAAATGATAGAAGACTAAACTGGAACGATCACATAGATAGAATGGAGAACAGTAGATTAGTGAAGAAAGTACGTGACTGGACACTTCAGCAGAAAAGGCCTTTAGGACGACCACAACTACGATGGAAGGACGTCACCATACCCCGGACCTGTAGTGAATGAACACGCAACAAGCTGCCAGCTTTCATGCGTAGAGGAAGAATTTTTTTAATCACTTATAAAATATGCCACACGGATATAAGCTCTCCACACATCCCTATCTTGGGGCTAGTGTTTTGCAATCACCGTCTGTACAATCTACTTCCTTCAAATCATTGTTGATGTTTTTGTTCCGCCTCATTACTGGTCTACCAATCGGGAGTTTCCCTCTGGTTTTCCTACAAGAAGCTTCCACGCTCCTCTTTCATTATCCATTCATGCCACATGCCCTGCCCATCGTAATCTACGAGACATAACTTTTCTTGTTATATTATTTGGTTTTCTATAAATATCTTGTAGCTCTCTTATTTAGTCTTCTCTATTCGCCTGTCTGTTTATCTCTCTTTGGTCCAAAAAGTTTCTTGAGAACTTTATTCTCAAATAAATGTAATATTTCCTCCTACTTTAATGTGAGAGACCATGTTTTCCCTTACTCTTTAAATTTCATATAATTAAAACTCAGTGATGATATTCAAAAATAGAACAATTTTGTTCAAATCCACCTTTTATGGCTTTCTGGCTTTCTCCCCTGGCATTGGCGGAATTGTAATCCATTTCTAAGGTTGGGTAGCCTGAAAGGCGGAGTTACGTTACCCCCCCATGATATGATGGGTGATAAATGATAATAAAACGCCAGGAAGCTTATTCACTGCTTCTATATTCCACATAAATATAAAAAATAAATAATATATTAAATTTTTCAAGTGTGCCGTATTTAAATGTTGTTCAGTTCTGAGTTCACTTAAAGCAGATAGGTTCACTACTCCCATATTCATGACAAGCTGATGATAAGTTAATATTATATTAAATAAATAAAATAAAATATCCTCAACTCGTGTCCAACTCAGGGTTGGATAGAGGAATGAGATGAGATGAGCCCCTCCATAGAGTTCTATGAATGGCAAGGGTGTCGGCCGACCACGCCTGACGCATCATCATAGGGACAGATGAACGAAATTAAACGAAATTGAAGAGATGAGTATGGAGAAATGGTGGAATGAAATTGTGACAAGGAAAAACGGGGGATAAAAACTGAGAAAACCTTTCTCAAGCTCAGTTTTTTCCACCACAAAACCCACATGGAGTATCCGAGACTCGAGTGTCAAACATAAATAGTAATTTAAGCTGAAAATAAGTATATAAAACTATTATTCTACCAGTTATATTATATCGATGCGAAACATGGAGTCTTACTTTAAGGGAGGAAAGGAGATTATGAGTATTTGAGAATAAAGTTCTTAGGAAAATTTTGGACCAAATTGAGATAAACAGACAGGTGAATGGAGAAGACTGCATAACAATGAACTTCATGGTATTTATAGGAAGCCAGATATAATAAGAACAGTTAAGATTCGTAGACTGCAATGGGCAGGACATGTGGAACGAATGGGGAATGAAAGACGTGCATGGAAGCTTCTTGTAGGAAAACCAGAGGGAAAACGCCCAATTGGTAGACGAAGAATCAGGTGGGAGAATAAAATTAACTATGACTTGAGGGAAGTAAATTATACAGGGAATGATTGGAAAACATTATCTCAGGGTAGGGATGTATGGAGAGCTTATGTCCGCGCGATCGTGAACCTATGGGTTCGATAATGCCAGTGAGTAAGAGAAAGTTGGGACGACAATGGAATAATAATCAATAGTTTATTAATTTTTTTTGTTTTGCACGTAGTATTACATAATATTGTAATGGAATATGCTGATAATAAACGAGTTGAAAATGAGGTTTCGTTTACTTTTTTTAATAGTATCATTATTGAAAAAATATATGTTTATACTTACTTACTTACTCACTGGCACTATCGAACCCGTAGGTTCATGGCCGCGCGGACATAAGCTCTCCATATATCCCTATCCTGAGCTAATGCTTTCCAATCATTCTCTGTATAATCTACTTCCCTCAAATCATAGTTAATGTTATTCTCCCAACTCATTCTTGGTCTACCAACTGGGCGTTTTTCCTCTGGCTTTCCTACAAGAAGCTTCCATGCAAGTATTTCATTCCCCATACGTGCAACATGTCCTGTCCAAAGCGGTCTACGAGACTTAACTGTTCTTGTTATATCTGGCTTCCTATAAAGACCATGTAGTTCATTGATATGCAGTCTTCTCCATTCACCTGTCTGTTCATCTCTATTTGGTCCAAAAAAATTTCTAAGTACTTTATTCTTAAATACTTTTAATCTCCTTTCCTCCCTTAAAGTAAGAGTCCATGTTTCGCACCCATATAATATAACTGGTAGAATAATAGTTTTATATATTTTCAGTTTAACGTTTCTTGAAAGCAGTTGGGATATCAAGAGTCTCTGTAATGCATAACAGCATGCATTTCCAGAATTGAGCCTATGTTTAATTTCATTGTACATCTCATTCCTATTTGTGATTATTGTTCCTAGGTATTTGAATTCAGCCACTTCCTCAGGCCCATATATTTTTATAAAAAAATATATTTGCATTTATTTGAAATTGAATAATGCATGACGTCTGTGAATTTAGTCTACATGTTTGTTATTGATTTGGTTTGAAAGCTATAGGCATATATGGTGTTCATATCTGTCATAGACTCGAGGAGTTTCTCATCAGCTGACGTTGTTTACTGCACATTCTTCCTTTTGCTTGCTCTCACATTCCTATGTAAATTTTGGAATATTCCAAGACAACCTGCTTGTGATCCCCGCAACAAATAAGAGCAGATCATACATTTTATTATCAACTTGATCATTGCCAAGCGCACTTCATGATCAGAGTCAGTTCGTAATCTGCATGCTAACTCAGCAGCTCAGCTATCCACATAATAGACTACAAACTGAATACCAGATTCACTTTAGATAATTACATATGGAGGATGTTAACTCGATTACAAATTCTCATTCACAGAATTACAACAGCGAATTCTGTCTTCTTACTCTACTATTTATTACTTACTAACTCCTTATAATTTAACACAGTGAACTTCTGTACAATTTGATACTATTTTTATTTACCTGTTATTTTAATAATGCTTAGCAGCATTTGCGAATAAAGTTCTTAGGAAAAACTAGGCAAATGGAGAAGACTATATAACAGAGAGCGACTTGGTTTTTATGGGAAACCAGATAAAATAAGAATAGTTTTTCTTTTTATGTACAATAGATTGGAGCTGCTCTTCCTTTGTGTATTACAAAATTACTGCTTTATAGTATGTATACTTCAATCAGGTCTATAAGTTTAATTTTTTTAAATGTATTTACAAAATGTATTTCATCTATTTAGAAAATTAATTGTCTGTATCACTTTGTCCTTGAGGCAATCCTCTAATGAGGAAGGTTTTATATAATAAAAATATAATATAATATACAGGTGTCCCATTCAAACCTCCTAAATGTTAATTAATCTTAACCAACAAAGTATGTAGAATTATGAAATGAGGCCGGTATTAAACGAAACATTAACTCAAAGACTTTTCATTGCCACGCACTAAAACACCATCAACAATATCAAGTCTGTATTCGATTTCATCCCACATTCTGTCCAACATGTCCATTGAACTGCCGAGAAGCTTGGCGAATTGAATTTTGTGGACTTCTCTGAAACCCTGCTCTAATTTCTTCAATCGTCTCTTCTGAAACGCGCGTACGAGCACCTCCTGATTCTTCTTTAACGCCTCCAGTCGCCAGAAACTTGTCAAGCCATGTCTTAATGGTCTTCCATCAGGTGTATTTCCTCCATATTCTCTCCGGTCATTTATTTGCACTATAATTACTGACTTACTCTCTGCATACCAGAAAACAATTTGTGCTCGCCATTTTGTTTTATGTCATTATTGTCCAACATGAGACAGAAGAATTAACTGCAACAATGAAAACAAAAATTCTTGAGTCTTTCTTTCTTTTAATACCAACCTCATTTCATAATTCCGCATACTTTGAGAGTTATGATAATGAAAATGTGGGAGGTTTGAATGGGACATTTCATTAGTTCTAATTTTAATTGCCATGAAATTAATTGTGTTATTAGATTTTGCTTTCATAACAATTCAGTTTGATCAAATAATTTTACTGTGATTTTTGTATTTCAATGTAACATTCGGTTTTCCTGGTAAGTGATACGGAAGGCCACATGGCCTTAACTCCACCAGGCCAATTAAATAAATAAAATTAAAAAATACAGTTACAAAAAAAATTCGAAAAACACCTCATTTAGTACATTTGTACCGACCGCAGATCGAACCCGGCACCGCTTGCATTGAGGCGACGACCTGAAAACTAGTCGATAATAATAATAATAATAATAATAATAATAATAATAATAATAATAATAATAATAATAATAATTATTATATTATTATTATTATTATTATTATTATTATTATTATTATTATTATTATTATTATTTATTTATTTATTTATATACAGATTTTCAATGTTTTCACATCTTTCTGTGTCTAAAGTTTTATTTTTCTTCTCCACTCAATTTCCTCCTGCCCTCTTGTTCTCATTCCAAGATGACTAATAATTAATAACAACAACAACAACAATAATAATAATAATAATAATAATAATAATAAAATAATTGTATATAAATCAAACTGGAAAATTCAAAAAACGTTTGTGAAATAATTCAGAAAAATGGAATAGAAGTTAAACCAAATAGAAATAGTGGCGAAATAATTGAAACAGCTTATCAGCTAGCACAAAATATTTATAATAAAAGATGTATAACTAATTAAATAAAATTAAAATTGACACTGTCACATTACAATAGTAGCATTAAATCAAAATAGAAACTAAAGTAAATAAAAAACAGACAGGAAGGAACGGCAATAAAGTAAACAAATTCCTCAGCAGGTCGAAATTATGGTCCGATTTTGCTGGTTCACGGAATATTTATTTTTCTTGTTAATTAAACTGTGTGGTTTTCAGTTAAATTGCGGCAAAGGAAAATATGGCGGCTAGTAGAGTGATTTTTTTAATTTCAAAATTCAGGTAAAGCCCAACTTCTAATTGATGGATTTCACTTGCTTTTTTAGAATAACTTCTTCCTTTTATTTGAATAGCACACAGTTAAATTCTTTGCGAAAAATCGAAAATTCCGGCCGCTAGAGTGATTTTTAAATTTTCGTTTGGTGAACTCCTAATAGTTCGATTTATATGGTTAACTAATTCTCGTAAGAAGAATACCTACTTTTTTCTGATTGATTGCCATATGCCGAATTTGGTTCCGTAAACAAAACAAAAATGTTGGCTGCTGGAGGGATAACATACGTCGGTATATAAAATCTAAGTGATTAAAAATTCAATTTATAATTTTATTATATTTTCTGGAGTTAAAATATATGTTTTGTCACCGTCATTTTTGGTGTCTACAAAGTAATTTCGATGAAGGTGTGTAAAAAAATTAATATTTGCGACACAGCAATATATGGTGGCTACTAGAGCGACTTTTTATTTTAGAATTCAGGTAAATTCCCACATCTAATTGTCGGATTTCGTTGACTTTTTTAGACTATTTAACTCATGCCCCAAGTGGGAGTCAATGACTAATCACGTTTCAATGATTTCTGTTTTACAACCAATCAGAGTCGTGTTTCACGAAAAGTGTTATATTTACCATATTAAAGAAAGCTCCTCCTTTTTAATATTCTGAACAGGTCTGACCATTATTTTGCAGTGACTGAGCCTATGAGAAATACGGCTACCATATTGTATATATAGTGCATATATGTCAACACATAGCGCTTCCAGGAGTTAATATAAAAACATTTGTAGCAATTGATTATACCACCAAAAAAAGAAACCACTGTTTGCACTTTCTTAAATGTATTGTTTCCCAGGTAATAATCCAGAAAAATATAATTGTCATATTTACATCATACGACATCAGAAATGAATTAATATACAGTTTGATGTGTTTCATTTTTTCTCCACTAGAGAGCATTCTTACAATATTGCGTTCCTTTGGCAATAAATAGTATGATCTGGTTGCAGTGATAAACAAAAGAAGCAGATGAAGCGTACCTATCGTTTCTCATTTGTTTTCAAACATCGCCGTTTACATTAAATATATAAATATTTTGAAATAACTATAGTTAAATGATGATTTGTGAGCAAACAGCTTAATTTTATTCGTTAAATAGTCCTAACAAATGCCACTCTTAATTTCCAAATTCTCTAGATAAATTCACTTCTCACTACGTGAGTCGTGAATTTATCGATAATTTGGAAATCACTCGTGGCATTACTTATGAATATCTTCCTCGTTTTATTTCAATAGCTCATACTTAAGTTATTTGTGAAAAATCCAAAATTGTGGTCGCAAGAGAGATTTTTAAATTTTTGTTTCAGATGAACTCCAACTCCAAATAGTTCGATTTTGCTACTTAACGAACTATGCGTACCTAATTTGCCGAATTCGGTTCCATAAAACAAAATTTTCATCCGTTGGAGAGTTAACATAGGCCTGCATATATAGAATTTAAACAATTAAAAATAAAATATATGATTTCATTATATATTGTGGAGTTTTTTTTTTGTCACTGTCTTTTTTATATCTACGAATTAGTAGTACAAATTTAAATTCTTTGCAAAAAAAATCTAAAATTGCGACCGCTGAGACGATTTTTAAATCTTCGTTTCAGATGAACTCTTACTCCTAATAGTTCGATTTTGCTTGTTAACGAAATCTATGGACCTACTTCTTCGAATTTCGTTCCGTACAAACGAAATTTTCATCCGCTGGAGAATAGAATTGAAATTAACTTATTAAAAACTCAATTTATAAATTTAATATATTTCCTGAAGTTAAAATATTTTTGTCGCGGTCATTTCTGGTGTCTACGAAGTAATATCGATGAAGATGTGTAAAATTTTTCAAAAATATTTTGATCAGAAAAACCTCAGTTCCTTACGAATTCTCTAGAATGAATTCGAAAACCAAATCGACGATGAACTGATGATGTGACAATTGACGTTAAAAGAAATGGAATAAGAAATTGGGTGTCAGAAGCAAACGATAGAATTCCCTCCCCTTGTATATCAAGGACTGCCCAACTCAAAAACAGTTTAAAAAGAAACTCACTTCATATTTCCTTTGACAATATAATATATAACCGTGTTCCATATATACTTTTATTACTCCTTTATATTTGAAACTTTCTTTACCAAGCCAATTACTTAATCTAATTATAGGCCTAGGTTATTATTATTTTTGTTATTATTATTATTTTTCTTTCTTATCCTTGTCAACTTTATATTGTGTAGTCTATATATATATATATATATATATATATATATATATATATATATATATAATGTATCAATGATATTGTATGTAGAATTTAACCCTGGTGAACTGGAAGAGAAGACCTTACGGTCTTAACTCCAACAGTTAAAATAAAAATGTACATAAAAAATTAATAACAATAGACGAGAATGAAAGAGATTGGTTTTGGAGGCCAGAACTCATAATCAGCTACAGCGCCGATGATTACAATGGTGATTATTATTATTATTATTATTATTATTATTATTATTATTATTATTATTATTATTATTATTATTATTATTATTATTACAGATAAATAAATGGCTTGTGGATTTGATAAAATTTGTTTAGTTACTGAGATATTCTGAAGAAGTTATAGATTTCATATTTTCTGTAAGATTGGATGGATGCCGCCCACTATTATATTATTATTATTATTATTATTATTATTATTATTATTATTATTATTATTATTATTATTATTATTATTATTACGGCGATGGGCACGACATGTTGTGCGTATGGGGAATGAAAGACGTGCTTGGAAACTTCTTGTAGGAAAGCGAGAAGGAAAACGCCCAGTTGGTAGACCAAGAATGAGGTGGGAGAACAACATTAACTATGATCTGAGGGAAGTAGATTATACAGGAAATGATTGGAAAGCATTAGCTCAGGATAGGGATGTGTGGAGAGCTTATGTCCGCGCGGCCATGAACCTACGGGTTCCATAGTGCCAGTTAGGTAGTTATTATTATTATTATTATTATTATTATTATTATTATTATTATTATTATTATTATTATTATTATTATTATTATTATTATTATTATTATTATTATTATTATTATTATTATGCAAGAAGAAAGATTACCCAGGAAAATATTGGAATGGTGTCCACCTGGAAGAAGGAGGAGAGGAAGACCTCGCAACTCGTGGATGCAGGAACTAAGAACTGGAATGAGAGCAAGAGGATTGGAGGACATGGATTGGATGGAAAGAGACGAGTGGAGAAGAAAAATAAAACTTTAGGCACAGAAAGATGTGTAAACATTAAAATTCTGTATATAAATAAAAATTATTATTATTACTGCGATGGGCAGGACATGTGGCACGAATGGGGAATGAAATACGTGATGGAAGCTTCTTGTAGGAAAACCAGAGGGAAAACGCCCAGTTGGTAGACCAAGAATGAGGTTGGAGAATAACATTAACTATGATTTGAGGGAAGTAGATTATACAGGGGATGATTGGAAAACATTGGCTCAGGATAGGGATATATAGAAGAGCTTATGTCCGCGCTGCCATGAACCTATGGGTTCCATAGTGCCAGTGAGTTAGTTATTATTATTATTATTATTATTATTATTATTATTATTATTATTATTATTATTATTATTATTATTATTATTACAGATAAATAAATGGTGTCTGAATTTGATAAAATTTGTTTAGTTACTGATATTTTCTGAAGAAGTTATAGATTTCATATTTTGTGTAAGGTTGGATGGATGCCGCCCACTGTTCCTAATGAGTGTCATAACGCTTCGTTGACCTTTAATGGTTTCAAGGCAGGCAGGGCGTGCGCCATCTCGTACACCTGACGCAGTTCCTTAACGCAACTGCACACAGGAACAAACCCAGAATTGTGCTTACTCACACAAACACAAATTTAGATACTAAGAATCTGTCGTCGGCTAAAGCAGGGATAGCATTTTACCATCACACTCTAATTCCGTTTTTCAATATTTAGAATGCGGCAAGTTTTACTGTTTATTTATTTCTTTCACTGATGGATCAAAAGCTTTGGCCTTGCTTTTCGCCCAGTCGGAATTAATAAATTAATATATAAATATCCTCAACTCGGGTCGGGTCGAGGGATGAGATGAGATGAACCCTTATATAGAGGTCTGTGAACTGCAAGGGTGCCGGCCGACCACTCCTGACGCACCGTCACGGGGGCAGATGATGGACAAACTGAATATGGGGAAATGGTGGAATGAAATTTGTGGCAGGGGAAAACGGGAGAAACCCCGAGAAAAACCTGCCCAAGCTCCGTTTGGTCCACCACAAAGAGTGACCGAGAATCGATCTCAGGACCCAAATGTGAGAGGCGAGCTTCTAACCGCTTGCGCCACGGAGCCGCCGGAATTAATAAATATTATATTTTATTTTTTAAGAAAATAGATCCATAAGATCCTCCGTTGTGGTCTCGAGGTAGCGTGCTGCCTTGTCACTCAGCGGGCCCGGGTTCGATTCCTGGTCGAGACAAGTTCCTGGGTGAAGTTTTGTTCGGGGGTTTTCCTCACCTGTAAGACAAATGTCAGGAAGTTTAGGACCCAACCGTACCCGAAAAATATCCGGCCATCATCATCATCATCCTTCACCGGTGTGGAAAGCAACGGGAAGCTACCACACCTATAACTCCCTAGTAAAGCTGCAAAGCATAGCATGAAAATGCTATGATTGCAGTCAAATACCTGCCTTCGAGCAGAATTACTATGGATGGATGTTGATCCATAAGTTACATTAACTTGCCTAATAAGATTTTTACTCTCCGCAAAAAAATAATATATTATTTTTATTTACTTATTACTGTATTATTATTATTATTATTATTATTATTATTATTATCATCATCATCATCATCATCATCATCTGAGGAGAACGGCAAGAAATAGACTTCCAAAATTGGCATACCAATTTACCCCAACTGGACATAGGGACCAAGGAAGACCAAAACATCGGTGGAAAGATCAAGACCATCTTTGCTAGGTTTACCGTACAGGCCACATGGCCTAAAACGAATTTGTTCATGATGATGTTGATGATATTATTATTATTATGTTATATATATATATATATATAAAAATTTACTAACTCACTGTCGACCCCGGAGGATCATGCCCCTTGATATAAGTTATCCATACGTCGTAATGTTTTCTAATCATACCCTGTATAAATTACCTCCCTCAAAACCTGGTTAATGTTATTATCCCATCTCATTCTTGGTCTAACTAACCGACAAACTCATTGGCTCTATCGAAATGGAAATTTATGTCCGCGCGTATATAAGCTCAGTATACATCCCTATCCTGACCTAATGTTTTCCAATCATTAACTGTACCTCCGTCAATTCATGGTTAATGTTATTCTCCCATCTCATACTTAGCCTCCCTATTGGGCGCTTTCCCTCTGCTTTTCCTACACGGAGTTTCCATGCTCCTCTTTCATTCTCCATTCGTGCCACATGTCCTGCCCATCGTATCCGAGACTTAACTGTTCTTATTTCTGTTTTCCTATAAAGATCATGTAGCTCACTTTGTATAGTCTTCTCCGTTACCCTGTCTGTTCGTCTCTTTTTGTTTCCAAACATTTTGCTAAGAACTTTGTTCTCAGATACTCATAATCTTTCCTCGTCCCTTAAAGTATGAGACAATGATTCACATCCATATAACATAACTGGAAGAATAACCATTTATATATTTTCAATTTAGCTGTTTTCAAGAGAAATTGAGATGACAAGAGCACCTGTAATGCATAATAGCGTGAATTTCCGGAGTTGAGCCTGTGTTCAATTTCTTTCTGTACCGGTACGTCATTCCTGTTTGTAATTATTGTTCATAGGTATTTGAATTCTGCCACTTCTTTAAATTTGCCTCATTTGTCATTAACTGTCCATTTCCATTATATAATGTATTTCTACGTGTTAAATGGTGAAAAAATGTAACACGTCAAACTGTTCATGATAAAGAACATTATAGGTTATTAGGAAACAACTTCGTAAATCATTATTTAAAAACACGATTATTGAACACACAATGATTATAAAATGTGTAAATCGAAGGAATATGTTCATTGTTTGCTATATTCAATGTATTTGTTAGAGAGGCAGTCAGTGCAAAATAATGCTCTGACCTGATCAGAATATTAAAAAGGAGTAGCTTTCTTTAATATGACTCATGCCCCAAATGCCCCAAATGGGAGTCAATGACCAATCACGTTTCAATGATTCCTGTTTTACAACCAATCAGAGTCGTGTTTCACCAAATATTTATCAGTGTTATAATTACCATATTAAAGAAAGCTCCTCCTTACAATATTGCGTTCCTTTGGCAATAAATAGTATGATCTGGTTGCAGTGATAAACAAATGAAGCAGTAGAAGCGTACCTATCGTTTCTCATTTGTTTTCAAACATCGCCGTTTACATTAAATATATAAATATTTTAAAATAACTATAGTTAAATAATGATTTGTGAGTAAACAGCTTAATTTTATTCGTTAAATAGTCCTAACAAATGCCACTCTTGATTTACAAATTCTCTAGATAAATTCACTCCTCACTTCGTGAGTCGTGAATTTATCGATAATTTGGAAATCACTCATGGCATTACTTATGATAAGCAGAAGTAGATACATATCGAGGTGAAACACGACTGTCATTGGTTGTAAAACAAAATTCATTGAAACGTAATTGGTCATTGACTCCCATTTGGGCCATGAGTTAAATAGTCATAAGTAATGCCACGAGTGATTTTCAAATTATCGATAAATTCACGACTCACGAAGTGAGGAGTGAATTTATCTAGAAAGTTTTGAAATCAAGAGTGGCATTTATTTGGATTATTTAACGAATAAAATTAAGCTGTTTACTCACAAATCATCATTTAACTATAGTTATTTTAAAATATTTATATATTTAATGTAAACGGCGATGTTTGAAAACTAATCAGAAACGATTGGAAGGCTTCATTTGCTTCTTTTGTTCATCACTGCAACCAGATCATAATATTATTTATTGCCAAAGGATCGCAATGTTATAAGAATGCACCCTAGTGGAGAAATTTATAACCAACGTTATATGTATTAATTAATTTGATGTCTTATGATGTAAATATTCAATTATATTTTTCTGCAACATAATTTCATGGAAAATAATTCGTTTAAGAAAGTGCAAACAGTGTTTTTTATGGTATAATCAATTGTTATAAATGTTTTTATATCATCTCTCGCATGCGTTTTCTGCTGACATGCATGAACTATATATACAATCTGGTAGCCGTATTTCTTAGAGGGTCAGTCATTGCAAAATAATGCTATGACCTATACAGAATGTTAAAAAGGAGAAGCTTTCTTTAATATGATAAACTTAGGTTGATAAATTCGAGGCGAAACACGACTGTGATTTGTTGTAATTCAAAAATCGTTTAAATGTGATTGGTCATTGAATCCCATTTCGGTTATGAGTTAAATAGTCACAGTAAACACACTACTATCATGTAAATGTACTGAACTAAAGAATATAATATTACAATGTAGATAAGAGTAAGGTATTATGAGCCTAACAGTACTTAAACGAAAAGGACTAAAATAAAAACGGTATTAAGGTATATTATCACCATTATGACAATGAAGCAACTAAAATGAGAGAGCTATTAAGTTATATCACCATTAATACTCACGAAGCATGAAAACGTGGTATTACTTTAGGTAAGGAAATATTGTAGATTTCATGACATAACAAGAAATTCTTGGTCTCGTATTATTGTTACGTCTACCTTATCTGAAACGGCCGGTAGTTAGATTTCAGTGCAGAGACGAGTTCAAATAATCTCATTTTTATTACCAGGCTTAATATTTGAGATTCTGACCTTAAAATGTCTTTCACAAATATAAGAATGAATTTTATTTTATACTTAACGTCGGCGGAAGTGTAGAATAACTGAAATTTACTTACGCAATTGAAGACAATTTTAATGCATGGAATGTTTGTAGAATTTTATATTAAAACTGTTTGGCCCTGAAAATAATGATTGTGAATGTATTTTTAAATTTAAAACATAAAATTGAGACAATAGAAATGGGATTTCCGAGATCCGTTGCAGGTGTATCTTTAAGATAAATAAATAATAGTTTTAAAAAACTAAAACAACACGCTTCATTAGAAACCCGAACTAAAAAATGAAAAATGATTTTAATTTCCAACACGCTTGGGATAAAATTAAAGTTGTCAACAAAAATATCATCTACAACACATACAGAATAAAACTAGAGTTATCAACAAAAAGAAAATAATTTTACCATCGAAAGCGTTGGGTGCTTTTTATGATTTTTATATTTTCTTCTTAGAGACTGTTTATTATCAAATATATTAATTGATATAGAGCACCCCACGCTTTTGGTGGTAAAATTAGTTTATTTTTGTTGATAACTCTAGTTTTATTCTATATGTGTTGGAGATGATTTTTTTTGTTGACTACTTTAATTTTATCCCAAGCGTGTTGGAAATTAAAATTATTTTTCATTTTTTAGTTCGGTTTTCTAATAAAGCACCTTGTTTTAGTATTTTAAAACTATTTATATTTTATTTTTTAGTTTTAATATTTTACAGAATAAGATAAAAATGTAAATAAATTTAAATTCGATACTATTGTAGTATGAGCTAAAGTAATACTCTTCTAAAATAAACCCTCCTAGCCGGATTTGAACCAGCGACCTATGGATTACTGAAATTATATACCACTAGAGTTCACCGCTCTACCAACTGAGCTCTTACAACGATTGACTAAAAAGTCGACAAGTCCGCAACCTATTATACCAGTTTTCATTTTTTTGATTTTCTGATGATTCTGACCAGGACTTTAGGAACAAAATATGAAATTATTGTATTATCACGGGTCCTTTACAGGTATACAAAGTTTCAAGTCGATCCAATGTTTCTAAGTGGGTGAAAATCGTGTTCAAAGATTCCGTTACATAGATACAAAGACACTTTTTTTTGATTTTCTGATGATTCTGGCCAGGATTTTAGAAAAATATAAAATTAATGTATTGTCACGGGCGCTTTACAAGTATACAAAGTCTCAAGTCGATCCATTGATTTTAAGTGAGTTAAAATCGCGTTGAAAGATTCCGTTACATAGATAGACTGGTCAAGCTAATATAAAGCGTGTAAAAAAGGAAGCCATATATGAACCAACAAGTGACTATTACAAAGATAAATACCAATTAGATAGTATAACTGTCACAGGATTGATGATCGAGGCAAGAGATACTATACCAGGATTCTTAGCTAAATTTTGGAAGGCATTAGATTTGGACAGGGTGTATCTTTCTAAAATTGCCATCGCTGTCATTAGAGGATCAATTTCAATTTTTAGAAACCATCTTTACAAAATTTCTTCTTTATAGTATGTCAAATACAATTTGAATTTTTTAAATGTATTTACGAAATGTATTTCATCAATTTCAAAAAAATAATTGTCTGTATCACTTTGTTCTTGAGGCAATCATCTAATGAGGAAAGTTGTATATAATAAAAAAATCAAAAGAGAAATCAATATATCAGAGATGAATTACAAGTGTATAATATAAACGAGAGAATATACAGAAATAAATGTAAATGGTCTGAACATGTAACAAATAATGCCAAATAATCGTTTACCAAAATATATACTTTACTATAGACCTGAAGGCAGAAGAAATGTAGGAAGACCGAAACGACGTTGGAAGGACGACCTGTACCATATTGAGTAGCGGGGAGCGGAACGGGTCAACAGGCCCATACCTTGAAGAAGAAGATGAATATGATGATGATATTGAAATTTGTAAATTGTCAGAAGAAGTGGAACTATTTATTACGTTGTAACTGTCGGCGATTTTTAATGCTCATAGAATAACCAGAGAGGAATTTAAGTGGAACCAATGTTTGTAAATTTATTATAAGATATTTTTGAAATTCGTAAAGAAATTAAACCCAGCATTTGCCTTTACGATTAAGAAAACAACTATGAAAAACTGCAGTTAGTTCGGTTGGTAGCAGGGTTTAAAATTGGGATCTCTGTAATATAAGCCTCAAAACGCCAGCGATAAAGTTCACTTTGCTAACTAACTAACTCACTGACTCTATCGAACCCGTAAGTTCATGGTCGCGTGACATAAGCTCTCCATACATCCTTATCCTGAGCTAATGTTTTCCAATCATCCCTGTGAAATCTACTTCTCTCAAATCATGGATAATTTTATTCTCCCATCTCAATTTTGGGTTAGCAACTGGGCGTTTTCCCTTCGGTTTTCCCACCAGAAGCTTCCATGCACATTTTGCATTCCCCATACGTGCCACATGTCCTGTCCATCGCAGCCTACGGGACTTAACTGTTCTCATTATATCTGACTTTCTGTAAAAACCATGTAGTTCACTGTTATAAACATGCATATTTCAAAGTTCACTTCGCACATTGATAAAAATGTCTGTTGATAAAAATGTCTAAAGCACAAGCATTATATTATTTGATTTAATTTAACGCTGATATGATTTACAGTAATCCTCATAACGTGGGAGGGTACTGAAGTGTCACATCTAGTTTTCTGAACACTATCTTTTCAGTTTACTTTGTGCTGGGGCTTTGTTTACTTTTCGTGTTAACATACATGACTTTGGATGTAATGTTTATATTAAGTTTATCCAGTGCAGAACGTTGCTGCCCCCTGTTTATTTCTATAAATCGATACACGAACGTGCCTTCACATACGGTTTTACGATCAATTTGCACTGTTCATATTCGCTGGTAAAAATGACTTAAGATACAAGAATACATCCTGAAAAAAAACAGTAGAATCAAATTATCAACTGAGCATCTTCTTCGACATGATTTGTTTTTATTTACATACAGATATTCATAAGTAATGCCACGAGTGATTTCAAAATTATCGATAAATTCACGACTCACGAAGTGAGGAGTGAATTTATCTAGAGAATTTGGAAATCAAGAGTGGCATTTGTTAGGACTATTTAACGAATAAAATTAAGCTGTTTACTCACAAATCATTATTTAACTATAGTTATTTTAAAATATTTATATATTTAATGTAAACGGCGATGTTTGAAAACAAATGAGAAGCGATAGGTACGCTTCTACTGCTTCTTTTGTTTATCACTGCAACCAGATCATACTATTTATTGCCAAAGGAACGCAATATTGTAAGGAGGAGCTTTCTTTGATATGGTAATTATAACACTGATAAATATTTGGTGAAACACGACTCTGATTGGTTGTAAAACAAAAATCATTGAAACGTGATTGGTCATTGTCTCCCATTTGGGGCATGAGTTAAATAGTCAATGTTAACACATCTTTCTGTGCCTAATGTTTTATTTTGCTTATCCATTCCTCCCGATCCATCCACACCATGTCCTTCAGTTCCTCTTCTTCTCAATACAGTTCTTATTTATTGCATTATAAGTTTCGAAGTCTTCCTTTCTGTCTTCTTCCAGGTGGACACAATTCCAATGTTTTTCTGGGTAAACTTTCTTATTGTATTCGTCATATATGTCCATACCAATTTATTGCTTATCTAATACTGTATATAGAAATGATTGTTTGTTTGTTTGTTTGTTTGTTCGTACTTTATGCGCGGCCATACCGTTGATCCGATTGTGATGGAGCTTTTTGCAAAATGTTGAGGAGATTCCCGGAATGAGCATAGGCTTAAAGACAGTTGTGATACTCAACTCCTACACCCTTAAATATCCCCCTTTGTAGTGGAAAACATGAAAAAAGTAGCTCTTTGGACGCTTAAATGGCTTACGCTGCCTAACCATAACAAATGCACGAAATTAATGTACACATAATTAAATATTTCACAACTTTCTACAAATAAGTCCGCGACAGAATATGTTTATCTCTTACGGATAACTCACAATAACAATTTTTGTCTTTCATTGATGTCAAGAAGATGGAGAGAAGTACATAGATTCCTGTCCAAGCATAGCAGCATATGGCGGGTATTCTTTTATGGATAACTCACAATAACGAATTTTGTCTTTTAGCTCTTTTATGTCAAGAAGATCGAGATAAGTAGATTACCGGGCAACACCGGGCAATCAGCACGGGGAATTTTAAAATAATAACGATATACATTTATAATTATTTTTCATTTTACTTATTCAACTATCATAAGTAGTACATTATTTTTTGTCTTTCAACTCATTTATGCCAAGAAGATCGGGATGAGTAGATTTCCGGACAACGCCGGGTAAACAGCACGGGGTATCTAAAAATAATTACGATGTAATGTTTTCCTTTCACTTATTTAACGAAACATAAAACACGTTAATTTTCGTATTTCAGCTCATTTATGTCAAGAAGGTCGGGATAAGTAAATTCCCGGGCAACGCCAGGTAATCAGCACGGGGTATCTAAAAATATACATTTACAATTATTTTTCCTTTTACTTATTCGACTAAACATAAAAGCACATTAATTTGTATTTATTTAGGCGTAGCAGTGCACGCCGGGTGGTAGCTAGTATCTTATATAATCTACTATTGTATATTTAATTTTTTTCTCATATGATTTCATTTCTTATGTTTTTCATCATAATCATGAACAAACCCAATTTATATCGTAACTATTATTTTTAGATACCCCGTGGTATTTACTCGGCATTGCCCGGGAATCTACTTATCCCGATCAATGAGCTGGAATACAAAAATATTTATTGTGAGTTTTCCGTAAAAGAATTTGTATAATTTTTTGGGATATTCAATTCACACTCCCCATGGCGCGACAGGCCTAAAGGCCCTTGGGCTACCATCCGACTGCTGGCCTCACATCCACATGTGTTAATCACAGAGGTACATGAACTTACAGCCAGTGTAGAGGTTACACGTAGTCAAAATGTCGGGTTTATTAGCCTTTAAAGTTGGTTTTCTCAACCTGGAGTCGCTACTTATTGTAGCTACCCAAATGCCTCACGATGCTGGGTGGGCAGCGGTCTCATACTGGCCGAAATTTCATGAGAAAATGTCTTCCCCCATGGAGGCTCGAATCACTGCAAGTCCAGTAGCTCTGCGCCAGAGCATTTTGCCTTAACCACTCGGCTACGATGCGGGATATATATTCAATTCTGTGTATATTAATTTGATATATTTGTCATGGTTTAAGCAGCGTAAGCCATTTAATCGTCCAAAAAGCTGATTTTTTTGCGCAATAATGCGTTCTGTCATACTTACAGCAATGACTAGCATGATTGAAAGTTCAACTTCCTAAATTTCAGGATTACCGACCTAAATAACTATACTGTAATATTACATATTACCTACCTCGTGCGGGAAGTAAAACCACTGCCCTTTATGTATATTACGTACAATGTATATACAAAAATATATCCAAAAGCAGTGTTAATATACATTATATGAAACAAATCACTGCATTTTAAATGAACTGAACTTTATTTGAAACAATATAAAATAATAAATTCGTACTTGCCACCATTTTATGACTGATTGGTGTCACGGCCTACTGTAGTCTCAACTAAAGTATTTACCGTATAAACATTGGCCACACCTTTAAAGTTAGTCAGTAGTTTATAATGAACGCAAATATTTCCATCAAAGATGTTATAATTGTAAAGTAAAGTAGTCCCACTACAGGCCTCAGGGGGCTCTGGGGTAGTAGGAGGTTAAGGCTCCCACTTTTTCTGGACAGTCGGCACTTGATGTCAGCCGTGACGTCCGCCTTTACTCCCAGAACAAGCGTCTGGTAGTCATTTCCTTTAGAGGCTGAGTCGACCCCAGGGCCATAGTGCCGCCAGAGGCTTTGAGTCAATTTAAAAACCCTGATCCCACCGGGACTTGAACCCTCGACCTTCTGGCTTGTAGCGCAGTGCCTTAACCACTACGCTACGGCGTGCCCCCTGTTATTTAATATTTGAAAACACCATCGCGCAAATATGATGTACAACGTACGTTTGTGAAGTGTTTTACAGAATCTCGGGTAATCATATGCTAGCTACTGTAAAAACCACTTCCCAACCTCGCATTGAAATATTCTGTTTTAGTGCATCGAATTTTTTTTTTTAGCCCAGCCATGTAGTAGATACGGTAATGTGTTATATACGTTAATGGTCGCAGAAAAATGTTCTAAATGACGGTAAAAACCTCATTCAAATCAGTCAAGAGTTTTTGAGTTCATGACATAGAGACAGAAAAAAGGAAAATTATGGCAGTTCAAGGTGTAGATCCTGTCAGAAGTAAAATTGTATTTGACAATAAAATTTTGGAGCAGGTGAATAATTGTACATATCTAGGATGTAATATCTCATATGAAGAAGAAAAGGATGAAAATGCAAAAAAATATCAAATTTTTAAAGAATTTTAAGGTTAATAAATTCTATCTTCAAGCCACAGTTAGTCCAAAAACATTCAAGGCTAAAAGTGTATAAAACACTTTCTCTTACAACTCTTTTGTGTGGTAGCGAAGTATGGACATTAAAACAGAAGGATATACAGAGACTTAGATCTGCTGGAATGAGATACCTTCGGAGGACTGCAGGATACACACTATTAGGTCACAAAAAAAATGAAGACATCATAGAAGAATTACACGTGGAACCTTTAGAAAACAGAATTTCTGATTATAAGTCAAGATGGATGCAACATGTCCATCGAATGGAAGATCACAGGATACCCAAACAAATGTTAAGATATCAACCTGCAGGAAGAAGAAGACCAGGACGTCCACTCAAAAGACTTCTGGATGATGTTTCTCTTGAGGCCGAAACAGGTCAACAAATAGCCTAAATTCGTGGATGTACTATGATGATGATGGCGATGAAATAGAGACAGACAGACTCTCAGACACTCGTTATATGTACATATAAAAATAAAATAATTTCACCCAAGATTAATATTTTCTGCGCCATGTCATATCACAAGATGTACGGTCCGTTTTTCTTTGTGGCTTACTCTATCGATGGCATAAATCATGGGATCCTTATTTTAAAATATCACCCAGCATTTTTCAACAACCTATGAACATTTGTTGATAGTATTCTGTTCCACCCTTATAATGTAGAGAGTGGTGTTCAAATAATCAATATTAGATATTAAAAAACACATTTATCTACTTCATTTTAATGTTTCATATATACTTTGTTTTAATATTAAAATATTCAAGTTCCTTTGATATAGATTTATTCCACACGCTTGTTTTTGTGGATTTAGTTATGCGCTTCACATTTTCTAGATGAGAAACTGTTCTCATTCCTTTCTATTTCAAAAGTTATTTTGTTTCTTCAGTAATCGCTCCCTCCCCAATTTTAAAATACGTTTCTGCTTCTGTCACAGAATATTAACTTCGTCTCTCTGTTCATCATGCATTCCATAAGGGTGAGGTGTGTTGTATAAAAATGACAAACATTCTGCGGGTGATAGATAACACAGCTCTACATTTTTTTTTTGTTGCCCTGGATATCTCAGCGAATTTCTATGTTTTCAAGTGCACAGTTTACGAATATATTCATGAAAGTGCTGAATGTGATCTAGTTTTTATGATTTTTGTGTATCATATCTTAAACAGTAAACGGCTTGTTACTAATAAAATGTATGTTTCCAGTCATTTTTTCATGTATACAAACATCACGTGATTCCCACTCTCACGCCCCTTACTCCGCACATGGGCCGTGATCTCAGTTATTTGACAGAATTGAAGTACTCACGACGTGAATCTGGATATGATAAAACTTTTCGTCATAGCGTTGGACAAGGAAGGAAAATGTTTCAAATACATTTGTTGAACATTTCCTAAGCTCAGTATGTAAAAGTTAAAAGGCGGAATATTTGATGGTCCTCAAATTTGGCAATCGATGAAAGATGCAAATTTTATCAAAGTTATGACTGTTCCGGAAAGTGAAGCTTCGAAGGTTTTTGAATTGGTAGTACAAAATTTCCTAGGTAACTATAAAGCACCAAACTATAAAGAAATTGTGCAAAACATGTTGATAAGCTTCAAGATTCTAGGAGCAAATATGAGTATAAAGTTACACTTTCTCCACAGTCACCTGCATAGATTTCCGGATAGTTTAGGGAATTATAGCGACGAACAGGGAGTGCGCTTTCACTAGAATCTAAAAGTAATGGAATAAAGGTATCAGGGTAGATGGAACCGTCACATGATGGCAGATTACTGCTGGTCTTTAAAAAGAGTGTGTCCCCTAAAAATTATAGAAGAAAATCGTATAAAAATAATTTCAGTGGAGTATAATATGGGTTTTCGATATGTTTCTTTCTATTTACATCAGTGCATACTATTTTTTTCAAAAAACAACATTATAAATATATTTTTTTCATATTTTCCTATTTTTGTAGTGCAAAATCAAAATAAAGATTTAAAAAAATAGAGCAAATCTTCCAAAATCACTGATAGTTTCATGAATTGTAAGCATAAATATATCCGAAATTAATCTCATATCAAGGGCAACAAAACCACTGTTGGCCAGTGTAATACAAGGCTGTTCATAATTATACTCAATACAGTACAAATAATTCTATAATTATTCTCCATTGTAGTTTAACTTCTCACCTTATTGGTACATTTACTTTTACCTTTTTTTATTTAAATATAAGAATTATATTGTGTATAATTTATTTCTTTATTAGAATTTCTCTACACTATAATAATTTTCCTACAACACATTTTAAATTGTATACTCCTCCATAAATCTCTATTCCTGCATCACTCTCTGTTAATCCTCTCGACATCATACTCCTATGCACTCCTTGAACCCACTGTTCTTTTCGTCTCCCTTTTCTTTTGTTGCCCTTCGCTTCAAAATTTAATATCAACTGAACTGTCATCTGACATCCTCTTTACGTGGCCAAACCATTTCAGTCTTCTTTCTTAAATAACTTTTGCAACATATTTTTGAACTTTCATTATTTATCTGATTTTAGTATTGCTAATTTTGTATTTTCTTGAATTTCTAGAACCCTCCTCCAAAAGTCCATCTCTGTCACAAATAGTTTATGTGCTTGCTCTCTGCTTAATGTCTAAGTTTCCGCACCATACAATAGTACGTATACTCTCCACCAATAGACTATAAATATTTTTTTATAGTTTTGTTCTGAACAAAACAAATATTTTGTGTGTGTGTATGTGAGACATGGAGCCTCGCTGAAAGATCAGAGGTAGCCCTAAATAATTAAAAAAAAATACCCAGGAAAATATTTGGACAGATAAATATTAATGGTCAGTGGAGAATACGATACAACAAAGAACAGTATGACAAGTACAATGAACCTGACCTTGTAAATTTTATTAAATTAAAGAAATTGGAATGGGCTGGCCATGTACAAAGGCTCTCAACAGACCGAGCACACAAAAAAAGTGCTTACAGTAAGTTTTATGGGGAATAGACGAGTTGGAAGACCGAAAAAACGATGGGAGGATGGTATTAAGGAAGATGCTGCAAACCTACTTAAGTGTCGCAACTGGAGGCTTGCTGCGCAAAATAAAAATTATTGGAGGCAGAAGTTAAGGGAGGTCAAAGCTCGAATTTGAGCCAATCAGTCATTGGATGGATGGATGGAAAATATACGTATTTGTGTTTGTTATTAATGACCAAAGTTCTGCTCCATAAGAAATTATGCTTTTGTCAATTGTATGATTCATATTAATTTTCTTACTTACATTTTCTTCTTCTTCTATGCAGCCTGTTCCGGCGAGGTTAAAAGTGGAGTCCATCTTCTACGTGGTCGACCAATATCTCTTGTTCCTCTGGGATTATACAGGAAGGTTCTTTTTGGTATTCTTTTGTTGTTCATTCTCATTAAGTGTTCTGTCCATTTCTTATTATTTTCGCTGATTTTATCTTCAATTTTATATATATTTAATTCTTCTCGTATAGTTTCATTCCTTATTCTATCCGCTCTTGTGCATCCTTTCACATTACGTAAAAACAGCATTTCCGCAGTCTGTATCCTGCTTTTATCCCTTGATTTCATTATCCAATTTTCACTTCCATACAACAACAAAGGAACAGCCATTGTTTTATATAATTTAAGTTTCGTATCTTTCCTTGTATTCCGACCTAAGGTTCTTTTTATGGTTCCACAAATAGCCTGAAATGTATTTACTTTTACTTACATTTTTATCCCACAATATTCCATTGAGGCAAATTTTCCTTTATTATTTCGACTTCTTATTTCCTCTTCTTAATTTCCATTTGTATTTATTTTAATTCCTAAACACAAGTATGTGATTCTACTACAATGTTTTACTGTTTCTCTAGTTTCTAAATTTAAATTTTGTTCTGGCTCACCAATTGATAAATATTTTGTTTTCTTCATGTTCAGAATTAATCCCCATTTATTATATTCTTCTAGAAAGCAATAGTCTACCGCTGTGGTCTCGAGGTAGCGTGCTGCCTTGTCTCGCTGCGGGCCCGGGTTCGATCCCCGATCGGGACAATTTTTCTGGGTGATGTTTTTATCGGGGTTTTTCTTCACCTGTAAGACAAATATCAGGAAAACTTTAAGGCTCAAACGGTCCCCGAAATCATATGGCCATCGCAATCATCATCATCCTCATCATTATCATCATCATCCTTCACCGGTGTGGAAAGCAACGGGAAACTACCACACCTATAATTCCCTAGTAAAGCTGCAAAGCATGGCATGAAAATGCCATGATTACAGTGAAAGACCTGCCCTCGGGGAGAATTACTATCGATGGATGGAGAAAGCAATATAAGGTTTCTAATACAATAAAATAACTTAGGGTAACGCATTGCTTACAAAATAATGAAACGTTTTAAGATAAAGATTGCCCAATCGCTTCCACATTTGTTTTGATTTTAGATGGCATTTCACTACACGTAAGATTAGTTACGAGCAATATCAACTACCAAAGTACTCTACAATAACTCCACTTATTTACTAAATCTGTATTTCTACATGACAGAGCTATCTTCATAGCCCGGTAGGTATCCAGCTATGTGATTCACATCATTCCACCCCTTCGCTCGCGTTCTCGTATGGTTTATACCAGTACAAGTAAGCCTTCGACATTGTGGAACGGATTCCGCTCTCTGCTTGTAACATTAACTGGTCATCTCGTTTTCATGTCGTAGTACTGAAACGATTGTTACGGTCTACAAAACAAAATTCCAACAATCTCTTCCTAGGACGTCCTACCATTTTTTTTTATTATTCGTTTCGTACTTTAAAATTATCTTACTTACACATTGTTGCCAGTCTCTTAGAGAAGATATGCTAACATCATGTCACTCACTGACTTTTGTAGGAAAATAAGCGTAACTAAATTAACTTGGTTAAGTTACTCCATGTTCATCGAATGGAAGATCACAGAATACCCAAACTAATGTTAAGATATCAACCTGCAGGAAGAAGAAGACCAGGGCGTCCACCCAAAAGACTTCTGGATGGTGTTTCTCTTGAGGCCGAAACAGGTCAACAAATGGCCTAAATTCGTGAATTTACTATGATGATGATGATGAAGTTACTCCCGCGAGGGAGCACCCTTTCTCAACTTGGGATTTATGGATATAGACCAGGCTTAATTTATTTCTTTCCAGTTGAGTTTATATATTTTAATACCTGTAACATAGTATATTATTTTCTAGTTCAAAAAATCTGTAATTATTGAAATCTGTTCATGCTTTGAGCAAACATTCTGGCCATTTTTATAACAACTGTCGTACAAATTTTCTCAGTTACTTAGTCCACTATTCTCTATATGATGCAATTTATTTTAAAATCGCAGATTAATGGAGGTATAGCGAGTTATATAGTGTTTTCATGTCTAGAAAATGGTATTCCTCTTATGGGAACGCTGTCACCACTTCACGCCACAGACTGAGTGACAGAGAAGTAAATATAATTATCTCCAAGTTTCGTTGAAAGATGATGGTTCATGTAATTTCTCCTAAGTGCTATTCCGGTAATGAGTTCATCTCCTAACTTTATTAAATAACTGAATGATAACCTTCTTTTTTTCTTCTTCTTCTTCTTCTTCACTTCACGGGCTAGGCAAAATACCTGTTCCTCCTCACAGTTCTGTCCATCTTTTCATTGGCCTTCCTACATTTCAACCTTGTTACATTCATTCTTTCTACATGTCTAGGTCATATTTTCTCTATATTCTTTGATTGTATCATTCAATGGATGTATATTTAACTCTGTTCTTATATCTTCATTCTTTATCTGATCCATTCTTGTGCAGTCTTTTGTTCTTCTAAGGAAGTTCATTTCTACACTTTGTATTCTACTTTGTAATTTTTTGGTCATTACCCAAGTTTCACTCCCATAAAGTAATGCAGGAACTGCCAATGTTTTATAAAATTTCAATCTAGTATCATTTCTTGTATGATAATCATACGTTCAATAATGGTGCAGTATTATCATAAGTACGAGTGATTTCCAAATTATCGATAAATTCACGACTCACGAAGTGAGGAATGAATTTATCTAGAGAATTTGGAAATCAAGAGTGGCATTTGTTAGGACGATTTAACGAATAAAATTAAGCTGTTTACTCACAAATCATTATTTAACTATAGTTATTTTAAAATATTTATATATTTTATGTAAACGGCGATGTTTGAAAACAAATGAGAAACGATTGATACGCTTCATTTCCTTCCTTTGTTCATCACTGCAATCAGATTATAATATTATATATTGTCAAAAGATCGCAATGTTGTAAGAATGCACCCTTGTGGAGAAATTTATAACCAACGTTATAGGTATGAATTAATTTGATGTCCTATGATGCAAATATATCAATTATATTTTACTGTAACGTCATTTCCTGGAAAATAATTCGTTTAAGAAAGTGCAAACGGTGTTTTCTTTTCTTTCTTTTTTTTTTGTTTGTGCTTCAATTGTTACAATTTTTTTTATATTATCTATCGCATGCGCTTTCTGCTGACATTCATGCACTATATATATACAGTCTGGTAGCCGTATTTCTTGGAGGGTCAGTAACTGCAAAATAATGCTATGATCTATTCAGAATGTTAAAAAGGTGGTGCTTTATTATGATAAACTTTAGTTGGTAAATTTTAGGCGAAACACGACTGTGATTGGTTATAAATAAAAAAATCATTGAAATGTGATTGGTCATTGACTCCCATTTGGGGCATGAGTTAAATAGTCTTCATAAATCGGGTGCCGACTTTCTTGATAAAGTTATAGGTAAAACTATTTAATTAAATCATTAATTAAAATTAATATAAAATTATGGAATATTCACCTGAAAGGTCCGTCTCCTGAACTTAATTAATCATTTAACTGTAGCGCTTTCGGGACTTGTCCCATCATCGGCAGGATTCAAAACTGGTGTTTCACTGAAGATCTGGTAGAGGGGGTTACATGTATTGGGTTCGTTTTCGTTTATCAGGCTGTCATTGTTGTGAGCTGCTTTCATGATTTCCATCTCTTCGAGTACGTTTATCTTCGCTGGATTATTTTCTCTGTGCATTACTGATAGCGCTACAGTTAAATGATTAATTAAGTTGAGGAGACGGACCTTTCAGGTGAATATTCCATAATTTTATATTAATTTTGAATAATACCTCAACGGAACACATCATGAATCTTATAAAAGTTGATAAATCATTAATTTTAAATAAATTAACTAATAAATCAATCTCACATAAAAGGACACGTTTACTGACAAGAATTGCACCCTAAAAGCCATGATATTTTCTAGACGTAAAAAAACCCTATATTCAGTATTCAGTTGGATTTTAATTTGATTGACGTAAAGATAAGAGTCCAATTTTGCCAAACTTGAAGTTACATCTTCAGTTTTGGTGGCACTATTGGGAAACAAGATCGATAGAAGAATATACGGGTACTAGACTTCCAAGTTCATACCAAGTAGTTTCAATACTTACAAAGTTAAAAGTTTGTTTTCTTTAGCTAAGCTTTATGGATTCCCATTTTCCCTCTTCGTATTGTTTGAAATCTATGATTAGCCTACGCTAGCGTTCAAAGTTACGAGGTTTAATCGCCATGTCTGAGAATAAAGGGTTAAAGACGATGACACAGTAAATGTTTTTTATCTGCGTAACTTTCACAGAAAGCCATTTTTCTTGTCGGAATCCCTCTCTAACCGAAGTTTCTTTTCTATAACATAAACTTTCAGATACATTAAAATTTCATCTTCTCCCTTTAAGGGCTATCTATCTATATTTTAAAATGCATATTAAAGCACGTTGATGAAGTTTAATAACACTGGTCAACATGATTTTTGTCTCATGAGTACCAATAGTTGTACTAAATGCAGTTTTTATCGTGTTTTCAAATATGTATTCGGAATTTCTCCATCACCCACAGTTTTTTTTATTTCAGTTTAAATTAATGGATTTAAATAATTGTTTATTTAATAAACATTTTTTTCGTCCATTTGTCCACTGTAAAATAAATCGAAGAATACTTTCATCAGGAGATTTCAACTATGGAAAAGAGATATCAAGGCAAATGGAATCATAATATGCTGGCCGATTATTGTTGGACCATCAAGATGGATGCTCCATAGGCGAAATATAGCAGAAAATCGTCATTTCTTACTTTCTAGGTGAGTCCGAATGTTCGAATATTGTGTAGTTACGAATGTACAAAATATTAGTGTTTGAAATTATAAATTCCTGTCTCTCGGAAACCTTGTGTGATGGAGAAAAACCGATATCATATTTGAATTCAGGAGAACAAATATTATTAGAATCACATATGTTTCTTTCTGAGCAAAAAAAAAAAAGTTTATTTTTTGTTGCTCAGTGTAATTTAGTTGAGGACGACTGATTAACCAGGTACCAGTTCTATAATTAACATCTATCTATCATGACGTAACCCAATGTTTAACCATAGCCTCTCCCTTTTTAGGAGTTACCGGACCAAGCTAATTTAGTTAACTTATTTGCCTAAAGATGTCATGAATTGTATGCGGGCAACATATCGACTCAACTAGTCATCTAGCAGGCAACTAAAGTATTACTAGGATGTTAATTTCGGTAAATGTTTCTTAGAGGCATTTTTATTCAGGTTTAAGGATCTTTTATGAACCTGAAAATCTTCAGACTCGGGACCCATGGCTTAAATTCTTCCCCCGGAGGACTTGCTCCTTGGATTTTTCCATCCTAAAAAAATCCATCGACTCCGACCGGATTTGAACCTGGGCCCCTCGGGACCAGAGGCTAGGAGCATAATCACTAGTCAATCGAGGCCAATCTTCAAGGACTAGGTGATAGCAATAGTTCCGATCTCAATCTTCAAGCCACCTCTCACGTCGTCTATCTGAATTTCTCTTCTCGATCAGTTGGCAAAACATTACTTTCCTTGACCATCTATTATACTTCATTCTGTCAACATGATGATTCTATATAATTTCATTTTTCTTTATATATATATCATTGGTTGATTAATGTCTTTGATATCGTCCGATTCCTAAAAGCCAATTTTGTCGGTCCATCCAATCTCCAGGTTGTAGATGTTTCTCCTTCATGTATAAACATATTCCTTGACTCCAGAAGGTTTTACGTCTTCCTCTGCCTCGTCTTCCCTCAGGTTTCCATTCCAAAACAGATTTTGGTAGTCGATCCTCTTCCATTCGCTGGGCATGTCCGTATCATCTTAATTGCTGAGTTTTAATATAGGCCTAATCTAAAATAGTGTCTTCAATCTTCATTTTCTCCCTTATAACTGAGTTCCTATTTTTTTCTCTTCTTGAAATTCTTGCTGTCCTTCGTATAAAATCCATTTCCGTTGCCAAAAGATACTTATTTGTTTTTGTTGTTACTGACCAACGTTCTGCTCCATAAGTAATGATGCTTTTAATAATTGTAGGCCTATGATATATATTCATTTTATTTTTATTACTTATATTTTTATCCCACAATATTCCATTTTGGCGAGCAATTGCAAATATATATATATATATATATATACACATACGTCCCGCGCTGTAGCCTAGTGGTTAAGGCAGTACGCCTTGGCGTAGAGCTAAGTTCGTATGGTTCGTCGAGTCTCTGTGGGTGGAAGAAATTTTCTCCTGGAATTTCGGCCAATATGGGACCTGCCCACCCATCATCATGAGGAATTTGTATAGCTACAATAAGTAGCGGCTCCAAATTGAGAGAATCAGCTGCTAACGGCTGGAAGACCCGATTTGCTCACCACATGTCACCCCTACACTGTTATTAACACATGTGGATGTGAGAAGTCGGTTGGTATGCCAAGGGCTTTCTACGCCTATCGCGCCGTGGAGTTATATCTTAATATCCTCTCTGTTTACTTTAATTTATTTTCTCCCTTTGTACGTACTTTTACATGTCCACACGGACGTCCCTGTAAAGTTTAATAGCATGCATTTCCAGAATTTAACCCATGTTTAATATCCTTCTGCAGCTATGCTTACTACTACTATAAATAGCTGCTTATTAAAAACATAACCAAAACATATTATCTAGGATAGAGCCAAATAAATGCATTAATGCTGGTATTTGTAATAATCGTTCCCTAAACTTCCTTAACCCATTCGCCTCAAAAGACGAGGTAGACTCGCCGGCAGTTAAATGGCCTTCAACTCAGAAGACGAGGTACACTCGCTTAACTCTGCCATTACATATTTTGTACATCCCTTTGCAGTGTAATCTATTGTTAACATTTATGAATCTTAGAGGAATGTGTTTTGGCCTTCACACTTAATGTGATCTCAAGTACCGTTATATTTTGCTTGTTTTGAATGTGTTAAAATAGGAAATATAATTTACGGTAACTTAAATGCGGTTTCTGGGGAAATGCATTGAGCATTTAAACCTGAGGCGAGTGCATTAATTTGACTCTAGTCCTGAGTGTCGCGGGTTCAATCCCGGCCGGGGTCGATGGATATTTAGGATGGAAAAACTAAAAGACAAGTCCTCCGGGTGGACTCTAAGCCGTGGGTCCCGAGTCTGAAGAGATTCAGGCTCGTAAAAGAACCGCAAGCCTGAATAAAAAGGCCTCTAAGCAAAATTTACCTACCTCAACGTCCTTGTAATAACTTAGTTGCCTGCTAAATGTCTCATGCGTCAGTATGTTGACCGTATGCCATTCTTGACATCTATGGGCAAATAAGGTAACTAATTTAACTTGGTCAAGTAACTCCTAAAATAAAAATAAATAGGCCTCTGTGCAAAATTTAACTACTTTCACACATCCAAGTAATAGCTTAGTTGCCTACAAGATGTCTCATTGAGGCGATGTGCTAACCATATGTCACTCATTGACATCTGTAGGTAAATAAGCATAATTAAATTATCTTGGTTAAGAAACTCCCGATAGGGTGCATCCATGTCCCCACGTGGGGCGTATGAGGTACACACATACACACACACACACACACACACACACACACACAGACAATTCGTTAATACCAATAAATCCTACATTCTGGTTTCAATGGCTTTTAATAAATCAAAATTTATAGCGAGTGTGTCAATTATTGACTGTTAAACCCTCTAATTGAAGATAATTAATAAATAATGTGAAAAGATTATTGTTTGGAGATTAAATCTGATTAGCGTAAATAACTGTGGATTTACTCTTACTGAAGTGTTCATTAAAATGCATTGTTTTCCACGTGTGTGGGGAACGCTATGGTACATATTTTAGTAGCCATAGTGTTTATTTGTTAGCCTGACGGAGTTAATACCACGTGGTCTCTATCCACTCAACCAGGCAAACAAACGTTATAACTATCTAACTGGCACTATCGAAACCGTAGGTTCATGGTAGCATTGACAGAAGCTCTCCACACATCCCTATCCTGAGCTATTTTTTTTCGAATCATCCCCTGTATAATCTACTTCCCTCAAATCATGATTAATGTTATTCTCCCAGATCATTCTTAGTCTACCAACTGGACGTTTTCCCCCTGGTTTTCCTGCAAGAAACATTATACCATATTAAAATACAACAATCATAATAATCATAAGATAAAAATTAAAAATGTATCTGTTAGCAGGTGCCGTCGTCCTCAATTTTCTTAAAATAGTGTATTTAAAATGTTATTATTTGGAGGTATTTCGGACGTTAACTTCTATCATCAGCAGGATGAGTATGCGCTACTAGTTTTTGCATTTAAGACGCTGTAGACGTTCAAGGTCTTGATATGTCGCCAAATACTCATCCTGCTGATGATGGAAGTTAACTTCCGAAAGGCCTCCAAATAATATTTTAAATATATTATGTTTAAGAAAGTTGAGGACGACGCGACGGCACCTGCCAACACGTACATTTATATATATATATATATTTTTAAATTTTTATCTTATGAGTATTCATTCACCTCAACGGAATTTGATATGAATTTTATTAATGATAATCATATTGGAGTCCACCGCTGTGGTCTCGAGGTAGCGTGCAGCCTTGTCACGCAGTGGGCCCGAGTTTGATGGTCGGTGGGGACAAGTTTCCTGAGTGAGATTTTCTTTTTTGGGATTTTTCCTCACCTGTAAGAAAAATGTAAGGAAACGCCATCTGATAATCATTAATATAAATATCATATTCGCTTAATTAAGTGTAGATTAAGGCCTCTCATGGCGCATCATTACATCCATCATCACCTTTCATATCATCGGGGCAGCGTAACTCCGCCTTCCAGGTGCCTCAACCTCAGAAGTACGCCATCCCAGGAAAAAATCTCATAAATGTTGTAATGACAATCTGATGACATTAAAAAATATATTAAATAATAATATGCTTAAATGTATTATTTTTATATCGATACCTAGGTTCAGGGCCATACAGACATATGTCCTCTCTCAACCAATGTTTTTCAATCATCCCCTATATAATTTATCTCCACAAAACATGGTTAATGTTATTCTTCTACCTCATTCTTGGCCTACCTACCGGAGGCTTTCCCTCTGGTTTCCCTACAAGGAGTTTCGAAGCCCCTCTTTCATTCCCTGTCCATCGCATCCACGAGGCTTAACTGTTCATATTACATCTGTTTTCGTATAATGATCTTGTAGCTCATTGTTATGTAGTCTTTTCCATTCGTCTGTCTTTGGTCCAAAAACTGTTCAGTAAACTTTATTCCCAAATACTCGTAAACTTTTCCCCTCCCTTAAAGTAAAAGCTAATGTTTTACATACTTATAATATAGCTAGGATTATTTACTATTATTATTATTATTATTATTATTATTATTATTATTATTATTATTATTATTATTATTAAGTGTATAAAACACTGGCTCTTCCAACTCTTTTGTATGGTAGCGAAGTATGGACGTTGAAACAGAAGGATATACAGAGACTTAGATCTGCTGAAATGAGATACCGTCGAAGGACTGCAGGATGCAGACTACTAGATCACAAAAAATGAAGACATCTTAGAAGAATTACACATGGAACCTTTAGAAAACAAAATTTCTGATTATAAGTCAAGATGGATGCAACATGTTCATCGAATGGAAGATCACAGAATATCCAAACAAATGTTAAGATATCAACCTGCAGGAAGAAGAAGACCAGGACGTCCACTCAAAAGACTTTTGGATGGTGTTTCTCTTGAGACCGAAACAGGTCAACAAATGGCCTAAATTCGTGAATGTACTATGATGATGATTATTATTATTGTTATCATTATTATTATTATTATTATTATTATTTATTATTATTATTATTATTATTATTATACGGGCAAGTACGTAGAATGGGAGAAGGAAGAATACCCAAGATTTACAAAGAATGGGGATTTAATAGGAGAGGGGGAAGAGGACGACCTGCTACTATCTGGATACACAATGTGCATATGTCAATGGAAAGATTCGGTGTAGTGGAGGATGATGTACAAGATAGAGACATCATAAATAATGTAGAGTTCTGAGAAGTAATATCTAACTTTGTGTATTTTAGATGTCAATATTGTAACCTATTTTATATTTTGATATTGTTCCATTCGAGACAAACCTCTGTACTGAGAAGAATTCACATTAATAAAATATTATCATTATTATTATTGTTATTATTATTAGTAGTAGTAGTAGTAATAGTAGTAGTAGTAGTAGTAGTAGTAGTAGTATTAGTATTATTATTATTATTATTATTATTATTATTATTATTATTATTATTACTATTATTTAAATAAAAATAAAACGTAGTTTTATTTGATTTTCATATTTATTATATAATTCAGTGACAGCTGTTTCGGTACACTGTACCTTCTTCAGACATGTTAACAAATTATGAATTATGTTCCAACTGATCTAAGCAACAATACAAAAATGTGTATTTCCTTTCCTCCTCTCTCTTCTACTACAAGGTTTAGGCTATGCAGCCTGTTCCGGCGAAGTTAAAAGTGGAGTCCATCTTCTACGTGGTCGGCCAACATATCTTGTTCCTCTGGGATTATACAGGAAGGTTACAATATTTATTTAAATTTTTTAATTTAACAAAGGGGATTCATTCAAATCAAGTTGAGAATTTAACAGTTTGTTACTACTTTTAAATTTATTTATTTCTACAGCCTCCAAAAGATCTAACTTCTTACCCTTCTTTTCATCAAGTAAACACCAACTCAATTGATTATTATTAATATTATTATTATTATTACTATTATTATTATTATTAGTATTATTATTATTGTTATTAGTATTATTATTATTGTTATTATTATTATTATTATTATTATTATTATTATTATTATTATTATTATTATTATTATTTATTATTATTATTATTATTATTATTATTATTATTATTATTATTATTATTATTATTATTATTATTATTATTATTATTATGTCAGGAAACTTTAAGGCCTAAACGGTCCCCGAACACCATCTGGTCATCATTATCATCAATATCATATTCGCCTAATTACCTTAAGTTTAGTTTAAGGTCTATCCTGACGCATCATTACCATCATTATCAACTCTCATATAATCGGAGCAGCGTAACCCCGCCTTCCAAGCGCCCCAACCTTAGAAATGGGTTACAAGTATGCCATGCCAGGAGAGAACGCCAGAAATGTCGAAATGATAACCTGGAGCTTTTGGTAAAAATTATTATTATTATTATTATTATTATTATTATTATTATTATTATTATTATTATTATTATTATTACATTGATTAAATTTTAATACTATAAGTAAAACCGCTAGCTCTGACGTAGTGGATCTGGGTCCATTTCCCTGTTGGTTTTAATTTCCTTGTTGAGATTTTATTCAAGATTTTCCTCATTCGTTGTGTATGACAAGTGTCAGGAAATCCGAGCTGTAACGTCTCTGAAAAATCACAGGCTTCGTATGTATCATAAAACATATTCATGTCGATGCTGGTGACGTAATTGACGTATTAAACGATTGCCTATAAATGCGAGTTGTATTAATCAAACAATAGATACAATAAAATTGCTTTGTTCCGGTGTCAAAAAAAAACATACTGGATGCAACAGAAAGGAGGTTATAGAGAAGATTAACAAAGCTAAATTAGTAAAAAAAAAAACCAGTAAATACCAAAAGAATAGAAGATGTCTTATTACCTCTTATAAACCTAATCTCCTTTGTAATTAATATGATTCAAAATGTTATTTTTTATAACATGCATACTGTATATTATGATATTATTGCGTCATCCTCTTTGAATAGATTTTTATATGATTCATGATGTGTTCCGTTGAGGTATTGTTCAAAATTAATATAAAATTATGGAATATTCACCTGAAAGGTCCGTCTCCTCAACTTAATTAATCATTTAACTGTAGCGTTTTCGGGACTGGTCCCATCATCGGCAGGATTCAAAACACCAGGAGACGGACCTTTCAGGTGAATATTCCATAATTTTATATTAATTTTGAATAGATTTACTTTCAAAAGCAACCAAGGCAAATAGCTTGACTTCCATTCAAAGGGTAACCACCTTTAGAGGCTCGGATTTCTAAAAATTGTGAATGTATCAAAAATGCATTATTTTCTTGTCTGTCTTTAACGAAAAAAAATTGTGACTTGATGGGTTAATTTTCAAATTAAATAGTATAAAAATATACGGAGATTCTATACCACTACTGTATGTCACCTACATAAATTTACATGAAAAACGGAAAACTATACAATTTATTGTTCATTATCATCATCTCCTTTATCTCCTATCAGAAGCATATGACATCAATAAAGCGTCGCCAATGTATCCTATTCTGAGGCAACTTATTCACTTTCCTTCAGGTTTTCCCCTCCTTTACAATTTCTTCAAGGATTATCAATGTATTGTTGCAGTATGTAAATCATTATCTGAGAGAAATATATATGATCATCATCAACAACAAGGATTAAGCCCAATGGCCTGTTCCGATCTCATTATAGGTGGATTGGTCCTTCCATCTCTTCAATGGTCTTCCCAACATTCTTCTCCCTTTTGATTTATAATTATACATTCTTCTTGGTTTGCGCTGTTCATTCATTCGTAATACGTGATGAAGATAAGCATGTTGATAATATGTTATTCTTTCACAGAGATAAAATATATTAAGTTCTGTTCTTATATCTTCGTTTTTCTTTTTATCGGTCCTGTGGTATCCTGCTATTGCTCTCAACATCCTCATTTCAGCAGCCTCTATTTGTGTGTGTATATATATACGTCGAATTTTCCCAAAAAATGTGGAAATGCCTTTAAATAAAGTGCGAACTTGAGCTCAAAGTAACCTAAAATCAGCATATTTGCAATGTAAAATATGTATTAGACATTGCATAGACAATGTAGCCAACTTATCACCAAAACCCGCTAACAAACAAGTGAACGATAAACTAATCCCGTCTACTAACTCGCCAATTAGTTCACCCTAAATTGCCCAAACTAGCTCTAACTTGCCCATTTGTCACCTTACCTTCCCACTTATGTACACTCTGGCCACTCTATCTGCGGCTCTGAAGTTTAGGTTGTATGAGGGGCAAGGGGAGAAACTCGCCCTCCACTGCCAACAAGAAAATAGTTGAGTGTGAGTGAGCGTCTGCTACAACCAATCACTGCTCTTGACGCCGCTAGTATGTTTTGAGATTGCTGCGATGTTGTCTGCTGTATTTCTGCTAACCACGTGGCTTCAGTTGCTCTTTGTTGCAGTACAGAGTGTGTTTGTTTGCTGTTTCACTCTTGTGATTAACTGTTAACAATACGGCTTCAGTCCATTATTGTTTTAATATGGTGAGTGGCTCATCTGAATCAAAAAAGAAAATCGGCTCTTATACGAGTCAAAGCCGAGAATTTATTTATCGGCTGTGATGAGGCAGAAAATGATATATACGAAGATTGTGGCGTCTTTCCTCTTGATTAACAACGATAAAGGTAAGATTTTTATTTTAACGATAGATGAGAAGGTTTTTTTAATAAAAATTATGTTCTTTATGCATTTAACGTAGTTTTGAAGTGATGTATGGAATTGTTTTTTCGTGAATTTATTAGAATTGTGAATATTTTCGAGAATAGTATGTTCGTAGCAATAAATAAGAAATCTCATATTTTTGTTTCGTTTTCAATTTCGCGTAATAAAATGAGCATTTATTTCTAATATTTACGTTCTAGATAAACAGAAAGTGCTATGATTTAATATTCCGTGTGGTTCATAAAGCGGCCCCTCCCACTGAATATCCATATCGACAACACTGTCGTCAAAACTTCAGAGCCGTAGACAGGGCGGCTGCACTGTAGATGGACCATGGGATAGAATACCCTTATATGTGAGTAAACATTATGACAATTGGCTCTAGCGAAAACATGTGCTTTCATATTGGCCAACAAGACGCTATTAGTCACTTGTTCTCCGATCGAATATTCATAGGTCGTACGGTGATGTAGAATAGCAAAATATCCTTTTTCATCACAAACTCCGTTTCAATAAAAAAAAAAGTAAAGTGATCCCACAACAGGCCTGGAGACCCTTGGGGTAGTAGGAGGTTAGGGCTCCCACTTTTTCTAGACAATCGGCACTTTATGCCAGCCGGGTTGTCAGCCCTGCGTGACGGCCGCCTTTACCCTCAGAACAAGCGCCTGGTACTCATTTCCGTTAGAGGCTGAGTCGACCCCAGGGTCATAGTGCCGCCAGAAGGTTTGGGTCAGTTTAAAAATCCTGACCCCAACGGGACTTGAACCCTCGACCCTCCGGCTTGTAGCTCAGTGCCTTAACCACTACGCTACGGCGTGCCCCCCCCGTTTCAATAATTCCCTTTAGAAAAATAAAGCCAATTTTAAAATAAAATAGTAAAAGCAAGATTTTTTAAAGATGCAATATTATTTAAAGCATAAAATTACGGAATATTTACCTAAAAGGTCCGTCTCCTCAATTTTATTAATAAGGTTGAGGAGACGGACATTTTAGGTAAATATTCCATAATTTTATACGTTAATTTTGAATAATACCTCAACGGAAATAATCATGAATCTTATAAAAGTTGAAGATGTATTATAAATTATAGGTTCCCAAATTAAAAAAAATAATTAAACGGGAGCTGAAAGAAGATATGAATGGTATCACTGATAATATGTTGCCTCTAGAAAATTAAAGGAATTATAAAATGTATTTATGGTCTACTATCCAGGGAATTTGGACCTACAAGATGTTCCCTTTGTTTCCAATACCTTGTCCTTGTGAATATTAATGGACCTAGTACAATATTGAATGCCAGTAATGTCCTCATGTTTCTGTTAGCTTTGGGGCTCTTTCTTTGTAAGAACGACAGCTCTATAAATATTACATAACACGAGAAAGTTTTCTCAAGTTCTAAATCTATTATAAAATTCTTAAAGTAGAAGTCAAGAGCAGAAGTGTGTGTCTGAGAGATACACTGGATAAAAATCGACAAAACAAATAGGAGTTTCATTAACTTAAACATTATACTTATTGTTCGCTTTGTTAACTTGACTATTCAAAACATTAGAGCAGATGGATAAAACACTCAAATACAGAGATTATGATGAACACAGTGAGCAATAATGCAATACAATTTCAACACTGTGAGGATTATAAGTTTGCATCTTCTGTATTTCTAAATTAAGTCCCCATATTCCCTGTAAAATACAGGGTGTTCCGAAACTATTCGTTCAAATTAATACAGAAGTAAGAGAACATTAAAGAGTGTTTCAGAATAAGTATTACAGACTTCTAGGGGTTGTAGAGGGTACTTAGTACATCAAGTTTCGATAAGGAGCCCATGTCTGAAAACGTACCATTTCGATGTAAAATAAGTTTGAAGATCGAAACACACTGGGTTGATATCGTGTGTCTTGTGTTTCAGAATAAGTATTACAAACTTCTAGGGGTTGTTCTACACCTGTAGAAAAGGAGGAAAATATTGCACGAATTCTGGCGGCAGCAGAAATTATTGAGTACACACGAGGTATTGTGGGGCGTGTGTATGGAGACATGCGTCGCATTTACACTTTGTGCAACGAATAACGGGATCGCCACGTGGAACCACACTTGTAGTACAACCCGTAGAAGTCTATAATACTTATTCTGAAACACATGACGACCTTCAAATTATTCTCAAATTATCGAAATGGTACGTTTCCGGACATGGGTTCCTTATCAAAACTTTATCAACTAAGATTAATAGAAATATAAGGCTAATAATTAGTCATGATTTTATGCTTGAACTTGTCATAATGATTTTATTGGTAGGAAAAGGGCAATTTTTACATAAAAAATTAATAAGATAACTGTGATTAAAGAATATCGACGCGAAAATGGTATCGAGCAGAATTTTTAGGATCAAATCCGCATTTAAAGGGAGAAGATTTTTCTCGATCTTCAGCCATTTTTTTTATAAAATTGAGGCTAGGCCTCTCTACAGCCCCTAGAAATATGTAGTACTTATTGTGAAACAACCTGTATACTCATTTTTGTACTTATTGTGGGAGCCAAATAACATATTTTGGAGAGTCTAAAAAATTGGCGGGACGATTTACACACAAGGTAGTTTAACAACAGTGGCATCACAGGAATTGCTCTAATGCACGAACATTGGCCTGTATGAATGCAGTACATCGTCTGGCCATTGATTTTCGTGCTCGTGCGAAGTTTGCTGGCATGTCCGCAATGGTTCAGCAGCGACGGCAATTCTAGCGACGAGGTTTTCCTTCTGTTTCCACAGCGGTTTCATACACTTACTGCGCCATATGTGCCCAGAGCAAGAAATCCAGACACGCGATGTCAGGTGATTTGGGTGGCCAGACCACAGTGTCATCTTTGCCAATACAACAGCTTACGTCAGCGCCATTAACAAAATGTTCTCTAACATTACAGTTGACTTCTGAGATCACATGTTCCTTATCGAAATATATTTGTTTTGATGTACTCTACCTCCTGTATTTCTTATAAAGAAATAGTACCTACCTAATACAGGCTTTCCACTTTATAGCAGTTCGCCCTTGATTCCTGCTTTCCAGAGATTCCTATCTTCCCACTGTCCCTCTTCCATACTGCTCTTCATCATGGCATCATATATTCCCTCATACCATGTTCTTCTACTTCTCCCCCTCTTCCTTCTGCCTGGTACCATCCAATCTAACACCTGTTTAGGCCACTGATCTTCCGACATCCGTTGTACATGTCCATACCACTGTAAAAGCTCTCTTTGTTATATTTTCGATAACAGTTTCTTGTGCATCCATTTCTTGTCTGATACATGTATTTCGAATATTTTGTAGCCTGGATATTCTCATACTTCTCCGTAATCCATTCATTTCTGTCACCAAGATTATTTTCTGCATCCTTGAATAGTACAAATTTAAATTTCTTGGAAGCAAATTGTACAGATTTTTGACAAGGGAAATAAATAGAAAGAAATTTTGTTCATACAAAGTACACATAGAGTTACGTTTAAATGAAAACATATGATTGTTCTCTTCCGAACTAAGTGTCAGTTGCAATGTAAACAAAACAGATCTGTGATTGATTTTATATTTAAGCGTGTAAGAAAATGTAGTTCCCTCTCTAACACTAGAAATAAATAACTTAAAAGCAATAAAAATAAATGTTATCTTGCACATGTCCATATAACTTATATAGGAAAATCATAGAATATTTCAGTACAATATTTTAATAGATGAAATAAGCACTCACATTCTTACGCTTGCGCAATGAAGAATATGTTGAGACTTCAGTTGTTTTAATATGGTGTTTCTGTAGAATTAGACATTGCAAAGGAATAGGTTTGAAAAGAGGAGAGAAACATTTTTTAAATATTTTCAAACAGTTTAGCGAAAAAAATATCCTATATTAGCTATTGAGGATGTGGTGAAAATTTGCGGGTGAGTCAGCATGGAACACAAATTCTGCTCTTAATGAAATTGTAAATAAATTATATCTGTAGACTTCATGGAAAAAGCGTAAACATCTGATTAGGTAGGCCCATATATGTTTATCATAAATAAATAAGAAATGAAAGCTCCTAATTATTGGTACTATTTTACCCTGTATTTTGTGTTGTTTCCCTAAAATACGATGTTGCCTAAGAACAATGTTTCTCTCGATGACAGTTCCGTATACAATTCAGTCATATGGCGGGTAAAAGTCTCTCCCATATACATAAGGAGATTCAAGGTTCTTATCAGTCAGTTAATCGCGAGAATTGGTCACAAGAGCGAGTCGTGTTGTAGAGAACCCAAAGTTATATAAGTGCGAAGACAAGTAAATGTGTTGAGCAAAAACCATCAGCGGGTGTGAAGAACTGAATTATAAAATAAATTGTAAAGAAGAAACTCTATTAGCAGAAAATTATAAGTATATTATAAGTATGTATAACCAACTAACTCACTGGCACTATCGAACCCGTAGGTCCATAGCCGCGCGGACATAAGCTCTCCATACATACTATCCTGCGCTAATTTTTACCAATCATTCCCTGTATAATCTACTTCCCTCAAATCATATTTAAGTGTGTATGCAATGCAGTATTATAAAATAAACGAAGGTAATTTGGAAAGTTTGTGTAAACTTCTATGAAGTTAAATTAAAGAATAGAACATATAAAATTATATACTTATGTGCATTTTATGCAATCTCTTCAATCGTAAAAATTATTAAATATTTTAGGCCTTTCGGGACCAGTCCCATCATCAGCAGAAGGAATAGTAGCTGGAGATTAATGTACAACCTTCTGATGAGGATGGGACTGGTCCCGAAATGCCTACAATGTATTAGTCGTTTTAAAAGTTGAAGGGACTGTATAAAATTAACTTAATGTTATAATCTGATATCATTTTATATACACAACCACCTCAACGGAATTTTACCATGAATTTTATTAGTAATAAATTAAAGAAATTCCATCCGCCATCACCACCACCACCATCCCCGACAACATTTATCATAATAATAATAATAATAATAATAATAATAACAGTAATTAATTCGTTATTTCTGTTAAATACTCAATTTATTCAAGTCGACGTTTCAATCTCCTTGTGTGAGATCATTTTCAAGACATTGACATTTCCAGTATCCATTTTGTATTATTATTAACTACTCCCAGGGAATATTAACTAACTTACTTACTCACTGGCACTATCGAACCCGTAGGTTCATGGACACGCGAACATAAGATCTCCATACACCCCTGTCCTGAGCTAATGTTTTCCAATCATTCCCTGTATAATCTATTTCCCTCAAATCATAGTTAAGTTATTCTCCCACTTCATTTTGGTCCACCAACTGGGCGTTTTCCTTCTGTTGTTTCTACAAAAAGCTTCCATGCACGTCTTTCATTCCCCATTCGTGCCACATGCCCTGCCTATCGCAGCCTACGAGACTTGACTGTTCTTATTATAAAGACTTATTCAATATTCATCATCATCATCATCACTCCAGGGATTAGGCAATTGTCCGTTCCGACTTCATATTGCATCAGCCCAACGTCTTCTAGGTCTTCCAACATCACGCCTTCCTCTTGCTTGATAATTTCTTGCTAACAATGGATATCTCTCCTTACTCATTCCATCCATGTGATCAATCCATTTCTGTCTGTAATTCGTGACTTTATCCAATAAAGGCTGTACTTTCAATTCTTCTCTTATATCCTCATTTCTTATTCTATCAAGTCTTGTACATCCTTTTACTTGTCTTAGGAACCGCATCTCTGCCGTCTGTATTCTATCCTTCTGTCTTTTCACTGGAGCCCAAGTTTCACATCCATACAATATTGTGGGAACCGCCATAACATTATACATTTTTATCTTGGTTTCTTTTCTAATTTTATTTTTGAATGTTCTCTGTATTGTTCCACACACCGTCTGAAATTTATTTATTTTGGAGTCAATATCTCTTTCCACATTGTAGCCAACATCACAGCCCAAATATTTGAAACTAGACACCTGTTCTATACTTTGATTTTCTATTCTTACTTACTTACTCACTGGCACTATCGAACCCGAAGGTTCATGGCCGCACGGACATAAGCTCTCCATACATCCCTATCCTGAGCTAATGCTTTCTAATCATTCCCTGTATAATCTACTTCCCTCAAATCATAGTTAATGTTGTTCTCCCACCTCATTCTTGGTCTACCAACTGGGCGTTTTCCCTCTGGCTTTCCTACAAGAAGCTTCCATGCACGTCTTTCATTCCCCATACGCGCAACATGTCCTGCCCATCGCAGTCTACGAGACTTAATTGTTCTTATTATATCTGGCTTCCTATAAAGACCATGTAGTTCATTGTTATGTAGTCTTCTCCATTCACCTGTCTGTTCATCTCTCTTTGGTCTAAAAATTTTCCTAAGAACTTTATTCTCAAATACTCGTAATCTCCTTTCCTCCCTTAAAGTAAGAGTCCATGTTTCGCACCCATATAATATAACTGGTAGAATAATAGTTTTATATATTTTCAGCTTAACGTTTTTTGAAAGGAGTTGGGACATCAAAAGTCTCTGCAATGCATAATAGCATGCATTTCCAGAATTGAGCCTATGTTTAATTTCTTTTTGCATCTCATTCCTATTTGTGATTATTGTTCCTAGGTATTTGAATTCAGCCATCTTTGGCATGAGTTCCCTGAAGTAGTCCCCGCCCGGAGAACCGAATGGGGGACTATTTGACCTCCGGAAAATTTTACCCCAGATGAACCCATGTTTCTATTCACCACAATGAATTCATACTTAAAATCTGCGCACTTATATTACTTCCACTCCGTATTTATAAAACTGTGGACAATTTTTTAATGATTGAAGAGATATATCTTACTACCCGTTATACTATGTTCAATCTTATCTTTTATCACATATATCCGCACCCTATAGCCTTTGTTAGCGGCAAGTGATAATCTAAAACTAGGAGAAGAACCGATAAGAATGGTCAACAAATTCAGATATTTAGGCATAACACTGCAGCCAACAACAAAGTCTTTCAGCGCACATGTGCAGAAGAGAGCAGCAGCAGCAGCTATAAGAGCTATGTGCAGTATCAAAGACATCACATCGTTAAAATTAGTCACAGCCATGAAATTATTCGCATCAGTGATCACCCCGATCGTCACCTACGGGATAGAACTGATATGGGAGAAACTATCGACCAGCGATTTGGAGAGGTTAGAAAAAGTAAAACCAAGATTCATGAAAAAGGCATTAGGTGCAAGCAAATACACACCAAATAGAATGACCTATATGCTAGCCAGAGAAACCTTCTTCCTAGAGGACCTGAGGCAAAGGATACTACTGCCAGCAACGGAGCCATATAAGAAAGTCATCGAAAAAAGAAACAGAGAGAAAAAGAGATCGACGAAGACTTCTACGCCTCAGATGCCATGGTAAACAGAGAGTGGACTGGAAGTAACCAACCACAAAGGCACAGAATCATAGGTTTAGCAACACACGGATATCATCACAAAATGTGCAAAAATACAAAATTCCACCAACCGAGTGATTCGTGTGAATGCAAGATATGCGACCAAAAGTGTGAGCGATACCATTACAAACAATGCAGAATATGGACAGGATCACTGAACGAACTCATAAAAGACAAATCATAAACTTATAACTTAATGCTCTTTCGAGTGCCTCTTACCAATTTATTATTATAGCCTTTGTTATAGGATTCAGAATACTGGTAGATTAAATGGGAGATAGAAAAAGAAGTGATGTTACAGATAAGGATTCCCTTGCACGTTACATTACACTTGAGAAATTGACAACTAGATGGCGCCACATTTCTCTCTAAAGTATAAATTATTCATGAAACCACTGCCTGTAGCGTTAATTGTGTGTGACAACTTGCACACAGCACAAATCCGATCTAATTTCAATCACAATACACCAACACTGTTACAATCCATCCTGTGATAATTCTCGCGATTATACCTTCCTGGAAATGGCTAAAGATTCAATTGTATCACTTCTAACTAAATAACTTACTCTTTGTATGGTTTATGGAACCAATACGTCTAATGCCGCACTCATTCAGACCTTCCACAGGTATCTATCCGTTGAGAACAGAATCCAGTTTATATATTCTGTATCCTGTTTTCTAAAATACGCCCATGTATTTATTTAATCTCCAGGATTTTGAGTCCTATTTCACAAATTTATGTTAGGGCTGTGGTTAAAATATAAAAAAATGAAGATACACAATTACAAATTTGAAATGAAACAAAAAAAACAAATGAACTAGACAAGAACTAATACAATTAAAATTAATAAAGTAAGTAATAAATATGAATTACATTGCAATGTGGTGAAAATAGCATTTTTGGTCGATATGACCAATTTCTTATACTTACAAATATTATTGTTACTGGAAGTAAGTCAACGTTCCAACATCTAACCTGGTTGCTATGCAAACAAAAGAAATCGCAATGCTGATAAGGACTCAAAAAGCACATGTTCGGTAAGTAAAATAAAACATTTCTTGAATGTTGTGTATACTAACTCGTACCTTTCTTTAGACTCTTCCAGAATTAATGCAGAACATCCCACTCGCCAGGCTTCAATTTCTCTATCATCTATCATGACTCCTTCCATAATAAAATTATCAAACAGATTCTAACCACGGTATTACATATAAAAATGTCTCCACGGCCAACAATCCTTGCTTATAATAAAACAAATGAAAAGCTACATAACAACGATCACCAAATGTTTCTTTCTCATAGAAGTCATTTACATCCAACCAATATTTTAATTTATTTATTACTATATTTAATAAAAATTAGTCACATCGACCAAAAAATAGTATGCAATACACATGAGGTAAGCACGTAACAGATCTCGAAAATTGAAAAAACTCGGCGCAAGCGCCTCGTTTTTTTTTTTAACTTTTTTTCGATCAGTAACAAGTGCTTACCTCACTTGTATCGCAATATACTATTACACATGTTTTAAATGCTGTGCAACATTTCCTTTTTAAAGTACCAATTATCGGATTTACGCAATGCTTGATTACATTCAATTAAATGAATATCCAGAATGTATCGCTTATATCCATGATATGGACAGTCTAAAATAAGGTGTTCAATTTGTGTTCATCATTGCCATAGGAGCAGATATATATTATCCTATCATTTAGGTATATACTTTCCTAATGGTCTTTTCACCAGAATTTCCCAAAACAACTAAAAAAAAGCATTTCAAGTGTAACCCTTCGAGATATAAAACCAGGCTATCTCAATTTTTTCCACTTAATAACCTGAAAATCAAGAAATAAAAGTGATTAGGGAACATATAAATTAAGAAAATTAATGATAGATTTTGTAAAATACAGACAATTGCATTGATATGGACATGTAGTAGTAGTAGTAGTAGTAGTAGTAGGACTTTATTAGACTAAAAGTAAGATACATACAATGTTATTTACAAATATGGGTCGCACGGGCAGTAAGCCGTACGTGCTGTTGACAGTCCGTTACAATAAAGTAATAATTGGTAATAAAATAACGTAAAAGAAAAAAGAAGACGCAATAATATTGCAATTAGATAATAATTCAATAACATTATATATTAATTAAGTTATGTAGAATTATTAAGAATTAATGGTATTACATTTTGATAACATATTTATTTATTCATGAATGAGTGTTGTTCTTATTTTCCGCGTTTTGTCCAGAAATTTACCCAAGTGTAGGCCTATCCAATTTTCTGGATTTACCATTAACTCGTAGCATGTCAATCTTTCATTATTTGAAATTATAATTTTTTTCGGTACTAACTGACGCCTCCAATATTCTAAATCGTTACATTTTCCTAATATATGTATCTCGTCTTCAAAGCTCCGGCACATTGGACATATTAACATATCGTGAATTTCGATAATTTTTAGAAATTTCCATGCCACTAACCTAAACCAAGCAAGCTCTGGTCTCTCTTTAAATCCTAGGTTGAGTAAAACGAGTGAATGATGAAAGTTAGCAAGAAGACTTTTTATTAGATACCCCAGCGGGAAAGAGACAGAGATAGATAAAATAACATTTGGCTGCAGGACATAAATAAAGCAATGAATGATAATGTATTAGTATTTATAATTATAACATTTAAATCTCGTAGACTGCAACGGGAAAGCATGTGACACGATTGCTAAAAGAAAGAGGGGCTAGGAAACACTTTGTAAGAAAACAAAAATGGAAGCGCCCAATAGATAGGACAAAAATGTGGTGGGAGAATTATATATATATCATGATTTGAGGATGGTGAATTATACAGGCGATGATTAGAAAACATTGGTGCGCATTAGGAACTTACGTCCACGAGACCATGAAACTCCGAGATCGAAAATGACAGTGGTTTAATTTATTTAAATTGTATTCTAACATCAAACAAATCTGATTCCTGTGATAGGAAATTCCAATTGGGAGAAGTGAAAATAGTATGTTATGTGAAGTGATGAGATGTCCTTACCATTAAAACAAAATAAATACGAAAGACATGCCTTCAAATGATACGGTATTATGGAAAATATAAAACTAGAACTCAATGTATTGGAAGAATAATGTGAAAAGCATAGAAAGAGATTTTTATTTACTTGTTTTTTTTTATTTACATGATTTAAATTAGATATGTTACTCTATTGAGTAGCACTAAGAAATTTGAACTGGAAGTAAAAACCATCATCATTCTTCACGGATTAGGTATTTGCCTGTTCCGATCTCACATCTCTTCAGACCAACGCTTTCTTGGTCTTCCTACCGAACTTCGTCCTCCAGGATTATAAATCACTGCCACTTTGGTATCCTATCATCTGCCATTCTTTACTAATATGTTCTTCTCTTGTACAACTTTTCACAGCCCGTAGGAATCTCATTTCCGCTGCCTAAATTTTACTTAAACAAAATAAAAAGCTAAATTAAACCAATAAAACTAAATATATGTTCATAAACAGAAAATACATTATATAATAGAAATTAATAGTTAATAAAACATGAGGGAAATTTTGAAGAAGTGGCTGAATTTATATACCTAGGAACAATAAATTAAAAAAGGAATGAGACGCACAAGGAAATTAAACAAAGGCTCAATTTTGGAAATGCGTGGTATTATAAATTACAGGTACTCTTGTCGTCCCAACGTCTCTCAAAAAACGTTAAACTGATATACAGGGTGGACCGCTCGAATGGACCTAATTTCAATTGCTTGTTACTGGCAAACGGTTGAAGATAGAAACTTAAAACAACGTTCATATTACAGAAAAACTCACCAAGTTTTGATATCCAGATCACCACATCTCTATATGAGCCCCAGCAGTCACTGTGACGATATCAAAGCGATGAACAATTTCTTGCCAAGTACGTTGGAGTATGTCTTCTGGAATGTTCTCAATAGCCTCTATGATGCGCTCACGAAGATCACGATGGTCTTTGACTGGGGTGGTGTAAACTTTATCTTTGACATAGCCCCAGAGAAAGAAATCCAGTGGTGTTAAATCGGGAGATCTCGGGGGCCACGCGATTGGTCCTCCCCTACCAATCCAACGGCCAGGGAAAATGTTGTCCAAAGTCGTACGAACTTCATTGGACCAGTGGGGAGGAGCACCATCTTGCGATGTTAGGCTGCAGTTGTTCAATTTGTGGAAAGAAGAACTGCTCCAGCATGTCAAGATATGTGGTACCACGAACAGTTTTCTCGGCGAAGAAAAACGGTCCAATGACCTTATTATGTGACAAACTGCACCAAACATTCATCTTCGGACTATCACGAACATGCTCTTGAATAGCGTGAGGATTCTCCGATCCCCAGATCCGCACATTATGCCGGTTTACCTTGCCTGACAAATGGAAAGTGGCTTCGTCCGAGAAGAAAATCTTGGTCATGAAGTCAGGATCAGCGCCGAGACGGTCCAGCATCGTATTGGCGAATTCCACTCGTTTCGGCATGTCATTCGGCTCCAGACGTTGCACTAACTGCACTTTATATGCGTGCAGTTTGAGGCGTTTGTGGACAATCCGTTGTAATGTCGATTTTGGTATTTGAAGTTCCCGCGAAGCTCTTCTTAATGACTTCCGGGGGCTTCGCTCAAATGCGGCTTGAACATTTGCTACCATTTCATCGGATGCTCTGCGACCACCACCATGCTTCTTCAACACAGATCCTGTAGCTAATAATGTATCACGCCACTTCTTTATGCTTCTAGCAGTTGGAGCATCACGGTTAAACACACGCCGGAACTCCCTTTGAACTCTAATGATTGATTTAAACTCCGCATACCACAAAACAGCTTGCGCTTTCATCTGCGGAGTCGCCATTTTCACAAACAATTAAATCTAAGAACGAGAAACGTATCTTTGTGCCATCTACCGACAGGATTCGAAACTTGGTGAGTTTTTCTGTACTATGAACGTTGTTTTAAGTTTCTATCTTCAACCGTTTGCCAGTAACAAGCAATTGAAATTAGGTCCAGCTTGCGCTTTCATCTGCGGAGTCGCCATTTTCACAAACAATTAAATCTAAGAACGAGAAACGTATCTTTGTGCCATCTACCGACAGGATTCGAAACTTGGTGAGTTTTTCTGTACTATGAACGTTGTTTTAAGTTTCTATCTTCAACCGTTTGCCAGTAACAAGCAATTGAAATTAGGTCCATTCGAGCGGTCCACCCTGGGTATATAAAACTGTTATACTCCCAGTTGTATTACATAGATGCGAAACATGATATTTAAGGGAGGAAAAATGATTACGAGTATTTGAGAATAAAGTGCTTAGGAAAAATTTGGACCAAAGAGAGATGATCAGACAGGCGAATGGAGAAAATTACATGACAGTAAGCTATATAATCTTTATAGGAAGCCAGATATAATAAGAAGAGTTAAGTCTCATAGGCTGCCATGGGAAAGACAGGTGGCACGAATGGGGAATGAAAGAGAAGCATGGAATCTTATTGTAGAAAACAAGAAGAAAAACGCCCAATTGGCAGACCAAGAATGAGGTAACGGAATAAAATTAGCCATGATTTGAAAGAAGTAGATTATACAGGGAATGATTGTAAAACATTAGCTGAACATAGGGGTGTGTGGAGAACTTATGTCTGCACGGCGATGAACCTACGGGTTCGATATTGCCAGTGAGTTAGTTATACAATAAATACGGTCCATGTTGTGGTCTCGGGGTAACGTCGGCATCGTAGCCTGGAACTCAGCTGGTTGCGCTTTGATCCCCGGCTGAGATAAGCTTTTTGACAAGAAACTTTAAGACCCAACACATCTGGCCTTCACAATCATATATATATATATATATATATATATATATATATATCATATTCTCCTTGTTTTACGTGATGTTAGGATTAGTTTCGGAGGTGACTCTGACATTGATCTGGTCACTCATCTAGGAAGGCTCTTTAATTTCCATGTGAGGTGAAAAAATGTGTGTGTGAACCAAAGGTACAAATCCTATCTCAACAGGTCGGGTACCTATATTAGTAGGACTTCATTAGACTAAAAGTAAGATACATATAATGTTATTTACAAATATGGATCGCGCGGGCAGTAAGCCGTGGGTGCTGTTGATAGTCCATATTAATAAATTAATGTCTAGTGATATAAGTAAAATAACAACAAAAACAATATATAACAATACAATTACATTACACATTACTTAAGCTAGGTATAGTTAGTAAGTATTAATAATATACCATTTTGCTTAAATATGTATTTATTCAGGAATGAGTTTTGTTCTTATTTGCTCGTCTTGTCCAGAAATTTACACATGTTTATCCACTTTTCTGTGTTTATCATTATCTTGAAGTGTGGCAATCTATCACGATTTAAATTTAGAAATCTTTTGTAAAAGTAGCGTACATATAAGGATGATATTAAACTAAAATGAAGATAAAAAATAACTAACTATTTTCCATGCATTTTCATTAGTAAGATCAAGGTTATACTGAAGTGTTAATCTCCTTCCCCCCATATAGTAAAATCTCAATGCAGGGTTGCAACATACAATGCGGGACAATCTCAACACACGCAACTCCTCTTACCATACAACTTATCACTGGATTCAACGTGGGAACTAAATAGTGACGTTGATCTAATGAAAATACGTGAACTACTGTATAACTCACTGGCACTATCATAAGCTGTCATTTTCAATATTCGCCGTTATGACCATATTTCCGAACACTTCAATAATCTCTCTTGGCTCCGTCTTACTGACAGACGTAATTTGCACTCTCTTTCACTACTTTTCAAGCTTCTGAATTCCTACACTCCTACTTACCTGGCGTCCAGATTTGAGAAGTTTTCTTCTTACCACAATATTGACACTAGGTTACAAGATAATAGTCTGCTAACAATCCGTCTTTATGGCACTTCCTCTTATTCTACTTGCTTCACAGTAGCCTCTGCCCGCTTCTGGAATCTCCTCCCTCAAGATATCAGGGGTTGCCGCACACTTGGCACTTTTAAGTCACGCTTATACAGTTACTTGTTGTCTAATAATTAATTTTTCTCTATTTATTTAAAATTATAATATGTTATTAATAATTTTTTCTCATTTTTTATATATCTTGTACATATTATATTTAATATGTTAAATCTAGAGTAAATAAAAAGACATTATAAATATTAATTGTATTGTATTTATAACATGTAATCGTTTATGTTTATTGTAATTTAGATGTAAGACTAATTTTTTTGTACCTTTTAAAACCTGGTTGAGTGGCGGACAAGGCCGTAAGGCCTTAACTTTGCCAGGTAAAATAAAGCTATTATTATTATTATTATTATTATTATTATTATTATTATTATTATTATTATTATTATTATTATTATTATTATTATTATTATTATAAAATAAAGCTATTGTTGTTATTATTGTTATACATCCTCACCTTGAACTAATGATTACAAGCATCCCCTAATAATTTACTTCCTTCAAATCATGGTTAATGTCATTCATCTACCTCAATATTGGCCTACCTACTGGGAGCTTTCCTTCTGTTTTTCCTACAAGGAGCTTCCATTTCCATTATTTATTCCCCGTTCGTGCTACATGTCTTGCCTATGGCAGTCTACGAGACTTTTTTATTACATCTGGTTTACCATAAAGATCATGTAGATCACTGTTATATGGTTTTGTTTATTCACTTGTGTGTTTGATCCAAACATGCTCCTACGATCTTGATTGTCAAATACTATAAATAATTAATAATAATAATAATAATAAATTAGATAAAACCCGCTAACCAACACATTCAAACCATGATTTCCTGTGATAGGGAATCCCAGTTGCGGGAAGTAAAGATAATGTAATAAGGTTGAGTAATGATATGTCCTGTGTTGAGGTATTTTGCTATGTAAACAAAATTTGAAAAGGACACTTACAAATGACATCTCGGAGAAGATACGAGTATAACAAGAATATCGTGATAAAGTGGGCTAAAATGCAGATATTCTTTTTTTCTTTTAATTTTGTTTCTTATTTATAATATTAATTAAACAAGACTAAAACTATTAAAATATGAATACTAACTAACTAACTCACTGACACTATCAAACGGTAGGTTCATGGCCTCGCGTACATAAGCCCTCCATACATCCCTACCCTGAGCTTTTTTTTTCAATCACGCCTCTATAATTTATTTCCTACAAATCGTGGTTAATGTTATTCTCCCATATCATTCTTGGCCTACTTGATGCTTTCCTTTTGGTTTTCCCATAAGGAGTTTCCATTTCCTTAATTAATTCCCCATTCGTGATACTTATCCTTCCCACTGCAGTTTTTATTATATCTGCTGCTTCTTAATCATTATTTGTAGGATTTTTATCCTGTTTATTTCCAAAATCCCTCCTCGGAGGAAGACGTATTGGATGTGCATTCACTGTCTATCCATCTCTTGGTTGGTCTTCCTCTTGTTCTTCTTCCGTCTTCTTTAGCTCTTTTTTGCAGGTCGGTTGTCTTCCATTCTTTCTATATGACCCTTCCAATATTTTCGTCTGGTTTATTGCATCTGGTTTCCCATAACCTGGTTGAGTGGTAGACAAGGCCTTAAGGCCTTAACTCTGCCAGGTAAAATAAAGCTATTATTATTATTATTATTATTATTATTATTATTATTATTATTATTATTATTATTATTATTATTATTATTATTATTATTATTATTATTATTATTATTATTATTATTATTATTATTATAAAGATCAGGTACCTCACTGTTATGTAGGCTACTCTATTCTATTCGCCTGTCTCTTTGGTCCAAAAATTGTCCTAAGAACTTTATTCTCAAACACTCATAATCTTTTCTCTTCCCTTAAATTAAGACTTCTAGCTTCGCATCCATATAATATTTCTGGAAGATTAACAGTTTTATATATTTTCAGTTTATATTTTTTTAGAGAATTTGGGTCAAGTTTCCCTGTAATGCATAATACGTAGTATCCACTTCCAGAATTGAGCCTACGTCTAATTTCTTTGTTCACCTCATTATTGTCTGTAATTGAATAGTTGCCCCGAAAAGAGATCTGACCCACAACAATTCGAAAGTTAGTTTTCAGTGAATTAGTGATATATGCGGAGAATATCACGGCATGATGCTTGTAAAACTATCCCTGCTCTCTACCAGACCTGTATTATTTATTTTTAAAAGTTGGATTTCAAGGTAATAGTGATCTATATGTAACAAAAACGGCTGTTTAAGTTAGTCAAGTCATAAGTAGCAGTTTTTGAGTTAGATCTGTTTTCGGGGTAACTATTCAATTATTGTTCCTAAGTATTTTAATTCGGTTACCCATGCCGGACTGGTCGAAGGTGATAAGCCAGACGAAAAAAGTACCTTGGTCGAAAGAGTGACGATCTTTCACTGTAAAAATAGAACCGTCAAGAAATGCGGACATGGGTTCAACTGGAGTAAAATTTTCCGGAGGTCAAATAGTCCCCCATTCGGTTCTCCGGGCGGGGACTACTTCAGGGAACCCATGCCAAAGGCTCAAACACAGGGACATGTTCCTAGGAACATGAAATGTTAGGACTTTATACAATAGCGGGGCACTAGAGATATTAACGCGGGAACTAGATAAATAGATTGGATATATAGTCGCTTTACAGGAAGTTAGGTGGCCAGGAGAAGGTAGTCAGGAATCAGGAAGCTTTGCATTATACTACGGGGGTGCAGAAAGACCTGCATTTGGAACGGGTTTTTTAGTCAGAAGGAGGATCCTATCTGCTATCCGAGATATTAAGTTTGTTAGTGATAGGGTATCATACATAATTCTAAAACCAGTTATATTATATGGGTGCGAAACATAGACTCTTACTTTAAGAGAGGAAAGGAGATTACAAGTATTTGAGAATAAAGTACTTAGGAAAATTTTTGGACCAAAGAGAGATGAACAGACAGGTGAATGGAGAAGACTACATAACAATGAACTACATGGTCTTTACAGGAAGCCAGATATAATAAGAACAGTTAAGTCTCGTAGACTGAGATGGGCAGGACATGTTGCACGTATGGGGAATGAAAGACTTGCATGGAAGCTTCTTGTAGGAAAGCCAGAGGGAAAACGCCCAGTTGGTAGACCAAGAATGAGGTGGGAGAATAACATTAACTATGATTTGAGGGAAGTAGATTATACAGGGAATGATTGGAAAGCATTAGCTCAGGATAGGGATGTATGGAGAGCTTATGTCTGTGCGGCCATGAACCTACGGGTTCGATAGTGCCAGTGAGTAAGTAAGTAAGTAAGTATTTTAATTCAGTCATTTCTTCAAAAGTTTCCTTATTTATCATTAACTGTCTATTTTTACACGCTTTATATTAACTTGATCTGTATCTATCTATGTAACGGAATCTTTCAACGCGATTTTCACCCACTTAAAAACATTGTATCGACCTGAAACTTTGTATTCTTGTAAAGGACCAATGACAATACAATAATTTCATAAATAATATATAATATGTTGCAGATTTATCGTTTTAGTCCATCGTTGTAAGAAATTAATATTATATCCTCTCGTAGTTCAGTTGGTAGAGCGGTGGACTGTAGTGGTATATAATTTCAGTAATCCACAGGTCGCTGTTCAAATCCGGCCCGGAGGATTTTTTTTAGAAGAGTATAACTTTTAGCTCATACTACAATAGTATCGAATTTAAAGATATTTACATTTTTATCTTATTCTGTAAAATATTAATGAAAATTTTGTAAACTTACTACATTGTAATTTATCCGAAAAATATGATAAGGATACGATTAACTGTAACTATTTATCTATATTAAAATATTCAAAAATATTATAATAATGTTAGATAATAATAATAATTTTAAAAATAAATAATTATATTCGTGCCTTACTTACTTACTCACTGGCACTATCGAACCCGTAGGTTCATGGCCGCGCGGACATAAGCTCTCCATACATCCCTATCCTGAGCTAATGCTTTCCAATCATTTCCTGTATAGTCTACTTCCCTCAAATCATAGTAATGTTGTTCTCCCACCTCATTCTTGGTCTACCAACTGGGCGTTTTCCTTCTGGCTTTCCTACAAGAAGTTTCCATGCACGTCTTTCATTCCCCATACGTTCAACATGTCCTGCCCATCGCAGTCTACGGGACTTAACTGTTCTTATTATATCTGGCTTCCTATAAAGACCATGTAGTTCATTGTTATGTAGTCTTCTCCATTCACCTGTCTGTTCATCTCTCTTTGGTCCAAAAATTTTCCTAAGAACTTTATTCTCAAATACTCGTAATCTCCTTTCCTCCCTTAAAGTAAGAGTCCATGTTTCGCACCCATATAATATAACTGGTAGAATAATAGTTTTTATATATTTTCAGCTTAACGTTTTTTTGAAAGGAGTTGGGACATCAAAAGTCTCTGCAATGCATAATAGCATGCATTTCCAGAATTGAGCCTATGTTTAATTTCTTTGTGCATCTCATTCCTATTTGTGATTATTGTTCCTAGGTATTTGAATTCAGCCAATTCCTCAAAATTTCCCTCATTTGTCATTAGCTGTCCATTTCCATTATAGACACTAAAAATATCGTAAACAATCAAATTTTCATGGGATTCCGGTTTATGACCACGAATTAAACTAAAAATTAAAAAACAAATAATAGTTTAAAAAACTAAAACAACACGCTTTATTAGAAAACCAAACTAAAAAAATAAATAACAGTTTAAAAAAATAAAACAAGGTGCTTTATTAGAAAACCGAACTAAAAAATGAAAAATAATTTTAATTTCCAACACGCTTGCGATAAAATTAAAGTGGTCAACAAACAAAATCATCTCCAACACATCTAGAATAAAACTAGAATTATCTACAAAAAATAATTTTACCATAAAAAGCGTGAGGTGCTTTTTATGGTTTTAAGTTTTCTTCTTATAGACTTTACCAATATCTGTTTATTATCAAATATATTAATTGATATAGAACACTCCACGCTTTTGATGGTAAAATTATATTTTTTGTAGATAACTCTAGTTTTATTCTAGATGTGTTGGAGATGATTTTTTTGTTGACCACTTTAATTTTATCCCAAGCCTGTTGGAAATTAAAATTATTTTTCATTTTTTAGTTCGGTTTTCCAATAAAGCGTGTTGTTTTAGTTTTTTTAACTATTATTTATTATTACGTAATACAGTTCTATGAGTGACCGTATAACCGTATATTTAGTTTCACTGATGTTTACTTCCAGCCCCAATTCCTTAGTCTTACTCAATAGAGCGTGTGTGTTGACCCTTAAAATGTGGATGCAGTGAATAATTAATTTTAATGTTCCTTTATAACCGCATGGCTTGGAAACTCTGCTTTAACAACGAGCTTAGCTTTTTAAACAAGAAGTTAATAAGAACGCTTGTGACATCGCCGTCGTTTGTTGACAAGTAAAGGGGAGCATGGCGACGCACAATAGAAAGTTGTTTAAGCTGTAGGAAATTATCTTCCAGAATGGCAGAGTCTCTAACATAAGAGCATTACTGCATAGCGCTGGCTAATTGAAATTTAATTGCGTAATAAATCTGTTCGTTGTTATTAATCCTGTATATTATTACATTGAAAAAACGTCAAACATTTCAAGAATTTGTGGAATGAACTGGAAAATTGTATCCAACTACAGTTTCGTAATATCTGATGTAAATAAGTTTATTAGTGTATTTTATTTAAGAGAAATCTGTTGTGAAGAAATATAAAAAATAACTAACTAAACTACGGACATTGGCATCTTTTAAAAGAAATCTAAATTTATATTTGCTCTAAACTCGACTTCATTATTATCCAGTGTAAGGTATATATATTAATTGGTGTTTCCCGTATAATGTATCATATTTATATTATTATTATTATTATTATTATTATTATTATTATTATTATTATTATTATTATTATCATTATTATTATTATTTATTATTATTATTATTATTATTATTATCATCATCATCGTATCAGTATTGTTATTACCCTATAAAATGTTGTTTGTATATGACATTTACATTGCTACATTTATTGTATCTTTAACTGTTTATAATTAGTATAGTGTATATCTATATTTGTCAAATATTTATTTGTATTTGTGCTGGTTGAGTGGAAGAGAGGGCCTTATGGCCTTAACTCTGCCAGAATAAATAAAGTATTATTATTATTATTATTATTATCTCTCTGGCTCTATCGAACCCCTGGGTTCATGAGGGAAAAGTTAGGTTTACTCCTGTAAACATAATCATTAATAGAATAAGAATCAAAATAAATTTTGATATAGAGCAGCCCCTCTCCATTGATGATTTCCTCTTATAGAAGGATTAAGATGAAATATTTTTTTTAGGCCGCTCGGACATAAGCTCTCCATACAATCCTATCCTGAGCTAATGTTTTCCAATCATCCCCTGTATAATCTACTTCCCTCAAATCATGGGTAATGTTATTCTCTCACCTCATTCTAGATCTTCCCACTGGGCGTTTTCCTTCTGGATTTCCTACAAGAAGCTTCCATGCACCTTTTCAGTCTCTATTCGTGCCACATGTCCTCCCATCGCAGTCTACAAGACTTAACTGTTCATATTATATCTGGCTTCTTATATGTACCATGTAGTTCACTATTATGACAGTTTGTCCATTCTCCTGTCTGTTCATCTCTTTTTGGCTCAAAAATTGTTGTAAGAACTTTATTCTCAAAATTTAAAAAATTATAAAAAAATAAATGCAGGGTGTAAGTAAACTCCCGTTACAGACTTTGAGGACATGTAGTGGGGACCAAGACGGTTATGTTTAGCATAGACTTTTATGTCCGGAAAAGTACTGTTTTCCCGCTACACTCACGTAAGATGTCACGACACACGATCAACTCTCCAGCATTTTCGGCGCCAAACATCCTGCACGTTCTCCCGACTTGACCCCGCTATTCTACTACCTTTGGGGTCGCATGAAATCCCTGATTTACGAGACTCCTGTGGCATCCGAGGCTTACTTACTGGCGCGGGTGTTGCAGAACCAAATATTGGTGATCGTGTTTACCAGAACATGGTAAGGAAGTACCGTATCTGTGTTGACGTAGATGATCGTCACATCGAGCTCTTCTTGTAGACCCGGATGACAAGCAGCAGGCGTCAGAGAGAGCAACGTGTGTTGTGATATTTTGTGTTTAGCAGGATAAGGTACATTTCCGGACATGAGTTCCTATGCTGAAAGTAATGGTCTTAGTCCCCTCTAAAAGATCTCAAAGTCTGTAATGGGAATTTAGTTACACTCTTGCATACTTCTGATTCCAATTTCAGTTAACTAAGAAATGTGAAATATTTTTTCTACTAAATGCAATATTTTAAACTACATTTTATAATTTAACCAATTAGTTAAGTAACTTGAACTAGCTGTTAGCAGTAGAAATGAATTTTTGGAGGCGATCGACAAGAATTTCAAGAAAGGATAAGGCTAGAAACAGCACAATAAGGGAAATTATGCAAGTTGAAAAAAAAAAACATATTAGAAAAAATAAAAGAAAAACGTTTGAAATGGTAGCCTATGGACAACTCATAAGAATGGAAAAAGAGAGAATACCAAAGAAGATCCTTAATTGGAAAGCTAATGGAAGGTAGCGTGCTGCCTTGTCACCCAGCGGGCCGGGTTCGATCCCCGGTCGGGGCAGTTTTTCTGGGTGAGGTTTTTATCGGGGGTTTTCCTCACCTGTAAGACAAATGTCAAGAAAACTTTAAGGCCCAAACGGTCCCCGAAATCATATGGCCATCATCATCGTGATCATCCTTCACCGGTGTGGAAAGCAACGGGAAGCTACCACACCTACAATTCCCTAGTAAAGCTGTAAGCATAGCATGAAAATGCTATGATTGCAGTGAAGGGCCTGCCTTGGGGCAGAATTACTATGGATGGAATGGAAGAAGTGGAAGAGGCAGATCTAGAGGACGTTGGATAGATGCAGTGAAGAGAAGTATGGAAGCCAGAGATTTGAGTTAAGAAGAAGCTTTATCAGGAACCTCTGGCGAGAAATCACTTTGGGTTCAAGGAGAAACACTGTATTGTGGAATATTCCTAATAAGAAAAAAGTTCAGTAACTTTTTTGGTAAGCGTATGATAATAGAACTTGAATAAACTCGGCCTTAGTCGAACATATGAAGTTTGTACGAATAGATAACGACCTGTTTAATGAGTAAGTTACTGCATTTCTAACGCAAAATATTTGAATGCACGCCCTCCGGATTATCAACTTTAAATGTCATGCGCATTTGTTAAATTTAAGGAAGTATATTAGATGAAGTGAGGTTGGAGATGAACGCAACATTGCGGAATAATCATTTTCAAGGTGGAGGAATTCTGTGGTGTTAATGAAGTGCTTTGTATATTCTCGCGAACATAATGAAAGTTATAGTTGAATTTTCAATAAATGAGATTACTTCAGTTTGAAGCAAGCATTTCTGAAACTGAATTCATACTAAAGGAAATTAATTAAATACCATCTAATAGCTACACTTTATTTTGTTGAGGATTTACGCAGTGCTTAGTCAAGGGATTATTTTATTTTCACCACTGAGGAGTCTTAACAAACATGTTTGTTTATATAAACGAATAGCTTATAATTATAAAGTAATGTATTACTGGTAATACACTACCGGTGTAACTCGTGTCTTTATTAAGAGGATAACAAGGCAAGCTTTTAAATGTATTTTAACTAATATTCCTTATCATTATCATCATCATCATCATCATCCTTCACCGGTGTGGAAAGCAACGGGAAGCTGCCACACCTACACAATTCCCTAGTAAAGCTGCAAGAATAGCATTAAAATGCTATGATTGCAGTGAAGGACCTGCCCTCGGGCAGAATTACTATGTTTGGATTAACTAATATCATAAAAGTATCACGTGTAAGATTTCTGTATTTCTACCTATGTCTACAGAAATGTTGATCACTAGGAAGAGGATTTTAAGGTGCAAATTTAGGTCGAAAGGTTTATCAATCCGGCTCTTCTTCTGCTGAAGTTTATGAGTAAGTTTTTTTTTACTAGTAGAGTACGATAAAAAGATCACTAAATAATAAAACAACAAGAGAGACCCAATTGAAATTTTATAAAACATTGGCAGTACCGGTACTGCTCTATGGATCAGAAGCCTGAATACATAAAAAAACAAGATCTAAGTAGAATAACGGCGGCAGAAATGAAATTTTTTAGATCTGTTAAAGGGTGCACTAAGGAAGGCAGAATCAAGAACACAGAAATAAGACAGGAACTTGAAATATTTGCAATAACTGATAACATACATATAGACAAAAATGGAAGCAACACATTGACAGAATGAATGAAGATAGATATCCAAAACAAATAACAAAATACAAACCTAAAGGCACCCGAGATGTGGGCAGACCTAGAAAGAGATGGGCTGAAGTCGGAACGGGTCAACAGACCTAATCCATGAATGCAGATGATGATGATTTAGGTCGAAAAAGGGAGATAAAAAGGTTCTGAAAATACATACAAAAAATACTTACTTACTTACTTACTTACTTACTTACTTACTTACTTACTCACTGGCACTATCGAACCTGTAGGTCAATGGCCGCGCGGACATAAGCTCTCCATACATCCCTATCCTGAGCTAATGCTTTCCAATCATTCCCTGTATAATCTACTTCCCTCAAATCATAGTTAATGTTATTCTCCCACCTCATTTTTGGTCTACCAACTGGGCGTTTTCCCTCTGGCTTTCCTACAAGAAGCTTCCATGCAAGTCTTTCATTCCCCATACGTGCAACATGTCCTGCCAATCGCAGTCTACGAGACTTAACTGTTCTTATTATATCTGGCTTCCTATAAAGACCATGTAGTTCGTTGTTATGTAGTCTTCTCCATTCACCTGTCTGTTCATCTCTCTTTGGTCCAAAAGTTTTCCTAAGTACTTTATTCTCAAACACTTGTAATCTCCTTTCCTCCCTTAAAGTAAGAGTCCATATTTCGCACCCATATAACATAACTGGTAGAATAATATTTTTATATATTTTCAGTTTAACGTTTTTTGAAAGGAGTTGGGACATCAAGAGTCTCTGCAATGCATAATAGCATGCATTTCCAGAATTGAGCCTATGTTTAATTTCTATGTGCATCTCATTCCTATTTGTGATTATTGTTCCTAGGTATTTGAATTCAGCAACTTCCTCAAAATTTCCCTCATGTGTCATTAGCTGTCCATTTCCATTATATAATGAATTTCTACATGTGACCATATATTTACTTCCAGTCCTAATTTCTTAGTGTTACTCAATAGTGCGTGCGTGTGAAAATATGCAAAAAAAGAAAGGTGCTGCTGAAACAATTAAATTAAGGTTTAAACCAGTTACATGAACTTAGTTTATATAATATGCATATCATTTTGCACCAAATGTTTCTTGTTTCTAGATTCCATAAGAGTTAATCCATAGTTCTTTAGTTTATTGCAATATTTACTTCGCAGATGGAACATCGCAGAATGATCAGTTTCGATAAATTGCGTTTTGAATTCTGGATGGAGTATCAAAGGATACACAAGTAAATGTTAAGCTATCAACCTGCAGGAAGAAGAATACCAGGACGTCCACTCTATAATATATTACGATGCGAGGTTGGGAAGTGGTTTTTAAAGAAGCTAGGAAATATTTAAAAACCAAGCGATAGTGAGGTTTTTTTAATTTCCGAGATTCTGTAAAACACTTCACAAACGTGCGTTGTACATTATTTTTTTGCGCGATGGTGTTTTCAAAATAATAAATAATAGTAAAATAATAACATATTTGTTGGAAATATTTGCGTTCATTATAAACACCTGACTAACTTTAACAGTATGGGTAATGTTTAATAGTTGAGTCTACAGCAGGCTATGACACAAATTAGTGATAAAATGGCGGCAAGTACGTATTTATTGTTTTATATTGTTTCAAATAAAGTTCAGGTAATTTTAAATGTAGTGATTTGTTCGTATAATGTGCATTAACTCTACCTTTTGGATATATTTTTTGTATATACATTGTACGTAGTATACATAAAGGGCAGTGGTTTTACTTCCCGCATCTAGGCCCGTCCCCCACCCCTTGGGATACCTCGGTCATCATGACCATACTCCCAAGTCCCAGATTTGTCCTTCCTATCTAGTTCGCGTCCACATTCAAAGTTCTCGGCTTCAAACCAACACCTCTAGGGAGAAGGTGTTGGAGTTGCAACTGCTGGGAATTACTGAGCTTCGTAGTCGTCAGGTCGCTCATTCCTGACGACCCCACAGTTGGTCCACGGGCTCCTTGAGCCTAGCCGGGAGGACTGCTGTCGCAGATGTAATATGTAATATTACAGTATATTTATTTAGGTTGGCAACTCCGAAATGTAGGCAGTTGAACATTCAATTATGGTCGCCATTGCTGTAAGTACGATAAAAATCACTATCGCGCAAAAAAAAAACTTTTGGATAGTATTTCTATTGAGGCCGAAAAAATGGACTAAATTCGTGAATGGACTATTATGATGATAATGATGATGATGATGATGATTGTTCTTGCGTTCAAATATCATGTATCTGGGCCACATGTTACTGAATTATTTTAGAATTTCATTTTGTGATATCTTTATACCATAAAATTCTGTTTAATCGAGATATCCCTTTCCTGCTTTTATTAATTCTTCAATTAATGTGTTCTTCAAGATCCCCTTTCTTAGTTATTTTAACCCCCAAAATATGTGTAGCATATTATTTGCAATGCGTTATTATTATTATTATTAACTACCTAACTTACTGGCGATTTGTTCATGGCCGCGCGGACTTAATCACTACCACATTGCAATACTGAGGCAACGTGTTCTAATAATTTCCTGTATAATTTACCTCCCTCAAATCATGGTTAAAGTTATTCTCTCACCTCATTCTTGGCTTACATACTGGGCGCTATTCTTCTGGATTTCTTACAGATAGATTGCATACCCCTTTTTCAATCCCCGTTCGTGTCACATGTTCTACACATCGCAGTTTATGAGATTTAACTGTTATTATTATTAATTAAATAAAATAAAACGTAGTTTCTTCATATGTATTATATAATTCAGTGACAGCTGTTTCGGTACACTGTACCTTCTTCAGACATGTTAACGAATTATGAATTGTGTTCCAACTGATCTAAGCAACAATACAACAATATTTATTTATTTTTTTTAATTTAACAGAGGGGATTCATTCAAATCATGTTGAGGATTTAACAGTCTGTTACTACTCTTCAATTTATTTATCTCTACAGCCTCCAAAAGATCTAACTTCTTCCCCTTATCACAAACATGTAAAATTTCAAAAATTGGATCGAAACAATGATTAAATTGAAATAGGTGGTTAGCATATTTTGAATATTCTAAATTTCTGTTATATGTTCTCATGTGTTCCTTTATCCGAGAGATAAAAGGTCTACCAGTTTGTCCTATATAGACATTGTCACTTCAATTTATATACACCTGATAATTTTTATTTTTTTTATTTTGGTTTTGTTATTTTTTATTATATTTTGTAAAGTTTTGTTAGTTTTAAATGCCACATTAATGTTCTACTTTTTAAAGTGTTTAGATATTTTATTTGAAAGTGGGCCTATGTATGACATTACGACATATTTCTTTATTTTTTCTTTGGGTAAAGGAAAAACTTCGTTAACTGTTTTTTTTTTGTAATGAACTTTCTTAATTAAATGTTCTATAATTTTACGGTCGTAATTATTATTAATAGCTAATTGTTTAATAATATTCAATTCATTATTATATTCTAAGGGTGAAAGAGGGATATTTAAAAGTCTATGAATGTAACTATTAAAGGCTGCCATCTTATGAGTATATGGGTGAAGAGAAGAACTATGGATAGTGGTATCAGTATGAGATGGTTTGTGAAATATACCAAACTCATTATGTTATTATTATATCTGGTTTTCCACAAAGAGAAAGTAGCTCACTGTTATGTTATCTTCACCATTCATCTATGTTTTCATTTCTCCAGAAATGTTCCTAAAGGCTGTCGGCTCTCATAAAGGTAAATCCTCATTAGAGTGATCCCATGTGGCCTGCTCGCTTTTGATTGGTTATGGACACCACGTACGTTGTACAAGCAATAAGTACGCGATAAAGTAGTTCCCTTCATAAAATTAAAAATATAACCTCTGAATATACTACTTTATATTGTTCGTGAATTAAAATATTATTCAAAATATAGCAAACATTCTAAAATACCTAAACAATAATTACAACTTAAAATAGTTTATTACATATGGGTGATGCATTTGAGTCATGCTTCAGTCGATTCTCATGAAACAAAATGGCTGAAAGTGTCGAGTCTTCTGTAGTTGTGTCGCCATCTCTCTGTCAAAAGTGGCAGTAATTGTGGCGCGAATGGCGGAAGGATACAATTGGCGTTTTTTTTTTATAGGATCACTTTAATAGCGGATAAGGTATAGGAATTGTATTCTCAAATAGTCGTATATTTTCTCCACCCTTAAAGTAAGAAGTCCCTGTTTCTCATCCATATGTTTTATTACGGGTATTATTATTATTATTATTATTATTATTATTATTATTAATTCTATTTTCTTGATTATTAAAGTTTTATTTGAACTGGCAGAAGGACTTAACTCTCTAACTAATATCGAATACTGGTAACATAAAAATACATTTGAAAATAAATATACTATTTTTAAATACAATAGTTAGGCTTCCACGGGTATTATTACTCTGAAATTTGTAGCATTTTAAGAGTTTGAAAAAAAAAGCTTAGTAGTGCTTACTATTAAGTATATTCCTTTTACACGAGTATTTGTGAATAATTTCTTAGGAAAATTGTTGGACCAGAGAAAGATAAACGGATAGGCGAATGGAGAAGACTTACAAATTGGTGAGCTACATGATCCCTATATAAAACCAGATATAATATGAATAGATACTTATCGTAGAGTGCGATGGGCACAAGTGGCACGAATGGAGACTGAAAGAAGGGCATGGAAGCATCTTATAGGAAAACTAGTGAGAAAACGCTCAGTTGATACACCAAGAAGATAGATAATGGGATATATTGCCTTTTTTTTTCAGAAGAAAGGAAATACATATGCATTTACATTGCGCACGGGCCTGCTTGGCCGTATGTGCATTATTTTTCCGTGAATAAAAAAAGTAAAACTAATCATAATATAAACAAATACCTACACATACACCTGTATCAAAAAACAATAACAGGCTACATATAAGTAAAATCTATGCCTACACTACATCACAATAATATATAGCTATACTCATCCATCAAAAGACCATGTGTGTAAATAAATAAAAAAAGTCCCATTCCGTACATTAATATTTAAAAAAATGCTAGAAAACAAATTAGAAAAAAACACACACACACACACACACATACACCCACACACCAGCACACATATACACACCGCACGCTCATACCCCCCTCCCCCCGTCCCTGCAGACATCAAATACACTATCAGACTATTCAACTTATGAGACCTACTTATTATATAACATAATTAAAGATCGAAAACAAAGACCATATTGAGATTCTTCTTATTGATAATACATATATCCTTAATCTACAATTTTGTTATATCTCAATTTCCTTACAGTACACCAATAATTATATATGGGATAATAACATTAACCATGATTTGAGAGAAGTAGATAATACAAGGGATGATTGGAAAACAGCTCAGAATAAGATTGTATGGAGAGCTTATGTCCGCGCGACCATGAACCTACGGGTTCGATAGTGCCAGTGAGTTAGCTATTCTTTATTCGGCATAGCATTTAAGTTCATGTTAAAAAAATTGGAATGTAATTGCGTGTTTTATTTAAAATCTTTCTCTACTCATACGAATAGAGTAAAGCTCTGTCTTTGGAATATGACGCACGACCTAAAATTGTCTGAAGCCATCTTACGATTTCCTTTTGTGTTAAGCACACAAAGGGAGATGTGTGAAAACAACCAGATTCTTCTTACGTCGAATAGAAAAGACCCTTATCATCGTTCATTGCTATCTTAGCTTTGAGCAGGAAATCAATTCCTTTTTGTTCTCTCTCTCTCTTTTTTTCCGATTTGAACTTCAAATGTTTTTCTCCCCTTGGATATTCGTAAAGCCTTCATAAAAGAGAGTCGTATGATTCATTCACACAATACAGTTCCTGGCTTTCGCTTTGTTTAATATAAACATTGAGGTACAGATGTGGCTTAGGGATAACGTGGTTGCTTCAAACGCAGCGGACCAGGGTAGGTCTCGGCAGGTCCCAAGTTTCCTATCTGAGGTTTTTTTCGGGAATTTTTCTTACCTATAAGATAAATATCAGGGAATTTTCAGACCTAAACACAATCTGATCACCTTAATCATCCGTATAATAGTCACCTTATTTGAAAAGTGCATTAGAAACACACAATAGAAAGACTGAGAAAATTAATTGTCTGGGACAACACGTTCAGTAAAATCATAAAATATTTATTTAGCCTTTCATGGCGGAATTCATATCGCAGTCCCGAGATATATTCCAGGCTTCTTGGCAAGCAATCGACGAGAGAGCCAGTCTCAAGCCACATCCATCCATCCATAGTAATTCTGCCCGAAGGCAGGTCCTTCACTGCAATCATAGCATTTTCATGCTATGCTTACAGCTTTACTAGGGAATTGTAGGTGTGGTAGCTTCCCGTTGTTTCCCACACCGGTGACGGATGATGATGATGATGATGATGATGATAATGATAAGGATGTGATGATGGCCATATGATTTCGGGGACCGTTAGGGCCTTAAAGTTTTCCTGATATTTGTCTTACAGGTGAGGAAAACCCCCGATAAAAACCTCACCCAGAAAAACTGCCCCGACCGGTGATCGAACCCGGGCCCGCTACGTGACAAGGCAGCACGCTACCTCGAGACCACAGCGGTGAACTCTCGAGCCACAATAAAACACAATTTTTACTAACTACTAGCTAATACACGGTGTGCGCTGCTACACCTAAATAAATAAAAATGAATGTGCTTTTATGTTTAGTTGAATAAGTAAAAGGAAAAATAATTATAAATGTATATTTTTTAGATACCCCGTGCTGATTACCCGGCTTTGCTACTTATTCCTGTAATCTTAACATAAATGAGATAAAATAGCAAAATTAATGTGTTTTATGTTTAGTTCAATAAGCATGGGGAAAAAATTACATCGTAATTATTTTTAGATGCCCCGTGCTGTTTACCCGGCGTTGTCCGGGAATCTACTCAACCCGATCTTCTTGGCATAAATGACCTGAAAGACAAAAATTGATGTACTTCTTATGACCAGTTGAATAAGTAAATGAAAAATAATTATAAATGTATATCTTAATTATTTTAAGATTCCCCGTGCTGATTACCCGGTATTGCCCGGATATCTATTTATCTCGATCTTCTTGGTATAAATGAGCTAAAAGACAAAATTCGTTATTGTGAGTTATCCGTAAAAGAATACCCGCCATGTGCTTCTATGCTTGCACAGGAATCTACGTACTTTCCCGATCTTCTTGGCATTAATGAAAGACAAAAATGGTTATTGTGAGTTATCCGTAAGAGAACAACATATGCTGTCGCGGACTTTTTTGTAGAGCTTTTTGAGATATTCAATTCTGTGTACATTAATTTTGTGTATTTGTTGTGGTTTAGGCAGAGTAAGCCATTTAAGCGTTCAAAGATCTACTTTTTTCACGTTTTCCACTACAAAGGGCGATTTTAAGGGTGTAGGAGTTGAGTATCACAACTCTCGTATAGTTACGTTCATCCCGGGAATCTCCTTAACATTTTGCAAAAGGCCCCATCACAATTGGATCAACGGTATGGCCGCGCATAAAGTACAAACAAACATTCATTTTTATATATTACATTTCGAATGATGAATATAAAATATTAATATCTGAGAAGAATCAATCAAACAAGTGGATTTTAAATATCTAGACACTATGATTACAAAAGAAGGAATTGGATCTTCAGATGTACAATTACGAATTTAAGAGACAAGAGGACTATCCTAAATTCAGTATGCTGGAGTAAGAATACTTCCATCGTGTTTTATGCTACATCACTCAAATACGATTTGTGAAAGAAAAATAAAAGTGATTTGTCACCAGAGGTTCCTGTCTAAAGCATCTTCTTCCCACATATCTCTTTATTTTTATTATTATTATTATTATTATTATTATTATTATTATTATTATTATTATTATTATTATTATTATGCAATTATTTAGTTAAGTAAAATTGAACATGGACTCTTACTTTAAGAGAGGAAAGGAGATTACGAGTATTTGAGAATAAAGTTCTTAGGAAAAATTTTAGACCAAAGTGAGATGAACAGACAGTTGAATAGAAAAGACTTACATAACAGTGAACTACATGGTCTTATAGGAACCCAGATATAATAAGAACAGTTACGTCTCGTAGACTGCGATGGGCAGGACATGTGGCACGAATGGTAAATGAAAGACGTGCATGGAAGCTTCTTGTAAGAATACCAGAGGGAAAACGCCCAATAGGTAGACCTAGAATGAGGTAAAACATAAGATTAACCATTATTTAAGGAAAGTAGATTATACAGGGAATGATTGGAAAACATTAGCTTATCTCCACCCGGCCATAAACCTATGGGTTCGACAGTACCAGTGAGTTAGTTAATTTAAAGTTGACCATTCTCCAGCTTTCTCGCCATCCTTGTTGAAACTCGGACTGAAGCTAGTCCTAATCTGGTAACTACTATAAATTACTCTCTCACATCCAGATGAGACTCCATAAAATAACAGCTAAACCTGCATCGATGTTTGGAACAGAAACCTGGACCCCATAGAAGGATATATGAAAGGAGATTCGAAATACAACAAAGGAAATTCCTCAGTCATATGTCGGAATTACCAGACGAGATTACATCCATAATGAAACAATAAGAGAAGCCCTACAAGTTAATAATATAGTACAAGATGCCTTGCAATACAGAGAACAGTAGAGGAGACATGTATGTCAAATGCCTTTTGGGAGATTTCCTAGAAGTGCGCTGAATTATAGACCAGATGGAAATAGAGAAGCTGGGAGACCGTTGAGAAGATGGTCTGACTAATTTATTTTTGTGTCTCGGAACGGTCTTTTGGAGGACTCAACCCTTGTTAGTTTTGATGATGATGATGCTGAATTGCCCTCCCTTGTATAATAAATACGATAATACACACTAAATGACCATAGGCTAAATTAGAACAGGGATTTTGTGTTCCCCATAGGTGTTTCAAAGTTTAAATTCAAATATTGGTATATGTCCTTTGATGTTCATAGATTCAATAAAATGATAGGCTTAACTTGACTTGACAACTTCAGAACTGTAGAGATAGCATAATTATCTCTCACACAGTGAGTCACTCCTGGTGGATCAGTGGTTAACATTCTCACCACTAGTTCCGAGATTTGAGGGTACATACTCGGTCGCAGTCGATGGATTGTAACGGCCAAAGTCCTGAATATCCTTCGATAGGGAAGTAACGCCATAGATTTAGGACATGTGAAAGAACATCAAGGCTGAAAATAGCCCGCTTCTTCTTCTTCTTCCTTTCCAGTATTAGGTCAATGCGACCTGTTTTGGTCTGAAGTCCATCGTTCCCTTGGCCGTCCTAATAACTCAATATGTAATCTATCGATGCGTGTACATCCTTTTACGGATCTTAAAAATTTCATTTCAATGGCTTGAATCTGTGAGATATATTATTTTATAAGTACCCAAGATTCAAAAAGAACAAGAACAGCCATAAAAAAACCCTCTGAAAATAAAATCTCGGTCCTTTCATTCAAATTTGAATTGGGATGCCAATGAGCTGAGTAATCGAAGAACTTCGATAAGTAAAATAGTTTATTTTCCTCTCTAACTTTCACTTAATAAGAGTTTTTAACTAATATATATTACAGGGAGTTGCAAAAACACCGACAACGGAGGTGAGGTAATATACTGACATATATTGATCATTTTTTAATAAGGTACCAGTGTCCGGAAATGATGCGTTTTCACACTATGACTAGTTAATTGTGTCTCAAGAGCAGTGTTAATTCAAAGGATTTGAAGACTCATCACTTGACAACACCTCACAGGTACGGAACCTAAGATACGTGGCTTCGCAACGGAATGTGGCTGCAACATGACGGAGTTACAGCTCACTTTGATGCCAATGTGAGGAGACATTTGGATACGACATATCCAGGTCGATGGATTGGCAGAGAGGGGCCAGTCCCAAGGCCTCCGAGATCACCTGATCTTAACCCTCTCGGCTACTTTTTGTGGGGCGACATGAAATAGTCTGTTTATTAGACTCGAGTAGAGTCACGTATGGATCTTATAGCCCGAATCCACGCTGCTACAGAAATAATTTAAACGAGGCCAGACGTATTTGTACGTGTGCGCCAATCACTACACCGCCGATGTACGCTCTGAAATGAGATGAGATGTGGATATTTTGAAAACTCGATGTGACTGTGACAGTATTGCCAAGTACCGAGTCTTGAAAACCAACTAACGAAACTTTTGAGAAGTTAGCTACTCATAGTGCGAAAACGAATCATTTCCGGACATTGGTACCTTATTAAAAAATGATCAACATATCTCAATATACCACCTCCCCTCCATTGTCAGTGTTTTTTGCAACACCCTGTGTGTATATATATATATATATAACTCACTGGCACTATCGAACCCGCAGGTTCATGGCCGCGCGGACATAAGCTCTCCATACATCCCTATCCTGTGCCAATGTTTTCCAATCACCCCCAGTATAATCTACTTCCCTCAAATCATAGTTAAATGTTATTCTCCCATCTCATTCTTGGTCTACCAACTGGGCGTTTTCCCTCTGGTTTCCTACAAGAAGCGTCCATGCACGCCTATCATTCCCCATTTGTACCAAATGTCCTGCCCATCGCAGTCTACGAGACTTAACTGTTCTCATATCTGGCTTCCTATAGAGACGATGTAATATATATATATATATATATATATATATATATATATATATATACCGCTGTAGTCTCGACGTACTGTGCTGCCTTGTCAAGCAGCGGGCCCGGGTTCGAACCCCGGTCGGGGCAGTTTTTCCGGGTAAGGTTTTTATTGGGGTTTTTCCTCACCTGTAAGACAAATGTTAGGAAAACTTTAAGGCCCAAACGGTTCCCGAAATCATATGGCCATCATCATCATCATCATCCTTATCATTATCATCATCCTTCACCGGTGTGGAAAGCAACGGGAAGCTACCACACCTACAATTCCCTAGTAAAGCTGCAAAGCATAGCATGAAAATGCTATGATTGCAGTGAAAGACCTGCCCGCGGGCAGAATTACTATGGATGGATATATATTACAAACATACTAGCTAAAATCCCAGTTATAAAGAAAAATATTTAAGGCTCTAAAGTGGATTAGCCAGCTAACTGACTTAATCTATATCTTAAAAACAAATATTGTTCTTTATAATCGTGCGATATGCCTAGAAGTTTCTTAGCCTATCAGCCGGCAGCTGGCCTCATATCTACATTGTTAAGCATAGAGGTAGACGATCATCAGCCAGCGTAGTGTGACATGTGGTCCCCCAGCCGTTATAGTTGGTTTTCTCAATCTGGAGCCGCTACTTATTGTAGCTACCCAAATTTCTCACGATGCTGGATGGGCACCGGTCCCATACTGGCCGAAATTCAATGAGAAAATTTCTTCTTCATGAAGTCCCGAACCAGCGCAAGTCTCGTAGCTCTGCGCCAAGGAATCTTATCTTAACCACTCGGCTTTGGCGCGGGACTGTATTTAATTTAAATAGTAAAAAATATAATAAGTATATGACATGTAAAGATAACAAGATCTGCTACTGGTATAATACATATGCAGAGATAAATAAGAGGGAAAATTGTTTGATTTCTGCTTAGTACGTATTCAAAAATCAGAATATAGTAAACCATATAAGATCTTTCAGAATTGGATGGCTTGGACATTTGATAAGAATGGATGATCAGAGACTGGTCAAAAAACTCTACAAATGGAAACCTATAGGAGGCAGAGTAAACCATATAAGATCTCTCAGAATTGGATGGCTTGGACATTTGATAAGAATGGATGATCAGAGACTGGTCAAAAAACTCTACAAATGGAAACCTATAGGAGGCAGAGTAAACCATATAAGATCTCTCAGAATTGGATGGCTTGGACATTTGATAAGAATGGATGATCAGAGACTGGTCAAAAAACTCTACAAATGGAAACCTATAGGAGGCAGAGTAAACCATATAAGATCTCTCAGAATTGGATGGCTTGGACATTTGATAAGAATGGATGATCAGAGACTGGTCAAAAAACTCTACAAATGGAAACCTATAGGAGGCAGAGTTGTTGGAAGACCGAAGAACAGATGGGAGGATGACACAATGAACGATCTAAAGAAAATGAAAGTGACTAATTTGAATATGGCAAGAGACAGATTGGCATGGAGGAGAATTGTTGAGAAGGCCTAAACTTTCACTTTTGAAGTTGTCGTGCCTTAAGATGATGATGATTATGATGATGTATAAGAGATAGTGTAAAACGTAGACCTACATTGATGGCAAAGTGAGAAAAGTAATTCAATAAAAAATGGTTTGAAGTAGCTTCTGGATGGAACACCACATGCAATCCTGTCACTCTCTTATGTAATATAACAAATCCGTCACTCAGAAATTGCGTAAACGAAGCTAATTCTTCAACAAATCTAATTTATAGTTCGATTTTACTAACTTACGGAATATATATTTATTTTATTGGTAAATAGTATAAGTTATATCCAGTTATGTTGCAAAAAAAAAAGAAACATGATGGCCGCTAGAGTAATTCTTAATTTCTTGCTTTCTGATAAACCCCCACTCCTAATGTTCGGATTTCGTTGATTACACTGGTCGACAAAAACGAACTTTTTTCTTTCACAAAAATAGTGGTTTTAGAAGTATTATTCATCCTGAATTTAAATATCATTTCAGTTTTTTTCCTATCAGGCAAGAGTTTTCTGTGATATTCATTAATTTTTTTTATAATTTTTAATAAAATCCATCTAACTCTAACTCAATCTGACTTACCTAGAAAGTGGTAGATAGTGATTTTCGGGCATATTTTGCATCTGGAACATCTCTCTTCTTGGTCCAACAGTAGTCAGCCAGCATATTATAAATCCACTTGCCTTGGTACCTCTTTTCCATTGTGGAAACTTGATGATGAAAGCGCTCACCGGTGCTCATCAGAGACAGCCCCAAGGTAAAGGTTCCTATGACAGGTAAAAAAAAATGCTAAAATCAATTTTAAAAAAGTAGCTGTCACAAATGTGCCTGATGGAAAATTCTGACTACATATTTGAATTCAGAATGAAAAAATGCACCAGATTCACTAATCAGATTTCTTGTGAAGAAAACCTTGTCGACCAGTGTTATTTGATATCTTTCCTGTTTTATTTCAATGGAATGTACTGAGTTTCTTTGCAATATCCGAGGATTTCTACCTTTATACAGTATTTTAAATTCTCGTTTCAGGTGAATTCTCGTTCTTTATAGTTTTCTTCCGAAAAAAGGTTGCGACCTCTAGAGCGTTAAAACACACACACACACACACACACACACACACAGATATATAGCGGGGTAAAAAACGTTCTAAAGATTCAAGTTTTTTTTTACTAATTTGGAAGGAATAAGATATTGAGTTATTCTCATGGAAATATTTTTTTATTTTTTTTTACAAATCTCCAGCGATCCTACTTAGCAGACATCGAAAATGACTAGGACAAAAAAAATATATATATAGTCCACCGCTGTGGTCTCGAGGTAGCGTGCTGCCTTGTCACGCAGCGGGCCCGGGTTCGATCCCCGCTCGGGGCAGTTTTTCTGGGTGAGGTTTTTATTGGGGTTTTTCCTCACCTGTAAGACAAATGTCAGGAAAACTTTAAGGCCCAAACGGTCCACGAAATCATATGGCCATCATCATCATCCTTACCATTTTCATCATCATCATCATCCTTCACCTGTGTGGAAAGCAACCGGAAGCTACCACACCTACAATTCCCTAGTAAAGCTGCAATCATAGCATAAAAAATGCTATGATTGCAGTGAAGGACCTGCCTTCGGACAGAATTACTATATATATACAAAGTAAAGTAAAGTGATCCCACTACAGACCTCAGGAGGCCCTTGGGGTAGTAGGAGGTTATGGCTCCCACTTTTTCTAGACAATCGGCACTTTATGTAAGCCGGGTTGTCAGCCCTGCGTGACGCCGCCTTTACCTCCAGAACAAGCGTCTGGTACTCATTTCCGTTAGACGCTGAGTCGACCCCAGGATCATAGTGTCCCCAGAAGGTTTGGAGAAACCCCTAGAAAATCCTATCCTGGCTCCAATTCGTCTACTACGATCCCCATTTGGAGTCAACCGAAACAAGAACTCGGTTATCAGAGATGAAGGGTGAGTGTCTAACCATTTAACGCCATGGAGGCACCACTTCTATTCCATATGAAGCTAAATTTGAAACTAAACTGTTTATCACTACTTGCAATGTTTTTGGTTTATCTCTTTGAAAACCGTATTCATTTGATTCGTATTCAATTGTATTGGTATTCTCTACAGAGGTATCATATACACAAAGTAGGACGTGAAAGTATTATTCTTTGTAACACTGTCATAAATCCAGTGCAACAAAGTACATTGTCATTATTTCTGTGCTTCGATGCTAGATTTTATTTATCTCGGAACTATAAAACACTAATCAATGGTATTGCCTTTCTAACGGTAAATAAAGCCTTTATTTACATTTCATTTATTCGTACTGACATTGTTTATTTTGTTTCAGCGTCGTATGGAAAGTTAAAAAGATACAAAAATGTATTTAAAACATTTGAGTGAATCCATTCTCGTCGTTATCGAATACCGAAGTCATCATCATCGTCTTCAAGGACTAGACCTTCAATGACTAAAAATTGTTCACGCCATCTCTTTAAAGGTCAACCTATATTTCTTGTCCCCTCGGTTTATAATATAAAACAGCTGTTGCCATTCTGGTGCTGAGCATTCGTAGAACATGGTCGGCTGTTGTATGGTTTACGTCGCAAAAAATTTTCATAAGTAATGCCACGAGTGATTTCCAAATTATCGATAAATTCACGACTCACGAAGTGAGGAGTGAATTTAACTAGAGAATTTGGAAATCAAGAGTAGCATTTGTTAGGACTATTTAACGAATAAAATTAAGTTGTTTACTCACAAATCATGGTCTTTCCAATTTATTCTATATTTTTCTATCAGTGTTGTGATTGTCCGTAGCTGTGATATAGTCGGTAGAGTCCCTACTTTCCACTCCAGCGATCCGGGTTCGATTCCCGGCTGGGTAAGGGATTTTTAAATCTCAACCTTGGGACTGGTTGTGTTTGTGTGAGTGTGTCGTGTGCCAAGTTGTACCCATTGGGTTTAATTCCTCAAAAAAATGTTGAGATTGGTTCTATGTTCAATTCCTTTCTGATATCAGTACTTATTTTGTGATCCAATATGTATTTCCAGTTACAAAGCGAAGAAATGTCATCATCATCATAGTACATTCACGAATTTAGGCCATTTGTTGACCTGTTTCGACCTCAAGAGAAACACCATCCAGAAGTCTTTTGAGTGAACGTCCTGGTCTTCTTCTTCCTGCAGGTTGATATCTTAACATTTGTTTGGGTATTCTGTGATTTTCCATTTGATGAACATGTTGTATCCATCTTGACGTATAATCACAAATTTTGTTTTCTAAAGGTTCCATGTGTAATTCTTCTAAGATGTCTTCATTTTTTTTTTTGTGATCTAGTAGTGTGTATCCTGCAGTCCTCCGAAGATATCTCATTTCAGCAGATCTAAGTCTCTGTATATCCTTCTGTTTCAACGTCCATACTTCGCTACCATACAAAAGAGTTGGAAGAGCCAGTGTTTTATACACTTTTAGTCTTGAATGTTTTTGGACTAACTGTGGCTTGAAGATAGAATTTATTAACCCTAAAATTCTTAAAAATTTAGATATTTTTGTATTTACATCCTTTTCTTCTTCATATGAGATATTGCATCCTAGATATGTAAAATTATTCACCTGCTTCAAAATTTTATTGTCAAGTACAATTTTACTTCTGACAGGATCTACACCTTGAAATGCCATAATTTTCATTTTCACTGTAGATATCTTCAATCCATATTCTTCTGTAATTTTGTTAAGTTAAATTTCATTTCTGGAACCTCGATTTGTCTTATTTCGTCAGAGTAAGTGGAATGCCGAAATAATGAAGCTATTGAGATTGGTATTATGGAAATATTTTTGAGAAAGTTTTACATATCTTCATCGTTCTTTCGTGTTCCTTCACTGAAATAATGTCCCCGCGCGGAATGGGACTGTTGAGATTACATGGAGGTGGATTCCTCGAATACCATTCACTAGTGATGACGTGGTGATTGTTCCGATGTATTATGTATTATACAGTACCCTATATTATGTTCTGGGGATAAAGACTTCAATTGCGTAGGGTTGACATCTCGCGCCGATTGCTTAAAAAGGTGGGAGCCTTAACCTCCTACTATTCCCAAAGACCTCTTAAGGTCTGCAGTGGGATCACTTTACCTTTACCTTTAATGAATGAGTTCTTCGAACTAAAAATTAAATTTGCTACATTAAACATATGTTTGTGATGAGATCATTTATTCTAAAAGAGCTTCAACAAATGTTTTCGTAAGTCATTAAAAGAAGAGATTAAGGGCTTTTGAAAGTTGAAAATTACAAAAGCTAATATTCCTCGCAGGTAGATAGTGTCTTGTTTAATGACATTCATTTTAACATCTCAGGTCATTAGCGTGCAGCATTTTCGCTTGATTATAATTGTACTAGGGGGTTTACGTGTCTACAGTATTCTGCAGATGTCATTCAGGCCCTCTTCGGCATTAAGTGTATTTTTAATATAACTTACTTCTATATATTTATTTTATTTTGCCTGATGGAGTTAAGACTGTAAGGTCTTCTCTTCCATTTCACCAGGGTTAGATTATATATATAATAACAATGATAGATTAGGCCTAACTACAACTTGATTAATAATACATATTTGACACAGGCTATACAATATGCAGTTGACAAGGATTAAATAATTGCCTTGGTAAAGAGTATGTAAAATATAAAAGAAGAATAAAAGTATAGCAAGAATACGGATATATTTTATATTATCTATGGAAAATTTAGTGTGTTTGTAAATAGCGTCAATATTGAGTAACACTAAGAAATTAGGACTGGAAGTAAATATCAATAAAACTAAATATATGGTCACACGTAGAAATTCATTAAATAATGGAAATGGACAGCTAATGACAAATGAGGGAAATTTTGAGGAAGTGGCTGAATTCAAATACCTAGGAACAATAATCACAAGTAGGAATGAGATGCACAAAGAAATTAAACATAGGCTCAATTCTGGAAATGCGTGTTATTATGCATTGCAGAGACTTTTGATGTCCCAACTCCTTTCAAAAAACGTTAAACTGAAAATATATAAAACTATTATTCTGCCAGTTATATTATATGGGTGCGAAACATGGACTCTTACATTAAGAGAGGAAAGGAGATTACGAGTATTTGAGAATAAGGTACTTAGGAAAATTTTTGGACCAAAGAGAGATGAACAGACAGGTGAATGGAGAAGACTTACATAACAATGAACTACATGGTCTTTATGGGAAGCCAGATATAATAAGAACAGTTAAGTCTCGTAGACTGCGATGGGCAGGACATGTTGCACGTATGGGGAATGAAAGACTTGAATGGAGGCTTCTTGTAGGAAAGCCAGAGGGAAAACGCCCAGTTGGTAGACCAAGAATGAGGTGGGAGAATAACATTAACTATGATTTGGGGGAGGTGGATTATACAGGGAATGATTGGAAAGCATTGGCTCAGGATAGGGATGTATGGAGAGCTTATGTCCGTGCGGCCATGAACCTACGGGTTCGATAGTGCCAGTGAGTAAGTAAGTAAGAGTAAATAGCGTCAAGAAAAAAGTGAGTTTTTTTAAAAGATTCGGATAATTGTTAACTTTTCTAATCAACTGATATTGAAGAAGATGAAAAATACGATATATATATATATATATATATGAAGAGTACAGGGGAAAAACAATCAAAGTCCACTTTTGGTGAAATTTGAGATTCTGGTACCAGTGGATTGTATGTACCTAGTACTATATTCCAAGAGGTTCATACGTGGAAAAACTCACTCATAATCCATTAAAAATCATCATTGAAATAAAGTGTCCAGGGGAAAAACAATCGTAGTCCACTGTGAAATGGAAAAATAATCAGAGTCCATATACAATTTAAATGAGAGTATTTTTGGACTCCTTCCAGAGAGTATGAACTTTTTATATGTTGGTCAGCTTGGGGTGTTTTAATTTGTTACATACCTATGCATTGTTGTGGCATTTACTTTTACTGGTACCAAACTGCATTGTTGTTCAATGAAGCCTATTTTACTGGTGTGTAGACAAGCAGTTTATTTTTCAACATGAAATCAAGTGTTAATGTTACTCGTACAGCTCATCAGAGTAGAGGAAAGAAAAGACCTAAACATGGTAGAATCCATGATGCGAGTAAACGCATAAGAGCGATGAGTCATGTTCCTGGTGAAGATTGCAAATGCAAGAAACAGTGTTACACGAACATTTCAAAAACATGAACATAATGTATTAATTCGTGAATTCAATTTACTGGGAGATAAGAAAAAACAGAGTGCACGCGTTCACTAATTTCAGTTTTGCCGGTGAAATGAAGAAGACCACGGAAACCAGAAGAAGATAGCAGCTTCAGAGACCACTCTTACTCTTACAAGGTGCGTGTACAGAGGGATGGAAAAGCTGTTGAAATTCCAGTTTGTTACAAAGCCTTCATGAGTGTGCATGGTAATAACAAACCAGAATATGTTAACAGTCAAGAAATCCCTGGGCTTGCTCCTATTGACCGGAGAGGTTCTCATTCTAATAGACCCATGAAAAAGACAATTGAGGCCGTTGAAAATGTTATGAAACATATCAGTTCACTTCAAGATCGCCCTTCTCACTACAGTCTTCACAAAACATCTAAAATGTACCTACCTGAAGAATTAAACATTAAACTATTGCATCAAATGTAGACAGAGACATTTCCAGAGTTTCCAGTGTCTTATGAATTTTATTGGAACTTATTTCAGACAAATTTAATATTGCTCTTCGATATCCTAGGTCAGATACTTGCTCTGCATGTGATGAATTCAAAGCAAAAAAGTAGTCTCTACTTGCAAAGAAACTTAACGATAGCAGCAGTGCCGAAGACGTAAATAAAGAAATGAAGCGGCTAGAAACTCTTAATTTATTACATACAGTGTGCCATGCACAGACTGAAAATCAGCCATAACATTCGTATTCAAGTTTAATTCCACTCTCCAAGGGAAAATACGACGACCTCCAATCCTTGAAGAAATTCTGTTCTGAAAATGCTCAAATCTATTTTTCAAGATTACTCATATTCAACAATGAGTAACTTGGTGTAAAAAATTAATTAATTTCATTATTATTTTTATTATTTACATTTTATAAGGCAAACAGTTATGTATAATGTAACAGTTATGTATAACATTCTGTAAATTAAGTGGACTATGATTGTTTTTGTTTACAAACATGTGCACCTTGACTTTTCATTGCTGAAAAACAGGACTGTAAAATACATGACACTTATTTCGAAAGAAGAGTCTGTTAGAAAAACACCTTGAGAACAGTTCTGGGAAAAAAAAGTTTTCTGTATGTCTAAAGCACTCGATCTGCTGCGTTTCTAAACTTAAAATTCAATTACTGCAAAATGTTAAAAAGTGGACTCTGATTGTTTTTCCCTTGTACTCTTCATATATATATATATATATATATATATATCATCAGCGTCATAGACGACGTTAAATTTATCTTAATTTAGGTGATAATTTTATTAATTGCGTGATTTTAAGATGTTATTGAACACTAAAATCAGAGAAATAATGGATGTTCAAAAATACGTTCAACAAGTTATTGAAGAAAGAAGACTGAAATGGTTTGGAAACGTAAAAAGAATTATCAGATGGCAGGATTCCTAAGATTAAATTTTGAAACGGAGGGCAACAGAAGAAAGGGGATACCAAAAGAACAGTGGATCCAAGGAATACATAGGAATATGGTGTCGAGAGGTTTAGCAGATAGTGATGCAGAGAATAGAAATTTATGGAGGAGTAAAATTTATAATGAATGTAGGAAAACTACCTATTGTAGAGAAATTCCTAATAAAGAGAGACAGAGAGAGAGTGAGATTATTAACTAGGAATATAACTAACTAACTCACTGGCACATATGAACCCGTAGGGCCATGGTCGCGCGGACATAAGCTCTCCATACATCCCTATCCTGCCTAATGTTTTCCAATCATTTCCTGTATAATCTATTTCCCTCAAATCATAGTTCATGTTATTCTCCCATCTCATTCTTGGTCTACCAACTGGGCGTTTTCCCCTCTGGTTTTCCTACAAGAAGCTTCCATGCACGTATTTCTTTTCCCATTCGTGTCACATGTCCTGCCCAACGCAATCTATGAGACTTAACTGTTATTATTATATCTCGCTTCCTATAAAGACCATGTAGTTCACTGTTAAGTAGTGTTCTCCATTCACCTGTCTGTTCATCTCTCTTTGGTCCAAATATTTTCCTCCGATTGATTGAGGGTCTTTCCACTTTTCAGCGGTTGCCCTTTTACCAGCCGGCTGCTGGCCCTTCACATCCACATGTGTCAATCACAGAGGTAGATGATCAACAGCCAGTGTAGGGGTGACAAGTGGTTAGCATGTCGAGTCCCCCAGCCGTTATAGCTGGTTCCTCAACCTGGAGCCGCTACTTATTGTAGCTACCCGGTTGCCTCACGATGCTGGGTGGGCACCGGTCCCATACTGGCCGAAATACCATGAGAAAATTTCTTCCCCCATGGAGACTCGAACCAGCGCAAGTCCCGTAGCTCTGCGCCAAGGCTTCCTACCTTAACCGCTCGGCTACGGCGCGGGACCAAATATTTTCCTAAGAACTTTACTCCCAAATACTCGTAATATTCTTTCCTAAGGAATATGCCTATAAAAATCGAATTACTAATTATTTTAATGTTGTTATGTGATACATAAATTTTCATATAAGATGCATGTAAATGTATCCCTTTTAACAATCCTTCTCTTGAGCCCGAAAATAGGTTTCGACATTTGAACATAACAAGCTGATATCCTCTATATTAGACTTAAAATAGTCTATTTTAACATATGAGTCCCATAACCTATAAATGCTTGGATATTAAATTTTGGTAGATGAAAATTTTGTTTATTATTTGGATTTTATAAGGAATAGAATGGAAATAGAATTAATTAGTTTGCCTGCTATAACAAAAAGAGCTCAAATTCCTTTTTCTTCTTGACTTCCGGCGGCAATAGCAGCTCCCACTCCTGTTTCAGCTTACTCGTCGAAAACGTCTAAGAAAACTTAACCATGAAAAACAGGTTTTTTTTTTTTTTTTCCAGAGAGTTTGTATACTTCCGATACAGGACAAATTATCCCTGATTATATTAGTATTTAACATCTACAACTTTCTTTATTTTCTTTACAGATGATCAAGATGATGGTGATTGTAGTGATAATTTTCACAGCCTGCTGGTTACCATTCAATATATTAATGGTGAGTTTCCGAACTGTCATATAATTTATAACTAATGATAAGTTAATTAGGTTAGACTACAATTGACTCAATGATTCCAACAACACTGTAATTCATAAAATCCTACCAAAATATTCGTTGTTGTTGTTGTTATGTTTTTTATATACCTGTACATACACAAATTTTCAATCTTTGCACATCTTTCTGTGCCTAGAGCTTTATTTTTCTTCTCCATTCGTCCTTACCCATCCACTCCATGTCTTCCAGTACACTTGTTCTTATTCCAGTTCTTATTTCTTGCTTCCACGAGTTTCGAGGTCTTCCTTTCTTTCTTCCTACAGGTGGACACCATTAGAATGTTTTTCTGGGTAACCTTTCTTCTTGCATTCATCGTACATACCCATATCAGTTTAATTGCCTATAGGCCTATATTATATAATCTACTATAAAGAATATTTAATCTTTTTTTCGTATGACTTTGTTTTTTCAATTTCGAACATTATTTTCATTATTATTATATTATTATTATTATTATTATTATTATTATTATTATTATTATTATTATTATTATTATTATAGTCCCGCGCCGTAGCCGAGCGGTTAAGGTAGGAAGCCTTGGCGCAGAGCTACGGGACTTGCGCTGGTTCGAGTCTCCATGGGGGAAGAAATTTTGTCATGGTATTTCGGCCAGTATGGGACCGGTGCCCACCCAGCATCGTGAGGCAATTGGGTAGGTACAATAAGTAGCGGCTCCAGGTTGAGAAACCAGCTATAACGGCTGGGGGACTCGACATGCTAGCCACATGTCACTCCTACACTGGCTGTTGATCATCTACCTCTGTGATTGACACATGTGGATGTGAAGGGCCAGCAGCCGGCTGGTAAAAGGGTAACCGCTGAAAAGTGGAATGACCCTCAATCGGAATTATTATTATTATTATTATTATTATTGGATGGAAACTTTATAACAGTGGGCCTCTTTATTTTATGCGGAACTATGTGTAATAACAACATTAACTCTCTTACTCTGCAATGGCCATGATATGTGGAAAATAATAGTGTCATGAAAATATCTTGTAAAGAAACCAGAGGGATAACACCCATTAGGTAGGCCAAGAGTAGAATGAGAGATTCAAATTAACCATGATTTGAAGAGGGTGAATTATACAGGGAATTATGTAAAATATTAACTCAGAATAAATATATGTGGTGACCTCATGTGTCCGCATAAACATGAATCTCAGAGTTAGCTATGCCTGTGAGTTAGTTATTATTCTCATCATTACCAATATAATATGTAAAATTATTATTACCATCTTTATTATTATTGTAATCATAACAAGTGTAGCCAATATGATCTTAGCTAATGTCGTTATTATCGCCTCACTGTAATTGTTATCCAGCGGCTCGCTTTGTTTCCCCGCAGCTGTTATACGTAATTAAATACAAGATGCCGACTACCGCTACTATAATAATTCCGCATGTTAATCATTGTCAAGCATTGTCCCGCGGCACCCGCTTTTATATAAACGGACAACCATCATACTGAGCCGATAATACCACACGTTATATTATTATTATTGTTCTTGTCATTGTTATTGCCATTGTTATTATTGTTATTATTATTGTTATCATTGTTATTATTATTGTTATTATTATTATTATTATTATTATTATTATCATCATCATCATCATTATTATTGACTAAGTCATTGGCACTATCGAACCCGTAGGTTCATGGCCGCGCGGACATAAGCTCTCCATACATCCCTATCCTGAGCCAATGTTTTCCAATCATTCCCTGTATAATCTACTTCCCTCAAATCATAGTTAATATTATTATTGTTGTTATTATTGTTATTATTATTATTACTATTATTAACTAACTCATTGGCACTATCGAACCAGTAGGTTCATGGCCGCGCGGACATTAGCTCTCCATACATCCCTATCCTGAGCCAATGTTTTCCAATCATCTCCTGTATAATGTAATTCCCTCAAATCATAGTTAATATTATTACTATTATTACTATTATTATTAGTAGTATTATTATTATTTATTATTATTATTATTATTATTATTATTATTATTATTATTATTATTATTATTATTATTATTATTATTAAAAAGGCAATGGAAGCAACACATAGACAGAATGAATGAAGATAGATATCCAAAACAAATAACAAAATACAAACCTAAAGGCACCCGAGATGTGGGCAGACCTAGAAAGAGATGGGCTGAAGTCGGAACGGGTCAACAGACCTAGTCCATGAATGAAGATGATGATGATGATTATTAAAAAGGCGGCACCGTGGCGCTGACGCTTTAACGCTCGCATCTCACCGCTAGGATCTCGAGATCGAGTCTGGATCGCTCCAAATGTGTTTCGTGGTGGACGAAACGGAGCTTGGAAGCCTTTTGTCGGAGTTTCTCCCGTTTTCGCCTACCACAGATTTCATTGCACCATTTTTCTATACTCATCTCATTCGTTTTATTTTATCCATCTCCTGTGACGGTCGCCCGGCACTTTTGTCTATAAATATAAATGATTCATCTCATCTCATCCCTCGATCCGACCCCGACCCGAGTTGAACACGAGTAATATTTTTATATTATATTATTGGTGATATTGTAGATCTGTTCTCAACTCCTACTACGATCTCTTTTAATATAAAACCAGAGATCAAGCTGTATTTAGTGTACATATATTGATGCAGTTTCAGAATGTGTGTTTCTCTTGAAAACAGGTTGCGTTAGACAACGACAATTCCCTAGCGCGTTGGTCGGGAATGCCTTACCTGTGGTTCGCATTCCATTGGCTTGCCATGTCGCATTCCTGCTACAATCCCGTGATCTACTGCTGGATGAACGCCAGGTTCAGGACAGGCTTCTTCATGGCGCTAGACCACATTCCCTGCTTGAGAAGACTCATCCCACTCACCACAAGACATCGGCACAATAACTCGACCTCGGTGGCAGGCATCGCTCTCACAGGTATTCACAAGTAGTGAGTAGAATCTATATAACTGAAATAATGTACACATTTATGGTAGTCTGAAATAAGTTTAACTTATGTTCTGCCAGATGAGCAAGTAGTTTCCATAATTCGCAGGTTCAAACACGGTCCGGATCGATTGTTTTTTCAGGGAGTAAAAATCCTGAGTATAATTTCCTTCTGAAGGGTACCGTGCCTAGATTTACGACAAGTAAAAGAACATCGAACCTTAAAAAAGAGGCCTCTGGACAAAATTTGTATATCCTTTCACCTTCAAATTTGAATTGGAACGCTGAAGGTGATGTTAAAGAGTGTCATTAAATAAAATATAATAATAATAATAATAATAATAATAATAATAATAATAATAATAATAATAATAATAATAATAATAATAATATTTGGGCTGTGATGTTGGCTACAATGTGGAAAGAGATATTGACTCCAAAATAAATAAATTGCAGACGGTGTGTGGAACAATACAGAGAACATTCAAAAATAAAATTAAAAAAGAAACCAAGATAAAAATGTATAATGTTATGGCGGTTCCCACAATATTGTATGGATGTGAAACTTGAGCTCCAGTGAAAAGACAGAAGGATAGAATACAGACGGCGGAGATGAGGTTCCTAAGACAAGTAAAAGGATGTACAAGACTTGATAGAATAAGAAATGAGGATATAAGAGAATAATTGAAAGTGTAGCCTTTATTGGATAAAGTCACGAATTACAGACAGAAATGGATTGATCACATGGATGGAATGAGTAAGGAGAGATATCCATTGTTAGCAAGAAATTATCAAGCAAGAGGAAGACGTGATGTTGGTAGACCTAGAAGACGTTGGACTGATGCATTATGAAGTCGGAACGGGCAATTGCCTAATCCCTGGAGTGATGATGATGAATAATAATAATAATAATAATAATAATAATAATAATAATAATAATAATAATATGTATTTATTTATATACAGATTTTTAATGTTTGCACATCTTTCTGTGACTAAAGTTTTATTTTCCTTCTCCACTCGTCTCTATCCATCCACTCCATGCCCTCAAGTCCTTTTGTTCTCATTCCAGTTCTTATGTCTTGCATTCACGAGTTTCCAGATCTTCCTTTCCTTCTTCCAGGGTTCAGTACGCTCGGCTGATAGTAGGATACCTATGAGGGTCCCTTATCTAGGATACAGATACTGCTGCCTTGCAGTTCGTCATTGGTTTGATAAAGGCTAGAGGAAGAAACCCTTGACCAAAAATCGCCTGGTCCTTCATGTTGGAGATTGATGCATCAGGCCAGCTCCCTGTTCGTCACAAAAAACAGAACAATGCTAAAAGCCTTAAGATAATAATAATAATAATAACAATTATTATTATTATTATTATTATTATTATCTAGCTCACTGGCACTATCAAACACATAGGTTCATGGCCGTGCGTACATAAGCTCTCCATACTTCCCTATTCTGAGCCAATGTTTTCTAGTCATCCCCTGTATAATCTACTTCCCTCAAATCATAGTTAATGTTATTCTCTCGCCTGATTCTTGGTCTACCAACTGAGCGTTTTCCCTCTGGTTTTCCTACAAGAAGCTTCCATGCACGTCTATCATTCTCCATTCGTGCCACGTTTCCTGCCCTCTCAGTCTACGAGACTTAACTGTTCTCATTATATCTGGCTTCCTATAAAGACCGTGCAGTTCATTGTTATTTAGTCTTCTCCATTCACCTGTCTGTTCATCTCTCTTTGGTCCAAAATTTTTCCTAAGAACTTTATTCTCAAATACTCGTAATCTCCTTTCCTCCATTAAAGTAAGATAATAATAATAATAATAATAATAATAATAATAATAATAATAATAATGATAATAATAATAATAATAATACAATTTTAAATAACGAAACTTAATTTCTAACAAAAGAAAATTGTACCGGTAAGACTGGATGATGAAATGATATATACTAATTATAATATTATATTTACTAAAACAAAGTGAAAGTAAGGATTTAATATTGAATGTGCTTTCGTTATCATAGCACTGTAAGTAAAGTAAAAGTAAAGTGATCCCACAACAGACCCGGAGGCCCTTTGGGGTAGAAGGTGGTTAAGGCTCCCACTTTTTCTAGACAATCGGCAATTTATGTCAGCCGGGTAGTCAGCCCTGCGTGACGGCCGCCTTTACCCCCAGAACAAGCGTCTGGTACTCATTTCCGTTAGAGGCTGAGTCGACCCCAGGGCCATAGTGCCGCCAGAGGGTTTGGGTCTATCATAGCACTGTATTAAATTAAAAACCATGTACTAAACGTTGATTTAAAAACGGTCGACGCGTTTCGACAGCAATGCTTTCATTATATGGATGTGAAACATGGACTCTTACTTTAAGGAAGGAGAAAAGATTAACGAGTATTTGAGAATACTGTTCTTAGGAAAAAATTTGGGTCAAAGAAAGATGATCCGACAGGGCGAATGGAGAAGAATTCGTAACATGATATTTATAGGAAAACAGACATAAGAACAGTTAAGTCTCGTAAGAGGGACATAGAAACTTCTTGCAGGAAAACTAGAGGAAAAACGCCCAGTTAGTAGAACAAGAATGAGGCGAGAGAATAACATTAACCTTGATGTGAGGGAAGTAGATTATACAAGGAATGATTGGAAAACATTAGCTCGGGAAAGGGATAGATGGATAGCTTATGTCCGCACGGCCATGTACCTACCGGTTCAATAGTGCCAGTGAGTAAGATCGCTAGTTAGTTAGTAGTTAATTGTTTATAGTGCTCTATGCAAATAAAACATGATTTCGTTTATATGGAGTGAATCATAACTATGGCTCTACGTTTGATCGTGTTGTGTGATGAAAATATTACCATTACAGGAAATATGAAATTACCGTTGGAAAGGCAATTATTCAAATTACAACAATGGAACTTACGTCATTAGTCAAAATGGCGTTGAATATGCAACAGCAAATTACAATTGCTGCATGGGCAATAACGTATGCTAATGATCGTGAGAACGCAAGACGGGCAAGACGTGTGTTTAACGTAACATTGCAGCCATCGACTGTGGGGAAGTAGAGAAAACAACTGCTGGAAACGGGAAGGATGCAGAAAATCAAATCTCCTGGAAGGCCTCGCATTAGCACGGATGCAGAAACAACGAAGAGAATTGTGGAGGCGTTTGAAGCAATAAAGTGACTTGCTTAGTGTTGTAAGTAATTTGTTTTTGTTTTGTTCTATTGTTGTAATTTGAAGGATTCCCTTTCCAATTATATCATATTTCCTTTAATAATAATATTTAGTCACAAAATGCGATAAAACGTATAGCCATATTTGTGAATCACCCTGTAGTATTAAAAGATAAAAAACTACAACCATTTTAAAATTGGTTGTGATCAATACATTGTCTCAGAGTAAGAAATGCATGGTTTTAAGTGTTGAATGTTTCAACTATCACCGAATCTGGTACCTGTTTCAGGAGTTGATCCGACGGAATCGACAGTGCTGCATCGAGTGAACACATGTACAACTTACATTAGCATGCGCAGAAAAAACCAACACCTCATCAATAACTGCTCATCTCCCGCGAGATCAGCCTCTGTGCAACTCAGAACTTGTCCACCTACTGCTCATTATAACGGTCACCGGCGACTTTCTCGCTTGGACAGCTATCCGGAGGACCAGATTTAACCATTGCCAATATACAATGATATGAAATTATTTGAGAAATAAAAACAGTTTGTAGCTTTACTCCCTAAAAACTGCTCACATAGGGAGAAAATTATCAAAGGGAACGCAGACAAAAATTTGTATCGCCTAAAACAATCTCCTGAATTTTTAGGAAGCCATAAAACAAAGGAAAAACATTGCTCATATCAAAATACGAAATATAAATTACAAAATTATATTTAAATAATTAAGAAGTAATATAAAATCAAAATGTAATGACGTTTTTATACAAATTATGGCTAATCGACACACAAAAATTAATCCAAAGAAAATTTAGTCACAATCAAAAATACTGCCTAGTCCCCTTTCAACAATAATAGTAAGGATATATATAAAGTATATCAATATAAAATTAATAATAATGAAAATTAAACCCTGAATCAGCTGAAGAAATATTTGGATAACCCTTAAATTGGCAGTACATCCTATAACATACATTTAATATTTTTACTTAAACAATAGAAAAATAAACAAGTATAAATTACTTAAATTTGTATTGAATTACACGGTACATAATATAGAAATAATAACTTACAGTTACAGATAATATTGTTTTCACTGCGGACCGACACTTTTAAATAACTGGCATAAAAATTAATATTTTGCCATTTAACCCATTCGCCTCAAAAGACGAGGTAGATTCGCTGGCAGTTAAATGGCCTTCAACTCAGAAGACGAGGTACACTCGTTCAACTTTGCTGTTATATGTTTTGCAATATTTTGTACATCCCTTGACAGGGTAATATTTTGTTCACATTTATGAATAGTGGAGGAATGTATTTTGGCCTTCACCCTTATTTTAATCTCAAGTACCGTTATATTTTGCTTGTTTTGAATGTCTGAAAATAGACAGTATAATTTACGGTAACTTAAATCTGGTTTCTGGGAAAATTCATGAGCATTTAAACCTGAAGCGAGTGGGTTAAGAGTAATAATAACTATTTTATAATCTGAAATACAGACTACCCGATACTTAAAAAAATAGTGCAATATTGTGGCATATGCGACTAAAACATTAAACCAAACTATTCATATCCCCTATTTGTTTATATTTTACACTAATAAAAAGGTATCATTTGCATTCTTTCACAAGTTTTATTTCCTCATACTAAACAATGAAGAAGTATAATTGAAGGGGAAACTTGAATAAGTTTCTCATTAAGCTCAACTTTAAAGTGAAAATATGGTATACAGCCAGATGTTAAGTTTATACCAAATGAAATAATACGCTTAGCGATCAGCTATAAATAAGCATATGTGCATTATCCAGGTGCGTCTGAATTCAAATTTCCTTCAATTGTATTGTTGTATTATTTTATTATATTCAAATCGCGAAAATGATGATAGTATTAATTTGGTTCTATTATATTTAATTGCTATGACAGCCTTTAAAACAAATGCAGACTTTTAAACTAATTAGGAACATGTACAATTCTTGATAAAATTTAAAATTTGAAATTCATGATGGATAGAATAGTGTCAATAATCGCATATGAGATAGAGATTTTAAATATCTTGAATATTATCTCTCTATCTGGGATGAAAAAGACATCCCTGAAAAAATTACTAGTTATAATAAAAGTTTGGGAATTATTAATCAAGTTATGAAACCATCCCTTGTACAAAAATTATGTTTATATAACACTTTGGCTAGACCAGTGTTGACCTATGGTAGTGAAGCATGCACACTAAAAAGACAACAAGAAAGCAAAATAACGGCTTGTGAAATGAGATTCATGCGCAGAACAGCGGGTTACACCAGATGGGATCTGAAAAGGAACACCGATATTTTAAAAGAATTGAAGACTACGCCAATTTTGGAATATATTAAACAGTACCAACTAAATTGGAAACACTATCTTGAAAGAATGAGTTCAAACCGGATCCCCAAAACTGTTTATAATTATATACCACTGGGCCGTCCTATGAAACGCTGGAGGGAAAATTTTGTATAGGATCGTAACAGGCCTTGGCCTAACACTTGGAAGGAAGAAGAAGAAGAAGAAAAGAGATAGAGATAGTTTGGGAGCATCTGAATACAAGCGACTTAAATCTGGGAAAGCGTCAAGGCCTCCTTTCTAAGGAAAATTGTAATGCTGTACTTCATATAACCAACCCAACTTAACTCAATTGGCAATAACAGAAGCAGGTATTATTGTTATGTTGGCAAACATGTCCTCTGTTACAACATTCACAGACTCACACTTGACATATAATAGCTGAATAAATACTATACCTAAACTCCACAACGTGACAGGTCTAGAAGGCCCTTGGCTCCTGGTCTCACATCCACATGTGTTAAACACAGAGTTACGATCATCCAGCCAGTGAAGGGATGACATATGGTCAGCCTTCGGGCCCCCAGCAGTTATAGCTAGTTTCTCAACCTGGAGCCGCTACCACTAAATAAAAATTACACATATTTGATATCATAACTAAAAACTTATCTGCAATATTATATATGTATATATATATATATATATATATATATATATATATATATATATATGTTATATTGCAGATTTTCGCGGATATAAGTATGAAATAAGGAAGTTTTCTTGGGTTTTCCGCGTCTTGGATTCAAGTTCGGCCCCTGGCCACTGACTCCGACGTTTCGGCATGATCCCACATGCCATTATCAAGGAATGATAAGTTCGAGTCACAGGTTTAGGTCTTATATAATTAAACAAATAGAGTTTTCGCTGTGGTCCGTTTCCGAAACGTACACCCATCCAAGGTTGTTCTTATGTAGTTAAACATTTTCAGTTTTCAGTGCGGTCCGTTTCCGAAGCCGTACACCCATACAAAGTTCAGTCCTTATGTGGTTAACCACCTTCAGTTTACGGACCACACTGAAAACTGAAAATGTTTAACTACATAAGAACAACCTTGGATGGGTGTACGTTTCGGAAACGGACCACAGCGAAAACTCTATTTGTTTAATTATATAAGACCTAAACCTGTGACTCGAACTTATCATTCCTTGATAATGGCATGTGGGATCAAGCCGAAACGTCGGAGTCAGTGGCCAGGGGCCGAACTTGAATCCAAGACGCGGAAAACCCAAGAAAACTTTCTTATTCATATATATATGAAACCTTCAATCATGAACACAATATAACTCTAGTATAACATATCTGGAGAATATAGCACTACCTCGTACAAAGACCAAATACACTTGTTTCTATACATTCTACCAGAAAAGTAAAATTGAAATGGTCAATTTGCAACCAATAAGAAATGAATTGCTAATGTAAAATTAAACAAGCTTAAAAACAAACATGAAAAATAAGGAAAATAGATTTTATAAAATCGTAACTTGGGAGGTGATCAACATAAATATTATTGTATACTTTGTACATTTTATCCAAAATATGATTCATATATCATAAAAATCTCTATGAAGTCATGTACATTAAATGTATTATTGTCATGTAGTGTCTATTTTTCTGTATTAACAAATTAAACATATTCTGCAGTTTTTGTATTTTATTTCCTAACTCTTATTCTTGAGATCCTGTACCTGCACCTGTTATCTGTATCAGAGGTAATGCTTCTGTGTTAAGTATTACAGACAAAAACGTTGGTTTCCTCTGGTAGCAAGCAGCAGTGATATGACAGGAATGATGTCACGGCTATTCAAGGGAAGTAGGTGAAGTGCCAATTCACCTAATTTTTACCAGAATATATTTTAAACTTTATTTTCCTTATTCCTAATGTTGATTTTAGTATAAACATATTTCTATATTATTGTATGAGGCGGGACTCATCGTTGTGATACAGAGCGTCCGCACCATGTTGTGTCATTCTGGTCTACGCCAGCGTTAAAGTGAAGGGTTTTTGTTTCCAGCTAGATCCTATCTCTGGCTGCGGAGCTTACCTCGCTAGTTGTCATGACAACCGTGACGTCACCCGCTGATGTCTAACGTAACAAAATAACACGAATGAAGTAGAGAGAGGAAAATAACTATCTGCTTCGTTGCTTTGTGTATGAAATTATCTCGTATTCAGTTAATTTTGTGGTGGTTTAAATTTGAATACTGTTTACGATGTAGCATGTGTTTTATTATAAACACCTTTTTTCACGTTGGAAAGATGAAGATAAAAAGGAAGTATTAGATTGTGGACGTCCTACTGAATCTCTACAAATATGTGGTATAAAAGAAGTTAAACATTCAGGTAAACGCTACAATCTTAGTTCCAAACGGTCGTATTTTAAGAAATGTTCATGGTTGTGCTCCTCTCAAACTGTACATATATTATTTTGTTGGCCTTGCTTATTTTTTTTAGTTATAAATTCAACTTTTGGAATAGAGAGAACTTCTACACTGAGATTAACGAAGGTATACTCATTCCATGAAGATACCACCGAGAAGATTGCAGCGTTAAAGGACCGAAGGATCGATTTGATATACAAGAAATAGGTGAGTTTAATAATAATTAACATAAACAAGTGTACAAATATATTTTTCTTACTAGCTCTTCACCTAACGTAAAAGCCACGAGCCGCCACTGTGCCACAGAGCAGATAGAAATAAATCGCCTTCGCTGTAAATATGATTGTAATTATATACATTTTAAAATAGATTATTTCAATTTAACATTATATTAAATTGCAATAAGGAATTGGGGCTGTAAATAAATATCAATAAAACAAGATATATATGGTCACAGTAAAAATACGTTATACATTATTTAATGGAAATCGATAGTTAATGCCAAATAAGGGAAATTTTGAACATGTAGCTGATCTCAAATACCTAAGAACAATAATTACAAGTATGAATTAGATATAGAAAGAATTTAAACGTAGGCTCAACTCTGGAAACACATACTGCTGTTCAGTACATGGTATCATCATGTGCATTACGAGCATTTGAGAATAAGGTTCTTAGGAAAATGTATGGACCGAAGGGAAATGAACAAACAGGCAAATGGAGAAGACTAAATAACAGTGAGCTGTATGATATTTAAGGGAAATCAGATATAATAAGAATAATTGTTAATAAATTGAGTTAGATTTAACAACCCACCTCATAATTGTAGATTTCTTGAAGACTAGTTTCGATACATATTTGTAAGGTAAAAGCGATCCCACAACAGGCCTCAGGAGGCCCTTGGGGTAGTAGGAGGTTAAGGCTCCCACTTTTTCTAGACAATCGGCACTTGATGTCAGCCGGGTTGTCAGCCCTGCGTGACGGCCGCCTTTACCCCAGAACAAGCGTCTGGTACTCATTTCCGTTAGAGGCTGAGTCGACCCCAGGGCCATAGTGCCGCCAGAGGGTTTGGGTCAGTTTAAAAATCCTGACCCCAACGGGACTCGATGCATATTTGTATCATTGTCAATTCCATCTAACTCATTAGATGTTATTGAACAGTTGGATGGAATTGAAAAGTGATAGAAGGATGTATCGAAACAGTCTTCAAGAAATCTACAATTATAAGTCAGTCATAAATATCTAATTCAATTTATTAAATAAAATAAACCTCATAGTGTCATTTCCTTTAAATATTAATTAAAATAATAACTATATTAACTATTCTTATTATTATATTATATTACATTTTACTTACTTACTCACTGACACTATCGAACCCGTAGGTTCATGACCGCGCGGACATAAGCTCTCCATACATCCCTATCCTGAGCCAATGCTTTCCAATCATTCCCTGTATATCTACTTCCCTCAAATCATAGTTAATGTTATTATCCCACCTCATTCTTGGTCTACCAACTGGGCGTTTTCCCTCTGGCTTTCCTACAAAAAACTTCCATGCAAGTCTTTCATTCCCCATGCGTGCAACATGTCCTGCCCATCGCAGTCTACGAGACTTAACTGTTCTTATTATATCTGGCTTCCTATAAAGATCATGTAGTTCATTGTTATGTAGTCTTCTCCATTCACCTGTCTGTTCATCTCTCTTTGGTCCAAAAATTTTCCTAAGGACTTTATTCTCAAATACTCGTAACCTCCTTTCCTCCCTTAAAGTAAGAGTCCATGTTTCGCACCCATATAATATAACTGGTAGAATAATAGTTTTATATATTTTCAGTTTAATGTTTTTGAAAGGATTGGAAAATCAAGAGTATCTGTAATGCATAATAACATGCATTTCCAGAATTGAGCCTATGTTTAATTTCTTTGTGCATCTCATTCCTGTTTGTGATTATTGTTCCTAGGTATTTGAATTCAGCCACTTCCTCAAAATTTCCCTCATTTGTCATTAGCTGTCCATTTCCATTATATAATGTATTTTTATATGTGACCATATATTTAGTTTTATTCATATTTACTTCCAGTCCTAATTTCTTAGTGTTACTCAATAGTGCGTGCGTGTTGGCCTTTAGTATCTCCTCGCTATCGGCCAGTAGTACCCCACTACATCATCAGGATAAACTAACAGCGTATTATATATTATATTATATTATATTATATTATATTATATTATATTATATTATATTATATTATATTATATTATATTATATTATATTATATTATATTATATTATATTATATTATATTATATTATATTATATTATATTATATTATATTATATTTATTATATTATGATTATATTATATTATATTATATTATATATATTATATTTATATTATATTATATTATATTATCTTTATATTATATTATATTATATTATATTATATTATATTATATTATATTATATATATATTATATTATATTATATTATATTATATTATATTATATTTATATTATATTATATTATATTATTATATATATTATATTATTATTATATTATATTATATTATTTTATTATATTATATATATTATATTATATTATATTATATTATATTATATTATATTATATATATTTGTTATTTATTTATATTATATTATATTGTCATGTTGGTCTCATGTTGTGTCATGTTGTGTCATGTTATGTTACGTCACGTTATGTTATGTTATGTTATGTTATGTTATGTTATGTTATGTTATGTTATGTTATGTTATGTTATGTTATGTTATGTTATGTTATGTTACGTTACGTTACGTTACGTTACGTTATGTTATGTTATGTTATGTTATGTTATGTTACGTTACTTTACGTTACGTTACTTTACGTTACGTTACGTTACGTTACTTTACGTTGCATTACGTTACGTTATGTTATGTTATGTTATGTTATGTTATGTTATGTTATGTTATGTTATGTTATGTTATATTATGTTATGTTATGTTATGTTATGTTATGTTATGTTATGTTATGTTATGTTATGTTATGTTATGTTATTTTATTATATCCACCGCTGTGGTATCGAGGTAGTATGCTGCCTTGTCACGCAGCGGACCCGGGTTCGATTCCAGGTCGGGACAGGCTCCTGGGTGAGGCTCTTTTCGGGGTTTTTCCTCACCTGTAAGACAAGTGTCAGGAAGCTTAGAGCCCAACGGTCCCTCAAAATCATCCGGCCATCATCATTATCATCATCATCCTTCACCGGCATGGAAAGCAACGGGAAGCTACCACACCTATAATTCTCTAGTAAAGGTGCAAAGCATAGCATGAAAATACTATGAGTGCAGTGAAAGACCTGCCCTCGGGCAGAATTACTATGGATGGATATTTATAATAATAATAATAATAATAATAATAACTATTTCTCATAGATTGTAATGTCAGGACATGTGTAACGAATGGAGAAAGAAAGAAGGGCATGCAAAATTGTTTTAGGAAAACCAGAGGGAAAACGCCCGGTAGGTAAGTCAAGTTAGGAAAATCAGAGGGAAAAAACCTAGTAGTTAGATTAAGAATGAAATGGGTTAATAGCATTAGCCATGATTTAAGGTAAATAAATTATATCATAGATGGGATTATTGGAAAACATGAGCTCAGAATTGGGATGCATGGAGAGCTTATGTCAGAGCGCCCATCAATCTTCCAGTTCGATATTGTCAGTGAGAGGTTAATTAGTTAGAATTAATTATACAGAATGTTGTATGACCTCATTGGCAAACTACAAGGAAAGTTACTTCTTGCAGAAAAACTAGTTTTTTTTAAGAAGCACACGTCACATATGAACAGAGTCCTGATTTTTATGCAGAATTACCTTACGAAATATGTACTATACATAAATATGTAACAAAAAACACGAAATATGCAATAACGAAATTACAAAGAGATGTTAAAAATGTTTTAATTAATGTATTTTATGTATTTCGGGAACAAAATGGCCGTGGTTTGGTTTTATTATCACTCACGATTTCCAACGCACAACAAGTCTGCAGCCGACATTTGAAGAGTTAGGAGGTCAAAGAGCACGCAGAATGTCCTGAGGATGTCTACCGCAGTAGTAGACGAAACGTTGAGTGATCCATAGTAATTCTGCCCGAAGGCAGGTATTTCACTGCAATCATAAGATTTTCATTATATGCTTATAGCTTCCCGTTGCTTTCCACACCGATGAAGGATGATGATAAGATGAATATGAATAATGATGATCGCGATGGCCATATGATTTCGGGGACAGTTTGGGCCTTAAAGTTTCCCTGACATTTGTCTTACAGGTGAGGAAAAACCCAGATAAAAACCTCACCCAGAAAAACTGTCCCGACCGGGGATCGAACCCGGGCCCGCTGCGTGACAAGGCAGCACGCTACCTCGAGACCACAGCGGTGGACATAGGTTGAGTGATAATAAAACCAGACCACGGCCATTTAGCCCGAAAGACATAAAATACATTAATCAAAACACCTGCCGTGAAAGTCTACAATTTTATATAATATTTTAATTATTTATTTATTCTAATGGTGGAACTCCATGGTATCTTTACCTTGTCGTGGTGGAGTGGCTTGCGTGCTTAAATGATCTCGAGAGCTATACCGGCGGTAGCATTGCTGCCGATAGGGTTACCCATGCCGGACAGGTCGAAGGTGATAAGCCAGACGAAAAAAGTACCTTGGTCGAAAGACTGACGATCGTAAAAATTACAACCGTCAAGAAATGCGGACATGGGTTCTACTGGGGTAAAATTTTCCGGAGGTCAAATAGTCCCCCATTCGGTTCTCCGAGAGGGGACTACTTCAGGGAACCCATGCCAAAAGCTCAAACACAGGATATAGGGAATGATTGGAAAACATTAGCTCAGGATAGGGATGTATGGAGAGCTTATGTCCGCGCGGCCATGAACCCACGGGTTCGATAGTGCCAGTGAGTTAGTTAGTTAGTTAGTTAATGGTTGAAACATGAATTTCATGATTTTCTCAGACAATTACAAGTTTTTTCATCATCATCATGAACAAATCCATTTTAGGTCACGTGACCTGTGACGGTAAATCTAACGAAGATGGCCTTGATCTTTCCACCGATTTTTTTTTTATCTTCCTTGGTCCCTATGTCAAGTTGGAGTATATTGGAACGCAGATTTTGGAAGTCTATTTCTTTCCATTCTTCTCGGATTTGTTTTTTTTTTCATTCTTGTTGGTATTTCTCTACATCTTCATCTAAACTCGGTATTCCAAGTCTATTAATTCCTAACAGTGAACGTAAGAAATGCATTTGGCTCACTCGAAGTTTATGAGAATTTATTTTATTTAAAATCCAAATTTCACTTCCGTATTTTAGAGCAGCTTTTGGTGTGATGTTATGTAATCTTAGTTTTGTATCTGTCCTCGTCTGTTTACCAAAATGTCTTCTTATTACCCATTCATTTTATTATATTTTTGTAATTTGAATCAATGTCGCTCTTATGTTTTGCAAATACACTTCCTAAGTGTGAGAATTCAGACACTTGTTCTATAATTTTTGCATCAATCTCAATTTTCACCCGTTATATGTTTTTTTTTTTTCCATACATTGTCATTACTTTATATTTTGAAGTTTTAAAAGTTTTAAAATGTTTTCTTATAACTAAAAGTATGAAAAAAAGATTTTACACAATTTGCATACATAAATACATTATGTCCCATCAGATTAGGCACAATCTTCCAGTCCACCATGGCAAGAAACATAAAAAAGTCACAATATATTTCTGTATATTTTCATGGATTAGCGTTTGTTAATGAGCAGAAATTTTTTTTTATATTGTGAAAACGATCGCTTGGCATCACAGAACATCATTAGGGAATACTTAAGCAGATGGGCGTATGGGTTCAATTATGTATTTGACATAATATGTAACAAAATATAATTATGTTTAAAATATGTAATATTGAACCAGAATATGTAAAAATATAGGCTATAACATGATATGAAATGTAATGATCCTAGTGTAGCTTAATTCGTTAACACTCTAGGTTCTCAGACTGATACATAACTAACTCACTGACATTATCGAACCCTTATATTTTTGGCCGCGCAGACAGAAGTTCTCCATACATCCCTAACAGCTAATATTTTCAAAACATTCCCTGTATGATAATCTACTTCCCTCAAATCATGGTTAATCTTATTCTCCCACCTCATTCTTGGTCTACCAATTGGGCTTTGTCCCTCTGGTTTTCCTACAGGAACCCTCCATCCACCTCTTCCATTCCCATTCGTGCTACATGTCCTGCCCATCACAGTCTAGGAGATTTAACTGTTCTTATTAGGCCTATACCTGACTTCCTATAAAGACCGTGTACCTCACTGTTATGCAGTCTTCTGCATTCACCTGTCTGTTCATCTCAATTTTGTCCAAAAACGTTCCTAAGAAATTTATTCACAAATACTCGTTATCGCCCTTCTCCTCATTTAAAGTAAGAGTCCATGTTTCGCATCCATATAATATAACTGGGAGAATAACAGTTTATATATTTTCAGTTTGACGTGTATCGAAAAAAAAATGTGTAATTACAAAGAAATACGGATTCTACTTATGAGTTCTGAAAGGTTAACATGCTCGCCAATGTTCGGACATTGAATAAAAATAACTGTATAGAAAATACATTTTATTGGAATTCATGTTCTAATAGTTTACAATATTTGTTCAAGCAGTCTCCCTTGTTGTAATTAATATTTAATTTTAGGAAGTGATATTTTGAGGTTACTTTAATTATATTATTTATTAGTCTGATCATCGTACCTCAATATTAATGTTGATTTGTTTTGAAACATGTCCAAGAACAAATCAACATTAATAATGAGGTAAGATGATCAGACTAAAAATAATACAATCTTCCTTGTTACTCATTTTATACTGAATAACAACTAATCAGGATCTGGCTGCAATGTATATTAGCCTACATATTTTAATAAATGTGTACAACTCATAAACGATTGTTTAGAAGTATATGTTCCTTATCAAAACATAGCATCTCTGCAGCAAACACAAATTTAATACACACACACACAAACACAACACAATTACTCTCATATCACGTATCATCAAAACAATTATCGTTACTTTAAGTATTATGTACATTTATTTTATGTATCACTAAACACAAACTCACAAACACACAACACGTTTTAGTTATTTAACATCTACACTTCACATACCCGAAATCTGTATGTATTATGTTTATTTATTTAATAAAGATTAAATAGTAGTTAGGGACATAGAGCAGACCCGGGGATAAGGGCATTATGCCAGAGGTAACCTGGGGGTGGTGGGGCTCTAAATAAAAAAATAAAATATCATCTCTGCACGATATGTGATTCCTAAAAGTTCGTTTCTTCCGATACTGATCCTAAGAAATCCCAAGAGAATCGACGCCACAGGACATGGCGGAACTAGACAATAGACAGTTTTTCTCTGGTAGCTAAGCCCTGTAATTCTAAAGGACAGACGTTACCGGACCTTAGGGAACTAGGTACTAGTCAATGTTTCTATTGATGTTAAGTCAAGGAAATATCAAAGAACGAGACGTCACCGGATCTTATGGAATTAGTCCATTTATCTTTCGGTACTAAACCTAATAAATATTAAAGGAAGAGACACTATCAGATCTTAGAGTATCCGGTATTATTAATGTGTTTTCTTTCGTTGTTAAGCCCAGGAAATCCAAAATGACGTATTTGCCTCTAGATCTTATGGAACTAAGTATTAGGGCCTAGTCATTTTTTCTTTCGCAGTTACGTCCAAAAAATCGTAAAGGACGTGCCGCCATTTGACCTTAGAGTACTAGGTATTAGTCCATTTTATCGGTGCTAATCCCAAGAAATCCTAAAGGATAAGTCACCACAGAATATTATGAAAATATATTTTTTTGAGGCTAAGCCCTAGTAATCCCAAAGAACTAGACGCTACTGGATATTAGGGAATTAGTTATGAGACTTTTTTTTTCGGAGCTAATCCTAGGAAATGAGACGCCACTGGATCTTAGGAAACTGGATGTTCGACGTGTAAACTGGATTTACTTAGCTGTGGATAGGGGCCAGTGGAGCAAGGACGCTGGCTTAGCGAATGTGGCATTGAACCTACGAATTTCATAAGTCATAAGAGCTTGAAGAGTTCTCAATTGTGATTATTGGGTTATAGCAGATGCAAGATAGTTTATACTGATGATGTAGTATTATTAGGCAATATCGAGGAGATACTAAGGAACAACACGCATACTCTATTGAGTAACACAAAGAAATTGGGACTGGAAATAAACATCAGAAAAATTAATATATATGTCCATACATATAAATACATTACATAATGGAAACGAACAGTCAATGATAAATGAGGGAATTCTTGAAGTGGCTGAATTCAAATACCTAGGAACAATAACTATAAATAGAAATACGGTAAGACGCACGAAGAAATTAAACATAAGCTTAATTCTGAAAATGCGTGCTATTACACTGGTCAACATGATTTTTGTCTCATGAGTACCAATAGTTGTATTTAATGCAGTTTTTTTATCGTGTTTTCAAATATGTATTCGGAATTTCTACATCACCCACAGTTTTTTTATTTCAATTTCAATTAATGGATTTAAATAATTATTTTTTAATAAACTGTTTTTCGCCCATTGTAAAATAAAACCAAAATGAGCTAACTCAAATGATTTCAGCTATGAAAAAGACATAACGAGGCAGATGGAATCCTAAAATGCTGGCCGATTATTGTTGGACCATCAAGAGGGATGTTCCACAGGAGAAATATAGCCAAAAAATCGTCATTTCTTACTTTCTAGGTGAGTCCAAATGTTCGAATATTGTGAAGTTACGAATGTAGAAAATATTAAAGTGTTTGAAATTATAAATTCCTACCTCTCGGAAACCTTGCGTGAGGGAGAAAAACCGATATCATATTTGAATTCAGGAGAAAAAAATACTATCAGAATCACATATTTTTCTTTCTGAGACAAAAAAGTTTATTTTTTTGTTGCTCAGTGTAATTCTGCCCAAGGGCAGGTCTTTCACTGCAATCATAGAATTTTCATGCTGTGCTTTGAAGATTTACTAGGGAATTGTAGGTGCAGTAGTTTCCCGTTGCATTCCACACCGGTGAAGGATGATGATGATAATGATAAAGATTATGATGATGATGATGATGATGGCCGGATGATTTTCGGGGACAGTTGGGCCATAAGCTTCCTGACATTTGTCTTACAGGTGAGGAAAAACCCCGAAAAACCTCACCCAGTAGCCTGTCTACCGGGAATCGAACCCGGGCCCGCTGCGTGACAAGGCAGCACTACCTCAAGACCACAGCGGTGGAATAATTAATATTATACGGACGCGAAACATGGACTCTTACATTAAGGAGAAAAAAATATTACGAGTATTTGAGAATAAAGTTCATAGGAAAAATTTTTGGACCAAAGAGAGATGAACAGGGTGAATGGAGAAGACTACATAACAGTGAGCTGCTTGATCTTTATCGGAAACCATATATAATAAGAACAGTTAAGTATCATAGACTGCGATGGTCAGGACATGTGGCGTGAATGGGAAATTAAACAGGGGCATGGAAGTTTCTTGTAAGAAAACTAGAGGGAAAACACCCAATTAATCAAGAATGAGGTGGGAGAAAAACATCAACCATGATTTGAGGGAAGTAGATTATACAGGAGACGATTGGAAAACGTCAGCTCAAGATAGGGATGTGTGGAGAGCTTATGTTCGAGCGGTCATGAAGCTACCGGTTCGATAGTGCCAGTAAGTTACTTAGAGTTGCATGATGAATATACAATAAAGTTGGAGGAATTTTATAATACAGTGCATTCCTAATATAACTAGATATTGCACATGATCTCGATGTTATAGAATCTATGAGGAAAGAAGAGCGAAAATTAATAGGAATAGTTGTATCAATTCTAAAAACCGGTGTCGATTAATCTGAGATTTATTTCAAAGTTTTCCTCATCCATCAAGGAAAATATTTGATTCTAATTGCAATATCACAATAATTTCATAATTAATTGAAATATACTGTTATTGAATTTCTACAAAATACATGTTAATCTAGGAAACGATATACATACGAAACTTAGTTATACGCGTCGGGAAATGACCAGAAATGTTCCAGTGCCTCAAAATAAAATTGAAATAAAAAAGTACCCTAATAAAAAACTTTAACAAAAAACAAGGAAAATCGCTCAAAATTACTGACATAATTAAAGTTTGACGTAAGGAACGCTGGTGAGTGGAAGGTCTGGGCTTCCCTAGGTGAATAACCATCAATCAGTTTCCTCTATGAAAGGAAATGAAGTATGCAAATACGCAGGTTTGTGAGCATGTAACGACAGGAAATAATAAATGTTACGAAGAAAACAGACGATATTTGAAGGTCGTACTTGGGAAAATTTGGTATAAAGACTGTTCCTTAATTATTTTAAGACTTCATAGTTTTGCGTCCTTGTAGAAGTGGTGAAGTGGGCTGCAGTTGAACGTAGTGGAACGAATTTGACATTTATAGCAGTGTAAATGAGAACAAAGTTATATTTTTGTCTTAAGCAACAAGAAGTTAACATGCTATTGCAAACAATAATTCTAGCGATTGCGTTCAACTATGTTACATCAGCAAAAATTACAGGTATGTTTGTACAGTGATTTAGTGCTGCGAAAACTATAGCTTCAAAAAAGTTAAATTTCGTTTGAATACTATAGAAACGTAAGGGCAATGAAAAGACTTGCAGCTTTTTTTAAGAGAAGTTATTGTAAGTTTGAATTCACGATATTATAACTCGAGTGGAATTTGGTTTTCAAATATTTTGTTTCCATGATAACTATAAATTGTAGGCTTATATTACGATGCGAGGTTGGGGAGCGGTTTTTACAGAAGCGAGAATGTTTAAAAACCTCGCTATCACTCAGTTTTTAATTTCCGAGATTCTGTAAAACACTTCACAAACGTGCGTTGTACATTATTTTTTGCGCGATGGTGTTTTCAAAATAATAAATAATATTAATTAAATAAAAATAAAACGTAGTTTTATTTGATTTTCATATTTATTATATAATTCAGTGACAGCTGTTTCGGTACACTGTATTTGTTAACATGTCTGAAGAAGGTACAGTGTACCGAAACAGCTGTCACTGAATTATATAATAAATATGAAAATCAAATAAAACTACGTTTTATTTTTATTTAATTAATAAATATGGATTTTCATCAAGTAAACACCAACTCAATTGATTATTTAATAAATAATAGTAAAATAATAACATCTTTGTTGGAAATATCTGCGTTCATTATAAACAACTAACTTGAATAGTGTGGGCAATGTTTATTAGTTGAGACTACAGCAGGCTGTGACACCAATCAGTTATAAAATGGCGGCAAGTACGTATTTATTGTTTTATATTATTTCAAATAAAGTTCAGTTCATTTAAAATCCAGTGATTTGTTTCGTATAATGTATATTAAAACTACCTTTTGAATATATTTTTTGTATATTGGCCTACAGTATATTGTACGTAGTATACATAAAGGGCAGTGGTTTTACTTCCCGCACGAGATTTGTTGTAATATTACAGTATAGATATTTAGGTTGACTACCCGAAATGTAGGAAGTAGAACTTTCAATCATGGTCACCATTGCTGTAAGTACGACAAAACGCAATATCGCGCAAAAAATAACTGAAAATCCACAGAAATTCTTATGAAACCGTGATAATGATTCAGGCATTTGTTTTTTCAATTAACAACCATAAATTTTCAGTTTTTATGGTTGTTATGGAAACATTAAAAATGGGAAAACCTGAGTCGTGATTTTGACATCATCCTGTATGAATATATCTCATATCACCCGCGTGGGGATATGGATGCTTCGTAGTGGTACAAGCTACTTTCATCATTATATATGGGCCCTACCCTTCCTCAGAATGTCCATCCATACTTCTCTATTTGATGCTAAATTCTTCCAATTTCTAATTTTACTAATTCTAATATCCTGCACGACATCATCCTCCCATCTTAATTTTGATCTTCCAACTTTTCTCATGATGAACCAACTTTTGTTTCGCTTATTTACCTACAGATGCCAACGAGTGACATGTGGTTAGCACATCGCCTCAATGAGACATCTAGTAGTCAAGTAAGGTATTACTTGGATGGATGAAGGTCGGTTAAATTTTGCACAGAGGCCTTTTTATATAGGCTTGTTGTTTTTTACGAGCTTGAAAATATTCAGACACAGGACCCACTGTTTGAACTCACTCCCGGAGGACTTGTAAATATTCCATCCTAAAGTACATCGATCCACCGTGGGGACTAGAGGCATGGAACATGACCACTACCACCACAAGCCCTCCTGCATATGCTGTATATTAAGGTTTTAAACTGACTTAAAATCTTCTGACCGCACTAGCTCTGGGTCGACTCAGCCTCTAACGGAAATGAGCTCCAAACAAGTGCACTGGGGGTAAAGGCGATCGTCTCGCATGGCTGACAATCCTGCTGACATCTCGTTCCAATTTTGTAGAATGCTGGAGCCTTAACTTTTGAATAGACTTTCATTACATTCTTCCATAACATACTGGGATACCACAATAGATCTTTCAGGTCGCGATGCTCAGGGGCAGTTTGCCCGCCCAGTCTGAATGAAAAATCTTAATCAGCAACATCAAGAATTAGAACATAAGGTCAGTTCCGATCTCATATTAGAATTGGTCTGTCCATCTTTTACCGGATCTTCCTACATGTCTTCTTCCTAGTGGTGTGTAGTGAAAAATGTGTCGGGATTATGTTGTTATCCATTCTATTGATGTGGTCCATCCATTTTTTTTTAGTATTGTTCAATCTCATCTCTATTAATAAAGTCGGTCGCCGTTGCATAGTAGGCAGAGTCCCTACCTTCCACTCCGGCGACCCGGGTTCGATTCCCGGCGAGGTAGGGGATTTTAAATCTCCTCTTTGGGTGCGTAACCTGTCTTTGTGTCTGTATGTGTGAATAAGGAAAAAAGTTAACAAAGGTAAAACAAAAAAAGGAAGAACAGTGTAAACGAAATAAAACGAGAAAGAAAGGAGAAAAAATCTAATAGCTTGAATATATTTAGTTCTGTTCGTATAGGCCTAATCTTCATTTTGTTTCCGATCTACTGTTGTATAGAACCAAGCTCCCCAAAAACCTCATTTCTGACTTTTCTATTCTTCGTTCCTGGCTTTTGATTAAGACCCAGTGTTCCGATCCATATAGTAGTTTTATAACCACCATTATTTTATAATTTTTTTAAAATATCTCCTTTCTAGTTCCCTTCAGACTTCTTTCTATGTTGCCACATATATAATTAAATTGATTTATTTGTTTGCAAGTCTAAGAACTAATCAACCTTACTTATAAAATTTAGTTTTTACAGAATATATAAAATTGTCGCCAAATGTGTAATTCCTTAAAAACTATTTAAAATACAGTTGGTTATAATATTATCTGAAAAATTAATTTACAGATTGGAGAAGGATACAAAATGAATGGGAGAGAAGTGGAGAGTTTGAAGGAGACATTAAATTAGTAGAAGGAATCGGTATCAGGAATGGAATTCTTGGGGAAACCCACAGATGGACTAATAGAATCATGCCATATGAAATAGCATCACATTTTTGTAAGTAAATACATTAAGATAATACATTATTTTCTGTATAAAGACACATATGGAACATAGAGCTTTTGCGATCTAATGTTTACTTAAAGAAATGGAAAAATGACGTAAACCAATGTTAGCAATCGTCATGCCACGTAACATAGATCTCTATGTAACTGCATAATTGCAGTGATCAACAAAAAATAAACTTTTTTTTTTGTCTCAGAAAGAAAAATATGTGATTCTGATAGTTTTTTTTTTCCTGAATTCAAATAAGATATCCGTTTTTCTCCATCACGCAAGGTTTTCGAGAGACAGGTTTTTATAATTTCAAACACTTTAATATTTTCTACATTCGTAACTACACAATATCCGAACATTCGGACTCACCTAGAAAGTAAGAAATGGCGATTTTGTGTTATATTTCGCCTATGGAGCATCCCTCTTGATGGTCCAACAATAATCGGCCAGCATATTAGGATTCCATTTGCCTTAATATATCTTTTCCATAGCTGAAATCTCCTGATGAAAGTGTTCCCCGTTTTATTTTACAATGGACAAATGGACGAAAAAACATTTATTAAAAAAATAATTATTTAAATCCATTAATTGAAATTGAAATAAAAAAACTGTGGGTGATGGAGAAATTCCGAATACATATTTGAAAACACGATAAAAAAACTGCATTAAGTACAACTATTGGTACTCATGAGACAAAAATCATGTTGACCAGTGTTATGTATTAATAAAGAAAGAAAAAAATGTATATGTTAGGGCGATCCAAAACATAAAGGAGGATTTTTTTCGCATACTTTCTATATTTTTCTGTTTGACCGTAACAACTCGACAAATATTATTACGTGCCGATTCCATGCCAAACATAAAAACCTGTATTGGGTTAGAATAGAAGGGGTTCTGGACATAAAAGCTTTATTTATTAAATAAAACATGAATATGCCCAAAACCTATAACTATTTACTATTTTACAATAAAAAAATATTGTTCAAATTTCGTTCTTCTTAGTTAGCAAGTACTGATATATTTCGAAGGTCGTCCTGGGCCTACGTACACCAAATTGTACTTATAGGCCTAATTGTTTTAACATTATACAAACAAATGAAGAGTGTATGCTTTAAAAATGAAATAGGCTACTTAGATTTTTAGGATATCGACATATAAAACATATTTTACATTATCTTCATACCACAAAGTGTAATACTAAATTTTTTTTTCATGTTTTATATACTTCTTCTGAGATAAGTTCCTGTTGTAATGAAAACAAAGCTTTGTTTGCAATGTAAACTGTTTTTTTTTGGTCGAATGACGAATTTACTTTCAAGCGTGTAAGAAAATGTAGTTCCCTCTCCAACACTCGAAATAGAGAAACTAAGAAAAATTATGCATATTATCTAGCACATGTTTACATAAGTTATGTAGGAGAATTTTAAAATATATATTTATAATTTTAATAGATTAAAATGAGCAATTTTATTTTCTACTTATGTGGTATGTAGAATACGTAGGAATTCCAATTGTTTAAAATGGCCGCTTTCTGTATAATTAAAAATACATTGGAAAGTAAAGCATTTGAAAAGCTGAGGAAACAAATTGTTTTGAACGTTTTCAAACAGTTCTGTGAAAAAATCCTACATTAGCCATTGATGATGTAATGAAAATACAGTAGGATTTACAGGCAATTCAACATACAACATAGTGAAATTGTAAATAAAGGACATCCATCGATATCGTGTAACAACCGTAAACGTCTGAATAGGTAAGCCCATATAATTATAACTTTTGTCATAAATAAATAAGAGATGTAAATTCCAAATTATTTGTACCATATTACATTACCTTATAAAGTATTGTCTTATTTCCCTAAAATACGATGTTGCCTAAGAACAATGTTTCTATCTATGGCAGTTCCATACACGATTCAGTCATATGGCGTGTAAAAGTAGCACTACGCTTCCCCCAATAGACAGTGTTGGCGAAGTAATACCTTATGTAAGTTGGTTTACACTACAACTGAAACTTAGCTCGGATTTGTTATAATTAATAATTTTAATTTATTATCCATATTTGTAAGTATTATGCTTTTTATGATTTTTACATGTTCTTCTTAGAGACTTTACGTTTACCACTATCTGTTTATTATCAAATACGCGTATATTAATTGATATAGAGCACCCCACGCTTTTGATGGTAAAATTATTTTATTTTTGTTGATAATTCTAGTTTTATTCTACATGTGTTGGAGATGATTTTTTTGTTGAGCACATTAAATTTAGGCCTATCCCAAGCGTGTTGGAAATTAAAATTATTTTTCATTTTTGAGTTCGGTTTTCTAATAAAGAGTGCTGTTTTAGTTTTTTAAAACTATTATTTATTATATCTCGCCTCTTAAAGTTGCGTATTTTCACGATACCGGAGTTGGATTTTGACTGAAGATGGAAGTAAAATTACACTTTTGAAACCGGTATCGTGAAAACATTCAACTTTATAAGGTGAGATATAAAAACATGTTCTCCAATCCATTCATAAATGTAAATACCTCATAGTGATACCTCCCACTTTGATTTTCATTAAAAAGTAAAACATGCTTGTTATTTTTTTCTTTTTTAGCGACTAGTCAAAGATCTATGATCCTCAGAGCAATAAATGAATTTAATACGAAATCTTGTCTGAGATTACGTCCTTACGTCCCTGCGACCGATAACGATTATGTATACATCAAAGGAAATGAGTCTGGCTGCTGGTCATACGTGGGTCGCATCGGAGGCGTAAGTAGCTTGTTAGATTAGTTGCTGATCACTTTAACATATGTGGGTGTATATCGATCTTTCCAGAACTGCCAACCTTGTCTAATAATTAATTTTTCTCTGCTTATTTAATTGTATACTATGTTCTTAATCTTTTCCTCGTTTTTTATATATTTTGTACATATTATATAGGCCTATTTAATTCGTTAAATTTAGAGTAAATCAAAATACATTATGAATATTAATTGTATTGTATTCATAACTGTAATCGTTTATATATATATATATATATATATATATATATATTCCAGCACTATGGTCTCGAGGTAGCGTGCTGCCTTGTCACGTAGCGGGCCCGGGTTCAATCCCCGGTCGGGGCAGTTTTTCTGGGTGAGGTTTTTATCGGGATTTTTCCTCACCTGTAAGACAAATGTCAGGAAAACTTTAAGGCCCAAACGGTCCTCGAAATCATATGGCCACTATCTTTATCATCATCCTTATCATTATCATCATCATTATCATACTTCACCGTGTGGAAAGCAACGGGAAGCTACCACACCTACACAATTCCCTAGTAAAGCTGCAAGCATAGCATACAAATGCTATGATTGCAGTGAAGGACCTGCCTTCGGGCAGAATTACTATGGATATATATATATATATATATATATATATGTATATATATTGTAATTTAGATGTAAGACTATTTTTTTTTGTATTTTTTTAAAAAACCTGGTTGAGTGGTAGACAAGGCCTTAAGGCCTTAACTCTGCCAGGTAAAATAAAGCTATTATTATTATTATTATTATTATTATTATTATTATTATTATTATTATTATTATTATTATTATTATTATTATTATTATTATTGTGTGCTTAAACCTACCTTAAAATTCCTCCAAGAAAAGCGTTGTGATATACTAAGGTCATGGCCATACAATTATCTTCAGTTTTTAACTGCAAGGCACTAAATAAAGTACCAAATCTCTCATTTAAGCTACAGTGAGTATCACTCGACCTGTGGCGATAGCGGGAAAAGTGACTGCAAGCATTGAGTCATCAACTCAGCACTGCTCACGCAGTGTCCACGCTAGTGGCCCCAAGTCGAGTGAAACTGATTAAGGAAGAATTGGTAGATTGGATAACTCTCGTTATCTCCCTCCGTGTCGCGTACCGCCTCACTCCATTCTGCTCTTATTAATGCAGGGGGTCCATCTTCTCCATATATTGGGTTGCCATTGCTGGATTCTGTCTTCCATTTCTGTGCCTTGCAGTTAAAAACAGCAGATAATTATTTGGACTTTGTACATCACAACGCTTCTTTGGGAAAAATTTCAAGGTAGGTTTCAGCATTCAATGGTTGTTCTACGTTCAACCATTCACAGATGGACTCCTGGCATAGAATAGCCTAATCAACTTTGACCGCTGTTCTATTTATTAATTTGCATTCATTTTGTTAATCCTGGCTAAAATCTCAATTTATTTACTTAAATTTCAAATAAATTTGAATTGCGTTAACTTAATGGATATATATATAACTATTATTCTACCAGTTATATGGATGCGAAACATGGACCCTTACTTTAAAGGAGGAAAGGAGATTACGAGTATTTGAGAATAAAGTTCTTAGGAAATTTTTAGTCCCGCGCCGTAGCCGATCGGTTAAGGTAGGATGCCTCGGCGCAGAGCTACGGGACTTGCGCTGGTTCGAGTCTCCATGGGGGAAGAAATTTTCTCATGGTATTTCGGCCAGTATGGGACCGGTGCCCACCCAGCATCGTGAGGCAATTGGGTAGCTACTATAAGTAGCGGCTCCAGGTTGAGGAACCAGCTATAACGGCTGGGGGACTCGACATGCTAACCACATGTCACCCCTACACTGGCTGTTGATCATATACCTCTGTGATTGACACATGTGGATGTGAAGGGCCAGCAGCCGGCTGGTAAAAGGGCAACCGCTGAAAAGTGGAAAGACCCTCAATCGGAAGGAAATTTTTTGGACCAAAGAGAGATGAACAGACAGGTAAATGGAGAAGACTCCATAACAGAGAACTACATGGTCTTTATAGGAAGTCAGATATAATAAGAACAGTTAAGTCTCGTAGATTGCGATGGGCAGGACATGTGGCACGAATGGAGAGTTAAAGACGTGCATGGAAGATTCTTGTAAGAAAACCAGAGGGAAAACGTCCAGTTGGTAGACCAAAAATGAGCTTGGAGAATAACATAAACTATTATTTGAGGGAAGTAGATTGTACAGGGGATGATAGGAAAACGTTGGCTCAGGATAGGGATATATGGAGAGCTTATGTCCGCGCGGCCATGAACCTGCGGGTTCCATAGTGCCAGTGAGTTAGTTAATGGATGCATAAAACGTCCCTAAGATCTAATATTCGTATTATAACCATGCATAACAAGTGGGACAAATTTGTACATTATCATGGATTTGAAATTAAGATTTCCAACTTTGCAGGCTGGAGTTCTAACATTGAGCTGCTTAGGAACGTATCTCGAACCTGGCACAAATTATCTTTGTTTAATTTGTACGTCCTCCATAAATAGTGGGGCTGGGTTCACGATTATTTTAATTGGGTGCTGCGATTACATAGTATCATTGTGATAGGTTTAATTATTGTTACTATATTCTTTGGATTTACATTTAATGGAGGATTCTGACTCCCATGTAATTTCATTCTATTCCTACCTTTACAAAGTCGTAAGTCTCTCTGCATCTTCTATCATTAATTTGTCTTAAGTCATCCTCTACATCATTTATCATAAGTAATGCCACGAGTGATTTCCAATTTATCTAGAGAATTTGGAAATCAAGAGTGGCATTTGTTAGGACTATTTAACGAATAAAATTAAGCTGTTTACTCACAAATCAATATTTAACTACGGTATAGTTATTTTAAAATATTTATATATTTAATGTAAACGGCGATGTTTGAAAACAAATGAGAAGCGATAGGTACGCTTCATCTGCTTCTTTTGTTTATCACTGCAACCAGATCATACTATTTATTGCCAAAGGAACGCAATATTGTAAGAATGCTCTTTAGTGGAGAAAAAATGAAACACATCAAACTGTATATTAATTCATTTCTGATGTCGTATAATGTAAATATGACAATTATATATTTCTGGATTGTTACATGGGAAAAAATACATTTAAGAAAGTGCAAACAGTGGTTTCTTTTTCTTTCTTTTTTTTGTGGTATAATCAATTGCTACAAATGTTTTTATATTAACTCCCGCATGCGGCATGTGTTGACATTCATGCACTATATATACAATCTGGTAGCCGTATTTCTCGCAGGCTCAGTCACTGCAAAATAATGGTCAGACCTGTTCAGAATATTAAAAAGGAGGAGCTTTCTTTATTATGGTAATTATAACACTGATAAATATTTCGTGAAACACGACTCTGATTGGTTGTAAAACAGAAATCATTGAAACGTGATTGGCCATTGAGTCCTATTTGGGGCATGAGTTAAATAGTCAGTTTAAATCTTACACTTTCTTTCTTTTCCCACTTGGTTTGCCATTGAAAAACTGTATGACTTGTCTATTTTTTCTCCAATCTGACTACTACTTGTTCCAACCAGGAAATCATTTGCTTTTAATTTATGTTATAATATTTGGTTTATCACACATTTCTTTAAATTATTTTTTTGATATTATTTTCATCAACTGGGAAAAATTCTCGTAAGAATTTTCCTTTCCCAGGTTGCAATGATAAGTTCATTATTTTTTTTCTTAACATGCAATGTTACATCACTGAAACTCACTGTCATTAACGAAACCGTAGGTTTATGGCCGCACGAATATAAGCTCTCCAAATATCCCTATCCAGAACTAATGTTTTCCAATCATCCCTGTATAATCTACTTCCCTCGTATTATTTCCCACCTCATTCTTGGTATACAAACTGAACGTTTTCCCTTTGTTTTTTCCTACAAGAAGTTTCCATGCCACTTTTCCATTACCCATTCATGCCATATGCCCTCTCCTTCAGTCTACGAGGCTTAACTATTCGTTTTTTATCTGGTTTCCTGTGAATATCATATAGCTTACTGTTATGTAGTTTTCTCCATTCGCATGTCTGTTCATATCTCTTTGGCCCAGAATTTTTCCTAAGAAGTTTATTCTCAAAAACTAGTAATATTTTCTCCTCCCTTAAAGTAAGAGTCCATGTTTCGCATCCAAATAATATAAATGGGAGAATAATAGTTTTATATACTGCCAATGTTACTTTTTTTTAGAAAAGTTGGGATGAGAAGAGTCCCTGTAACGCTAAACAGCATGCATTTCCAAAATTAAGCCTTTGTTATATAGATCACTACAGGTCGCATTATTTTTCTGTATATGTTAGGTTTCGTCATTGCGTTAACTAATTGAAAATATGAAGTAACTCAATTGTAGAACTCCAACGCGAAAAACTGGAGCTAAATCCCTATATAAGTTCAGTTTATTTTCTGTAGTTGTGTTAACTATAGCCAGCAGAGAGATAGTTAAGAAATAATTAATTTGTATAAGCATGTGTCTTTTAACAGAAGCAAGATCTGAATCTGGCGAGTGGATGTTTCACGCTCGGTACAGTTGAGCATGAAATGCTGCACGCCTTGGGATTTTTCCACCAGCAGAGCGCTCCGGAAAGAGATCGTTACGTCACAATAATTTGGAACAATATTAAATCAGGTAACATCAGATCATTAATTTATTGATTTTGCCATTAACATTTGCAATAAAATTATATATTTGGTAGTTGAAATAAATGAAGACGAGAACAGTGATTTTGAATTAACAAAAAGATCGATCTACAATGTTGTGAGATGAACAGATATTCAAAGAAATTAAAATCCATATTAAAAAGCAATAGTCTTCTTTTTCTTCACAGTTTAGGCTTATTTACTAGCCTGTTCCGGCTCCAAATTGCTGCTCTTTCCATATTTTCTTTAGTCTTCCCAAACTTCTTCTTCCTCGTGGTGAATAGCTGTATGCTGCTTTTGGTATTCTATTCTCAGTCATCCTTACCGAGTGTTCTTTCCAGTTTTATCTGTATTTCTCTATTGTTGTGTTTAATCCCTCTATTTTAGTTGTTGCCTTATTTCTGTGTTATGTTTTTTTGCCTGTTCTTTGATATCCTGCTATTGGTCCGAGGAATCTAATTTCAGCAGCTTGTATTCTGGCAGATTGTTGTGTTGTCACTGTCCATGTTCGGATCCATAAGTAATACATAGGCACTGCCATTGTCTTGAATAATTTCATTATAGAGTCTTTCCTGGCTTTATTTTTCAAAGTTCTTTTTAGTGTTCCTGTTATATAATTAAGCTTATTTAGTTTGTTATTTATATCTGTTTCTGCTGTGTATGATATTTCGCAACCTAGGAAGTTATATCTTACCACTTGTTCTATTGGTTTATTTTCTAATATTATCTTTGTCCGAACTGGATGAGCGCCCTTGAAGGCCATTGTTTTTTATTTTTTTCTGATGATATTTCCATGTTGTATTTTTTTGATATTTAATTTAGTTTATATAGCATTCTCTGTAGTTCGTCCTCTGTTTTTGTTATTAAAATCTGGTCATCTGCAAAGGCACTGTTTTTATTACTATATTTCCTAAGCTAATTCCTCCAGTCGTCATTTGCTTCCATGATCTTATCATGTCGTAAAAATAAATGTTAAAAAAGAGCGGTTGATAGTGGACAACCTTGTTTAACTCCTCCTGTGATATGTATTGGTTCCCTTTGATTTATTTTTGTTTTCTCATACATTTTCTTAATTAAATCAATAATAAGAAGTTTAATGACCTATACAACAGAAAAAATTGCAATCCAAATAAATGGATTTTTAAGATCTGCACTTCTTCTTCTTCACTTCATGGGCTAGACAAATTGCCTGTTCCGCCTCACGGTTGTTCTGTCCATCTTTTCACTGGTCTTCCTACATTCATTGAATCTCATTCTTTCTACATGTCTAAACCATTTATCTCTATATTCTTTGATTTTATTATTCAGTAGATATATATTTAACTCTGTTCTTATATCTTCATTCTTTAACCGATCCAAACTTGTGCAGCCTTTTGTTCTTCTAAGAAAGTTAATTTCTATGCTTTGTATTCCGATCCGATTGAGGGTCTTTCCACTCTTCAGCGGTTGCCCTTTTACCAGCCGGCTGCTGGCCCTTCACATCCACATGTGTCAATCACAGAGGTAGATGATCAACAGCCAGTGTAGGGGTGACATGTGGTTAGCATGTCGAGTCCCCCAGCCGTTATAGCTGGTTCCTCAACCTGTGCTTTGTATTCTACTTTGTAATTTTTTGGTCATTGCCCAAGTTTCACTCCCATGAAGTAATGCAAGAACTGACAATGTTTTATAAAAATCAATCTCTTATCTCTTCTTGTTTTGTTCTTTAATCTTTTATGAATAGTTCCGCATACCATTTGAAATTACGATAGTTTCAAATTTATGTCCCTTTCAGTTTTTGTGTTTATAGTAAAATGTCAACCCAAATAACTAAATATACGCACGATGCACTAAATTAGACAGGATCAGAAACCGTATTATCCCAGAAAAAAATTAACTTTAACGAAACGATTATACGACTTGTGGGAAATAAAAAATTACAATGGTTCGGGCACATGAAGAGGATGAATGAAGATAGATTGCCAGTGTAGGCCTACAAATAAACAATTCAAATAAAGTAATAAAAACATCAATTTAAAGAAGTCACTAGCCTATAACCGTAAAAATGTAAATCGACCAGAAATAATTTCACCCATGTTTCAACGATTTTATGTTATATGATGACGAGTCCACCGCTGTGGTCTCGAGGTAGCGTGCTGCCTTGTCACGCAGCGGGCCCGGGTTCGATCCCCGGTCGGGACAGTTTTTCTGGGTGAGGTTTTTATCGGGGTTTTTCTTCACCTGTAAGTTAAATGCGAGGAAAACTTTAAGGCCCAAACGGTCCCCGAAATCATATGGCCATCGCAATCATCATCATTCACATTCATCTTAGGTTAAGCTTAGGATTAGGGACTCTCCTGGCGCACCATTATCATCATCATCATCACCCATCATATCATCGGGACAATGTAACCCCGCCTTCCAGACGCCCCAACCTCAGAAGTGGGTTACAAGTACGCCATGCCAGGGGAGAAACCAGGAATGTCGAAAGACAAACCTGGGGCATTTGAAAAAAAAAAGTTTTATGACGATAATGTAATTAAACAGGAGATAGGGGATGCTCCACTGAAAAATAAATTTAAGATAGGGAGCCTAGGATCCGAAAAGCCAGTCTATGGAAATGTGGAAGTAAGCTTAACTATCACATTGTCCAGCATTGCTGTTTTCCAGCTGATTTACAACTAAAGTGCGTACAAGTTTACATGCACTGTGCCGTTTATTTACATGTACTACAAACTTTAGTTCCTGCAAGGAAGAGCCTGGAACTCGTGATGCAGGATTTGACCTGACTCCCTTTGACTACTTCCCAAGGGAATATATAAAACCACTTGTGTTTGAGACTCCAGTAAAAACGGATATAGAATTAGTGGTCAGGATTGTAGCTGCCTCCGATGTGATTCGAAACACACAAGAGATATTTACCAGGTTGCGACAGAATCTTGTAAGCTGGTGTCATGGTTACATTGAGGTTGATGGCAGTTGTTAGAGAGCAACTGATGTATTGCATTGTATTGTAAGCCTATGTTTTCCCTTTACAGAGATTTAGGTGCTCTCCCCCTACAGGGAAGAATTTGAACCAAACTAATTTAGTTACACTTGTTTTCGTATAGATGTCATTTTGAGTGGTCCGTGGTCAGCGTTCCGCCTCATAGTGACATCTAGGAAACAAAGGTAGAACTAGGACGGGAAAATTTTGCTTAGAGGCATCTTCATTCAGGCTTAAGGATTTTTTACGAGCCTGGAAATCTTCAGACTCGGGACCCACGGCTTAAAGTCCCTCCCGGAGGACTTGCTCCTTGGATTTTTCCGTCCTAAAAAATCCATCAACCACGGCCGGGTTTGCACCCGCGACCCTCGGGACCAGAGGCAAGGAGCATAACCACTAGTCCACCGCGGCCGTCATGTAAGATACAAAATGGTACGTTGATTGTGTCGATCATGGTACTTGATGTTAACTGATAGATAATGTAAATAATTGTAGAAAGTAATTTGAAAGTAAAGTATGCCCCCATACCTGCTTAAGCTGGCTTCTCGGACCCTGTGTTCCCTGTCTCAAATTGTTCAGTGGAACATCACCCATGTTCAGTTTAATTCTTACACTGTATCATACATAGATTTCAAATTTCTATTATATATTTTTTCTACATTCATTATCCGTTTTATTTCCCATGCTTTAGCTTTTCATTTTTGACTTCCTTGCTAATCTACTTCTTCTTCTTCTTCTTCTTCTTCTTCCTTTCCAGGATTAGGTCAATGCGCCCTGTTCCGGTCTCAAGTCCATCGTTTCCTTGGTCGTCTCAAAGATATTTTTCCATGTGGTTTGTAGGTGTTGATCTTTTTGGGTAATCTTGTATTGTCCATTCTGTCTAAATGTTCTTTCCATTGGTATTTGTGCTCTTGTAGTTTATCAACTATTGAAAATATCTCCAGCTAATTTCTTATTGATTCATTGTGTAATCTATCCATGCGTGTACATCCTTTTACGGATCTTAAAAAATTCATTTCAGTGGCTTGAATGTGTGAGATATATTTTTTGTAAGTACCCAAGATTCAGATCCATATAAAAGAACAAGAACAGCCATAATTTTATAAAACCTGAGCTGAGTTTCTCTTCGACTCTACAAAACTCTAATTTAGTGGTTCTGATTTTTTTTCTATGCTATTTATTTTCCAAATTAATGTACTTAGGTCCAGAATTTTATAAGGTAGTATCCATATTCTTGACACAATATCTGCGAAGTTGTTGGAACATCTCGAAAAAGATATTCTGACATGTATGTATGAGACTAGCTGTGAAATGAGCGAGCTCATAAATAAAATAATAAAGGAACGAATACTATAGAGTGCTCCGAAATGTTTCGTTCAAATTAACGCAGGACAAGTTATGGACATTACAAAGAAGGTAGTTTAACTTGCTAATAACAGCAGTAGTATTCACAGGAATTGTTCGAAAGGACGATCATTGGCCTGTAAGCAAGCAATACGTCGACCGACTATTAATTGACGTGTTCGTTCAAAGATCCCTGGCATGTCCGAAATGGTCCCAGCAGCGACGGTAATTCTAGCGACCAGGTTTTCTTCTGTTTCCACAACGGTTTCATACACCAGCTGCTTCATATGCCCCCAGAGGAATAAATGCAGACACGTGAGGTGAGGTGATCTGGGTGGACAGGCCACAGGGCCACCTCGGCCGACACAGCAGCCTACATCAGTGCCATTAACAAGACTACAATTGACTTCTGAGACCATATGTTCCTTATCGAAATATACTTATTTTTATGTTCTCTAGGGAGAAAACTAAATATATGGTCACACGTAGAAATGCATTATATAATGGAAATGGACAGCTAATCACAAATGAGGAAACTTTTGAGGAAGTGGCTGAATTCAAATATCTAAGAACAATAATCACAAATAGGAATGAGATGCACAAAGAAATTAAACATAGGCTCAATTCTAGAAATGCGTGCTATTATGCATTGCAGCGACTCTTGATGTCCCAACTCCTTTCAAAAATCGTTAAACTGAAAATACATAAAACTATTATTCTACCAGTTATATTATATGGGTGCGAAACATGGACTCTTACTTTAAGGGAGCAAAGGAGATTACAAGTATTTGAGAATAAAGTACTTAGGAAAATTTTTGGACCAAAGAGAGATTAATAGACAGGTGAATGGAGAAGACTAGATAACAATGAACTACATGGTGTTTGTAGGAAGTCAGATATAATAAGAACAGTTAAGTCTCGTAGACTGCGATGGGCAGGACATGTTGCACGTATGGGGAATGAAATACTTGCATGGACGCTTCTTGTAGGAAAACCAGAGGGAAAATGCCCAGTTGGTAGACCAAGAATGAGGTGGGAGAATAACATTAACTATGATTTGAGGGAAGTTGATTATACAGGGAATGTTTGGAAATCATTAGCTCAGGATAGGGTTGTATGGAGAGCTTATGTCCGCGCGGCCATGAACCTACGGGTTTGATAGTGCCAGTGAGTAAGTAAGTAAGTTTATATTCTCTATCCTCTGTAATTAGTTTGAACGAAGATTTTCGGAGCATTCTGTATATACTTTCACGATAGAAGTATTTTATGTGAGACTAGTTGTAAACTGAATAAGTTCATACTTTAAAATAAAGAGGCTTAGTACTTACTGGCATAATACATTTTATACACTATGAGAACCACACTTACCTGTATAAGTAACTTCAAAATAATCTCTTGCGAAGAATTTACGTAAATAACCAGTCTGATGATGAAAAATTAAACAATGATATTTGAATTTGTGCCAACAGGATCTGAAGCCCAATTTAAGAGGGAGGATTACGACCACGCTACGAACTACGGTGTTCCCTACGACTACGGTAGCGTCATGCATTACAGTGCTTATGCTTTCTCCAAGAACGGAGAAAAAACTATCCAACCCAAGGTAAATCTATTTCAATAATTTACATATGAAAGAATAATGAATTTTCTTAAGACTTTCCATAATTTTCTAAATGGTATATTATCATAAGCTTTATCTAAATCAATAAATTCTAAATGTAAGTGTAAATCAAAAGCTCTCCGTTTTTCAAGAATCTGTTTCATGCAAAATATATAGTCTGCTGTAGATCTACCAGTCCTAAATCCGGCTTATTCTCCATCCTCCATACCTTAATATCGTTCTTCGAAAACATATTTTTCATATAATTTACTGAATATATTACTTACTGTAATCCCTGTATAGTTTCCGCATTTGTCTTTTCTCTCTTTTTTGTGAATTACTCATATGTGGCCCACTTTCCATTCTTGAGGAACGTTTTCTCCATTAATAAATGTTCCAAATAAGTCTGTCATCAACTAAAATAATTTGTCTGAACCATAAATAAGCAAGAGGATGAATGAAGATAGATTGTCAGTTAGGAGTTTGGAGTGAGTTCCAAATGAGACGAAAATAAGAGGGAGACCTAATAATACACGGATCGAAAGAATTATGAATTTGATAAACGACAGGGAACTGGGGTTGATGATTGGAAGGATAGAGATGAATAGAGGAATAGATTCAAAACGTAATATTGGCCACAGGAAGATGCATATATTTAAAACCTGTTGAATAATAATAATAATAATAATAATAATAATAATAATAATAATAATAATAATAATAATAATAATAATAATAATGAATTGAGTTGGTGTTTACTTGATGAAAATCCATATTTATTAATTAAATAAAAATAAAACTTTGTTTTATTTGATTTCCATATTTATTAATTAAATAAAAATAAAACATAGTTTTATTTGATTTTCATATTTATTAAGATATATTGAGTGACAGCTGTTTCGGTACACTGTACCTTCTTCAGATTTGTTAACAAATTTTGAATTGTGGTATTATTTCATAATTTGTTAACATGTCTGAAGAAGGTACAGTGTACCGAAACAGTTGTCACTGAATATATCTTAATAAATATGAAAATCAAATAAAACTAAGTTTTATTTTTATTTAATTAATGATAATAATAATGATGATAATAATAATGATAATGATGATGATGATGATGATGATGAAAACTACTGAGTAGTGTCATATTCTTTGCAGCTTTCGGGGTTTAACCCTGAAAAAAATGAATTCTTTAACACTTTATTATCGCAATCTTAAAATTTTATATAATCTTTAATTAAAGACAAACTCGCTTTTCGAATTTATTCTATTCCTCGTGGCACGCATTGATTGCTCTACGTAAGCGAGGCGCACCCATTCTCAAGGTGAAATTACAGCAGAATAAGGTCAATGGCGAACTGGCGACATGACTAATGTCATACGTTACTTTGAGTTAATTACGCTTCCATACGATATTCAACTTCAACAAAAATATACGTACACAATTCTATCTAAAATATAAAACTGTTCCAGTAAAATTAGAAAGAAAGAGTCGCTTCCAGAGCATCTAATAGAACCCCTCGCACCGGTAAATTCTAAGATTTACCGATCTTCATATATTTACAGTAACATAACTTATGGTCATTAATAGTGAGTGGAGAACTTATTTTTAACGACTCACCTCATATAATTTCAAATTTCTTTGATACCCGCGATTTCAGACAATATTTTGTCCACCTTCAGTCGTGGCTTCCACTGATGAAATTCTATGGTTGTTTATTTCTCTAAGGACACCACCTCTTGTGCTGCCATCTTGGTTGGGATTATAAACTTTGTAATTAAATTTTTATCCACCGGAATATCGAAGTTCATAGAAAACAAAAAGGAATTTGGAAACACGCACTAAAGAACATTTTAGAAATATTAAAAATAGTGAAATTGAAAAATCAGCAATTGCTGCACATAGTTTGCTAGATCATCATAAAATTGAAAAAGAGGCAAAACTTTTGAAACAATTGGATAAACCGTTGGAATTGACAATTTGGGAAAAGATATTCATTCAGAAGAATAAATATCGATCTATGAACTTCGATATTCCGGTGGATGAAAATTTAATTACAAAGTTTATAATCCCAACCAAAGATGGCAGCACAAGAGGTGGTCTCCTTAGAGAAATCAACAACCATAGAATTTCATGAGTGGAAGCCATGACTGAAGAGGGACAAGATATTGTCTGAAACCGCCGGTATCAAAGAAATTTGAAATTATATGAGGTGAGTCGTTAAAAATAAGTTCTCCACTCACTATTAATGATATAACCTCATAATGTTTACTTCCCAATATTAATTTAAATATAACGTATAGTCATTTCAGTTTAATAATAGAGTAAAGTGATCCCACTACAGGCCTCGGGAGGCCCTTGGGGTAGTAGGAGGTTAAGGCTCCCACTTTTCTGGACAATCGGCACTTGATGTCAACCGGGTTGTCAGCCCTGCGTGACGACCGCCATTACCCCCAGAACAAGCGGCTGGTACTCATTTCTGTTAGAGGCTGAGTCAACCCCAGGGTCATAGTGCCGCCAGAAGGTTTGGGTCAGTTTAAAAATCCTGACCCCACCGGAACTCGAACCCTCGACCTTCCGACTTGTAGTGTAGTGCCTTAACCACTACGCTACGGCGTGCCCCCAGTTCAATAATATAATCATCATCAACAACTAGGATTGGTAGAGCATTTGGCCCGACAAGCCAAAGGTCCCGGATTCGAGTCTCGGACTAGGCGAACATTTTTCTCTTCAAATATAATTTATCTTTCAGTGAGAAATGTTAAATTACTAATAAAACATCGTTAGAAGCCTTGCTGGCTTTATAAAGTAATGTTAAATTCCCAATAAATGTCTTCTTAATTAAGAAGCCGCCATTTTCAAAGATAGAAGCAATGGTTTCAAAAGCATTTGGTGAGAGGGAATTGCAACGTATATAAGAGAAAAATTTGTGTCTAGATCGCAACTCGTCTCGGTAGCTCAGTTGGTAGAGCATTTGGCCCGGCAAGCCAAAGGTCCCGGGTTCGAGTCTCGGTCTAAGCGAACATTTTTCTCTTAATATAACAAGGATTAAGCCCAATGGCCTGTTCCGATCTCATTATAGGTCGAATTGGTGCTTCCATCTCTTCAATGGTCTTCCCAACATTCTTCTCCCTTTTGGTTTATAATTATACATTCTTGTTGGTATGCGCTGTTCATTCATTCGTAATACGTGCCAAAGATAAGCATTTTCATAATAATCAGTTGAGTTGGTGTTTACTTGATGAAAATCCATATTTATCAATTAAATAAAAATAAAACGTAGTTTTATTTGATTTTCATATTTATTATATAATTCAGTGACAGCTGTTTCGGTACACTGTACCTTCTTCAGACATGTTAACAAATTATGAATTATTGCTTAGATCAGTTGGAACACAATTCATAATTTGTTATCATGTCTGAAGAAGGTACAGTGTATCGAAACAGCTGTCACTGAATTATATAATAAATATGAAAATCAAATAAAACTACGTTTTATTTTTATTTAATTGATTTTCATAATATGTTATTCTTTCACAGAGATTAAATATATTAAGTTATGTTCAATAATATCAATAATATTACCAAATCTAAAAAGTAATGGTATTGATGATGATAATTTATATTGTATATAGCCTAATAAATCTGGTCTCGGGGTATCGTGCTGCCTCGTCTCGCAGCGAGTCCGGGTTCGATACCCGGTGGGGACAAGTTTCCTGGGTGATGGTTTCTTTCAAGGTTTTTCCTAATCTGCAAGATAAATGTCTGGAAACTTTGAGACCTCCGAAAATAATCTGGCCATCATAATTATCATTATCATTTTCGCCGGGTTTAGTATATTATTCATTATCTTTTACGGTCTCACTTACCAAAACATGGAATTCCCTTCCGTCCTATGTCAGAGACTGTCAAACTATAACATCCTTCAAAAACAAACTAAAGAATTATTTAATAACAAACTAACTTATACACCTCACTGATAGTATTATTTTAGCAATATTAATATATTTAATTATTTATGAAAATAATATTAAGAATAACAAATACTTTTATTTGTTTTGTTTTAAATATTGTATAATCGTAAAATTAGTTTTCTACATCTCATTATTTTCCTTTGTTTTTATATACACTAGACAGGGACAATTTAATATGCCTTGCTTGTATACATTTTATTATTAGTTTTAGTCTTAATTTTAACTAATATTAACTGGTTGTATTATAGATCGTAATATATTAGATATCTTTTGATCAAATTTTTACTTAGTGTTTAATATTAGAGTTAATTAAGATTGTTATATTCTGATGTAATATATATTTGCCCTGGTGAGTGGAAGAGAAGGCCACATGGCCTTAACTAAATCTAAAAATCTAAAATCTAATATGGATGTGTGTGTGAATGGTGTGTTTCGTCTTAATGTTGGATGTTTGGAAGGAGGCTCTGACCGGAGCTGATCCCTCACACTCCATGTCCTTGTGTAGTCAAAGGAGTATTGTGTGATCCATAGTTAAAATTTCTCTCCGGACAGGTCATGTCACTGTAAGGCCCGGTTGACATATGACATGTAAAATTATCCATAAGACGAGAGGTAAAACTAGGTAAATGGGATGTCATATAGCCTGATAATATATTGCTGCCTTAATATGAAATAATTAAATGGTTTTATTATTCGCTTTTAAACATCTTAATGATGGACAAATTATATTTGAAAAGAAAAATTTGGAGGCCTAGGTAGCTCACCTGGAAAAGCACTGACATAGAGAGTCAAAAGTCCTGGGTTCAAACCCCAGTCTAGGCGTATATTTTTCTTTTCAAATATAATTTGTCCATCATTAAGATGTTTAAAAGCGAATAATAAAACCATTGTAAGAAGCACTACTGGCTTTTTAAGTAATGTTTAAATTCGCAATAAAATGTCTTCTTAATAAAGAAGCCGCCATTTGCAAAAATCGTAACAACGGCCCGTAGCATTTGGGGTTAGGGAATTAACTATGTAGAAGAGAAAAAATACGTGTTTAGATTGGAGGCCTAGGTAGCTCACTTGTAAGAGCGTTGACATAGAGAGTCAAAGGTCCTGGTTTGAAACCTCAGTCTAGGCGTATATTTTTCTTTTCAGATATAATGAAATAATTAAAATTGGCAAGTATTGTCTGGTAGGCATTCCTTCGAAATTCGCTAAAACCAAAAATAATACACACAATTTAACTTATTTGATTTGTTTTGAATAAATTTGGCAGGTTCTTCTTCTTCTTCTTCCTTCCTAGGATTAGGTCAATGTGACCTATTCCGATTTCAAGTCCATCGTTTCCTTGGCCGTCCCAAAGATCTTTTTCCATGTGGTTTTAGATGTTGATCGTTTTGGGTAATCTTATACTGTCCATTCTGTCTAAGTGTTCATTCCATCGGTATTTGTGCTCTTCTAGTTTCTCCGATTCCGATTGAGGGTCTTTCCACTTTTCAGCGGTTGCCCTTTTACCAGCCGACTGCTGGCCCTTCACATCCACATGTGTCAATCACAGAGGTAGATGATCAACAGCCAGTGTAGGGGTGACATGTGGTTAGCATGTCGAGTCCCCCAGCCGTTATAGCTGGTTCCTCAACCTGGAGCCGCTACTTATTGTAGCTACCCAATTGTCTCACGATGCTGGGTGGGCACCGGTCCCATACTGGCCGAAATACCATGAGAAAATTTCTTCTCCCATGGAGACTCGAACCAGCGCAAGTCCCGTAGTTCTGCGCCAAGGCTTCCTAACTTAACCGCTCGGCTACGGCGCGGGACCTAGTTTCTCAAGTATTAAAAATATCTCCAGTTCATTTCTTATTGATTCATTGTGTAATCTATCCATGCGTGCACATCCTTTTACGGATCTTAAAATTGCATTACAGTGGCTTGAATGTGTGAGATATCTTTTTTATAAGTACCCAAGATTCAGATCCATATAAAAGAACAGGAACAGCCATAATTTTATAAAACCTGAGCTGAGTTTCTCTTCGAGTCTTTCGGAGGGTTCTTCTTATGGTGCCACACATCATTTGATATCGGTTTAATTTATTATGTATATCCCCATCATAGCTATATGTTATATCTTAACCAAGATGGTTAAAGTGTGCTATCTGTTCTATTATTTCATTATTGATTACTATTTTTGCTCTGACTGACACTTTGCCCTGAAAACCATAATTTTACTTTTTTTAAATTGAGACTTTAAGATTATAATAGAGTTCTAATTGATTCAACGTGTAAATGGCTCTTTGTTAATCATCCTCTGTTACCATCAGATTAAAGCCTGATTTAAACCAACTCTGACAACTGTTTTGGTCATTATTAAATTGTTATGCATTTTTACCAATCTTTAATACAATAATGTTTACTTATTTATCTAATGCCTACTTGCATGATACAAGTGCCATTAACTATGGGGTGAATCATAAATATGGCTATACGTTTGATCGCGTTGTGTGATGAAAATATTACCATTACAGGAAATATGAAATTAAAGTTGGAAAGGCAATTATTCAAATTACAACAATGGAATAAAACAAAACAGTGTAGAACTTACGTCATTAGTCAAAATGGCGTTGAATATGCAACAGCAAATTACAATTGCTGCATGGGCAATAACGTGTGTTAATGATCGTGAGGCCGCAAGACGGGCAAGACGTGAGTTTAACGTAACATTGCAGCCGTCGACTGTGGGGAAGTGGAGAAAACGACTGCTGGAAACGGGAAGGATGCAGAAAATCAAACCTTCTGGAAGGCCTCGCATTAGCACGAATGCAGAAACAACAAAGAGAATTGTGGAGGCGTTCGACGCTAGCCCACAAAAATCAACCCGCCAAGCTGCACATGAGCAGTGATTTGTTTTGTTCTATTGTTGTAATTTGAAGGATTCCGTTTCCAATGAAAACATCATATTTCCTTTAATAATAATATTTTCGTCACAAAATGCGATCAAACATATAGCCATATTTCTAAATCACTCTGAAACAACTAAAAAGGGGACATCTTCAATTTGGCTTTTGTTTGAGATTAAAGGGCTGGGCACTGTTCAAGTTCCATAATTTATTCAATGTTACATAATGGACGAGTTGAAGATTGCATAATTCCCAGACGATGAAGGTGTTGTGCTATTAAATTATGCCAAGTGTTGAGACGAAAAAGAGCCACTGCGGTTTTCCTTGGTTCAGAACGTGCAATTTGAATAATTTTCCTCCTGTGTTCCTGAGCTGACCTCGAGTCAATAACTTGGGTAAATTCAATATTTTTGAGAGTTTGTTTTATATGTTTCTTCGCCGAAGGGTTTCTGCAGGAGCAGTGGTAATTTGACTCCCTTCATGGGTAATGAATTAGTTTGTTCCATGAAAGTCACAGTGCACTGGGAGGCAATAAAGTAAAATTGTTTTATCATTTTTATGAGAATATAATAATAACTAACTCACTGGCACTATCGAACCCGTAGGTTCATGGCCGCGCGGACATAAGGTATCCATACATCCCTATCCTGAGCTATTTTTTTCCAAAATTCCCTTTATAATCTACTTCCCTCAAATCATGGTTAATGCTATTCTCCCACCTCATTCTTGGTCTACCAACTGGGCATTTTCCCTCAGGTTTTCCTATAAGAAGCTTCCATGCAAGTCTTTCATTCCCCATTCATGCCACATGTCCTGCCTATCGCAGTCTACGAGACTTAACAGTTCTTATTATATCTAGCTTCTTATAAAGACCATGTGGTTCACCAGTCTGTTCATCTCTTTTTGGTCCAGAAATGTTCCTAAGAACTTTATTCTCAAATACTCATTTCTCCTTTCCTCCCTTAAAGTAAGAGTCCATTTTTCGCACCCATATAATATAACTGGTAGAATAATAGTTTTATATATTTTCAGTTTAACGTTTTTTGAAAGGAGTTGGGACATCAAAAAGTCTCTGCAATTCATAATAGCACGCATTTCCAAAATTGAGCGTATATTTAATTTCTTTGTGCATCTCATTCCTCTTTGATTATTGTTCCTAGGTATTTGAATTTAGCCACTCCCTCAAAATTTCCCTCATTTGTCATTAGCTGTCCATTTCTATTATATAATGTATTTCTACTTGTGACCATATATTTAGTTTTATTGATATTTACTTCCAGTCCTAAGTTCTTAGTGTTACACAATAGTGTGTGCGTATTGTCCTTTAGTATCTCCTCACTATCGGCCAACAATACTACATCATCAGCATAAACTAACAGTTTATTAATACCATTCAGTTGTAAACCTTCCTCATTCTCTAAAGATTTAATGGCATGCTCTAGTACAAAATTAAATAGTAGAGGAGATAGTGCATCCCCTTGCTTCAGCCCATTGTGGATTTCAAAACTATCCGAAAACTGTTTGCCTACACGCACCCTTTTCTTTGTGCCATTTAGACACATTCGTATAAGTCTAACTTTCTAGGATATAGCATCTTATTTTAAGACATATATTTTATTATTTCAGGATCCAAATGCAGTCATTGGTCAAAGGAATGGAGTTAGTGAACGTGACATTCTTAAACTTCGAAGGATGTACGGATGTTAGTACAAAACTGTATATGTATATATTTAACTTATAAATAAATGTACTTCGCTGGACGTACGCACGGATTTTAAACCTCTACGTTGAACGATTTTATGTAAAATAATGTTATAAAATAAATATTTTCGTTGTTAGTCTGTAAGAATTAAAATTGTCTTAGTGTTTTGTAATTAGACTATTTTGAAACCTTGTCCCAGTCCTTAACGACAGAATATAACAAACTAAAAACTAACTCACTGATACTATTGTACCCGGAGGTTCATGTCCTTCACCTATCTGTTCGCCTCTCTTTGGTCCAAAAATGTTCCTATAAATTTATTTTCAAATACTCGTAATTTTTCTTCTCCCTTAAAGCAAGAGATCTTGTTTCGCATTCATAAAATATAATAGAAAGAAGAACCGTTTCATATATTTTTAGTTTAACTTTTTTTTAGAGAAAATCTGATGACAAGCATCTCTCTTCGGTCCAAGAAGTTTCCTAAGAACTTCATTATCAAATGAGCCCTCGAGTATTAAAATGGGTCATGTCCAGTTTTAATGCATTTATAAATGAGCGTATCTAGTGATAGCTCAAGAGTATATTTATGTTTATAGGCCCTAATTGAATGTTTCTAGTGTTACCAAGAGTCTATTCAAATAAATAAAATATTTGTTCTGTGTATACTATTTATAATACGTGATTTAAACCAGTATATGAAAGAAATGTTTAGTTTTTCGAAATGTGACAAAATGGACATGGCCCATTCTAATACTCAAGAGCTCAAATATACTTAATCTCTTCTCCTCTCTTAAAGTACATACATACATAAGGACTTTATTAAACTAAAAGTAAGATACATATGTTATTTACAAATATGGATCACACGGGCAGTAAGCCGTACGTGTTGTTGACAGTCCGTTACAATAAGTTGATGTTTTGTAATAATATACTAAAAACAAAACAAAAACACAATAATATTACAATTAGATAACAATACAATTACATTATACATTAACTTAGTTATGTAGAATTATTGAGAATTAATAGTATTGCAATTTGTTAACATATTTATTTATTCCTGAACAAGTGTTGTTCTTATTTTCCGCATTTTTTTTTGCAGAAATCTACCCAAGTTTATCCAATTTTCTGTGTTTACCAGTGACTTGTAGCATGCCAATCTTTCACGATTTGAATTTATAAATCTTTCCGGTAATAACTTATGCCTCCAATATTCTAAATCGTTACATTTTCCTAATATATGTATCTCGTCTTCAAAGCTCCCGCACATTGGACATATTCGCATATTGGACATATTCGCATATCGTGACCGTCGCTAATTTTTAAAAATGTTCATGCCCCTAACCTGAACCAAGTAAGCCCTGATCTCTCTTTAAATCCTAGATTGAGTATATACGATTATTTTCCCCAAACTTGTTTTAGGTCTCAGAGACCATGTGTCGCATTCATGTAATTGGAAGAATAACTGTTTTATATATTTTAGTTTAATGTTTTCTGGTAGAAGTTAGGATGTAAGGAGTCCTTATAATACATAATAGGCCTAGCATGCGTTTCCATAGTTGATCCTATCTTAATTTCTTTATCACCCTCATTGCCGTTTGTAAATATTGTTCCTGGTTATTTGGATTCAGCCACTTCTTCAAAATTTCCCTCGTTTATTAACAGAATCTACATCTAGTGCTATTAATTAACTGTAGGGATTTAAAGAGGGGCATGGAAACTAGCACGAAAATCAGAGGGAAAGCGGCCAGTAGGTAGGCCAAGAATGAGGTGGAAGCATATTTTTAACCATGATTTGAGAGAAGTAGATTACACAGGGATGATTGGGAAACATTAGCTCTGGATAAGGATGTATAGAAAGGTTATGCCCGCAGAACCATGAACCTACTGGTTCGATAGTGCCAGTGAGTTAGTTATGTACAGATGATATTGTTGCAGCTACTTCGTGTTAATTAAAACCCTTTGAGCTCCAGTGGTTTAATTTAGAAACCACATTTTCAATATCCTACGTTAGTTTAAGCAAGTTAGTAGCCCCTCTTTAAAACTAAACTAGTGTAAGTGTGCTGCCAGTTATTAATCTATATGCTCTTAACAGAAAGGCGGAGTAATACAACACGTAATTTAATTAATTTGACCCTGTTTGGGTGTAAAAATAGTAAGTGAATTATTACTATTGCTACGATAATAAAGGGTATTATTATTATTATTATTATTATTATTATTATTATTATTATTATTATTATTATTGTTGTCTTTGTTGTTGTTACTATTGCTGCTGCTGTTGTTTTTTGTTGTTTTTGTTGTTGTTGGTTTTTGTTTTTGTTGTTGTTACTACTGCTGCTGCTGTTGTTTTTTGTTGTTGTTTTTGTTGTTGGTTTTTGTTTTTGTTGTTGTTTGTTGTTTTTTGCTTTTGTTGTTATCATAATAACAATAATAATAATAATAATCATCATCACTCCAGGGATTAGGCAATTGCCCTTTCCGGCTTCATAATGCATCAGCCCAACGTCTTCTAGGTCTTCCATCATCACGCCTTCCTCTTGCTTGATAATTTCTTGCTAACAATGGATATCTCTCCTTACTCATTCCATCCATGTGATCAATCCATTTCTGTCTGTAATTCGTGACTTTATAATAATAATAATACGCCAATTTTGGAATATATTAAATAGTACCAACTAAATTGGAAACACCATCTTGAAAGAATGAGTTCAAATCGGATCCCCAAAGCTATTTATAATTATATACCAAGAGGACGAAGATCACTGGGCCGTCCTATGAAACGCTGGAGGGAAAATTTTCTATAGGATCGTAACAGGCCTTGGCCTAATACTTGGAAGGAAGAAGAAGAAGATAATAATAATAATAATAATAATAATAATAATAATAATAATAATAATAATAATAATAATAATAATAGCTGTAATTATGGTCGTTCTTTTCATTTTTGTTGTTCTCGGTAGGGTAGAGGCTACTACAGTGCTCGCTTCTTGTTTCCAGGTTCACGGTTCAAAACTAGTCGAGGTCGATGGATTTTTCAGGGTGTAAAAATACAAGAATGCCTTTCCTATGGAAGGGAAGTAAAGCCCCGAACCCCTTATCTTAGAATTGTGGTATTTAAAAGTAACTGAAACCTCAAATAAGAGCTCTGTAGGCACAATTTGTCCGTCCTTTCATGTCCATATTTGAATTCTAATACTAATTATCTGAAATGTTGAAGATGTCATTATTTAAAACACTATCTACCATTATCAATATTGTTAGTACTATTATTATAACATTATTATTATTATTATTATTATTATTATTATTATTATTATTATTATTATTATTATATTTATTATTATCGGCCGATCCGTGGCGCAAGCGCTTAGATGCTTGCCTTTCACCGCCGGGGTCCCCAGATCGAGTCTCGGTCTCTCTAAGTGGGTTTCGTGGTGGACGAAACGGATCTTGGGCAGGTTTTTCTCGAGGTTTTCTCCCGTTTCCCCTGCCACAATTTAATTCCATCATTTCTCCATACTAGTCTCATCCATTTCGTTCATCTGCCCTCGTGATGGTGCGTCAGGCGTGGTCGGCCAGAACCCATGTCAGTCACAGACCTCTTTATAGGGGGCTCATCTCATACCTCAACCCGACCCTGAGTTGGACACGAGTTGAGGATATTTATGTTTATTTATTTTTATTATTATTATTATTATTATTATTATTATTATTACTATCATTATTATTATCATTATTATTACTATTATTATTATTATTATTATTATTATTATTATTATTATTATTATTATTATTATTATTATTATTATTATTATTATAAAGTACGTTAAGCTCAACAATGCGCTTTTTTTCGTTATGTATATATATTGTAGAATTAATTCCTGGAAGCTTAAATTTTATTAGAGTAATTTATATAGGGCCTATTTGTTTGTTGAAGAATAGCTTCCAACGAGACACTTGCCCTTTAACTCTTGAATTTGTGAAATACCAATTTCTCGTGTCAGATATTTAAAAGTGTCGGATCGCTGTAAAAAATGTGTAACTGCAATTTATTACTATATATACTGTAATTTTAAACAAATTTAAATAATTTGCACTTGTTCGCTTTTTTATTGTTTTATTAAAAATGTTAAACAAATTAAAGCGAATTAAACAAATTAAAATCTTGAAGGATATACAGCCAATTTAAGAGTTAATTGCTGCAATACTGGATGAGCTTGAGTTAAGGCTAAAAGAAGCAGAAGCTGATTTTCAAGGAGCAAATCTTGATTCAAGAATGCAAGAACTCAAAGATGCAAGGATTGTTCAGGTTTGTAGTATACAATTATTAAACGAAATTGATGATTCAATAACTTGTTCTCTGTCTTTATTACTTTAACACAACTTATATAGTTCTCTATAATTTTCATTTTATCAGAGATTTGCATAATTCTTCAAAAATGTTTCTCACTTAACAGTAAATACTTTAAGAATTAATGAATGCAATATCCAGATGAGTTTTTATAACACTAACTGGTATTATGGTTTTATAGCAACAATGGATGAAAAGTTATCAAGATGAGATAGAAAGACTTCAAGCAGATGTACAGAATATTGAGGCTGTTAAACAAATTAAAGCTATGTATCTTGAAGGATATACAGCCAATTTAAGAGTTAATTGGTTATCTAAATATAACAGTGCAGGAAGAGATAAGATATCTTCTATAAAGTTGTTTTTATAACTTTATTAGTATCATGAAGGAAGCGTTCGGGTATTTCTTCAAGTAGCGTAGAGAGATATCGGTAAACAAGAATGACGCATATAGAGGAATTCAGAATATTACACTTCTGATCTGGACTCACGGCTTATAAGATCCTAGTTTGGGTTTACGATTCAGTACACTTAGTATTGCAGCCGAATCGAAACCAATATAATATGTAACAGTAAATTAATCTCAGATATTTTATATTTTCATTCGGGAAATGCGGTCACACATATAAATACATTATTAAATGAAAATTGATATTCATTCATAGTGTTCTGCTCAAGAGCAGGTCTTTCACTGCAAACTCAGCATTCTCCACTCCTTCCTTAACTCAGCTTTCCTTTTTGTATCTGCATACAAACCATTTGTCCCGCGCCATAGCCGAGTGGTTAAGGTAGGAAGCCTTGGCGCAGAGCTACGGGACTTGCGCTGGTTCGAGTCTCCATGGGAGAAGAAATTTTCTCATGGTATTTCGGCCAGTATGGGACCGGTGTCCACCCAGCATCGTGATGCATTTGGGTAGCTACAATAAGCAGCGGCTCCAGGTTGAGAAAACCAGCTATAACGGCTGGGGACTTGACATGCTGACCACATGTCACCCCTACACTGGCTGATTATCATCTACCTCTGTGATTGACACATGTGGATGTGAGGCCAGCAGCCGGCTGGTAGGCTTAGGGCCTTGTAGGCCTGTCGCGCCAGGAGTTTTATACAAACCATTTATTTTAATATTGTCTATTATCTGATGTATTTTTCTGCCTCTGACTTTCTTTTCGTTGACCATTCCTTCTAGGGCATCCTTCAGTAGGCAGTTTCTTCTTAGCCAATGGCCAATCCAATTTATTTTCCTCTTCTTTATGAGTTTCAGCATTGTTCTTCTTTCGCCCACTCTGTCTAGCACAACTTTATTTCTTACTATGTCCATTTTATACGTTCCATTCTTCTCCATATCCACATTGATATTTAACAACAGATTTAGGAAAGTTTGAAGAAGTAGCAGAATTCAAATATCTAGGAAAATAATTACAAACAGTAATAATATACAGGAATAAATTAAACGTAGGCTCAACTCTGGAAACCTATGTTGTTATGCATTACAAGAAATCTTGTCATCCAATTTTTTTATGGAGAAATGATGGAATTAAATTGTGGCAGGGGAAACGGGAGAAAACCTCGAGAAAAACCTGCCCAAGATCCGTTTCTCAAACAATATTAATCTATAATTATATAAAACGGCGAATATTCCAGTTTTATAGATAGTATTTCAGGTCAAGGTGCAATTTATGTGATGGATTACAATGTGATATTAGTTAAACGGAATGTAAAATTAAATGTTTATATAAAGGTGGATTTAATAGTAATATTATAAAGATTATTAATTTGATTTAGGCTCTGTGGATACGAAACATTGTATTTTTTTTTCTCAAACCTAATGCAATTAGGGCCTAATCTAAAATTGCTATTCTGATATATTCCAATACAAATTCTACACTCTTTAAGAAGTGAGAAAAATATAACGAATATTTGAGATATAACTATCTATCTTGTAGTCCGCTATGTGCACTTTTTTCGTGAAAATTAGGTTTTACTCCGTCACTACTACTCGGAGCTTGGACAGGTTTTTCGAGAGGTTCCTCCCGTTTTCCCCTGCTACAAATTTCATTCCACCATTTCCCCATATTCATCTCATTCATTTCATTCATCTGCCCCTGTGACAGTGCGTCAGGAGTGGTCGGCCAGCATCCTTGTAGTTCATAGACGTCTATAAATTTAGGGACATCATCTCACCTCTCTACCCGACCCTGAGTTGGACACGAGTTGAGGATATTTATTACTACTACTACTACTACTACTACTACTACTACTACTACTACTACTACTACTACTACTACTACTACTACTACTACTACTGTGGTGTAACAGCCCAATGTCGGTCCCTAGCCCCCTATACAATTTATTTCACTCTTCTCTAGCTCTTGGAAGTCTTCTCCATGCACCAGTTTCCAAGAAACATCTGGTATCGGCAGTCGCTACCTTCAGCCATCTATTCCACGGTCTTCCAACTGGCCTTCTTCCAAATATCCTTCCCTCCATAATTACAAAGTAAAATATTAAAATAAATAGCTGACCGGTGCCGTCTTCCTCAACTTTTATTTTTTTTAACTTTTAAAGACAATTACTAAAAGTTTTTTTTTATATTTTTTATCAGTATTGACTCAATAATTATGTTCGGCTCTCTTGAATCTTGCATTCTATTAACATTTCCAGCCCATTCTAACCTCTCAGTTTTATATTTTACTCCGTGTTATGCAGTTTTTTTTTCGGATATTGACCCTAAAAGTACTTTTATCTCAATTATTACACATCTATTTTATGCGCTAAATGTAAATTCCGCTATGTAATGTACGCAACAGTTATTTCAATTCCGCTATGTATCTTAAGAATGCGCATTCAAATTTTCTATCCATGGTCATCTATAAACTTATAAGAACGGAAAAATGGCATCTAAACTTGCAGTTGGCGGTAATTATATTTTATTAACCAAGTAAAAATCAGTGAGATGCATGTTTAAGTTTCAGCAGGGGTCCTCATCTAGAGGATATGTGGATGGCGACCACAAGGTGCCCAAGCTGAGCAAAACATTTCTTCCACTTACTTGTGTTTTGCACTCTCTTAACTTTACTATCTAACCTCCCTTGGTTAACTCTTGTTTTTTCGACCCCGACGCTATTAGGGCATCCGAGGGCTAGGGAGTCTTTCCTTTCTTCCATTTCTTCTTTCCTTTATTTTCTTTTCTTCTCCAGAAAAGCCTGACCAGAGGCTATAAGATGGCAGCCCCATCACTGGTCTTGCCTTCTTTTGGCCAGCAACCAATCGAAGGGACTATTATTATGCTTTCAAATCTTATATGAGAATTTTCCGGAAGGATCAAACTATTTACGCTGGAGGGGAAATTTTCTATAGGATCGTAACAGGCCTTGGCCTAATACTTGGAAGGAAGAAGAAGAAGAAGAAGAAGAAGAAGAAGAAAAATGAATACTCATAGCTGTTTTCTGACCATTATTGATTTTCAGGTTTGAAAATGCACATATTCTCTTCGTTTAAAGTTTCGCAGATATGTTTCCTCTTTATAGATACGTGTTAGAATTCCTTGCACTGTGCTGTACGTACGTAATATTGAATCAAACATTGGCTCAATATACTGTCTTGAAGATGATTCTCGTCAGTGGTTGCTTGGCATTTTTTTGTACAAGCTTCAACCATTCTCTGAAAGAATCTGACCTCATTTCTTTATTTCACTGCTGGGATATGAAGTCTTACTTTGTTTTCTTTTTCTTCATTCTTTATTTAATTCGCCATGATTTTAAATATACATAACACTGTACTGAAATTTATCCACACCCGAGTTATGATCTACTCAAAAAAGATGAAGACGAGGAAGAACTAGAGGAAGCACCGAATATGAAATACAGAAGGAAAGAAAATGAATGTAAATCGATATCATGGTAGATAATAAACAAAGAATAAAGAAAAGGAAAAAATATTAAGACGCTATCTCACCAGAAAGAAGTAAAAAAACTAGGTTAGATTCCATTAGGGAATGGTTGAAGATTACATGAAAAATTCCAAGCCACTGTTATCGAGCATCAAGACACTATGCGGAGCTACTTTATCTTTACTATGCACCAGGTATGTGATGCATGGTGCAAGGAATTCAAACATGTGTCGGTAAAGAGGAAAAAAGTTCAGTGAAATTCTGAGGTAAAAGAAAATGTATATTTTAAAACCTGAATAAAGATCAGTGTAATTCATGTGTAAGTTTCAGATAAGAAAATATCTCCCAGGAAGATTCTGATTTTCACTCCTAAAATAAAATAAAATATAGTTTTAAGTTATGAGGGCTCAATTCTGGAAATGCATGTTATTATGCATTACAGAGACTCTTGACTTCCCAACTCCTTTCAAAAAACGTTAAACTGAAAATACATAAAACTATTATTCTACCAGTGATATTATATGGATGCGAAACATGGACTCTTACTTTAAGGCAGGAAGGGAGATTACCAAAAACTTGAGAATAAAGTTCTTAGGAAAAATTCTGGACCAAAGAGAGATGAACAGACAGATGAATGGAGAAGACTACATAACAGTGAATTACATGGTCTTTATAGGAAGCCAGATATAATAAGAACAGTTAAGTCTCGTAGACTGCGATAGGCAGGACATGTGGCACGAATGGGGAATGAAAGACGTGCATGGAAGATTCTTGTAGGAATACCAGAGGGAAAACGCCCAGTTGGTAGACCAAGAATGAGGTGGGAGAATAACATTAACTATGATTTGACGGAAGTAGATTATACAGGAAATGATTGGAAAGCATTAGCTCAGGATAGGGATGTATGGAGAGCTTATGTCCGCGCGGCCATGAACCTACGGGTTTGATAGTGCCAGTGAGTAAGTAAGTAATTCATGTGTAAGTTTCAGATAAGGAAATATCTCCCAGGAAGATTCTGAGTTGCACTCCTAAATTAAAATAAAATATAGTTTTAGGATATGAGGCTAAATCCAATGACATTTCACTGGCGTCTGACACAATTTTGGTTGTATTAGCTGATGTTCGAAGTAAATTACTTTTTTTTTTTTTGCAAATGCCCCAGGTTTGTCTTTCGACATTCCTGGTGTTCTCTCCTGGCATGGCGTACTTGTAACCCACTTCTGAGGTTGGGGCGCCTGGAAAGCGGGGTTACGTTGCCCCGATGATATGATGGGTGATGATGATGATTATGGTGCGCCAGGAGAGTCCCTAATCCTAAGCTTAATCTAAGATGAATATGAATGATTATGATTTGGATGGCCATATGATTTCGGGGACCGTTTGGGCCTTAAAGTTTTCCTGACATTTGTCTTACAGGTGAGGAAAAAGCCCGATAAAAACCTCACCCAGGAAAACTGTCCCGACCGGGGATCGAATCCGGGCCCGCTGCGTGACGCAGCACGCTACCTCGAGACCACAGCGGTGGACTCGAAGTAAATTATTTTGTCCTAAATTGATCGTGTCATAGCTAACTCACTGGCACTGACGAACCCCTAGATTCATAAGCTATACATACATTACTATCCTGAGCTAATGTCTTCCTACCATCCGATGTATTATGATTTACTTCCCTCAAATCATGGTTAATGTTATTCTCCCATCTCATTTTTAACCTATCTTCTGGGCGTTTTCCATCAGGTTTTACTAGAAGTTTCCATGCCCTGCTTTCATTCTCTGTTTGTGCGAAAAGCCCTTCCCATCGCAGTCTACCAATCTTCATCATCATCATCTTCTTCTTCTTCCTTTCATGTGATAGACCTAGTGGTTTGTTACGGTCTCAATCCAACGTTTGAAGGGTCTGCCCAAAGATATCTTGCCTGGTGGCTGGTAATTTAAGATTTGACGTGGTATTTTTGTTCTACTCATTCTTCTTACGTGAGATTTCCAGTTGTTTATGTATTTTTGTGCATATTCCATGACTGATTCTGTTTGTAATTCTTTGATAATCTCAGAATTCCTTTTATAGTCTGTTCTTGAGTAACCTGCAGTACACCTATACGCTGACGATTTGCAAATTTACATTCACTCCCATCCTGACGATGTACATGACACACTAGACAAATTAAATAGTGACCTAGACTCAATTTCCCAATGATCGAAGAAACATGGACTTAATCTAAATACTGACAAGACACAGTGCATAATTATAGGACATCGGCGAATCCAAAGCATTATAAATTACTAAAATATCCCTACCATTCTCCTAAATGACAAAAATATCCCCTACAGCTCAGTAGTAAAAAATCTGGGTATCTATATGGACCAACACATAGACTGGAAAATCCAGGTGAATAATACCTGCAAGAAAGTGTTCTCAATTCTTCACTCCCTAAATAGTTTTAAAAACTTCCTTCCTACAAAATTAAAACAAATACTTGTACAGACTCTTATAATGCCACACTTCGACTACTGCGACATATTACTGACTAATCTTACAACTGATCTATCTGATAGACTACAGCGTGCTCATAATGCGTGCATTCGATTTATCTTCAATCTCCGTCGTTATGACCACGTGTCTCCTTCATTTCAGGCCTTATCATGGCTACGCCTAAATGACAGAAGAACTTTACATTCACATACCTTACTGTTCCAAATTCTGCACACATATTTACCAACTTATTTAACAACACGTTTTCAACATTTATCGGCTCATCACAATTTAGGAACAAGATCACAAGACTCTTCTTTACTTTTGATACCACAACACAGGACCTGTCTGTACTCTGAATCTTACACAATATCTATGGCTAGAGCATGGAACTCACTTCCCAGTCATGTCAGGCACTGTCAATCGCTATCATTATTTAAATCCAAATTAACTGATATCTTAAGTTCGACACAATGAAAACATTAACTACATACCAACTATATAGAGCATTCTATTAATAATCATGTAGGAAGCTACTTACTTTATTTTATATCATTTTAATTTTATTATATTCTATGTTTTTGTTAGCATTAGCTAGTATTAGATCCATCATCATTGTATTTTGTTTAGTCTGTATTTTAATATCTTAAAATTGTAATATGTACGTAATTTTTGTATAATTTTACTATTCGCTGGTTGAGTGGAAGAGAAGGCCTTATGGCCTTAACTCTGCCAGCTAAAATAAATCATTATTATTATTATTATTATTATTATTATTATTATTATTATTATTATTATTATTATTATTATTATTATAATTGTCTACTAATCTTAACTGTTCTTATTACATCTGGTTTTCCGTAAAGATGATGTGGCTTAGTAATAAAGTAGTCTTCTCCATTAGCCTGTCTGTTCTTCTCTCTTTGGTCCAAAAAAAATTCCTAACAAGAACTTTATTCTCAAATACATATAATATTTTCTCCTCCCTAAATGTAAGAGTCCAGACTTCAAATTCATATAATGCTACTGGAAGAATGGCAGTTTTATATATTTTCTGTTTCGTGATTTTTGAGAGAAGTTGGGATGACAAGAGTTCCTGAAATGTATAATACTCGTAGCTTACATCTCCAGAATTGAGTCTATGTTTAATTCCTTTCTGCATCTTTTCCTGTTTGTAATTATTTTAATTCGGCCACTTCTTTAAAAATGTCCTCAGTTGTTATTAATTGTCAATTTCCATTATAGAGTGCATTTCTATATCTGACTATATATTAAGTTTTATTAATGTCTTTTTCCAGTCTCAATTTCTTGGTGTTACTCAATACAGTGTGGCTGTTGGTCCTTAATATATCCTCGCTGTCGCCCAATAATACCATACCATCAGTATATACTAACAACTTATTAATATAATTGATTTGTACGCTTTTTTTTCTTCTAAAGATTCTATGCCATGTTCTAGTACAAAATTTAATAGTAGAGGAGATAGTGCATGTACTTACTTACTTACTCACTGGCATTATCGAACCCGTAGGTTCATGGCCGCGCGGACATAAGCTCTCCATATATACACCCCTATCCTGAGCTTATGCTTTCCAATCATCCCCTGTATAATCTACTTCCCTCAAATCACATTTAATGTTATTCTCCCATCTCATTCTTGGTCTACCAACTGGGCGTTTTCCCTCTGGCTTTCCTACAAGAAGCTTCCATGCAAGTCTTTCATTCCCCATACGTGCAACATATCCTCCCCATCGCAGTCTACGAGACTTAACTGTTCTTATTATATCTGGCTTCCTATAAAGACCATGTAGTTCATTGTTAAGTAGTATTCTCCATTCACCTATCTGTTCATCTCTCTTTGGTCCAAAAATTCTCCTAAGTACTTTATTCTCAAATACTTGTAATCTCCTTTCCTCCCTTAAAGTAAGAGTCCATGTTTCGCACCCATATAATATAACTGGTAGAATAATAGTTTTATATATTTTCAGTTTAACGTTTTTTGAAAGGAGTTGGGACATCAAGAGGGAGATAGTGCATGTTCTTGCTTTAATTCGTTGTGAATTACAAGAGTATCTGAAAACCGTTTGCCTACCCGCACTCTACTCTTTGTGCCATTTTAACACATTGGAGTAAGTCTAACTTTTTAGGAATTTTCAAGTCCAGCAGTGTGCTATACAATTTCTGCCTCTTGATTGAATTGTTTGCCTTTTTTTGAACTCTTACATAGGCTATAACTGATGACATTTCAGAACTATTCATAAATGTTGCAAGTTCATAATTACAACAGTTACGATTCTAATAAGAAGGATATTTACACTTGGGTCAGGCACGAAGGAGAATGTGGAAGGAGTTCAAATGAAATTATAATATTCCTGATACTTTTTTTATCGATCTTTTTCCTAAAACCCACAGGAATATCATAGTAATCTCATAAAGGTGTATGCCTACCTATCAAATCAATAACAAAATTTTGGCCAATGCTTTCACCATCAGTAAAATATAGGCTAGTATTTAAATTGAACAACTTGTGTTGGAAAGGAGCCAAATTGTGATGCAGGTTGGCTGTGTACACACAATATGTAGCGGTAATGTGACTCCTAATTTAGTATCCATCCATGGTAATTCTGCCCGAGGGCAGGTCTTTCACTGCAATCATAGCATTTGCATGCTATGCTTTGCAGCTTTACTAAGGAATTGTAAGTGTGGTAGCTTCCCGTTGCTTTCCACACCGGTGAAGGATGATGATGATGATGATGATAATGATAAGAATGATTATGATGGCCATATGATTTCAGGGACCGTTTGGGCCTTAAAGTTTTCCTGACATTAGTCTTACAGGTGAGGAAAAACCCCGATAAGAACCTCACCCAGAAAAAAAACTGTCCCGACCGGGAATCGAACCCGGGCCCGCTGCGTGACAAGGCAGCACGCTACCTCGAGACCACAGCGGTGGACATAAATAAATAAATATATATAGTAATTCTGCCCGAGGACAGGTCTTTCGCTGCAATCATAGTATTTTCATGCTATGCTTTGCAACTTTACTAGGGAATTAGAGGTGTGGTAGCTTCCTGTTGCTTTTCACACCGGTGAAGGATGATGATCGCCGGATGATTTTCGGGGACCGTTGGGCCCTAAGCTTCCTGACATTTGTGTTACAGGTGAGGAAACACCCCGAAAAAACCTCACCCAGGAGGCTGTCCCTACCGGGAATCGAACCCGGGCCCGCTGCGTGACAAGGCAGCACGCTACATCGAGACCACAGCAGTGGACTCATATATATATATATATATATATATATATATATATATATATATATACATGAACTCCTTTCAAAAAAATCTTAAACTGAAAATATACAAAACAGGTACTCTACCAGTTATATGGATGCGAAAAATTGACTTTTGCTTAAAGGGAGGAAAGGAGATTACGAGTATTGGAGAATAAAGTTCTTAGGAAAATTTTTAGACCAATGAGAGATGAACAGATTGGTGAATGGAGAAAACTTCATAACAGTGAACTATATGGTCTTTATAGGAAGCCAGATATAATAAGAACAGTTAAGTCTCGTAAACTGCGATGGGCAGGACATGTGGCACGAATGGGGAATGAAAGACGTGCGTGGAAGCTTCTTGTAGGAAAACCAAAGGGAAAACGCCCAGTTGGTAGACCAAGAATGAGGCGGGAGAATCACATTAACCATGATTTGAGGGAAGTAGAATACACAGGGAATGATTGGAAAACATTAGCTCAGGATAGAAATGTATGGAGAGCTTGTCTGCGCAGCCATGAACCTACGGGTTCGATAGTGTCAGTGAGTTAGTTATATATATATATATATATATAAATTTAAATTACTTCGGATACATTGACAGTGATTTTTTCTCAGCAATTATTTATTTTATATACCGATAGAGTAACACAAATTGTAATAATTTGAGGCAAATAAAATTTGCTTTTTTACGATTTACTATGATTTTCTTTCATATTTGACATATTAAGCCTTACATATTTTAACTCAGATTGCGGTAAAGAAATAGCAAAATCATCTATGTGTTTTGTAAAACAACATTTTAATTAAACTAACAGTACTACCATGGTCCATATAGCAATGTGGAGGTATAAAAGAAATTAATCTCTATTTTTAAAACAAATTTAATGTTTTTTTTTTTTCGACAATTTAGAGGTTTAAACATAGCCTGATGAATAATCACACTGTTTCACTGCCTACTGGATGCAGGAAAGTTTGAGGTAAGTAGACATAACACAGAGTACAATGTTTAATACCATGTTTAATACTCTGTGCCCTGTGGTAAGTAGATTGTTCTGGATCTGGATAGCGTTGAGAAAATTTCAAAAGTTTTGACATGTGACAAATGGAAGTACGTTGTACAAATATATGGAGATAATATACATTGTAAATGTTTAAAATACAGTTTAATTTATTTATAATACAATAAATTAAATAGGTGATTACTGTTTGACTATATCATTTTTGTAGCTTTGTAGGTTAGATGTTAACAAATGTATTATTTTAGCATGTTTTTCATATGCGCCTTTTCAATGTGTAATTTAGTATTATAACATATTTTCACAATATTGCATAATACTTATGAGTGAAATAAAATATATTTTTAGAAAATTTAATAAAAAAATATTGAGCACCACAATAAAATAATTTATCCATGCTACTGAATTGTATACGAAAATAAGGAAATAAAGTGATTATTATCTCCTTAGGCGATATTCCAATGAATATTTACCATAAATATTAAAATTATTTTCAGATATTTATTGCATAATGAACCGTGAGGCCGAAGTTAATCATGAGGAAGATTTCTTGTCTAATATATACATCAAGAGTGAACCTCAAGTAAGTAACCAGTTTCTTTAATTATATGCGAGTTGTATGAGGTGAGTCAAAACACACAACTCAAATATAAATAAAATAAACCTCATAGTGTTATTTCTTACATATTTTTAATACCAGTTTGCATGAAGCATTAAATGCAAAGGTATAGAAATATTAGAATGACTATACTCGATGGGCAATTGGAGAGGATGAATGGAATGACAGAAAGGTGTGGCAATTGAAATGCAGGATACTGCAAAGAATGTAGAACACTCGCTTAATTGAGTAATAGAAATATATATATCACAATATAGAAAAATTAATCAGAGATATGAGGTTTTGTTTGATCATTAAAACAAATCTGAGAAAAAGTCCACTATTTATCGATCATTTACTCCGTGAATTCTTCTAAGTTCAACAGAATCACAGTGCGCATGCGCGAGTTGCTCTACTGCTTAATGTAGCTTCCATTAGATGGCTCTGAAATTGGTGTTACCAACTGTAGGAAAAAAATTCCCAAACCTCTATAAAAAATGGACATAAACTAACTTCCATTTCTTAGCCAAACAAAACAAGTTACATGTATATTATTTAATAAACTGTAAATTAATCTTACATACACTAACTAGTCTTACCGGAAACTAACAAAATGAAGTTAATTTCTTGAAATATGTTTTGGATTTAATTGATATTGTTGGTATCATCGATTGGAGAGCCATCTAGCGGAAGTCACATTAAGCATTTGTGCATCTGTAGAACTCTATTCACAATATTCACATAATTATATAAGTATTTTTAAAATCGTAAGGAATGTTTATAGAATTGTTACAAAATGTTTAAAATAGCATGAAACGTTATTACAAATGGGAAAATTGTTTATTGCAACAGTGTAATAAAAATGTATGGAAAATTGTGATCGACAAATTGTAGACCTTAGCCCAAATCTCATTGTTTAATTGTCCCATTTATTATATTAACATGGTTTAATTATTATATGTTAGAATAATGTAAGATTGTAATGCAAATAATGAATTACCATAATTTTAAAAAAAGTTTCATTGACTTCAAACTAAACTCGAATGCTTGTGATTGTTAATATTGTTGGTGCTGATGTACCAAATACAACTCCCCGATGCTGAACCTCGATAATATTCTTCATTTTTTAATAATATGTCAATATCCATTTAGATTCATAGAACATTAACTGTACCACCATGTTTGTTTTTATACAAATGTGTTTTTAGGCTCAACAGCAGTTTACCTCACCCCTGATTTTTCAGTTTATTGTTGTAAATTCTAGCTCTTCTTCTGTACTTTAATATCTTTTTTTAATATTTTCAATGTTTTTCAAACAATTTTTCTAACTTCATGACACTATTAGACAATATTATGATCCTGACTGCTATTTTCTCCGAAGAGATTATTACTTAAGTCTACAATTTTCTCTCTTCTTCCAATGTTGCACCCAGCGATAATCTTCTAACCCACTGTTGGGTTATCACTGATTGCAACGATCAAGGACTCAATTACACTATTACTATTTTTATACAATTGAACCCACTTCCGTAAATAATATGCATGTAATTTATTTTCTTACATTAGGAAGAGAGAAGTTAGTGTACCATCCACTTTTAATAAACCTTTGGGAATTTATTTCGAAGGTATACAATTGAAATATATGGAGTAACACACTTCAGTAAATTATATGCATGTAATTAATTTTGTTACATTAGAAAGACATAAGTTAGTGTACATCCATTTTTATATAAACATTTGGGAATTTAAATATTATTAATATATTTCTTTAAAATAGATTTGGGGATTTATTACAAAGATTGGTCATTCAAATTTCAAAGCGATAGGAACTTTCTGGCTTCAAATTTCATTTCAGCATGCTAAAAATACTCCAAAAACATTCAAACTTTGGAGGCAGCAATTTCATCGCAGACCAGTGTAATTTATTTCCTCTTCATAAGACAAAGTATGGTACAGTACTTCATCCATTTTTGTTTATATCTTGATACATGATTCTACTGTCTATTTACAGGAAATAATTAATGACATTAAGAATGAAGAAGAGGACACTGATTTTAAAGATGAGACATTCATAACTCATAATATGGCACCATTTGTAAAAATGTTAGAAGTAAGTATTATATTTGTATTTTAAGCTATTGTAGTGCAGGTATCTATATGCGCATTGATATAATGGGCCACAAGTTATAAACTATTATGATACTTTTATTAACTTCATTTATAGCTTTTGCTGCAAAGTTAATTGTGAGTTAAGGAATTTCACTGAGTGGAATATTTCGTCGGATTCAGTTAGTTTTGTCAGCATGTTTGTTAGCTTTTCAAGTTTAATTGGTATGAGCAGAATAAAATTATAATAAATTCCCTAATTTTGATATCAAATATTTTATTTAGAAATATCAATTTTGCTCTAAAAGTTCGTAATGTTGGAACAGGCTAATAAATTATGAAAGTATTTTAAGGGTAAAACAATTTCCAGATGTCTCATATTCCTCCAGGTTTATATTCATGATTCCTGCTGTTTTCAAAATTCACAAGTGATCATATGTTATCCCTATACGAACTGGAATGTCATTCACACTGTTATTAATATATGTAGATATGACAAGGGCCTATTGACCCATGGAGTTGGCGGAATAATTCTTTGAGAATTTTCTACTGATGATTTTAAATATCATTGTGATTATTTCTCACTGAATATTGAAAACTTGTCATTTCATTTATTTTTTGTTTTAGCTGGAGGAAGCAGATGAATCTTTGGACAAAACTGTAGATATTAAAGGAATGAAAGTTGCAGTAGAGCATGACCAAACACAGGTACATTCTGAAGAAGTTAAATGCAATGTGATTGTAAATAATCATGTTGATGATTTGCAAAACAGTCCTATATGTTCACAAAATAGACATAAAGACTTCACTTCTGTTTTTTCTAAAAATTCATTTTATGATGAAGGCATAATTGTTAATCATTCCAATGTTCACATTAATGGCAGAGTACTAAAATGTGATATTTGTAATAAGTTATTTTCTCAAAAAAAAAGCTTGACATCACACATACGTAGTCATAGTGATGGGAAACCTTTCAGCTGTGTTCTTTGTAATAAGTCATTTGGTCGGCAAATATATCTTGTTGCACATATACGTATTCACAGCAAAGAGAAAGTTTTCAAATGCAGTTTTTGTTCTAAGTGTTTTCGTCTGAAATCAGAACTTTCTAACACATGCGCATCCATACTAATAAAGATAAGTTTAAGTGTAGTATCTGTACTAAATCATTTCCTCAAAACTCCCATCTTATAGCACATTTACGTATTCATACAAATGAGAGACCTTTCAAGTGTGAATTTTGTGGAAATGCTTTCTCTCAAAAATCGAATATGCTTAAGCATTTACTAGTCCATACTAGGGAAAAATCATTTAGATGTAATATCTGTAATAAGATCTTTTCTCAAAAAATTCATTTGACTGGACATTTACGCATTCACTGTAATGAGAAACCTTTCAATTGTGAGTTTTGCAACAAGTCGTTTTCTCAAAAAAAGCAATCTTACTGTACACTTACGTATTCATAGCAAAGAAAACCCATTCAAATGTGATTTTTGTTCCAAATCTTTTAACCATAAATATAGTCTTACTAGGCATTTACGAATGCACATTAATAAGAGACCTGTTTAAATGACACCATTGTAATTAATCACTTCCTCAACACTCCTACTTGATCGAACATTTACAACTCCATAGTAATGAAAAACATCAAATTATTTTTTAGACATTTTGTTATTTATTTCTTATGGAGCGATAGTACTTCATTCTACCAGCCTTAGCTCGTCTAATCCTCTGGTAGCAATGCATGGGTGCGGGTGTTACACATTTAAATGCCAAAGCCGCTGCAGCCAAAGAACCAACATTTAAATTTCCAAAATCGATTTTATCGGACGTCATAATTTGGCGTTCTATAGTAAGGAAATGCAACTTACTTGTTGGAGAACCTTTCGACCTTCGTTTAATATATTTATGAGGGTGTTCTGGACTTTCCCAAGAGTGGTGATACATGTTAAAAAACAATCTTGTGTCAGTTTCTGACGTTATGTGTGGATTTTCAAGTCACAATAGTTTGTAGTTCTAGTAAAGTTTTTAATGCAGGCGTTAATAACGAAAATTTAATCGAATGTTTTGATCAATGCGAAGTTGATTTCATTGGATTGTTTCGTGCACGTGACAGTGGTGATTTCGGCTCTGAAAGTACTGACGGAATTGTACCGGACACGCCCCCCCCCCAATTATCCGAACATTAAAAAAATATGTTTCCACGGTTCTAAAGAAGCTTGTTCGATTCAGGTTGATGTACAGGTAACTGAAGTTAATGATTTTATTACCTGTGATGACGATGATGACAGTGAAAACAATATTGAAAATTTTACAAAAATATTTCCTACCATACCTGACGCAAATCCTGAACCTCCTTTCACATTCATCGAACTCCGTGAACTAAAACATATGACTCCTCCTGTTTCGCCTCCAATTTTTCAATTTGTTTTACTAAACTATGTTATTGCAGTTATATATAGAGAAGAATTCTCAGCTGGTTAAAGAGTAAAATCCTGGAAACGAACCAGTGTTGAAAAAATAAGGCCATTCATTTAAGCAATTTTAAATATGGGCCTAATACAAAACCTGCCATTATGTCACATTAGAACACAATACATAATTTTTGTACTCCTTGGTTTGGAAAAATGTTTTCTATTATTTTTTTTTAACTGACAATAACAAAATTTAACCACCTGACTCATCTTCTTGTGTTATCTGAGCAAGTTTCCAACCATTTGTTGAACATTAGATGGACAGTACATGTGGTTTGAATGGGGAATGAAAAAGATGCATGGAAACTAGTACGAAAAATAAGACAATATTCCCAGTAGGTGAGACAAGAATGAGATGGGAGATTAACCATGATTTGAGAGAGGTAAATTATATAGGAACTGATAAGAAAACATTACATCAGCATAGGGATGTATGAAGAGATTATATCCCCCATGGTCATTAATCTTGAGATCCGATAGTGCACATGTGCACTGCCTGACAAATACAAAAGCTTTCATGAGGCTTTTCATTATGTTACCGGAATGTGTACCTGTGATAGTTTGATAAGATCAAATCAAGATTATGACTGGTTCATCACTTGAAAGGTTTTTCGTTTTTGTTAGGATATTGTGTTTATAAAAATTGTACTGTATTTGCCAATTACTAATTGTATTGAAGGTTTATCATTGCTGATAAGATAGAATTGTAATTAAAGATGATTAATACATATCTATCAATTCATTTTAAATACATTACCAGCAAAATATTACCCACTTATCAAATGTTTGCCAAATTCCACGTTTTAATGAGAGAAGGGTTAATATATCTAGTGATAAACTGTAAACATTACATAAGCTGTCATTTAAACTGGTTGTCCATTAAGAAAGTCATGAGTTATTTGATACATATAATTACATTATGAATTGTAATATGAATGCTAATACTTTATTCGTCTTCGCCTATAGTTTTAAGTTGAGAGATGACTGTCATAACATCTAGGATGCTTGTTTAAAGTTGGCAGTGAACATGTAAATGTGTTTTCATGAAAATTGTAAGTCATAATGTATCGAAATCATAACAAGATAACTATCTATTATGGTGCATTTGAATAAAATGTTTGTTTTCTGTGTGTGATTGAGCTATGCAAAAAAAATCCACGAGCCTTATTACTTGTCACAATCCTCTCCTAGCATTACTCATTCTTGCTGTGCACTACGTTTTTAAATTTATTATTATAAATTGTTCTAAGAAACATTTTTACAGCTCGTACCAATATTATACAAAATATGTAACTTTTTTGTGAAAGGTTTCAGGATGGCCTATAAACTTTATGCTCTGTACCTTATATTTTCTATGCTATAGGGATTTATTATTTATTAAAAAATAGGATAGAGGGATTAAATTTAATAAAATGTGAAGCTATTAACAACTTGATGACTAAATTGGGTTTTTGTTCTTAACGTAGAGTAGCACGGCTAAGTAGATCATCCTGTAGAAAAACAAGGATGTTATAAAAAGGTGTGTGAGTAAATTTAATCTTTGTTTTATTTAAAAAAACAAGGGAATAAAATGTTACGTATCCCATGCGACGTAAAAGTGTCTGAAAATAATTTTATGTTTCTCCAAAAACTTCTGGCATCAGTATGAAAATAATAGCATAGTACATGAGATAAGTAATATAATTAAGCGAACATGTTCTAGTATATTCTTGAAAGTGCAATTTGAAAAATTGGTCGTACCGGTAACTTAAATTACTTCAGAGACATTCTTTGTGATTTTTTTTCATCAAATTATTTATTTGACATGCCAGTACGATAGCACGAATTATAATAATTTGATGCAAATCAATTTCGATTTTTTTTTTTATGGTTTACCATGATTTTCTTTCATATTTCACACATTAAGCTTTATATATTGTAGCTCAGATTGCGCTATGTTAAGAAATAGGCGAAATAAAATCAGCTGTGTGTTTCGTAAAACAACGGTCCATATAGCAATGTGGAGGTATAAAAGAAAATGAATCTATTTTAAAAACAAAATTAATGTAATATTTGTTTTTTCACATAGCTGATTTTGAAGGCTCGGCAACGAAATTTTCTAATAATTAAAGATTTGAAGCATAATGAATAATCGCACTGTTTCACTGCCTGTAGGATGCAAGAAAGTTATGAGGAAAGTAGATTGTTCCGGATCTGGAACCTGGTTCTCTATGATCTGGATAGCTTAGCGAAAAGTTAAACAAAAGTGCGTTTTACAAATATATATAAATCCATCCATAGTAATTCTGCCCGAGGGCAGGTCTTCACTGCAATCATAGCAATATATATAAATAATACATTGTAAATGTTTAAAATATATTTTTATTTATTTATAATACTATAAATTAAATTGGTGAGTTAGTTTGACTATGCCGTTTTCCTGGCTTTGTAGGTGAAATGTTAACAAATGTATATTTTAGCATGTTCATGACATGCCCTTTTTTTAATGTATAATTTAGTATCATATTTTCATAATAGTCCATAGTACTTATTATGAGTGAAATAAAATGTATTTTCGGATAATTAACTAAAAAAATTGAACACAATAAAATAAATGATCCATGCTACTGAATTTTATAGAATTCAAATGGATTAAAATTATTATCTCCTTAGGCAATATCCCAATGAATGTTTGCCTTAAATATTAAAATTATTTTCAGGTATTTATTGCATAATGAACTGTCAGGCCGAAGTTAACGAGGAAAATTTCTCGTCTAATAAATACATTAAGAGTGAATCTCAAGTAAGTTACCAGTTATTTACTTGTTTGCATTAAGTGCAGTGAGAAATTTTTCGAAGTCCCAGAGGCGTATTCGCCAACACGGTTTTATTTTCAAATTATTTACCACCATTTAAAATTAATTTTTAATTTTTTCAAACTATTATCTCAATATATTTTCCTGTGATATTTCGCTACATATGTAACATAAAGACATGGTATCAATATTCATTTTAATTGGGATCCTTGTTGTTACCAAGAAATTTTGAAGCAACTTCACAGAATGATACCCATACTACTTTTTCCTTTTCAACTATAGTGTTTTTAAATGCTGCATCTGACATAATTTTTTTTATGTCCGGACCATTAAATATTCCTTCTTTTATTTAAATATATATAGTATTGGGAATTTTTCACATATACTCGAAACAGTCTCCTTCCTTATATAAAACCTTTATGAACTGTTTCATTAAACCAAGTTTAATATGCAGAGGTGGCAGCAAAACTTTAGGACTCACAAAGGGTTTGGCGCACCAACATTCTTAGACCCGACTTTCAAACTTTCTCGAGTGACTAGTGATCAACTCATGCCCTGCTATCCCACAGGAGAAGAAAAGATGGGAATTTCGTAAAACCATATTGTTGACCCAGCAGCATATTAAGAAATTTAAAATTGGTACGAACTTGGCAATTGTGTCCACTGTAGTTTACTCGCAATAACATCTGTTGCAAATTTCCATAAGATTCTATGAGGATTACTGAATAGGCAACAGTCACTGAACCAAAAATGTTTCCATTATTAGAGAGAACACCCTTTAAACTTCACTTGGAAGCATCAAAGAACAGTCTCCATTCACTTGGAGTGTCCAAGTTTTAGCATAAGTTCTTAAACATTATTACAATATACAAGGTAGCCATATTCAAAGAAAAATGATTTAAGATCTATTTCGTATTGTCTGTACCAATATAATGATTTTTTGACAAAATAGAATTTTACTTGGAGTCTAGAACCCAACAATTCAGCTAACTCTTTAGAGAAATTCATATAAAATTAATTTTACAACCAATTCCCATTAATAAATTATACACCCAAAGTAAACTTTCTGGCTTGGAATTTCATTTCAGCATGCTAAAAAATACCCCAAAAACGTTCAAACTTCAGAGGCAGCAATTTTGTTGCAGACTAGAATAATTTATTGCCTCTTATGATAAAGTATGGTACACTACTTAAAACATTTTTACTTATATATCGATACATGATTGTACTGTCTATTTGCAGAAAATAATTAATGTAGTTAAGAATGAAGAAGAGGACATTGATTTTAAAGATGAGACATTCATAACTCATAATATGACACGATTTGTAAAAAAGTTAGAAGTAAGTACTTTATTTATATTTTATACTACTGTAGTGCAGGTATCTATATGTGCATGAAACAATGGGCCACAAGTTTTAAACTATTATGATACCTTTTTTTATTAACAAATTTACAGCTTTTACTGCAAGGCTAATTGTGAGTTAAAGGTGGAATATTTTATCGGATTCAGTTATTTTTGTTAGCATGTTTGTTAGCTTTTCACGTTTAATAGGTATGAGCAGAATATAATTTTAATAAATTCCCAAATTTTCATATTAAATATTTGGCTTAAAATAAAATTAACCTTCCTGATGTTGGAACAGGCAAATAAATTTTGAAACTATTTTCATGGTAAAACAATTCTCAGATATCTCATATTCCTCCAGGTTTATATTCCTGATTCATGCTGTTTCCAAAATTCACAACTGACAACATGCCATCCCTATATGAGCTTGATCATCAATCACTCTGTTATTAATATATCGTCGGTTTGGAAGAAGACTGTCACAACTCAAAATAATTAATTTTATGTCTCCACAATGAAACGACTGCAATTTATCTATATTTTTATGTAGAAGAGAGTTACAAACTGTAATACTTACTGCGCCTGCTACATAGCACAAGTGACGGTATATATTTTGACAAGTCGACAACTTTATTCTGAGCAAGAGAGTCAGAAAATCCTTCCCTTGAAAATTTGTTAATTTTGTGTTATGACAGTCTTCTTCCAAGCCGACGATATGTAGATATGCCACCAACATGCTGGTAGCCCAAGGATCATCTGGGCCTATTGACCCATGGAGTAAGCAGAATAATTCTTTCAGAATTCTCTACTGATGATTTTAAATTTCATTGTGATTTCACGATGAATATTGAAAACTTGTCATTTCATTTATTTGTTGTGCTTTTAGCCGGAGGAGACAGATGAATCTTTGGACAAAACATTAGAAAATAAAGCAGTGAAAATTGAAATAGAACATGACAATACACAGGTAAATTCTGAAGAAGTTAAATGTAATGTGATTGTAAATAATCATATTGATGAACATTTGCAAAACAGTCTTATATGTTCACAAAATGGAGATAAACAGTTCACATCTGTTTTTTCTAAGAATTCATTTCATGCTGAAGGCGTAGTTGTTAATCATTCCAATGTTAACATTAGTGACAGACAACTAAAATGTGACATTTGTAATAACTTATTTTCTCGAAAAACTAGCTTGATATCCCACATACGTAGTCATAGTGATGAGAAACCTTACAGCTGTGTTCTTTGTAATAAGTCATTTGGTCGGCTACTACATCTTGTTGCACATGTACGATTTCACAGCAGAGAAAAAGTTTTCAAATGCAGTTTTTGTCCTAAGTGTTTTTCTTGGAAATCACATCTTTCTAATCACATGCGCATCCATACTAATGAAAATAAGTTTAAATGTAGTATTTGTTCAAAATCATTTGCTCGAAATTCCCGTCTTACAGCACATTTAAGTATTCATACAAATGAGAGACCTTTCAAGTGTGATTTTTGTAGAAATGCTTTCTCTCAAAAATCGAATCTAACTAAGCATTTACTAGTCCATACTAGGGAAAAATCTTTTAGATGTAATGTCTGTAATAAGATTTTTTCTCAAAAAATTCATTTGACTGGACATTTACGTATTCACTATAATGAAAAACCTTTCAATTGTGAAGTTTGCAACAAATCGTTTTCTCAAAAAAGCAATCTTACTGTTCACTTACGTATTCATAGCAATGAAAAACCATTCAAATGTGATACATGCTCCAAATCTTTCAACCAAAAATATAGTCTTACTAAGCATTTACGAATGCACATTAATAAGAGACCTTTTAAATGACACATTTGTACCTACTTTCTCAACTTTCCTACTTGATTGAACATTTACGTCTCAACATATCTAATGATTTTTTTAGACGTTTTGTAATTTATTTATTATGGAGCGATAGGACTTCGTTCTAACAGCCTTTGCTGGTCTTAATCATGTAGCGATACATGAGTGAGGGCGCTAAAATTAAAATGCCAAAGCCGCTGCAGCCAAAGATCCAACATTTAAATGTCAATATCTATTTTATCGGACGTCTTAATTTGGCGTTCTGTAGTAAGGGAATGCAACTTACTTGTTGGAGATCCTTTCGAATTTATTTTCATAGATTTATCAGGTTGTTCTGGACTTCCCCTGAGTAGTGCTACACGTTAAAAAAATTATCTCGATCAGTTGCTGAAGATATCTGTGGATTTTTAAGTCGCAATAGTTGGTAGTTCTAGTAAAGTTTTTTAAAGTAGGCGTGGATGACGAGAATTGGATGTTTGGATCAATGTAAAGTTGATTCCGTTTGATTATTTTGTGCACGTGACAGTGATGATTTCGGCTCTGAAAGTACTGACGGAATTGTACCGGACACGCTCCCCAAATATCCGAACATTAAAAAAATATATCTTTACACTGTCCTAATGCAGCTTGTTCGATTCAGTTTGATGTACAGGTAACTGAAGTTAATGATTTTATTACCTGTGATGACGATGATGACAGTAAAAACAATATTGAAAATTTTACTTAAATGTTTCCTACCGTACCCTACACATCCTGAGCCTCCTTTCACATTCATTGAACTCCCTGGACTAAAACGTACTCTACCTCCTGTTTCCTCTCCAATTTTTCAATTTGTTTTATTCAACTATGTTATTGCAGTTATATATAGAGAACTCTCGGCTGGTTCAAGAGTAAAATCTAGAAACGAACCAGTGTTGAAAAAAATAAGGGCATTCATTGCAGTAATTTTAAATATGGGCCTAATACATGTCATTGTGTCACATTGGAACACAATACATCATTTCAGTACTCCTTAGATTACTTACTCACTGGCACTATCGAACCCGTAGGTTCATGGCCGCGCGGACATAAGCTCTCCATACATGCCTATCCTGAGCTAATGCTTTCCAATCATTCCCTGTATAATCTACTTCCCTCCGCTATTGTATAAAGTCCTAACATTCCATGTTCCTAGGAACATGTCCCTGTGTTTGAGCCTTTGGCATGGGTTCCCTGAAGTAGTCCCCACCCGGAGAACCGGATTTGTTCATGATGATGATAAAACTTGTAATTGGCTGAGAAAATCATGAAATTCATGTTTCAACCATTAACTAAGTAACTAACTCACTGGCACTGTCGAACCCGTGGGTTCATGGCCGCGCGGACATAAGCTCTCCATACATCCATATCCTGAGCTAATGTTTTCCAATCATTCTCTATATCCTTGTGTTTGAGCTTTTGGCATGGGTTCCCTGAAGTAGTCCCCACTCGGAGAACCGAATGGGGGACTATTTGACCTCCGGAAAATTTTACCCCAGTTGAACCCATGTCCGCATTTCTTGACAGTTGTATTTTTACGGTGAAAGATCGTCACTCTTTCGACCAAGGTACTTTTTTCGTCTGGTTTATCACCTTCGACCAGTCCGGCATGGGTAACCCTATCGGCAGCAATGCTACCGCCGGCATAGCTCTCAGGATCATTTAAGCACGCAAGCCACTCCACCGCGACAAGGTAAAGATACCATGGAGGCCTTAGTTTGGGAAAACAATTTCAATGAATGGCTTTCAGCCTCCTATCTCATCTTCTTGTGTTTCCTGATCCCGATTCCAATCATTTGTTAAACATTAGATCGACAGTGCATGCAATATGAATGGGGAATGAAAGAGGAACACTGAAACTTGTACTAAAAGTAAGACAACATTTCCAATAGGTGAGACATAAATTATATAGGGAATGATAAGAAACATTACGTGAGTATAGGAATGTATGGAGAGCCTTTATCCCCCATGGCCATTATTTTTGGAATTCGATAGTGTCAGTGGGTTAGTACATAGTTTTATGTGCATTGCCTGACAAATACTAAAGCTTTCACTATTGAGGCTTTTCATTATCTTACTGTGAACGTGTACCTGTGCTTGTTTGACAAGATCAAATCGAGATTGTGACAGGTTTATCACTTGAAAGGTTTTTCATTTTTGTTTGGATACTGTGTTTATAAACATAGTACTGTATTTGTCAATTACTAATTGTATTAAATGTTTATCATTGCTAATGATAATTTGTAATTGTAATCAAAGATGATGATTAATACATATCTATCAATTCATTTTAAACACATTACCAGCAAAATTATATTACCCATCTAGTCATAAACTGTAAACATTACATAAGCTGTCATTTAAACTGGTTTTCCATCAAGAAGGTCGTGAGTTATTTGATATAATTACATTATGGATTGTAATATGAATGCCAATAATTTATTTATTTTAGCCTATAATTTTAATTTGAGAGATGACTGTGGTAATGTCTATGATGCATGCTTTAAGTTGGCAGTGAATATGTTAATGAATTTTTATGAAAATTGTAAGTCATAATGTATAGAAATTGTATTAACAAGATTATGGTGCATTTGAATAAAATGTTTGTATTTGTTTTCCTTGTATGATTGAGCTTTGCTAAAAGAAATCCATGAGCCTTATTACTTGTCACATTCCTCTCCTAGCATTACCCATTCTTGCTGTGCAGTATGTTTTAAATTTAGTGTTATAAATTGTTCTAAGAAGTATTTTTACAACTCAGTACCGATATTATACAAAATATGTAACTTTTTTAAGTCTTAGAATGACCTATAGACATTATGCACTCTACTTTATATTTTTCTATGCTATAAGAATTTCATATTTGTAAAAAAACTAGCATTGAGGGGTTAATTTTAATAAAATGTGAAGCTATTAATAACCCTCTGTTGCAATGATAACGAAATTGGTTTTCTATTCTTAACGTAGAGTAGCACGGCTAAGTCGATCATACTGTAGAAAAACAAGGATCTGTCATAAAAAGTTCCGTGAGTAAAATTTATATTTGTTTCACTAAAACAGCACGGGAACAAAATATTAGATATCCCATGCGACGTAAAAGTATCTAAAAATAATTTTATGTTTCGCCGGAAACTTCCGGCATCATTTTAAAAATAATGGCTTAGTACCTGAGATCAGTAAAATAATTAAGCAAACATGTTCTAATATATTCTTGTAAGTACAATTTTAGGAAGAGATAATTTTAAAAAATTAGTCCTACCGGTAACTTAAATTACTTCAGATACATTGATTGTGATTTTTTTCGTCAAATTATTTATTTGATATGCCGGTATAACAACACGAATTATAATAAATTGAGGCAACTAAAATTCGATTTTTTTATGGTTTACTACGATTTTCTTTGATATTTGACATATTAAGCATTATAAATTGTAGCCCAGAATGCGCTATGTGAGAAATATGCGAAATAAAATCAGCTATGTGTTTCGTAAAACAACTTTTTAATCGAGACTAGTAAAATTCATAGTAAGTTTCCCTTGAGGTGTTAATTCTCAGTAATATAATGTATGATTAAAAACTACAAAATAATTACACTAACCGTACCAGTACCACGGTTCATATAGGAATGTGGAGCTCGTTGACGTTGAAACCCTAAGCACTATCCGAAGGTAGGCAATTTTGACCATTTCCAGTCTTTTCAAATTTGCTATGGTTAACCGAGTCCAGAATGAGGTGATTGCATAGCACGCTATTGGTGATATCTTAATATGAAATAGCCTTATAGCTGTTTCGATTGACAGCTTTTCGACATTTCGAATGTCAAATGTGGCCTTTATTGCTGAGTTACATTTTTCCTGGATGTGCTTGGTGAATGAATTTCATGTTACTTGCAACGTTAGACCGAGATACTTGTAGCAGTTGGCTAATTCTAGTTGGGCATTTCCATACATGAATTTGTCATTCCTGTTTACGTTTCCTCCTCGTCTAAATTTCATAATCTTAGTTTTGCTTGTGTTAACTTCTAGTTCGTTCCTGTGCGCCCAATTGTGTAGTTTATGCAGGCTAGTCTGAAGAGTTACTTTATTTCTGGATAGGATGACTATATCATCTGCATAGAGGATTTCCGTGGCTTCCGGTGATGCTACTTCTTGGACTACGTCGTGGGTTAGCAAGTTGAAGAGGAATGGGCTAAGAGGATCCCCTTGAAGCACTCCGTTTGTTTGTATTATGTGATCAGATTGGCTAACTTTGTCATTTATGGTTAGTAGGTTGAAAGCCAGTATACTTTCAATTAGTTTCAAGACAGGGTTTTGTTTTCCCAGTATTCTGGAGATTTTGTCCAGTAATGTGTTTCTATTTACGCTGTCAAACGCCTTGGAGAAGTCTGAAAGCCGTGTATACGTGGCCACCTGCGGTGCTTGTTGCTTCCCCGATGATGGATAACACTCTCTCGACGGCTTGTACGTGGATTTTCCCGTCACAAATCCGTATTGTTCCTCAGAAATGAATGTGCTGGCTTGGGGAAGGATACGTAATAGTATAATCTTCGTCAGAATTTTAAAAGGCGCACATTCCAGTGCAATTCCGCGGTAAGCGTCGGGTGAGTCTTTTGGCCCTTTCCCTTTATACAGCATTAGAAGGTCGGACTCTCTCCAACTCCCTGGCATGATGCTTAAGACAAGTGTTCACGAGGACCGCCACACATGGATTCCACTACAGGGTATGTACCATAAAAGGGTTTCACCTCGCACGAACCAGTGCCTCTGCAAGCTATGCGACCAAAAATGTCAACAGTACCACCTTATTGACTGCATAGCAAGAAGTAATCCTTTAAAATGTTATGCTGATGACAATAACTTCCAGTAATTGTACTATAATGTACACAGTGTGTTTAATAAATCTTTATATATAACAATGTGGAGGTATAAAAAAATAAATCTCTATTTTAAAAACAAAATTGATGTAAAATTTGTTTTTTTCACATAGCTGATTTTGAAGGCTGGTCGATTAAAGTATTCCAGTAATGCGGGAGTTTAAGTACGTATAATGAATAATGACACTGTTTCACTGCCTGTTGGATGCAAGAAAGTTTTGAGGAAAGTAGATTGTTCTGGATCTGTATCCTGGATATCATTGCGAAAAGTTCAACCAAAGTGCGTTGTACAAATATATAAAAATAATACATTGTAAATGTTTAAAATATATTTTTTTATTTATTTATAATACTATAAACTAAATTGGTGAGTTACTGTTTGACTGTACCGTTTGTAGATTAGATGTTAACAAATGTATTACTCTAGTATGTTCTTCACATGCCCTTTTTATTGTGTAATTTAGTATAACATATTTTCATAATATTGCATACTACTTATTAGGAGTGAAATAAAATATATTTTCGGATAATTAACTAAAAAAATATTGAGCACAACAATAAAATAATTGATCCATGCTACTGAATTGTATAGAATTCAAAGGGAATAAAATTATTATATCCTTAGGCGATATCCCAATGAATATTTACCTTAAATATTAAAATTATTTTCAGGTATTTATGCATGATGAACTGTCAGGCCGAAGTTAACAACGAAGAAGATTTCTTTTCTAATATACACATCAAGAGTGAATCTCAAGTAAGTTACCAGTTATTTACTTGTTGCATGAAGTATTAAAGGCAAAGGTATCTATAGTTTCCATTAAGCGCAGTGAGAAATTTTTCGAAGTCCCAGAAGCAGATACCATGCACATTTGCCAAAACGGTTTTATTTTCCAATTATTTACCACTATTTAAAATAAATTTTACATTTTTTTACTAACAATTATCTCATGTTCCTGTGATATTTCACTACATATGTAACATAAAGACATGGCAGCAATATTGATTTTAACGAATATTTACAACACATGTTCCAGTGCAGCATCCTTAGTATCTCCTTTCAAACTCCCAGACATCCTTGTGAAATTGTTTGCTTTGTTCTTCACTCAAAAATCTTAGACTTTTCAGGGAAATAATCTAGGTGAGAAAACAGGAAATGAATTTTCATAGTCATGTTACTAGCAAGTTCCTTGTATGCTTCAAGCATGTTAGCCACAATGTTTTGGTAATTGGGATTCTTGTTCTTACAAATAAATTTTTAAGCAGCTTCACAGAAAGGTGCCCATGTTGCTTTCTCCTTTTCAACCATAATGTATGTGTCATAAATTTTTCTTATATCTGGACCATTATATATACTTTATTTTAATTTTGCTGCTGATAGTATTGGGAATTTCTCACATATGTACTTAAGACAGTCTCCTTCCTTATTTAAAACTTTCATGAACTGTTATATTAAACCAAGTTTATTATTGAGAGATGGCAGCAAAACTTTAGGACTCACAAGAGTTTGGCATACAACATTCTTAGACCCGACTTTCAAACTTTCTCGAGAGACTACTGTTCAACTCGTGCCCTCTTATCCATCAGGCAAAGAAAGAATGGAAATTTGGTAAAACCAGATTGTTGACCCAGTAGCATATTAACAAATTTAAAATTGTCACAAACTTTCCAAATGTATCCACTGTAGTTTACTTGCAATAACATGTGTTGCAAATTTGCTTAAGATTCTTTGAGGATTACTGAATAGGCAACAGTCACTGAAATCAAAAATGTTTCAACTATGAAAGAAAACACCCTTTAAACTTCACTTTGAAGCATCAATGAACAGTCTCCATTCACTTGGATCATAGTTTACAAGTCCAAGTTTTAGCATAAGTTCTTTCACATTATTGCAATATGCAAGGTAGCCATCTTCAGAAAAAAAATTATTTAAAACATATTTCGTATTGTCAGTACCAATATAATGATTTTTGGACAATATATTTTTTCTTGGGAGTCTAGAACCCAACAACGCAGCTAACTCTTTAGAAAGGGCATGATCCCTAACCAAAGTACCTCCCACAACTCTTACAGAAATTCAGATAAAATTAATTTTGCAACCAATTTGCAATAATTACACCTGAAGTAGTCCATATCCCCCAATTTTAATAAAATTCCTGCTAAAATTATTGATCCCCTTACATGGGCTTCAACATGGAACTTAGGAAGCCATAAGTGAACAGAAAATATAGTCATCTTTACCAAAAATGCCAAAATTATTCTCATATGAAAAAAGATTAATTTAATCATCCATAGATTTAGTTTTTAAAAAAGTCAACTTACTATTTTTGTATAAGTATATAATTCCAATCAATAATTCACTCTCTTTAAAATACCCATGTTCTGCAGTAGGCGATCCTGCTAGGTAGTCACTGTCGGTTGTCACAACTTCCATCACTCCTACATCAGATTCGGTTAAAAACAGATTTTATGGTCTCACAGGGATTGGCACATTAGTCCCATGGGGAAAAGCAAAATTGCTGACTCAACAACTGTACACACAATTTCCTTTTTATTTTTACAATTGTACCGCTTCATATCACACGAATAGAAGTAACAGTCATTCTAAATACATTTGGTTTGCAAATCCTGACATTATAAATCTACATATAGTAAAGTATTATAGTTTATATAATTACTCTCTTGGGATAAGAAAATTATGCTATAAGAGAAATAAAATTTTAAAAAATAAATGGTGCGCGATAGGAACTTTCTGGTTTTGAATTTAATTTCAGCATGCTAAAAATACTCCAAAAACATTCAAACTTCAGAGGCAGCAATTTCATCGCAGACCAGTGTAATTTATTGCCTCTTCTTAAGACGAAGTATGGTACAGTACTTCAACCATTTTTGTTTATATCTTGATACATGATTGTACTGTTTATTTACAGGAAATAATTAATGAAGTTAAGAATGAAGAAGAGGACACTGATTTTAAAGATGAGACATTCATAACTCATAATATGACACCATTTGTAAAAATGTTAGAAGTAAGTATTTTATATATATATATTATGCTATTGTAGTGCAGGTATCTATATGTGTATGATATAATGGGCCTCAAGCTATTATGATACCTTTTTATTAACTTCATTTACGGCTTTTGCTGCTAAGCTAATTGTGAGTTAAGGAATTCCACTGGGTGGAATATTTCGTCGGATTCAGTTATTTTTGTTAGCATGTTTGTTAGCTTTTCAAGTTTAATTGGTACAGGCAGAATATAATTTTAATAAATTCCCTAATTTTGATATTAAATATTTGATTTTTAAAAAATTAATTTCACTCTAAAACTCTCTGATGTAGGAACAGGCAAATAAATTTTGAAAGTATGTCCATGGTAAAACAATTTCCAGATGTCTCATATTCCTCCAGGTTTATATTCATGATTCCTGCTGTTTCCAAAATTCACAACAGACCACATGTCTGGATGATCATTCACTCTGTTATTAATATATGTAGACATGACACCATCGGCCATGGTGGACTGGTAGTTATGCTCCTTGCCTCTGGTCCCGAGGGTCGTGGGTTCAAACCCGGCCGGGGTCGATGGATTTTTTAGGATTGAAAAATCCAAGAAACAAGTCCTCCGGGAGGGACATTAAGCCATGGGTCTCAAGTCCTAAAATTTTCAGGATCGTAAAAATCCATAAGCCTGAATGAAAAGGCCTCTAAGCAAAATTTACTGAATTTTCCCGTCCTAGTACTACTTTGGTTTCCTAGATGTAAGTATGAGGCAGAACGCTGACCACAGACCACACAAAAATTACATCTATACGAAAACAAGTTAACTAAAATAGTTTGGTTCAAAAATTTTCCCTGTAGGGGGAGCACCTCAATCTCTGTTAAGGGAAAATATGGGCTTACAAGATACAAGAAGAAAATATGACACCAACAGCCAGCTGGTAACACAAGGACCTTCTGGACCTATTGATCCATGGAGTTAGCAGAATATTTCTTTGAGAATTTTTACTGATTATTTTAAATTTCATTGTGATTATTTCTCGGTGAATATTGAAAACTTGTGATTTAATTTATCTTTTATGCTTTTAGCTGGAGGACACAGATGAATCTTTTGACAAAACATTGGAAATTAAAGGAATGAAAGTTGCAGTAGAGCATGACCATACACAGGTACATTCTGAAGAAGTGAAATGTGATGTGATTGTAAATAATCATGTTGATGAAGATTTGCAAAACAGTCTTATATATTCACAAAATGGAGATAAACACTTCACATCTGTTTTTTCTGAAAATTCATTTTTATGATGAAGACGAAATTGTTAATCATTCCAGTGTTAACATTAATGATGGACAACTAAAATGTGATATTTGTGATAAGTTCTTTTCTCGAAAAACAAGCTTGATATCACACATACGTAGTCATAGTGATGAGAAACCTTTCAGCTGTGTTCTTTGTAATAAGTCATTTGGTCGGCAATTATATCTTGTTGCACATGTACGTATTCACAGCCGAGAGAAAGTTTTCAAATGCAGTTTTTGTTCTAAGTGTTTTCGTCTGAAATCAGAACTTTCTAAACACATGCGCATCCATACTAATAGAGATAGGTTTAAATGTAGTTTTTGTACTAAATCATTTTCTCAAAATTCCAATCTTATAGCACATTTACGTACTCATACAAATGAGAGACCTTTCAAGTGTGGTTTTTGTGGAAATGCTTTCTCTCAAAAATCGAATCTGACTAAGCATTTATTAACCCATACTAGCGAAAAATCTTATAGATGTAATATCTGTAATAAGTTCTTTTCTCAAAAAATTCATTTGGCTGGACATTTACGTATTCACTGTAATGACAAACCTTTCAATTGTGAATATTGCAACAAATCGTTTTGCCAAAAAAGCAATCTTACTGTACACTTACGCGTTCATAGCAATGAGAAGCCATTCAAATGTGAAACATGTTCTAAATCTTTCAACCACAAATGTACTCTTACTACGCATTTACGTATACACAACATTAATAAGAGATCTCTTACATGACACATTTGTAATTAATCGGTTTCTCGACATTCCTACTTAATTGAACATTTACATCTCCATAGTAATTTAAAACGTCAAATTATATATTTTGTAGATTTTTGTTCATTTATTTTTTATGGAGCGAAGGGACTTCGTTCTACTAGCCTTTGTTGGTCTTAACCCTCTTGGAGCAATGGATGACTCGGGTGCTAGACATTTAAATGCCAAAACTGATGCAGCAAGATATCCAACATTTAAATTGCCCACATCGATTTTATCGGACATCTTAATTTAGCGTTCTATAGTAAGGAATGCTACTTACTTGTAGGAGAACCTTTCGAACTTCGTTCAATAGATTTGTGAGGGTGTTATGGACTTACCTAAGAGTAGTGCTACACTTTAGAAACAATTTCGGTCAGTTATTGGTGTTATGTGTGGATTATCAAGTCACAATACAGTAGTTGGCGGTTCTAGTTAAGTATTTAAAGCAGGCGTGGATGACGAAATGTAATTGAATTATTTTGTTCAATGTAAAGTTGAATCCATTGGATTATTTTGTGCTCGTGACAGTGATAATTTCGGCTCTGAAAGTATTGATGGAATTGTACCGGACACACCCCCCCAAATATCCAAACATTTAAAAATATATATATGTTTATGCGGTTCTAATGAAGCTTGTTCAATTCAGTTTGATGTAGAGGTAACTGAAGTTAATGATTTTGTTACCTGTGATGACGACAATGACAGTAAAAACAAATTGAAAATTTTACAGAAATATTTCCTACCATACCAGACACAAATCCTGAGCCTCCTTTCACATTCATTGAACTCTCTGGACTAAAACATACTCCTCCTCCTCTTGTTTCCCCTTCAATATTTCAATTTGTATGTTATTGCAGTTATATATAGAGGAGAATTATCGGCTGGTTCAAGAGTAAAATCCTGGAAATGAACCAGTGTTGAAAAAATAAGGGCATTCATTGTAGTAATTTTAATTATGGGCCTAATACAAAAACCTGTCATTGTGTCGCATTGGAACACAATACATCACTTCAGTACTTGTTTTGGAAAAACGTTTTCAATGAATATCTTTCAGGGTTTTTTTTTAACTGACAACAATATTTAACCCCCTGTCTTTTGTTCTTGTGTTCTCTGAGCCCGATTCCAGCCATTTGTTAAACATTAGATGGACTGTACATGTGGTACGAATGAGGAATAATAGAGGAGCATGGAAACTTGTACAAAAACTAAGACAAAATTCCCACTAGGTGAGACAAGAATGAAATGAAAGATTAACCGTGATTTGGGAGAGGTAAATTATATAGGGAATGATAAGAAAACATTAAATCAGGATAGGGATATATGGAGAGCTCATATCCCCCATGGCCATTAATCTTGGGATTCGATGGTGTCAGTGGGTTAGTACATAGTTTTATGTGCCGGAGAAAAAGCTTTAAAAAATTAGGCTTTTCATTATCTTACTGTGAATGTGTTCCTGTGTTTGTTTGACAAGATCAAATTGAGATTATGACAGGTTCATCACTTGAAAGGTTTTTCGTTTTTTGTTAGGTTGTTGTGTTTATAAAGATTGTATTGTATTTGCCAATTACTAATTGTATTAAAGGTTTATAATTGCTTATAAGGTAGAATTTGTTATTGTAGTTAAAGATGATCATTAATACATATCTATCAATTTTAAACACGTTACCAGCAAATTGATATTACGCACTTATCAAATGTTCAGCAAATTCCACCTTATAATGAGAGAATTGTTTATTGATATAGCTAGTGATAAACTGTAAACATTACATAAGCTGTCATTTAAACTGGTTGTCCATCAAGAAAGTTATGAGTTATTTCATATGTATAATTACATTATGGATTGTAATATGAATGCTCATACTTTATTCATCTTAGCCTATAGTTTTAAGTTGAGAGATGACCGTGATAACATCTATGATGCATGCTTTAAGTTGGCAGTGAACATGTAAATGAATTTTTATAAGAATTGTAAGTCATAATATATATAAATAATAATAACAAGATAACAATCCATTATGGTGCATTTGAATAAAATTTTTATATTTGTTTTCTGTGTATGACTGAGCTTTGCTAAAAAATCCACAAGCCGTATTACTCATCACATTCCTATCCTACGTTTACTCGTCCTTGTTGTGCAGTATGTTTTTAAATTTAGTGTTATAAATTGTTCTAACGAACAGTTTTTCAACTATTACAGAAAATATGCAACTTTTTTTTTTTGTTAAATTTGTAGTATACATTATATTTTTCTATGCTACCAAGAATTTAATATTTATTAAAAAAATAGCATTGAGGGATTAATTTTAATAAAATGTGAAGCTATTAACTAACAACTTAATCTGTGTTATCAATGATGAAATCTTTTCTTAACGTAGAGTAGCACGGCCAGGTCGATCATACTGTAAAAAAACGATCTGTTATACAAAGGGCCGTGACTAAAGTTTATAATATTTTTATTTAAAAAACATTTTCATTCATTTCAGGATTATTTCAGTTATTTTCACAGGTATCCTCAACCAAAATATACAATTTTTTTTCTTCCTCGCTTTCCGGTCATGCGTGTCTGTTTCTGTCATATTTCTCTTCTTAACGTTGTCTTGAATTCCCTTTATCCACGTTGGCTTTGTTCTACCACGTTTCCTTTTGCCAGGAGGTTTCCATTTCAAGACTTCTTTGTTGTTTCTGTGTCCTACTTCTCATTATATGTCCATACCATCTTAGTTGGATTTCTTCAATTTCTTGTACAATATCCTTTTTTTACCTTTATTATTTCTTATTGTATTATTTTTTATTTTATCTGGTTTTGATATTCTTGCCGATCTTCTTAAAAAGTCCATTTCTGTGGCTAATAATTTATTCCTAGCTTTTGCTTCAGTGTCCATGTTTGCTCACCATATAATAAAATACTGTTCACAATTGTATTATATATTAATAATTTAGTCCTCTTGATTATATGCTTACTCCATAAAATATAATGTAATATGCCAATAACATTTTTTCGTTGTCTAATTCCATCTTTTTGAATTATTGATCCCAAATACTTAAAATATTCTACTGTTTTAATCTTTGTTCCATTTATTTCTAATTCCTCGGAAAGATCTGTGCTCATGTGTTCTGTTTTATTATAATTAATTGTTAAACCCCATCCTGAAGTTACTACCAGTTGATCATCTGCGAATAATACGTTATGAATGCATTTATTCTCTTTTAATTTTAATCCCATTATGCGTTTCCTATCCGAGGCTATATATTTTGTTTCTTTTTTTAGCATTATGTTTATTTTTTAAAACGTATGAGCATCAACACCCAATCTGGAGGACCAGAGACTTTTTCTGGACTCCACCATAGATCAGTTGTTTTCACTGCAGTTAAGAGTCTGATCCACCCTTTATTGCCTCCTCAGCCGTCTGCAACATACCGTAGGTCTACTACTCTGCTGCATCCGCCGTTTGGGGTTTGCTCCGTAACCCTGACTAGGGACCCTTACAAGGTATATCAGCCGGGACAAACTAATGTGTTGGAAGTGCAGGACCACCTTTTGTGTACCCATACATGTTCCCAGCCGAGCGCGCGTCCAGTTTTCTGGGCGCTCACTCGGCAGCCGACGGAATTAACGTGCAGGGCCCGTGGCCTGTCATTTCCGGCTGCATTAGGGACTTATATGCCTTCTTCAGCCCATTGATATAATATTTGAGTTTATGAACGAGTGATTGTCCAGCTGCCAATCATGACCAGCCGCAAATCAGGACACAAAGATCAGGTGGTCGGACATCAAGCCTTTTTCTTTCGATTTTGCAAGTTCTCATTTTTTTGTTGTTTTATGCCAGAGGAAGACAGTTGACGAGACATGACGTACCCTCCACAGCTTTAAATATCGTGTGAATTGCCGATTGTATCTGTGCATATCTGAGGTTTATCAAGACTTAATATATATTGTATCAGTGCTTATTAACGTTACCGTTAATACTTATTGTTTAACAAGTGGTGGTTTCTTTTTCTATTTTGAAAATCTGTATTATATGGTTGGCAACTTCAAGTCAATTGTTTTTCTGAAAGGGATTGTTAAGATTTTTTATTTAAATGTTTATTGTTTAAGTTTATAAATCTCTTATTCTGGCTGCCGTCGTATTTGGAGGTGCATTTTGAATTAGATTTCTAATTTGTTGACGTGTCATAGTTCTAGTTTTATATTTTATGCTTAGGGTTAGAGGATCTGTTTTGGATAGATGATTTAGAGGTCTGTTTGGAAATGACTTTGTTAGATTCATAGATGTTCTGAGTGAATTCCTATATGTTGTGCTAAATAATTATGTTTGTTTTATTGAATTTAAGTAATGAGGGTGCTTCATAAGTCAGAGAGGACCTTATTACTGTGTTAAATAGATGTATTCGTGACATTTTGGTGTGCTGTGTATCTTTTATTGAAAAAACAAAAAGAGAAGATTTTAGGCGAAAGGTCGTGTTCGTGTTATGATATTTTTGGGGTGTTGTGTAATTTTAAGTCGGTCTGAAATTATTATGCCTAAATATTGTATAATATGTTTTCTGTATGGTATATGTATGTTATCGATTCATACTGGGTGATGTAGGAGCATCCGTATTTTTTTTTTATTATTTTTACAAGCATGGCATGAGTCTTATCGGTGTTTATAGTGATTCTCCACTTTCTAAGTCCATAGCATGTAACATTGTAGTATTCTATTAATTTTACTATTGGTAATGTCCACCCGCGGAGCCGACATCCAAAAGCAGGTGTCGTCTGCGAACTGAGCAAGGCCACTATTATTGTCAGTGGGTTGTCGTGAACATTTAGGTTATAAAAGGTATGGCTGATCCTTGGGGAGCTCCTGCTTCCATATCAATTTGTGAAGATGGATGATCATTAATTTTAATATTAGCTTTTCTGTTTTTAAGAAAATTTGAAATCCATCTCAGCAAATTGATCCCAGATTGCACTATGTGAACGAATAGGCAAAATAAAATCAGCTATGTGTTTTGTAAAACAATAACATTTTAATTACATTAACAGTACCGGTACCACAGTCCATATAGCAATGTGGAGATATAACATAAATGTATCTCTATTTTAAAAACAAAATTAATGTAAAATTTGTTTTTTCACATAGCTGATTTTGAAGTCTCGACGATGAAATGTTCCAGCAATATAGGAGTTAAACCCTCCATGGTATCTTTACCTTGTCGTGGTGGAGTGGCTTGTGTGCTTAAATGATCCTGAGAGCTATGCCGGCGGTAGCATTGCTGCCGATAGGGTTACCCATGCCGGACTGGTCGAAGGTGATAAGCCAGACGAAATAAGTACCTTGGTCGAAAGAGTGACGATCTTTCACCGTAAAAATACAACCGTCAAGAAATGCGGACATGGGTTCTACTGGGGTAAAATTTTCCGGAGGTCAAATAGTCCCCCATTCGGTTCTCCGGGCGGGGACTACTTCAGGGAACCCATGCCAAAGGCTCAAACACAGGGACATGTTCCTAGGAACATGGAATGTTAGGACTTTATACAATAGCGGGGCACTAGAGATATTAACGCGGGAATTGGATAAATCGCCCTTGGATATAGTCGCTTTACAGGAAGTTAGGTGGCCAGGAGAAGGTAGTCAGGAATCAGGAAGCTTTGCATTATACTATGGGGGTGCAGAAAGACCTGCATTTGGAACGGGTTTTTTAGTCAGAAGGAGGATTCTATCCGCTATCCGAGATATTAAGTTTGTTAGTGATAGGATATCATACATAATTCTAAAGGGTAAACGACATGATTTTATAATTGTAAATGTACATGCCCCCACAGAAGATAAAGATGACAAGATCAAGGATGAGTTCTATGAAGAATTAGAATGCTTATTTGATAGCCTTTCACGATATCATATGAAAATTGTCTTAGGAGATTTTAATGCAAAAGTGGGGCGGGAAGATATATTCAAACCAACAATAGGCAAATTCAGTCTTCATGAAGATAGTAACGACAACGGGGTTAGATTAGTCACATTTGCCACATCAAAGAATCTGATTGTTAAGAGCACAACATTTCAGCATAAGGATATTCATAAATACACCTGGACGTCCCCAGATGGAGAAACTCGGAACCAGATAGATCATGTATTAGTGGATAAACGCTGGCACAGTAGCATCATTGATGTTAGATCAGTTAGAGGGACAGACTGCAATTCAGATCATCATCTGGTCAGGGTGAAAATCAGACAACGGCTATCGCTTATGAGAGGAACAAACGCTAAAGATGATTCTGTAAAATATGAATTAAAAAACTTGAAAAATGATGAAATGCGGCAAGAATACCAAATCAAAATTGCTAATAGATTTGAAGTACTGGAATCTTCAGATGACAATGTGGCAAACGAAGAAGAAACTGATATAAATAAAGAATGGGAGGCTATAAGAGATACTATTAAATTGTCAGCATCAGAAAGCATTGGTTGTTTAAAAAAGAGGCAAAACAAGAAATGGTTTGATGAGGAATGTGCCGACATTGTAAAGAAAAGAAAGCTAGCAAAAATGAAATGGTTACACGAGCCAAATGAGGTAAATTTAGAGCAATTGGGTAGTGTTAGACAGGAAACCACCAAGTTACTAAAGAGTAAAAAGAGGGAATATTTGAGAGAGAAGATTAATGATCTTGAAATGAATGCAAAAAATAGGAACATTAGAGAATTATATCAGGGAATTAGTATAGAGAAGAAAGGGTTTCAGGCTAGAACAAACATAATTCGGAATGAAAATGGGGATATGATTGCAGATTCCAAGAGTATATTAAATAGATGGAAAAGTTATTTTAATCAGCTATTAAATGTACATACAGAACAGGACATTGAGGAGGATAAGTTACAGACAGCAGAAATGCTAGTCGCAGAGCCAAGTGCATTAGAGGTTGAAATGGCAATTGAAAAATTGAAGATGTATAAAGCATCAGGTTCAGATGAGATCCCAGCAGAACTGATAAAATCAGGGGGAGAAAAATTGATGGACAAGATACGCTGGTTGCTTAGTATGATTTGGGAAAAAGAAGCTCTTCCAGATGAATGGAAGGAATCAATTATCGTACCAATTTATAAGAAAGGAGATAAAACTGATTGCAACAACTATAGGGGCATCTCATTACTTTCAACTTCGTACAAAATTCTAACAAATATATTAGTAAGCAGACTTACTCCCTATATTGATGACATTCTAGGAGATCATCAATGTGCATTTAGAAGAAACAGGTCTACAACAGATCAGATTTTTAGTATAAGACAGATTTTAGAAAAGAAATGGGAATATAATGGTACTGTACATCAACTATATGTAGACTTCAAAAAAGCATATGATTCAATTAAGAGGGAGAAGTTATATAGTATCCTGCTGGAGTTTGGAATTCCTAAAAAGTTAGTTAGACTTATACGAATGTGTCTAAATGGCTCAACGAGTAGGGTGCGTGTAGGCAAACAGTTTTCAGACACTTTTGAAATCCAGAATGGGTTAAAGCAAGGAGATGCACTATCTCCTCTACTATTTAATTTTGTACTAGAGCATGCCATTAAATCTTTAGAGAATGAGGAAGGCTTACAACTCAATGGTATTAATAAGCTGTTAGTTTATGCTGATGATGTAGTACTACTGGCCGATAGCGAGGAGATACTAAAGGCCAACACGCACACACTATTGAGTAACACTAAGAAATTAGGACTGGAAGTAAATATCAGTAAAACTAAATATATGGTCACACGTAGAAATACATTATATAATGGAAATGGACAGCTAAGGACAAATGAGGGAAATTTTGAGGAATTGGCTGAATTCAAATACCTAGGAACAATAATCACAAATAGGAATGAGATGCACAAAGAAATTAAACATAGGCTCAATTCTGGAAATGCATGCTATTATGCATTGCAGAGACTTTTGATGTCCCAACTCCTTTCAAAAAACGTTAAGCTGAAAATATATAAAACTATTGTTCTACCAGTTATATTATATGGGTGCAAAACATGGACTCTTACTTTAAGGGAGGAAAGGAGATTACGAGTATTTGAGAATAAAGTTCTTAGGAAAATTTTTGGACCAAAGAGAGATGAACAGACAGGTGAATGGAGAAGACTACATAACAATGAACTACATGGTCTTTATAGGAAGCCAGATATAATAACAGTTAAGTCCCGTAGACTGCGATGGGCAGGACATGTTGCGCGTATGGGGAATGAAAGACGTGCATGGAAACTTCTTGTAGGAAAGCCAGAGGGAAAACGCCCAGTTGGTAGACCAAGAATGAGGTGGGAGAACAACATTAACTATGATTTGAGGGAAGTAGATTATACAGGGAATGATTGGAAAACATTAGCTCAGGATAGGGATGTATGGAGAGCTTATGTCCGTGCGGCCATGAACCTACGGGTTCGATAGTGCCAGTGAGTAAGTAAGTAAGTATATAGGAGTTAAAAATTGTACTCTATGTTTAAACATAGCCAAATGTATAATCGCGCTGTTTCACTGCCTGCTGGATGCAAGAAAGTGCGTTGTGCAAATATATAAAAATAATTCATTGTAAATGTTTAAAATATATGTTATTTATTTTTAATACTATAAACTAAATTAGTGAGTTACTGTTTGACTGTACCGTTTTCGTGGGTTTGTAGATTAGATGTTAATAAATGTATTACTCTAGCATGTTTTACACTTGCCCTTTTTATTGTGTTATTTAGTATAACATATTTTCATACTATTGCATAGTACTTATTAGGAGTGAAATAAAATATATTTTTCGGATAATTAACTAAAAAAATATTGAGCACAACAATAAAATAATTGATCCATGCTACTGAATTGTGTAGAATTCAAAGGGAATAAAATTATTATATCCTTAGGCAATATCCCAATGAATATTTACCTTAAATATTAAAATTATTTTCAGGTATTTATGCATAATGAACTGTCAGGCCGAAGTTAACAATGAGGAAAATTTCTCGTCTAATAAATACATCAAGAGTGAATCTCAAGTAAGTTACCATTTATTTACTTGTTTGCATGAAGTATTAAATGCAAAGGTATAGAAATATTAGAATGGGCTGAAGTTTCCATTAAGCGCGGTGAGATTTTTTTTTCTTTTTTAAGTCCCAGGCAGACACCACGCTCATACGTCAACAGGGTTCTATTTTAAAATTATTTCCCACCATTTACAATAAATTTTACATTTTTTCTAACGATTATTTCAATGTATTTTTCTATGATATTTAACTATATATGTAACATGAAGATGTGCCAGCCATATTGATTTTAACGAACATTCTATACAACACAGTGTTGCCAACATAGATTATGTACTTCAGAATTACGGAATTTACTATTTAATCTTGAGCGTTGCATTCTTTCACAGATTAGAGTGCATAAATTGCTTTAGGTTGGTCTTTCACAGGTTAGAGTACTTAAATTGCGTTAGGTTAGATTATAGGTTCGTTAAATAGCATGTATAATGTTGGCTGCATTGCAATATTCCATAGAGTAAACCGCTTCGCGTTTGTTGACTGCCTGGGACTTGGAAAATGTTCTCACTGCGTTTAATGGAGATTTAATCCATTAGAATGACTGTACTGTACGGATAATTGGAGAGGATGAATGGAGTGACAGAGAGGTGTGACGATTGAAATAGAGGATACTGCAAAGAATGTAGGACACCTGCTTGCTTGATTAAAAGAAATATATAATTCACAATATAGAAAAATTAATCATAGATGTAAGGTTTCTTTTGATCATTAAAACAAATCTGGGAAATATCCACTATTTTTAGATCATTTACACCATGAATTCTTCTAAGTTCTACAGAATCACAGTGTGCATGTGTGAGTTGCTCTAATGCTTAATGTAGGTTCTATTAAATGACTCTGAAATCGGTGTTACCAACTGTTGGAAAAAAATCTCAAAACTTTATAAAAATGTACGTAAACTAACTTCCCATTTTCTAACCTAACAAAACAAGTTACATGTATATTATTTAATAAACTATAAACTAATCTTACATACATTAACTTGTCCTATTGGAAACTAACAAAATGATGTTAATTTCTTGAAATATGGTTTGGAATTAATTTCATATGTTAATAACACCGATTGGAGAGCCATCTGTTGGAAGTCACATTAAGCATTTGCGCGTCTGTAGAACTCAGTTAACAATATTCGTGTAATTATATAAATATTTAAAAATCGTAAGGAGTGTTTATAGAATCGTTCCAAAATGTTTAAAATAGTATGAAGCGTTATTACAAATGATAAAACTGTGTAGTGCAACATTGGCATAAGAATGTAGTATGGAAAATCATGATCGACAAATTGTAGACCTCAGCCCAAATCTGATTGTTTAATTGTCCCATTCATTATATTAACATTATTTCATTATTATATGTTAGAATAATGTAAGATTGTAATGCAATTAATTCATTACCATAATTACCTGGTAGATAGTCACTGTCAGTTATCACAATTTCCATCACTCCTACATCAGATTCGGTTAAAAACAGATTTTCTGGTCTCACATTTATTGATACATCAGTCCCATAGGGAACAGGAAAATTGCTGACTGACCAACTGGATACACAATTCCCTTTTTATTATTAGAATTGTATCCCTTCACATCACACGAACCGAAATAACAGTATTTCTAAATACATTTGTTTTTCAAATCCTGACATCATAAACGTACATATGATAAAGTATTACAGTTTATATAATTACTCTTTGGGCATAAGAAAATTATGCTATATGGAAAATGAAACTTAAAAAATAAATGGTATGTGACAGGAACTATCTGGCTTTGAATTTGATTTCAGCATTCAAAAAATACCCCAAAAATATTCAATCTTCAGAAGCAGCAATTCCATTGCAGGCTAGAGTTATCTTTTGTCTCTTTTTTATAAGAAAATATGGTACAGTACTTCAACCATTTTTATTTATATATCGATACATGATTGTACTGTCTATTTACAGGAAATAATCACTGAAGTTAAGAATGAAGAAGAGGGCATTGATTTTAAAGATGAGACATTCATAATTAATATGGCACCATTTGTAAAAATGTTAGAAGTAAGTATTTTATTTATATTTTATGCTATTGTAGTGCAGGTATCAATATGTGCATCATAAATGGGCCACAAGATACAAACAATTATGGTACTTTTTATTAACTTCATTTACAGCTTTTCCTGCAAAGCTAATTGTGAGTTAAAGACTTCCACTGGGTGGAATATTTCGTCGGATTCAGTTATTTTTGTTAGCTTTTCAAGTTTAATTGGTATTAGCAGAATATAATTTTAATAAATCCCCAAATTTTGTTACTAAATGTTTGGCTTTAAAAAATTAATTTTACTCTAAAATTTCCTGATGTTGGAACAGGCAAATACATTTTGAAAGTATTTTCATAATGACACATTTTCCAGATATCTCATATACCTCCAGGTTTACATTCCTGATTCCTGCCGTTTCCAAACTTCACAACTGACCACATGTCACCCCTATACCAGCTGGTAGGTACCCTAAGGACCTTTTGGGCCTATTGACCCTTGGAGTTAGTGGAATAATTCTTTGAGAATTTTCTACTGAATTTTAAGTTTCATTGCGATTATTTCTCAATGAATATTGGAAACTTGCCATTTCATATATTTTTTGTGCTTTTAGCTGGAGGAGACAGACGATTCTTTGGACAAAACATTAGAAAAGAAAGCAATGAAAGTTGCAGTAGAGCATGACCATACACAGGTGCATTCTCATGAAGTTAAATATAATGTGATTGTGAATAATCATATTGATGAAGATTTACAAAACAGTCTTATATGTTCACAAAATGAAACTAAACACTTCACATCTGTTTTTTCTAAAAAATCATTTTATGATGAAGGCGTATTTGTTAATCATTCCAGTGAGAGACAACTAAAATGTGATTTTTGTAATAAGTTATTTTCTCGAAAATCGTGCTTAATATCACACATACGTAGTCATAGTGATGAGAAACCATTCAGCTGTGTTCTTTGTAATAAGTCATTTGGAAACCAATCTTATCTTGTTACACATTTACGTATTCACAGAAATGAGAAACTTTTCAAATGTAGTTTTTGCCCTAAGTCTTTTTCTCAGAGTTCAAATCTTTCTAAACACATGTACACCCATTCTAATATAAAAAAGTTTAAATGTAGTATTTGTTCTAAATCATTTGCTCAAAATTCCAATCTTGTAACGCATTTACGAATTCATACAAATGAAAGGCCTTTCAAGTGTGATTTTTGTGGAAATGCTTTCTCTCAAAAAACGAATCTGGTTAAGCATTTACTAGTCCATAGTAGCGAAAAATCTTTTAGGTGTAGTATCTGTAGTAAGTTATTTTCTCAAAAAGTTCATTTGACTGAACATTTACGTATTCACTGCAATGAGAAACCTTTCAATTGTGAAAATTGCAACAAGTCGTTTTCTCAAAAAAGCAATCTTACTGTACACTTACGTATTCATAGCAATGATAAACCATTCAAATGTGATTTATGTTCCAAATCTTTCAACCATAAATATAGTCTTACTACGCATTTACGAATGCACGTTAATATAACCTTTTAAATGACACATTTGTAATTAATCACTTTGGCAACATTCCTACTTGATTGAACATTTACGTCTCCATAATAATTAAAAACATCAAATATTTTTTTGTAGACTTTTGTTATTTATTTATTTATTATTTAGTGATAGGACTTCGTTCTATCAGCCTTTGCTAGTCTTAACCCTCTTGGAGCCAAGCATGAGTGCCGGTGCTAGACATTTGAATGCCAAAGCCGCTACAGCCAGAGTTCCAGCATTTAAATTGCCAACAACGATTTCATTGGACGTCTTAATTTTGCGTTCTATAGTAAGAGAATGCTACTTACTTGTTGGAGAATGTTTAATAGATTTATTAGTGTGTTCTGAACTTTTCCAAGGTTAGCGTTACAGGTGAAAAACAAGCTCGGTCAGTTGCTGATGTTATGTGTGAATTTTCAAGTTACAATAGTTGGCAGTTCTAGTAAAGATCTTAAAGCAGGCGTAGATGATGAAAATTTAATTGAATGTTTTGATTAATGTGAAATTGATTTTGTTGGATTATTTTGTGCAAGTGATAGTGATGATTTCGGCTCTGAAAGTACTGATGGAATTGTATCAGACATGGCTCCCGAATCACCGCACATTAAAAAATATGTTTACACAGTTCTAATGAAGCTTGTTCGATTCTGTTTTGTGTAAGGTAACTGAAAGTGATGACAGTGAAAACAATATTGAAAAGTTTACAGAAATATTTACTACTGTTCCTGACACAAATCCTGAGCCTCCTTCACATTCATTGAACTCCCTGGACCAAAACATACTCCTCCACCTCCTGTTTCTCCTCCAATTTTTCAATTTGTTTTTTTCAACTATGTTATTGCAGTTATATATAGAGAAATGTTCTCAACTAGTTAAAAGAGTAAAATACTGGAAATGAACGAGTGTTGAAGAAATAAGGGTATTCATTGCAGTAATTTTAAATATGGGCCTAATACAAAAAACTGTCACACTGGAACACAAATGGCTGGCCTGGAACTAATGTGGTCTATGTATCATTTTGGCTAAAATACAGGTGAGGGTAAATTTGATTTGAACAGGTGAGCATCTACATTCTAAAGTGGTGTATGTGTCATTTGTCGTTGTAGGTGCCGCATAATAAGAATACCACTTTAGTATTGGCAGATGTTTTTAATGTTAGCCAGTTCCTAAGTCATTGATTTTCTCTTTGCTTACTATTCATACCATAGACCACTTTAGTTCCAGGCTTGCCAAATCATTTCAGTACTCCTTGGTTTGAAAAAACTTTTTTTACTGGCAGTAACAAACCTTAAGCTCCTGACTCTTCTTCTTGTGTTCCCTGTACCCGATTCCAGCCATTTGTTGAACATTAGATGGACAGTACATGTGGCACGAATGGGAATGAAAGAGGAGCATGAAAACTTGTACATAAACTAAGACAAAATTCCCAGTAGGTGAGACAAGAATGAGATGGGAGATTAACTGTGATTTGAGAGAGGTAAATTATATAGGGAATGATAAGAAAACATATCAGGATAGGGATGTATGGAGTGTTCATCCCTCAGCCATTAATCTTGGGATTCAATAGTGTCAGTGGCTTAGTATACAGTTTTATGTGCACTGCATGACAAATAAATTAGTTTTCTCTTATGAGGCTTTTCATTATCTTACTGTGAATATGTAATTCCCCTTTAAGGAGTATGCGCACTTGTTGAGAGATGGCAGTGCAGTCGTGTTTATGCAGGAATAGAACATGTGACATGCTATCTATGAGCACAGAGGGGAATGGGACATGGGACGCTGACAGTGTACACTGCCTTATATGACGTCATGTGTAACAACAAACAGAGCTTTGTAATTCTTCCGCCTGCAGAGATATTTTGAATAACTAATACCTGTGCTTGTTTGACAAGATCAATTTGGGATTGTAACAGGTTCATCACTTGAAAGGTTTTTCATTTTTGTTAGGATATTGTGTTTATGAAGATCATACTGTATTTGCGAATTACTAATATTGTATTAAAGGTTCATTATTGTTGATAAGATGGAATTTTAATTGTACTTAAAGATGATTAATACATATCTATCAAACGTTCACCAAATTCCACCTTTTAATGAAAGAAAGAATTATATTAATATAGCTAGTAATAAACTATAAACATTGCATAAGCTGTCATTTAAACTGGTTGTCCATCAAGAAAGTCATGAATTATTTGGTATGAATACATTACGGATTGTAATATGAATCCTAAAACTCTATTCATCTTAGCCTATAGTTTTAAGTTGAGAGATGACCACGATAACATTCTATGATGCATGCTTTAAGTTGACAGTGAACAAGTAAATGAGTTTTTATGAAAATTATAAGTTCTTCTTCTTCCTTCCAAGTATTAGGCCAAGGCCTGTTACGATCCTATAGAAAATTTTCCCTCCCTGGGAAATTCTCGCATAAGACTTGAAAGCATAATAATAGTCCCTTCGATTGGTTGCTGGCCAAAGGAAGGCAAGACCAGTGATGGGGCTGCCATCTTATAGCCTCTGGTCAGGCTTTTCTGGAGAAGAAAAGAAAATAAAGAAAAGAAGAAATGGAAGAAAGGAAAGACTCCCTGGCCCTCGGATGCCCTAATAGCGTCGGGGTCGAAAAAAACAAGAGTTAACCATGAGAGGTTAGATAGTAAAGTTAAAAGAGTGCAAAACACAAGTAAGTGGAAGAAATGTTTTGCTCAGCTTGGGCACCTTGTGGTCGCCATCCACATATCCCCTAGATGAGGACCCCTGAGGGTAAAAATGATGTAGAAAAATCATATTAACAAAAGAACAATCGGCTGTGGTCCATTTCTTGGCACACACAATTTTACACTTACATTCTTATGCCACTGATGCACTAAACACTTTTCAACCATTTATAATAATGTTTTGAACTATTTTAAACATTTTGGAACCATTTTATAAACATTTCGTACGATTTTTAAATATTTATAACTTAGGCAAAATTTGTGCTTCGGATTCTAGAGATGCAGAAATGCTTCATGTAACATCCGGAGTCACCAACGTTTGAAAATAAATTCAAACCATATTTAGTGTTAGTATACGTAAAATTAGTTTATAGTTTATTAAATAATACGCATGTAAATTGTTTTGTTAGATTAGGGCATGGGAAGTTGGTTTCGTCCATTTTTTTAGCATTTGGGAATAAATAATATGCATGTAAATTGTTTACTTTGGTTAGGAAATGGCAAGTTAATTTACGTTCATTTTTTTAGCATTTGGCAATTTATTCCCAAAGTTGGTAACGCCGACTGCAGAGCCATCCACCTTAAGCTACATTAACCATTACAGCAACTCGCGCATGCGCACTGCGATTCTGTGGAATTTAGAAGAATTCGTGTGCGCCAAATACTAGACTTTTTCCGAACAATCCATTATGGTAAATTTTAATAAAATGTTTACATTTGTTTTGCGTGTATGATTGAGTTTTGCTAAAAAGGTTCTGAGTCTTATTACTTGTCACATTCCTCTCCTAGATTTACTCATTCTTGCTGTGCACTATGTTTTTAAATTCAGTGTTATAAATTATTCTAACGAACACTTTTACAACACGTACGGATATTATACAAAATATGTTTTTTTTTTACACGCTTTATATTAGCTTGACCTGTATCTATCTATCTATCTATCTATGTAACTGAATCATTCATCGCGTTTTTCACCCACTTAAAATAATTGGATCGACTTGAAATTTTGTATACGTGTAAAGGACCCGTGACAATACAATAATTTCGTATTTATTTTCTAAAATCCTGGCCAGAATCATCATAAAATCAAAAAAAGTGTTTTTGTATTTATGTAACGGAATCTTTGAACACGATTTTCACCCACTTAGAAGCATTGGATCGACTTGCAACTTTGTATACTTGTAAAGGACCCATGACATTACAATAATTTCATATTTTATTTCTAAATTCCTGGCCAGAATCATCAGAAAATCAAAAACATTAAAACTGGTATAATAGGTTACGGACTTGTCGACCTTTTAGTCAATCGTTGTCAGAGCTCAGTTGGTAGAGCGGTGAACTAGTGGTATATAATTTTAGTAATCCATAGGTCGCTGGTTCGAATCCGGCTGGGGAGAATTTTTTTTTAGAAGAGTAATAATTTTAGCTCATACTACAATAGTATGGAATTTAAAGATATTTACATTCTTATCTTATTCTGTAAAATATTAAAACTAAAAAATAAAAAAATAAATAATAGTTTTAAAAAACTAAAAGAACACGCTTTATTAGAAAACTAAAAAAATGAAAAATAATTTTAATTTCCAATACGCTTGGGATAAAATAAAGTGGTCAACAAAAAAATCATCTCCAACACATATAGAATAAAATTAGAGTTATCAACAAAAAGAAAATAATTTTACCATCAAAAGCGTGGGGTGCTCTATATCAATTAATATATTTGATAATAAACAGATATTGGTGAAAGTAAGCTTTCTAAGAAGAAAATGTAAAAATCATAAAAAGCACCCCACGCTTTTGATGGTAAAATTATTTTCTTTTTGTTGATAACTCTAATTTTATTCTATATGTGTTGGAGATGATTTTTTTGTTGACCACTTTATTTTATCCCAAGCGTATTGGAAATTAAAATTATTTTTCATTTTTTTAGTTTTCTAAAAATCGTGTTCTTTTAGTTTTTTAAAACTATTATTTATTTAATTTGAGGAACAGCTATAGACTATTTACTGTACCTTATATTTTTCTAGTGGAAAGAAACGGGAAGTTAGCACACCTACAATTCCCTAGTAAAGCTGCAAGCATAGCATGAAAATGCTATAATTGCAGTGAAGGACCTGCCTTCGGACAGAATTACTATGGATGGATGGATATTTTTCTATGCTTCCAATCATTTCATATTTATTAAAAAGTAACATTATGGGATTCATTTTAATAAAATGTGAAGCTATTAACAACTTAATCTGTGTTACAATGATGGCGAAATTGGTTTTTTCTTAACGTCAAGTAGCACAGTCAACACGATCATACCATAGAAAAACAATGATATGAGAGTAGTATATTACGATGCGAGATTGGGAAGTGGTTTTTACAGAATCGAGGGAAAATGTATAAAAACCGATCGATAGCGAGGTTCTGTAAAACACTTCTCAAACGTTTTCCTATCCTCTTCGCTCATCATTATAGACAGGATTTTTACGTAATAAAGGATATGATTGTAATACAGTAGTATATATTATTCAACTGTTCGTGTGTAAAACCAGATAAAAGACAGTCTTACTTCTCATTATACTATTCAACTCTTTGTTGGCTATGTGAACAAAAGACAGCCATAAGTCTAACTTGTCATTTTACTATGTTATTATCGCCTAACTACGATGGTTGTCCGTTTATATAAATGAGTGTGTCCCGCGACTGCTTGACAATGATTAACATCGGAATTATTATAGTGGCGGTAGTCGGCATCTTTGTATTTAATTATCTATAACAGCTGCGGTGAAACAAAACTAGCCGCTGGACAAGCATCATAGTGAGGCTATTTTACAATCTTACATTTTGGTACATAAAAATCCTGTTTCTACTCGCATTCAAGTACCACGTGGACGTCCTCTATTTCTGTTTCAGATTGTTTAATCATCATTATTTTAAGGTTGATGGGTGATCGTCCCATCGCGCCCGAGTACCCTGCTAGAACTTCCACCTTAAGGCCTGAGTAAGTGTCCATCCATATGGATGGTGTGTGGATATGCACATGTATTTCCCCTTGTGTAAAACTGTCTGCGGTCATTCCGCCAATACTCGGTCGCCATATCCTCGATAGTTAAAACAGGGTCCATCACGAAAAGATGAGGTCATTTGGGTGGCAGAAGCTGTACTAGCTTCATCACCCCTTGAGGCTCTCCAGTTGAATAGTTGCCCCGAAAAGAGATCTAAGGCTCAACTGCACTTTTACTAGCGCTTGATTTTTCAATTATATTGGTGTAAACTATAGCTCTTCTTCTGTATTTACTAACATTATTTAATATTTTTAACTTTTTCAAACAATTTTTATAACATTATTAGACAATTTTGAAGTATTTATTTAAATATGCAAATCACAATATTATGACACTGTTAGACAATATTGTGATGCTAACTGCTATTTTCTCCACAGAGTATATTATTTAGTATATGTTTTTTTTTTCTATCGCTGTTTTGTGTTATCGCTAGTTGGATCAGCGTTAGGGAGTGATAAGTAAGTGTACGCCCATTTTTAATAAACGTTTGGTAATTTTAATATTAATATATTTTTTAACATAGATTTGGGGGTTTATTGCAAATATTGGTCATTTAAATTTCATAGCGACGGATAATAATCGAGGATGATAATCGATATGTGATTCGTTTGTGGCCCAATAAACTCTGGCGCATGCGCACTGTTGTTCTATAGGACTTTGAAAATATTTCGCGCTAGTTTAAGTGCAGTTTTTCCGAGATCTAACCCACAAAAATTCTGAAGTTGAGTTTTCAGTGGATTAGTGACCTATTCGGAGAGTATTCGGCTTGGTGCATGTAAAATGATCCATACTCTGTCCCAGACCTGTTTTATTTATTTTTAAAATTTATCGTTCAAGCGAATAGTGATCTGTATGTACCAAAATGGCGGAAGCAGTTAGTCAAGCCACGAGTAGCAGTGCAGAAAAACAATTATTGTACATGTGCAAGTTAATTCCACCACAGTTCTTAGAGAAATTAAGTAAAAATAATAAAGAGACCAAAGACTGTAACGAAATTACATTAAATTGAAAATACATACTGAAAACTGATTCAGTTAGAAATTTTTCTAACTGAGTCAGTGTTCAATGTGTATTTTCTATTTCTTATTATAGCATTTTTAGTTAAATGTGTGTTAGATCATTTTTCCACTCTATAATGATAGATCACTTTTGTACTCAATTCTATATAAAATTGTTAACATTTAGTTATTAGCATGTTATTTTGCATTCATATTTGCTGTATATGATTCCAATAGGACGAGAGATTAAAATGTATATGATACAATGAAGGTAATAGCCTCAAAATGAACATTATACGCTTTTTTCGTTTTCGCAACAATTTGAGTCTACATAACAATGAACTACATGGTCTTTATAGAAAGTCAGATATAATAAGAACAGTTAAGTCTCCTAGACTGCGATGGGCAGGACATGTTGTGCGTATGGGGAATGAAAGACTTGCATGGAAGCTTCTTGTAGGAAAGCCAGAGGGAAAGCGCCCAGTTGGTAGACAAAGAATGAGGTGGAAGAATAACATCAACTATGATTTGAGGGAAGTAGATTATATAGGCAACGATTGGAAAGCATTAGCTCAGGATAGGGATGTATGGAGAGCTTATGTCCGTGCGGCCATGAACCTACGGTTTCGATAGTGCCAGTGAGTAAGTAAGTAAGAGCAAATCTTCCGAAATCATTGATAGTTTGATGAATGGTGAACATAAATATATCCGAAATTAATCTTATATCAAGGGCAACAAAACCACTGTTGACCAGTGCTATTTATCTGTGGTCAACCAACGATTTCGTTCAATCTGAACCGTTCTAATGAACATATATCTTAAAAGTTAACTTATCTAAATTCAACTTAACTAATAATAATCTATCTACGGGTTTTTACAGCTGCTGCCGTCTTCCCGTGCCAAACCTCCAAAGCCTACGATCTTGGGCATCTTCGATGCTTAGCCCTCTAGCTTGCATTACTGTCTTCATGTTTTCCTTCCATGTTAACTTTGGTCTCCCTCTTTTCTTCTTTCTGTTCGGATGCCATTCACATAGTTGCTTCGGCCATCGCTCATCTTCCATTCTTAAAACATGTCCTAACCACTTTAATTCCTTCTCCTTAATTCTTTCAATTATGCTTTCTTCTGCTTCCATTATGTTTCTAATTTCCTTATTTGTGACATGTTCTAATTTAGACTTTCTGGCACTTCTCCATAAATAATCCATTTCTAGAGCTATTAGTCTATTCTTGTAGAACTTATTGATTGTCCATACCTCACTTCCATACATTGCAACAGATTCCACCAATGTTTTACCAATATATGTTTAGTGTCTTTCCAAATACTCGTATGCTTATCCCACCATATGGAATTTAACGATGATATTATTTTGCTACTCAATTCAATTCTATGTTTTACGTTCTCTTTGCCCATACCTTCAATGTTATCCATAATTATTGCCAAATATTTAGTTTGTTTCACTTGCTTTATTTGGATTCCTTCTTCCAATATTAAATGTTCTCTTTCATTGCTATTTATTGTCAGATATTGTGTTTTTTGTAAATTTACTGTGAGACCCCATGATTCATATGTGTTTTTCAACCTTTTTATCATGAATTCCATATCAAATTTGTCTTGCGCTGAAACCAGTTGATCATCGGCAAATTAATAAACGCTACGATAAATTTAAAGTTATTTTGGTATCAAGATTTTTAAAATACATTACGAAACTCCGTTGAGGTCACTGTGTTAAAATTTTAAGAAAAGCACTGTTTTGCATTTCTTAAAACGTTATTTTGGTTTTTTAAGTTATAAGAACGATGGTGTGTAAATTTGAAATTAACTCTAATAGTTAAAAACTAGCATTGACATCGAGAAACATAATTCCAAAAATGGCATCTATGTATATCGCTCATTATTAATGCTGTACTTACTGTAGTTACAATGAAATGGTTCATATTTTATTATTCTTTTGAACGAGATCATGGCAAGGAAATACCATTTTACTAGCTGAAGATGGAATATATGTTCTTCCGAAAGACCTTCAAAATTACAAAATAATATCATGGTATATGAGCAGAGTAAAATTTAAGATACTGAGAAATACCGGTAGGTAACATAAAAAAACTAAGTAAGGTAGTATAGTAATGGTGTTCTTTTCATCTAGTCCTGAGGGTTGCGGATTCAAATCCGGCCGGGATCGATGGATTTTTGGGATGGAAAAATCCAAGAAACGAGTCCTCCGGAAAAGACTTTAAACTATAAGTCTCGTGTCTGGAGAGTTTCAGGCTCGTAAAAGAACCTTAAGTCTGAAAAAAGAGGCATATAAGTAAAATTTACCTACTTATCATCCACAAAATTAGCCTTGGGTGGCTACTAGATGGTACATTGTTCGCTAGTAGTTACGTGACCACATGCCGTTCATTGCATATGTAGGGAACTAGGACGTAACTAAATTAGCTTGGTCTAGAAGTTACTGACAAAGGCAGATTTCATATGTTAGTTGACTAGACACACATGCCTGTTAAAATCCAGTAAGTAGAGACAAAAAACTAACGGAATCTATTTAAACGCTCAAATTGGCACAATATGTTTTATAAGATGACGTTGATTTTTGATTTAAGTATTTACGTCTGAATTATGGCAAAGGCGCGTCTAAGGCAAAATTTACCAACATTTTCCTCGTCTCCTAGTAGTATATTGGTTTACATAGATTCCACAGTATGAGGCGGAACACTGACCACGGGACCACTCAAATGACATCGTATACGAAAACAAGGTGTAACTAAATTATTTTAAAAAAGTGATCCCACAACAGGGCCCGGAGGCCCTGTGGGGGTGAGTAGGAGGTTTAAGGGCTCACACACTTGTTCTAGACAAGTCGGCACTAGATGTCACCCGGGTTAAATTAGCATGGTTCCCCAAATTCTGTCATGGATGGGGAGCATCCTCTAAAATCTCTGTTAAGGGAAAACTGGGCTTACAGAGATAATATTTCTTCATAAAAATAATAGGAGAAAAGAGATCAGGAGTGTAAATTGACGTAATATATTGTGTCTAATTGTATAGTTTTCGTGATTTTGTGTCCACTGCAGTCCGGACAGCCTAATATTAATGAATAGATAATGTTTTATTTTTGTGGCGAGCAGGTAGAGGCCATAAGGCTTCGTCCTTCCACTCAACCAGATCAACTGTACAAATATATACTTACATCATAAGAATGTATTATAATGGACTTTATAATGATCATAATAAGAGGAAAATGTAGTCTAGTTTCCTTCACAAATCCAAAATGAGTCCTTTGCCATGGTTTGGACATTCCACTAAGAATGCCAAAGGGGAAGATTGCCGAATGATATTTTAAATTAGAAACCACAGGGAACAAGACCAAGAGGAAGACCTAAAGATCGATGGGAAGATGACATAATTGAATATTTAAGAGAGATGGGGATTTTTATTTGAAATCTACTGCACAAGATAGGAAGAAATGGCGTCAACTAGTTGAGAAGGCCAAGACATTCCACTAGAAGTCATAGAGCCTGATGAAGAAGAAGAAGAAGTAATGATCATAGTGAATTAAAAATAACTGGCGCGAGAAATTACTGCTTCACAAATTAATGAATTCCTCATATTTAGTGTTCCAATGTTGTATGATTATTTAATAATATCTTATTAATTTATTTTTGAATTCTGATAGCGCCCGACAATTTGCAATGAAAGTGCGAGCGTTTTACGATTTAGCAAGTGAATCTGAATTGTGAAGATGAATTTCTAGTTAGATAAAATCAAGTATAGTACGTTAAATGAGATAAATTCAAGCTCACCCTGGCCTTCTGCAGAAATTGTATTTAACTTTAGGTTAAAATCATGGTATGAAATGTTTAAAATTTTTCGGAGAAGACAATGACGTCACTTGTTTTTCTCTCTCTAAATATGCCTATAGCCTACTTATAGTGTCCACCCTTACACCCATTTTGTTCAACTAGCGAATATATATATATATATATATATATATAATTTTGATTTATTTTAATATTGCCGATTACCTATACAGTGCCAACAAACACTACATTAATATAATCTTCTTAACGTATATGTTTTAGGGTAGGTTCTAAAAATCGTTTAAATACATAAAGAAGCTTGTAAAAACATTGATAGTACCCATAGAAAGAATTTGTACCCGATCATCTGATTAGATTAAATCACAAGATAAGCAACTGCCGAATTCATCAGACCTATTGTAAGTACCTATTTTTATCTGTACTTCGTATTTAATTTTATTTGCTGTTATTCGTACTTTATGCTGATAAAAAACCTAGGCCTATATATGTAAATTCCTGAAATTACTAATAACGCTTTTGTAATAGTAATTAATTTGTGTTCTATTTTCTGTACATTAAAAACAACTGATAAAAACAACATATATATTTAAGGTCGCTAATCGCACATCTGCAGTAGTAATCTTCCATTTGCAATTCATTTTTTTTTCGTTATCTTTCGTTATTTATTAAAAAACAACATATTTCTGAGGCCACTAAAGCATTTCTACAATAGTGATTCACCAATTAATTAATTTTTTCTAATTTATAATGATAAAAAACGTACGTATATTTATATCTGTGATCTCTAATCACATTTCTGCGATAGTAATTTTGTCACTTTTTACACGCTTTATATTAGCTTGATCTGTAACGGAATCTTTCAACACGATTTTCACCCACTTAAAAACATTGGACCGACTTGAAACTTTGTATATTTGTAAAGGACCAATGACAATACAATAATTTCATAAATAATATATGATAGGTTGCGGACTTATCGACATTTTAGTCCATCGTTGTAAGAAATTAATACTATATCCTTTGGTAGCTCAGTTGGTAGAGTGGTGGACTGTAGTGGTATATAATTTCAGTAATCCATAGGTCGCTGGTTCAAATCCGGCCCGGAGATTTTTTGGAACATATTATAATAATGTTAGATAATCTATCTATCTATCTTCCCGTGCCAAACCTCCAAAGCCTACAGTCTTGGGCATCTTCGATGCTTAGCCCTCTTGCTTGCATTACTGTCTTTATGTTTTCCTTCCATGTTAACTTTGGTCTCCCTCTTTTCTTCTTTCTGTTCGGATGCCATTCATATAGTTGCTTCGGCCATCGCTCATCTTCCGTTCTTAAAACATGTCCTAACCACTTTAATTCCTTCTCCTCAATTCTTTCAATTATGTTTTCTTCTGCTTCCATTATGTTTCTAATTTCCTTATTTGTGACATGTTCTAATTTAGACTTTCTGGCACTTCTGCGTAAATAATCCATTTCTAGAGCTATTAGTCATTCTTGTAGTACCTATTGATTGTCCATACCTCACTTCCATACATTGCAACAGATTCCACCAATGTTTTACCAATATATTTTTTTTTTGTGTCTTTCCAAATATGCTTATCCCACGATATGGAATTTAACGATGATATTATTTTGCTGCTCAATTCAATTCTATGTTTTATGTTCTCTTTGCCTATACCTAGATAATAATAATTTTAACAAATATATAATTATATTCGTGCCTAGACACTAAAATTATCGTAAGCAATTAAATTTTCAAGGGATTCCGGTTTATGAGAATCAATCAAACTAAAAATTAAAAAATAAATAAATAATAGTTTTAAAAAACTAAAACACGGTTTATTAGAAAACCAAACTAAAAAATAAGAAATAAATAATAGTTAAAAACTAAAAGAACACGCTTTATTAGAAAACCGAACTAAAAAATGAAAAATCATTTTAATTTCCAACACGCTTGGGATAAAATTGAAGTGGTCAACAAGAAAATCATCTCCAACACATCTAGAATAAAACTAGTTATCTACAAAAAAATAATTTTACCATCAAAAGTGTGGGGTACTTTTTATGGTTTTTACGTTTTCTTCTTAGAGACTTTACTTTTACCAATATCTGTTTATTATCAAATATATTAATTGATATAGAGCACCCCACGCGTTTGATGGTATTTTTTTTGTAGATAACTCTAGTTTTATTCTTGATGTGTTGGAGATGATTTTTTTGTTGAGCACTTCAATTTTATCCCAAGCGTGTTGGAAATTAAAATTATTTTTCATTTTTTAGTTCGATTTTCTAATAAAGCGTGCTGTTTTAGTTTTTTAAAACTATTATTTATTTCATAAACCACATCGAACTTTATTTGCAAATAATTTGCGCAATTTTCAATCAATGTATGTTAACTAACTCACTGACACTATCGAACCTGTAGGTTCATGGCCGTTCGGACATTTGTTCTCCACACTTCCCAATTTTGAGCTAATATTTTCCTCTCATCCACTGCATAATCGACTTCCCTCAAATCATTGTTAATGTTATTCTCCCACCTCATTCTTGGTTTACAAACCGAGCATTTCCCTCTGGTTTTCCTACTAGAAGCTTCCATGCCCCGCTTTCGTTCCCTATTCGTGCCATATGCCCTGCCCATCGCCGTGTACGTGACTTAACTGTTCTAATTATACCTGGTTTCCTATAAAGAACATGTAATCTTCTCCGATTGCCTATCTGTTCATCTCTGTTGAGTTCAAAAATTTTCCTAAGAATATTTAACATGGCGGAGATACAAGGTACCTTCTCCCCTTAATTTTTGTTTTCCTGTATAATACATATAATATATTCCAACTAAAGCACTGGTTGAAGTTATTACGAATATTTCAAGATACAGAATGTATGTATGTACTTGTTGAACTGCCACATGATCTTGTGGTATATAGCCTATACTACATAAGTTATACACAAAAATTACCCTGTATTGCAGTAACATAACAATTAAGTCAAGTCAAAACAAACAATGACAATGAACAGAACCAAGTCACAAATACAATCATCATCAAGCAGTCGATGATAAAGGCCTAGTGGCCTGTTCCAGTCTCATTATCCATCCAGTACTCTTCTAAATGGTGTAATTTGACTTTCCCAGTTGGGCTGTATTTTAATACTGAATTGGTATTTCTCTCATCATTCTTCCAACGTGTAGTCCCCGTTTCTTTCTGTGACTTTGTATTTTTCCAAGAATGGGTTCAATTTTAAGAAACGTATAATTTGATAATCTTGTAGAAGATTTCCGGGCTCTTGGCCGTGGTCTTGAGGCTTGTAGTTCCCCGAAGTTTCGCCAGAGACTGCGTCCGGCATCTTCAAGGGTTGTCTTGAGACGTATGATTTGTTTAAGGTCAGTCTATTCCTTACGAAAAATTTTGGACCAAATAAAGATTAAGACAGGCGAACGGAAAAGACTAAATGACAATGAGCTACATGATCTTTATAGAAAACTAGATATAATAGGAATGGTTCAGCGTCGTATAGTGTAATGGGCAGGACATCTGGCACAAATGGGGTATGAACGAGGGTCATAGAAATTCCTTGTAGGAAAACCAGTAGGTAGGCCAAGAATGAGGTGGGAGAATAACATTAACTATAATTTGAGGGAAGTAGATTATACAGGGGATGATAGAAAAGTGATTGGTATATATGCTCCTGTAGAAGGAGATGAAGAAGAAAGTGAAAAATTGTATCATGACTTCCAGAAAGTTAACTGCACAATTAATTATAATGATATGATTATAATTTTGGGTGATTTAAATGACAGAGTTGGTAATACTAAATTTGATTCATATATAAGACCGTATGGAGAGCAAACCTGTAATAGAAATGGCTTACGGTTAATTGGCTTTGTCATGTTTAATCAATTCACAATAATGAACTCAGTGTTTAACCACAAGGATAGTCATAAATATACATGGGAAGCCAGGGACCTTAAATCAATAATCGACTATGCTATATGTAATAAAAAAATTAGCATCTAGAGTTCTTGATACAAGAGTTTACAGAGGACCTGAAATCGAATCAGACCATTACTTACTTGTTTGTCCAATTCGTATGCCACCGAGATGGAAAAATAAAAATAAAATTAATAATATAAAATTTGAAAATGTGGACCATACTTATAAAGTAAGTTTTTTTTTCCGAGACCCCACTATTACCTGGCTATACAAATGCAGATTATATCGTCTAGTTCAAGGGACACAATGGTTGGCTAAAATATTGAAGAAGAATGGCTTGCTCTACAAAGTAGTTTGACACAAGCAGCAAATGAAAGCCTGGGTATCAAAACTAAATGGAATCGAAAAAAAGGACTACGGATATGGGATGAAAACATCAAAAAAGTAATTGATGATAAACGTGAAGCATACAAAAAATTCTTGTCTACAAAAAAAGATGAAGATAAAGTAGAGTATCATAGGAAGAGAGCCATAGCTAAAATTGAAGTTTGCAAAAAATATAGACAAAGCTGGGAACAATTTGTCTCATTTTTGGAAAATGATATCACTAGGCCTCAACCAAAAATATATAAAGTTTTAAAAAATTTAAATAATGATTCAAGAGAAAATGCACATTTAAATTGTATATCTAAAGAATCTTGGCTTAACTACTTTCATCATGTATGGACACAAAAAGATGATTTATTACAAATACCGATCTCTAATAACACTGCTTTGGAACAAATTTCTATAGATGAATTAACTGATGTTATTAAATCATAAAAAAAGTAACAAAGCTCCCGGAGAAGACCACATTAATCAGGAATTATTTAAATTTTCAACTAAAAAAATTTAACAGATTTCTTATTCTCCTTAATATATTGGAAGGACAAGAACCACCACAAAGCTGGAACAAATCCATTGTAATCCAATCTTCAAAAAAGGAAGTCGCCAAATCCAAGATAACTATCGTGGAATTAGCTTGTTGAAATCTGGATATAAAATTTATGTTAATATAGTTAAGAATAAATTGAAAAAAAAATTATGAAAATATAATTGGAGAAGAGCAGAATGGATTCAGAAAGGGTAGATCTTGTACAGATGGATTCTTTACTCTAAAACTACTATTAGAAAAGCAAAAGGAATTCAATATAGAAACTCATATCGCCTTTGTTGGCTTCATAAAGGCTTTTGACAAAGTAGACAGAAATATATTATTACAAATTTTAGCTGATGATAACGTTCCACAACAATATATTACTAATATCTTCAACATCTATAAAGATAATGAAATCTCTGTTAAACAAGATGGCAAATTATCTTCTTGGAAAAAGATCAACACTGGAGTAAGACGGGATGTGGACTTTCACCGGTGCTTTTCATTATATATATATATATATATATATATATATATGAATAAAATAATAACGAATGGAGGAAAACGCAACGGGGATATATACCCATCAATAGGAACCTCAAACTCGATGCTATTCTTTTTGCAGACGATTTAGCGCTTCTGGCACTTTCCGAAAATGATTTGCAACGATCAATTTATAATTTACAAAAAACATCTGCCAAATTTAATATGGAAATATCAATTAACAAAACTAAAATTACTCGTATGGCATTTCATGGGAAGGACCCCATACAAAGTAAAATCTGTCTCCATAATAAAATTTTAGAGAGATCTAATCAATTTAAACATCTTGGATATTATCTCTCTATCTGGAATGAAAAGGATATCCCTGAAAAAATTACTAGTTATAATAAAAGTTTGGGAATTATTAGTCAAGTTATGAAACCATCCCTTGTACAAAAAAACACCAGATTACATTTATATAACACTTTGGCTAGACCAGTGTTGACCTATGGCAGTGAAGCATGGACACTAAAAAGACAACATGAAAGCAGAATAACGGCTTGTGAAATGAGATTCATGCGCAGAACAACGGGTTACACCAGATGGGATTGGAAAAGGAACACCGATATCTTAAAAGAATTGAAGATACGCCAATCTTGGAATATATTAAACAGTACCAACTAAATTGGAAACACCATCTTGAAAGAATGAGTTCAAATCGGATCCCCAAAGCTGTTTATAATTATATACCAAGAGGACGAAGATCTCTGGGCCGTCCTATGAAACGCTGGAGGGAAAATTTTCTATAAGATCGTAACAGGCGTTGGCCTAATACTTGGAAGGAAGAAGAAGAATAAGAAGTTGATGATTGAAAAACATTAGCTCAGGATAGAGATGTGTGAAGAGCTTTTGTCCGTGAGGCCATGAACCTACCGGTTCGACAGTGCGAGTGAGTTAGTTTATAGGTTCAACTTGAAGTTCCGATAATATTCCTGTTTGTTTTATGATCTTAAAAGGTGTATTTTGCTGTTCTCGTGAATTTCATCTCTGCTGCCGTGATATAAGAATAAAATAATGAAAGGAACAAAGTTAAATATACAAACATATTTACTCAATTAATAAGGAAAATAAGCCTAGGCTAAAAATGTAACATTGATACATAGGCTAACATTTAGCATTAATGGACAAGATGAAATTCAACCACATTTGTTTTAATGTTTTGCTTAAACTGTTTAAAGTAGAGAAATTGAAACGTAAATAATAAATAAATAGGACTTTATTAGACTAAAAGTTAGATAAATTCAATTTTATGTACAAATATGAATCGCATAGGCAGCAAGCCGTACATGCTGTTGACAGTTCGTATCAATAAATTGTCTAGTGATAATAATAAATAATAGTTTTAAAAAATTAAAACAGCACGCTTTATTAGAAAACCGAACTCAAAAATGAAAAATAATTTTTATTTCCAACACGCTTGGGATAAATTTAAAGTGATCAACAAAAAAAATCATCTCCAACACATATAGAATAAAACTAGAATTATCAACAAAAAGAAAATAATTTTACCATCAAAAGCATGGGGTGCTCCATATCAATTAATATATTTGATAATAAACAGATATTGGTAAAAGTAAAGTCTCTAAGAAGAGCATGTAAAAATCATAAAAAGCACCCCACGCTTTTGATGGTAAAATTATTTTCTTTTTGTTGATAATTCTAGTTTTATTCTATATGTGTTGAAGATGATTTTTTTGTTGACCACTTTAAATTTATCCCACGCGTGTTGGAAATGAAAATTATTTTTCATTTTTTATTTCGGTTTTCTAATAAAGCGTGCTGTTTTAGTTTTTTAGAACTATTATTTATTTATTTATTTATTAGTTTTAATATTTTACAGAATAAGATAAGAATGTAAATATCTTTAAATTCCATACTAATGTAGTATGAGCTAAAAGTATTACTCTTCTAAAAAAATCCTCCCTAGCCGGATTCGAACCAGCGACCTATGGATTACTGAAATTATATACCACTAGTTCACCGCTCTACCAACTGAGCTCTTACAACAATTAACTAAAAGTCGACAAGTCCATAACCTATTATACCAGTTTTAATTTTTTTTTATTTTCTGATGATTCTGGCCAGGAATTTAGAAATAAAATATGAAATTATTGTAGTGTCACGGGTCCTTTACAAGTATACAAAGTTTAAAGTCGATCCAATGTCTCTAAGTGGGTTAAAATCGTGTTCAAAGATTCCGTTACATAAATACAAAGACACTTTTTTGATTTTCTGATGATTCTGGCCAGGATTTTAGAAAATGAATATGAAATTATTGTATTGTCACGGGTCCTTTGCAAGTATACAAAATTTCAAGTCGATTCAATTATTTAAGTGGGTGAAAAACGCGTTGAAAGATTCAGTTACATAGATAGATAGATAGATAGATAGATAGATAGATAGATAGATAGATAGATAGATAGATAGATAGATAGATAGATAGATAGATAGATAGATAGATAGATAGATAGATAGATAGATAGATAGATAGATAGATAGATAGATAGATAGATAGATAGATAGATAGATAGATAGATACAAGTCAAGCTAATATAAAGCGTGTAAAAAAAACACAATAGATAACTGTACAATTACATTATACGTTAATTAAGAAAAGAAAGAAGATATAAGAAAGGAACTAAATATTTTCAAACTTCATCATCATCACTCCAGGGATTAGGCAATTGCCCGTTCCGACTTCATAATGCATCAGCCCAACCTTTTCTAGGTCTTCCAACATCACGTCTTCCTCTTGCTTGATAATTTCTTGCTAACAATGGATATCTCTCCTTACTCATTCCATCCATGTGATCAATCCATTTCTGTCTGTAATTCGTGACTTTATTCAATAAAGGCTGTACTTTCAATTCTTCTCTTATGTCCTCATTTCTTATTCTATCAAGTCTTGTACATCCTTTTACTAGTCTTAGGAACTTACAGACCGAATAATTAAATATAGGAACGACTGGATAGATAATTTTGATAGAATGCCAGAAGGAAGATTTCCAAAATTATTACTAAATTATAAACCGCGCGGAAGGAGAAATGTTGGACGCCCACACAGAAGATGGTCTGAACAATTTTAGCAATTCTAGCTTTCATGAAACCGGAACGAGCCAACAGGCTTAATCCCTGGATGATGATGATGATGATGATGATGATGATGATGATGATGATGATGATGATGATGATGATGATGATCAATTAAGCTGGTTATTAAGTACCAATAAAAATATTACACGTTGCTTAGATATTTATTTATTCATGAATGAGAGTTGTTCATATTTCCCACGCCTTTCCAAAAATTTACCCACGTTTATCCAATTTTCTGGTTTTATCATTAACTCGTAGCATGCCAATCTATCACGATTTGAATTTATAAATCTTTGCGGCAACAACTGACGCCTCCAGTATTTAAAATCGTTAAATTTTCCTTATATGTGTAATTCGTCTTCAAGGCTCCCGCACATTGGACATAATAGCATATTGTGATCGTCGGTATTTTTTAGAAACTTCCATGCCCCAATCTACACCAAATTAGCCCTGATCTCTCTTTAAATCCTAGACTGTGTAACTCAATGGTATTAAAAAGCTGTTAGTTTATGCTGATGATGTAGTACTATTGGCCGATAGCGAGGAGATACTAAAGGACAACACGCACACACTATTGACGAACACTAACAAATAAAACTAAATATATGGCCACACGTAGAAATGCATTATATTATGGAAATGGACAGCTAATGACAAATGAGGGAAATTTTGAGGAAGTGGCTGAATTCAAATACCTAGGAACAATAATCAGAAATAGGAATGAGATGCACAAAGGAATTAAACGTAGGCTCAATTCTGGAAATGCATACTATTATACATTGCAGAGACTTTTGATGTCCCAACTCCTTATATATATATATATAATATATATATATATATATATATATATATATATATATATATATATATATAAAACGTTAAACTGAAAATATATAAAACTATTATTCTACCGGTTATATTAAATGGGTGTAAAACATGGACTCTTACTTTAAGGGAGGAAAGGAGATTACAAGTATTTGAGAATAAAGTACTTAAGAAATTTTTTGGACCAAAGAGAGATGGACAGGTAAATGGAGAAGACTACTTTACAATGAGCTACATGGTCTTTATAGGAAGCCAGATATAATAAGAACAGTTAAGTCTCGTAGACTGCGATGGGCAGGACATGTTGCTCTTATGAGGAATGAAAGAATTGCATGGAAGCTTCTTGTAGGAAAGCCAGAGGAAAAACGCCCAGTTGGGAGACCAAGAATGAGGTGGGAGAATAACATTAACTATGATTTGAGGGAAGTAGATTATACAGGGAATGATTGGAAAGCATTAGCTCAGGATAGGGATGTATGGAGAGCTTATGTCCGCGCGGCCATGAACCTACGGGTTGGATAGTGCCAGTGAGTAAATAAATAAATAAATAAATATATATATACATTCATAGTGTTCTGCTCAAGAGCAGGTCTTTCACTGCAAACTCAGCATTCTTCACTCTTTCCTTAACTGAGCTTTCTTTTTTGTATCTGCATACAAACCATTTATTTTAATATTGTCTATCGTCTGATGTCTTTTTCTGCCTCTAACTTTTTTCCCCTTGACCATTCCTTCTAGGGCATCCGTCAGCAGGCAATTTCTTCTTAGCCAGTGGCTGTCATTTCTTTTCCTCTTCTTTATGAGTTGCAGCATTGTTCTTCCTTCACCCACTCTGTCTAGCACATCTTTATTTTTTATTTTGTCTGTCCATTTTATACGTTCCATCCTTCTCCATATCCACATCTCAAAAGCTTCCAGTCGCTTTTTCCCCATTCCGTCGTAATGTCCAAGTCTATGCACCATACAATGCTACACTCCACACAAAGCACTTCACTAACCTCTTCCGTAAATGCTTCTTTTCTTGTTAAATGCTTCTATTGTCATTGCTATCCTCTGCTTTACTTCTTGACCGCAGTTCATGTTACTACTGGTAGTACAACCCAAGTATTTGTTGCTCTCCACTTGCTAAATGGCCTCATCTTTAATCCTCATGTTTATCTTCTTTGGTTCCATTCCTATAATCTTGGCCTTCGTCTTATTCATATGTACCTTCATTCCATAATCCTCGTACTTGTCATTTAGCTCCATCAGCATGTTCGTCAATGTCATAGCATCTTCTGCTAGCAAAGCCATATCATCAGCAAATCTTATGCACTTTATTCTTCTTCCTCCCATGTTTACGCCTCCCGTATTCCTGAAGCAGTTCTTCATTAGGTCTATCAGGTAGATGTTGAAAAAAGTAGGCGATACAGGATATCATTGATCTATTCCTCTTCCAATTTCTCTTCCCTCTGACATGTTTTCTCCTATCTTCACTTTTATTCGCTGTTTCATATAAAGTTTACTTATCAGCCTCCTCTTCTTCCAGTTCACGCCAATTTTCTTCAAGATCCTCATGAGTTTATTCCAATTCACTCTGTCAAAACCTTTTTCCAGGTCAACAAATACTACATAAACTTCTTTATATTTTCCTATATATCTTTCTCCTATTGTTCGTATCAGTCCAATTGCATATCTCGTACTCTTCCCCTTCCTGAAGTCAAATTGTTCTTCTTCCAATTCGCTTTCCATCGTAGAACGTAAACATCGATTCAGTATTTGCAGGAGAATCTTTGCAGAGTGTTATATCAAGCTGATAGTCGGTGAACTCCGGACTTTACCGAAATTCACCCTAGAGGTTAAATATCAGTTCCATCAGGGTTTTTTTTCGCCAGATCAAAGATCCGGAAATTCCAATTGTCCTCAGTCCCCCTACAAACACACACACACACACACACACATATATATATATATATATATATATATATATATATAGCTATTTTCTTCAATCTTATATTAATTATCATAAGTAATGCCACGAGTGATTTCCAAATTATCGATAAATTCACGACTCACGAAGTGAGGAGTGAATTTATCTAGAGAATTTGGAAATCAAGAGTGGCATTTGTTAGGACTATTTAACGAATAAAATAAAGCTGTTTACTCACAAATCATTATTTAACTACAGTTATTTAAAAATATTTTTATATTTAAAGTAAACGGTGATGTTTGAAAACTAATGAGAAACGATAGGTAGCCTACGCTTCTACTGCTTCTTTTGTTTATCACTGCAACCAGATCATACTATTTATTGCCAAAGGAACGCAATATTGTAAGAATGCTCTCTAGTGGAGAAAAAATGAAACACATCAATCTGTATATTAATTCATTTTTGATGTCGTATACATTTAAGAAAGTGCAAACAGTGGTTTCTTTTTTTGGTGGTATAATCAATTGCTACAAATGTTGACATGTAAGCACTATTATATACAATCTGGTAGCCGTATTTGTTATAGGCTCAGTCACTGCAAAATAACGGTCAGACCTGTTCAGAATATTAAAAAGGAGGAGCTTTGCTTAATATATGATAATCCTAACGTTGATAATTATTTCGTGAAACACGTCTCTGATTGGTTGTAATACAGAAATCATTGAAACGTGATTGGTCATTGACTCCCATTTGGGGCATGAGTTAAATAGTCTTTGTAAGCGCAGTGAACGTTTTCCCGTAGCATCAACGAAAATATCTTGTTGGTTTATATCTAAGTACCTCCTCCTTATTTTTCTCCACACATTCTTGCGATTTTCGGTACTTTTTTCCCCACATCCACCCAACCCAATCTTTAGGAGTTCCCTCCTAACCTCGTCTGCCCAGAATTCCACATCTATGTTCCTAACTAGCAAATTGAAGCCAATTATATCAGTCATCTATACAGGGTGGAAATAAAATAAATAAGCATGTGTTGAGTAATACTCTTTGTGGTAAATACAATAAAATATCTTATACATTTTGGGGCGTTAATATAGAAGTTTTCTCATAAAAATATTGTTCAAAAATGTACTGGTGTAGGTGTATTACTTTATGATGAAGGCAAGTTTTGGTCTGAGTTTCATACAGTACATAGGAGACGTGAAACGAAACAACTATTTCCTTTAGTCTTCTTCTTCTTCTTCTTCTTCTTCTTCTTAAACTTAGTTTGTAGAATTTCCATCCTGTTTATTTCCAAAATCACTCCTCGGAGGAAGACGTATTGGATGTGCATTCACTGTCTATCCATCTATTGGCTGGTCTTCCTCTTGTTCTTATCCCGTCCATTGGTCTATCTTCTTTAGCTCTTTTTGCAAGCCGGTTTTCTTCCATTCTTTCTACATGACCCTTCCAATATTTTCGTCTATCTATAATAAATTTGGATATGTCTTGAATATGACATTTGAATATGAATAATGTCAATAGAAAGCAAAACCCGCATATACAAAACGATAGTTCGACCAGTTGTATATGGAGCAGAAACTAGTGCTGATACAACAAAAACTAAACAAATAATAAGCACATGCGAAATGAAAATCTTAAGAACTATTCAAGGGAAAACATTATTTGATAAAATACACAACACAGAAATTAGGAACAAATGCCATATTTCCTTTAGTGTTTTTCAATAAAATACATAAAACGCCCCTGCAATGTTTTCAATTTTCCCCTCTGTAATATCAATAAAATTTAATTTAATTTCTTTTAATTTAATTTGTGCTAAAACATCATGGGATCAAAAAATTCCAAAATAAAAAGTTGTTCCAATTACGTACCCTATGTACTTTGTAAAACTGAGACCCAAACTCACCATCGCTATAAAGTAATGCACGAATAAATTTCTGTACGAATTTTTTTCTAAGGAAATTGTACATTTGCGGCCCATAATGAATAAGACATATTTGCGACAAGGAATACATATTTAAAATCTACGTACTTACATAACTTCCACCCTGTATGTTATATGTATACTGTATATAGTGCGTTATTTATTTCCTAGTTGATTATCTTGAAATTATGATCTCTCCTGCCACTGTGCGTAAGTTTTTTTTCTTCAAAAGTTAAGAAATTGGGATGGGGACCTCTCCAAATCAGACGCAAGAAAAGCAAGACTAAGAGCTTTGTACAGATACTCACACTCACTCACTGGTACTATCGAACCCGTAGGTTCATGGCCGCGCGGACATAAGCTCTCCATACATCGTTATCCTGAGCTAATGTTTTCCAATCATTCCCTGTATAATCTGCTTACCTAAAATCATAGTTAATGTTATTCTCCCACCTCATTCTTGGTCTACCAACTGGGCGTTTTCCCTCTGGTTTTCCTACAAGAAGCTCCCATGCATCTGTATAGATACTACATGGGAATATTAGTTCATGGATGGATACATACACATGCAACATGTATTCAGTTATTTGTTGTATACTTCGTAATTCAGAGCTAAGTTGCAATTGCAATGTAAACAAACCATACGTATGTCTGCATTTTCATTGGTCGAATAATAGAATAGAATAGAATAGAATAGATTTATTTAGCCTGGTGGAGTTAAGGCCATGTGGCCTTCTCTTCCACTCACCAGGACAAGCATATGTTACATATGAATACAAAAAAAAATACAATAATAGTCATATAAAATAGGACAAACATATGTTACACATGAATACAAAAAAATTACAATAATAGTCATATTAAACAGGACAAACATGTTACATATGAATACAAAAAAAGTTATAATAATAGTCATTGAACAATTAATTATCTGTCATATTGAATAATAATGAAATTAATGTCTAATAATAGAATGAAACTAAATACAATTAAAATTAAATTAATGATACAATGAATAAAAACAGGAATAACAGCTCGAATCTACTATGCATAAAAAGAAGAGAGAAAAAAATACAAAGAAAGTAATAAACTACAATGAATTAATATACGCTTCTTATATCATAATTAAAATCAGACTTATCGTTATATCAGAGCTGGACAGGGGCAGAACTCATCTAGAATAGAATAGATTTATTTAGAAATAACGGTTCTTTAAGTGTATAATAAAATGTAGTTCGATCTCTAACACTCGAAATAAAGATAATAAATTAGTATATATATATATATATATATATATATGTCCACAGCTGTGATCTCGAGGTAGCGTGCTGCCTTGTCACGCAGCGGGCCCGGGTTCGATCCCCGGTCGGGACAGTTTTTCTTGGTTAGGTTTTTATCGGGGTTTTTCCTCACCTGTAAGACAAATGTCAGGAAAATTTTAAAGCCCAAACGGTCCCCGAAATCATATGGCCATCGCAATCATCATCATTCATATTCATCTTAGATTAAGCTTAGGATTAGGGACTCTCCTGGCGCACCACCATCATCATCATCATCACCCATCATATCATCGGGGCAAGTAACCCCGCCTTCCAGGCGCCCCAACCTCAGAAGTGGGTTACAAGTACGCCATGTCAGGAGAGAACACCAGGAATGTCGAAAGACAACCTGGGGCATTTGCAAAAAAAAATATATATATATATATATATATATATATATATATTATATAAATAAGTTATATAGGAGAATCTTAAGATATATAATTAGAATTTTGATAGATTAAATAAGAATTGTTTGAAAAGCGGAGAAAAACTAATCATGTTTAATGTTTTCAAGAAGTTTAGTGAAAAATGTCCCACATTATCCATTGAGGATGTGGTGAAAATAACAGCAAAATTTATAAGTGAATCAGCATGGTCATAAATTCTGCTCGTAATGCAATTGTACCCATAAATAAAAGATATCTATCTACAACATGGAAAAATCGTAACCGTCTTATTCTGTTAGGCTCGTATATATATATATATATATATATATATATATATATTTTGTCTTAAGTGATAAATGGAGATAGTGATTAATTATTGGTACCATTTTACCTTGTATTCAGTCTTATTTCCCGTAAAATACGATGTTACCTAAGACCATGTTTCTATCATTAACATTTTCGAACACAATTCAGTCACATGACGGTTAAAAGTAGTACCACTGTTACCCAATAGATAGAGTCGGCAGAGTAATACATTATGCAAGTTTGTTTGCAATACAACTGGAACTTAGCTCGGAATTACTAGGCCTATAAAAATAGTTCTTTTTATTGCGTGATAAAAATAATCTCGACTTACACACTGTGTCTATTTGTTTCAGATGATTCGTGGCCGTCTACAAGGAACATTACAGGCAATAATGTGCAAAGTATAATACTCAAGTTAAATACTCAAAATTTTTTTCTTAATTTGTTTAGCTACATCGGTCTTTATTATCCCTTTTTTTAATCATATTTCGCACATAACTCAATCTTTAAATACAGCCCATACTTCCCCGAATGGGGATTAGAGTTGGATTATTTTAACTAAGTTAATTTAGTAGCGCGTTTTTTACTCATCGATATCAACGAGTGATATGGAACATATATCTTAATAATGTATTTTATTTTATTATAGAAATCACAAAAAATTTAAATTAAAACGTGGCTTACAAAATACAAATCTTTACCTTAAAAGTGAGGAAGTGCAGGGATTCTAAGATCAGAGCCAGGTATTCGCCGTTATTTTATTTAGAGTGATTTCGCTCGTGCAAAGAAATTCTAAATTCATACATAGAATCTAACGTTCAAACATATTTAAACGTTGAATGTAATTCAGTATAGAGTAATGTGATAGTAGCGATGATAATCTTTTGCTTTCTTATTTCCCTTTTCAAGATTTTTTAATAATCACTTTTTGTGTCCATTTTTAATTAACATTTTTCCTTTAAAATCTGGTCTTCAGTGATCGGTAATCGGACTGCATTATGATACAGTGTGTTAAAAATTGAGTCGCTAAGTGACAGTGTTTTTGAGTGAAATGGACCAATTTGTATTTTAACACAGTCTACCAACTGTGTGTTCTGAACAGTGAATAGAAACAATATATAATTCGATTGAAATATAACAGAAGCCAGTGAATGGAAGAAAGAAGACGACTGTAAAATGAAAAAGGTGAGTGCAATGACGAAAGGGTCCATTAGGAAAATATTAAGTGCATTTATTTACTTACCGGTGTAAATATTCATACGTATTTATACATATCTCTTAATAAAATACACTAAGATATATTTTTTTTAATTTTATTAGATAATATATTTAACAAGGAAGTTATAATTAATTGTTATTTAAAGCTTTTAGATGTGGGAAACTAATATTCGTGGGTTCGATCCCGGCGAAAATAGTTATTTCTTATGGCAATCGTTCTAGGATGCAATTTACTTTTCGAGGAAATTAAATGTGACAAATAGGCGTGGATAGTTAACGAACACTCGGATATTAAAAGCATGTTCCTGGAAAAATTATTGTTCAGCCTTGATTCGTATCGTAAGATATTTTAAAAAACGGAATAAATGAGTGAAATATTTACTTCCTTTTAAACACCATATTTTATAGGTTACATAATACAATTTAGGGATTGTAGCTCAGATGACTTGATTGCATAATTTAAAAAAAAAAAAAAGCTTAAAACGGATTAATTAATATCCTACGGATATAAATACCGACCTGATGAAGAAAAAAGTATTTTTCGTTAGAATAAAATAAAAATATAAAAAACGCATGATATAATCTTAAAAACGCGATATAAACGTTATGGATCGTGGAATGATAGTTAAGATTTATAGTTAAAACAGAATTTTCAAATTACTGTTATTAATTTCGTACTGCGCTGAACTATCGGTGTCACCTTGAATTGCACCAGGGTATAGGGTCCGAAACTTTATAGTAACTTTCCTAATGTTGCATAACGCAGGCTAATCTAACTACCTAATCTAATCTAGGATAACAATCAGGTTATAGTCTGAATTTTAATTATTTATTAATTATATTTTAAAAATCGCAGGGCTAACTATTAATAGTGTAGATTGTAGTATCGAAATAGGTAGATAAATGTTGCAATAGAAGGAAAAACGTGGTTAAACTGTAAAATTTGTTTCATCCATTACTGTAATTTGGAATGGAAAAAGAGACAAGGATATACAAAATTTCTATTATATGTACGGAATTTTTGTTTTACATGTTATCGTATAGATTTACCTTGTGATATTAATATTTATGTTGAAAATTTGAAACTGTTGGTTTCATTTTAAATACACACGTTTAATACATGCACTTAGTAACCGATGTGGACCCAATTTACAGTTTTTTCACTCTTTGTGCAGTTTATAGTTGGGTATGAAAACCGTATAACAATAATAAACCAAAGTCTTGGGATAGCAGGAGGTTAAAACTTAACTTTTCTAGTCTATCGGCACGATATGACAGCCGGGTTCTCAACCCTGCATGACGGCCGCCTTTACCTCCAGATAGTCTGATACCGATTTCGGTTAGAGGCTGTGTTGACCCCATAATCATTACATCAGGAATCGAATCCCTGGCCTTCGGGCTTGTAACGTATTGTCTTAATCAACCACGCTGCGGTGTGTTAAAATAATAATAATAATAATAATAATAATAATAATAATAATAATAATAATAAATAATAATAATAATAATAATATTAGTAGGAAAATGACATATATGAAGCGAAAAATAAATATAGCACTCCCGGGACTAAGTATTATTGTAAAAGCGAAAGATAAATGTGAAATGTATTTTATATTATATTGTTTTTAACATGATTCAGTAAATTAAATTTTTATATCCGCTTGTATTATTGAAATTTAATTTTTTTTTATTTATACAAATAAATTAAGATTTTTTTAAGTTCACGTCCAGAAATATTATTATATCAATAACTGGTGGCATGGTGTTCTTATTTTTAAAAAAAACGCGTTCTTTCGTATCTTACCGATAAAATTTACATAAAATATTGCAAAAATGTAGACCGTAATATAAAAAAATACTCTAAGATGTTTAAAACTCGTTCATATGGATAATATTTCCAAAATATAGTGTAATGTAAAGAAAAATTACCGAACGAGTTGATTCAGATAGTAGCATTTGAGACGTATTCGAGAAGTCCCGAGTTCAAATCCCGGGGTCGACTAACGTGATTTTTTCATATTTTCTTTATTATCACGGCAAAATCTGGACTGAAATTCCATTACCACGATCTATTTTTTTTTCTCTCCTTGGCGCGAGAGGCCTAAAATGTTAGTCTATCAGCCGGCAGTTGGCCTTATCACCACATCTGTTAATTACAGAAGTGGACGACCATTCAGCCAGTATAGGGCTGACATGTGGTCAGCATGCCTAGTCTCCCAGCTGTTTTTTGTCAACCTGGACACGCTACTTACTGTAGCTACCCAAATCCTTTACGATGCTGAGTGAACACAGGTCCCATCTGTTTCATATCTAGTTATCTTTTCGTGTTTCATTTAAAATTGCTTAAATTAAATTACGCGAGGTTATCAGTTTGAAGGAAAATTGATTTGAAATAAATTTGAGAGTGAAGGAACTGTACACATTTTTATTTATTTATTTATTTATTTACTTTTGGTTATATAGTTCGTATGATAGTTAATGTGAAATAATTGAATGCACGGCTTAATAGATAATGATCATGTTCGTTATTTATGAACGTGACGGTATCTAGTGAGCCGTGATTGATTTAAAACCAATTGTTTTGTAATTTACTAGATGTCACTCTTTGATGCATAATAAAAACATGATCTAACTAATAACATGGGACACATAAAGAGCGAGTAATTTTTATTAACTTTTTAAGTTTAAAACTGATGAATTTTAATGAGAAAGTGGGGGTTGGATGTGTTGAACCAAAAAAAACTTAGAGCTACATCACAGTAAATTACCAATTGGTTCAATTTCTTTAAAAGTGACTTCATATGTAATAAATCTACATATGTGCGTCATTTTGCGTCATTGTTATATTATATGCTACGTCAGTGTATAAGATAATTGAATTTCAATTTTGTAAGACAGAATTTTAGGATTGTAGTGTTGGTATCTATGAACTGTAAATAGAAAATGGTGAAAACTATGAGTTACTGTTGCAAAATGTGATTAGTGACCTGATCTCTAGCCTATATTAATATTATAAATGCTAATGTTTGTATATTACAAAATCACTGTGTTATGGCTGAGAGATTTTGGATGACCCTTGCTTCTTAGGATATGACATGTAAAAATAATAAAAAATGATAGTTGAGTGCAAGTTTGACCTCTAGGACCCATAGGGTAATGAGAGAAGGTGAAAAAAGTATCCAAAATTATTTAGATAAGTGTCAAATATATAGTAAGTTATTAGTAAAAATTTTGGACAGACAGGCGAATGGAGAAGACTACATAAGTGAGATACATTTTTTTTGTAGGATAACAGATATAATAGTCCCGCGCCGTAGCCGAGTGGTTAAGGCAAGAAGCCTTAGCGCAGAGCTACGGGACTTGCGCAGGTTCGAGTTGCCATGGGGGAAGTAATTTTCTCATGGAATTTCGGCCAGTATGGGACAGGTGCTCACCCAGCAGGCATTTGGGTAGCTATAATAAGTAGCGACTTCAGGTTGAGAAGACTGGCTGGGGGACCCGACATGCTCCTTGTAGGAAAACCAGAGGGAAAGCGCGCAGTAGGTAGGTCAAGAGTGAGGTGGGAGAATGGCAAATTATACGAGGTATCATTGGAAAAGTTCTGAGAATAGGGATACATGGAGGGCTTGTGTCCGGATGGCCATGAACCTACGGGTTCGATAGTGCTAGTGACTTAATTGTAAAAATGTTACGGTAAAATTCACAATATAAAGTAATCCCTACAGGCCTCAGGAGGCCCTTGGGGTAGTAGGAGGTTAAGGCTCCCACTTTTTCTGGACAATCGGCACTTGATGTCAGCCGGGTTGTCAGCTCTCCGTGACGGCCGCCTTTACCCCCAGAACAAGCGTCTGGTACTCATTTCTGTTAGAGGCTGAGTCGACCTCAGGGCCATAGTGCCGCCAGAAGGTTTGGGTCAGTTTAAAAATCCTGACCGCCACCGGGACTTGAACCCTCGGCCTTCTGGCTTTTAGTGCATTGCCTTAACCACTACAAAAATTTTAAAATAAAATTATATGTATTTATTGTGCTAGTGAGTTAGTGTCGCCAAGTTGATTGGTGATAATCCCATGACAAATCCAATTTTGACTCCTGCACCTCTAGGGAAGGTAAAAATGAAATGTCAAAAATTACCATGACCAGAGGATTTTCCCAGTTAGCCTATATTATAAGGATTCGAAACTTGGATTCTTACTGTAGGGGAAGAGAAAATATTAGGAATATTTGAGAATAAAATTCTTAGGACTTTTTTTGGACCAAAGAGGGATGAATAGGCGAATGCAGGAGACTACATAATAGAGCCACATAATATTTATGGAAAGCCAGATATGATACAACGGTTAAGTCTCATAGACTGTGATGGGCTTTACATGTGTCACGAATAGAGAGTAAAACAGGGACATGGAAACTCCTTCTAGGAAAACCAGAAGAAAAGCGCCCATTAGGTAGCCGAGAATGAGGTGGGAGAATGACATTAACTGTAATTTGAGGGAAGTAGATTATACAGATGATTGTAAAACATTGGCTCATGAACATATGGGTTCGAAAGTGTCAGTCAGTTAGGGGATTGAAAATAAAATTCAACTATGATGGGCTGGACATTGGGGTGGGCCGAAAAATCTCATGTTTTATTTCGAAGTTGTAATTGCGCGGAAAAGTTGCGAATTATATAGCTAAAAAAAGAAAAAAAAAAGAAAAAATCGGTTGACATCTTCCGGTCGCGCAAAGGCTCTGAAGTTTGGCAAAATATGAAAAAAACTTCATTTTTGCAATCATATTCTTTTTACACGCTTTATATTAGCTTGACCTGTATCTATCTATCTATGTAACTGAATCTTTCAACGCGTTTTCGCCCAATTAAAATAATTGGATCGACTTGAAATATTGTATACTTGTAAAGGACCTGTGACAATACAATAATTTCATATTTATTTAATATCAAGTAGGTATTGCTGATCTTTGCTAAGTACGTTTATGTCTATCTGTGGGATCTGACAATCAATACTCTGGAAGTCATTTATCGAATACCAAAAATGCGTAAAAATGTAACTTGTTCATTATTCTGGCAAATTTTGGAGCTTATGCGCGACCGGAAGATATCGACTGATCTAAACTAAATTAAAACACGATGTTTTTAGGCTCTATTTGAAGACGTTACAAACTATTACATTACGAAAACGTCTAATTAAAAAATGAAAGAAATAATCTCAAAAATAAAGTTTTTTTCATATTTTTTTCAAAATTTAGAGCCCTTGCGCGACCGCAAGATGTCAACCGATTATAATGTATTTTTTTATTTTCTTTGTCTTTGTAATTCGCAACTTTTCCGCGCCATTACAACTTCGAAATAAAAAAGAGTTTTTTCGGCCCACCCTACTGGACATGTCACGAATGGGGAATGAAATAGGGCATGGAAACTCCTTGTAGGAAAACCAGAAGGAAAACGCCCCAATAAGTAGCCAAGAATGAGGTGGGAGAATTACATTAACCGTAATTTGAGGGAAGTAGATTGTACAGATGATGATTGTAAAACATAGGCTCATGAACCCTCGGGTTCGATAGAGGATTGAAAATAAAATTCCTACATGATAGAGATTACTGTCGAACCGTGGTTTGGGGGGGGGTCGCTAAGCTGTTTGATGACATTCACGGTCAAATTTGACCTCTAGCAACATTGGGTAAAAAATTAAACGTGTAAAATGACCAAGAGTAATGTTGAATTCATTTACGGGTCGCTGTGATAATTGTAAAATATTCAAGATGATTTTTAAGCATAAGCTAGATACCAGTCGTCCATTGGGGACTGAGAATAGGTGAAAAACAAAAAATATTAGTGGCGATTATATAGGGATTATCTCGATTATTTTCGATTAAAACTAGCGACTCCAGTCTGATCAGAGTTCAGTAATTCGATTAGTGTTAATTATTTCTGTTCGCGTTTTATGTTTTATTTGTGTTAGTTGAGTCTTATTCTACTTAATTACAAAAATATTTGTTTTAATATTTTCGTGGTAAAGATAAAATTTCTGGCGAGTTCTATTCCGTAAGTTTGCAGTACGCTCTACCCATAATTCATTGCTGCCTTTTCACTACCATATTGTCAATATCGAGATTTTTTTGTAAGTTCTGTCTCCACTTCTAGTTTATTTTGCGCTTTCACTATTTTTGACATATTATAACTGTAATTCGAACTCAGTGCCACCGTCGAAGTCACTGGTGCTATTGACAACAATTTGGTATGGATACCGAAGCATCCCTGTCCGGCCTTATCGAATAGGGGGACTATTTTATCTCCCCAAAAATTTTTGCCCCAGTGAAACCCATGTCCACGTTTCATGACGATTTTATTTTTCTGTAAAAGGTTGTCACTGTTCCGACCAAGGTAGTCTGGCTTATTACCTTTGATCTGACCAGCATAGAATTTTTTTCTCAGCAATACTCCCACGGACATAGTTTGCAGGGCCATTTAAGCACGCAATCCCCTCAATTACGAACAAGATTGAAATTAGTACTTTTGGAAAAGTTCTTTTAGATACCTTATTGTGACAATATATATTATATCCATCAGATTTTGCAACAGTAATTCATGTTTGCTCTTTTTTATTACACTAACATTAAACTGCTCTAGATACCTCGGTTTTTTTATTTGAATTGGTTGAATTTGGAAAATTTACATAAAACTATTAATTAAATAAAAATAAAACGTAGTTTTGATTTTCATATTTATTGAATATAAATATGAAAATCAAATAAAATAAAACTACGTTTTATTTTTATTTAATTAATAAATATGGATTTTCATCAAGTAAACACCAACTCAATTGATTATTTACATAAAACACTAATTTTTTGGAATGTTTTATAAAGTGGATAATGATTTTTAAGTGTATATTTATTTAAAAAATATTACACAGGAGGTCAAAAATGTAACTTTAATTAGATAATTTTGAATATAGAGGAATTTGTACTGAACAAAATTTCATATTTCTATTAAAGTTAAGGTAGGAGATGAATTAAAACTATTTTGGGTATCACGCGTTTTTAAATGGAGTTTTGCACTATTTTAAAACTTATATGGAATATTTGTAAAAATTGTAGCATGGAATTTAATAGCATTTTTCTTTCAAGGTAATTTATAATGTTGTTATGAATTCTGTATTGATTAATAACAAAATTATAAATATTTTTAAGACTTAAATTCACGAAATAAACCTATATTTTCAATTAATTCGTGCTTCTCTTAACGAGATTTTGTGACTATCGTTATTTGGAAATCAATTACTGTATTCCATTTGTTCAAATGTTCCTTGCTACAGTTTTTTTAGTTTGTAAGTTTAAGTTAGATATTGTAAAGTGTCAAGTTCCACTTAAGCTATAAATGTGTTGATACTCAAACATAAGCTTATTCCAAATTAACGTAAATTGTTTAGTTGTAAGACACTGTGCAGGCTGTTACATTTTACAGTGCACTTGTCTAACTAGTCAGTACAGATTTCTACATATTAAATATAGTTAGGAGGGTTGTATGCTTTTAGAAAGTGGAGTCCTATCAATTTTGTAAGTTAAACAAAAAAATGAGGATAGTAAATAACAGAAATTGGCAGCGTGGTAATCAAAGGATGCAAGAATCGCAGATTTAAATTTGTATTAGTATTTTTTAATTATCTAATCTACGAAATGCACTTACACATGTGTAGATAATATTTCGTAATTAAAATACATCGTCAGCTATAATAATTGAAGGGATTCATACACAGAAATTAAAATTTCAAGTTAAGAACGTGCATTGAGGATAATTTGTATGAAAATGATACAGATGCAGAAAAAATCGATGAAAGTGAAGAATAATGATAAAGTTAAATGAAATTATGAATAAAAATATATGATAAGATCAGAGAAAAATAAAAATGATATAAGAAAATTATTTTGAATGAAGGATTAATAGCAGTTGCTGCGAATAAAATGAATTATATTAAGAATAATGAGATATAGAAAGAAATTAAATTATGCTCAACTCTGGACACGCATGCTTTTACGTATTGTAGTGACTCTTGTCATCCCAGTTCTCTAAAAATGCATAAAACGAAGATTCTTCCAATTATTAAGGATGCGCAGTATGGTCTCTTACTTTAAGAGAGGGGAAAACATTACCTGTTTTGAAACTCCCGGCTGCGCGCTGCGGTCTGTTCTAGGTATAGGACTAGAGTTCGCGACAGTTATTCGTGCACTTTCCTTCTCATTTTTGGAGATTAAAACTTTCGCCGAAATGTAACGATTGCAGAGCTGATTGAACAGACTACTGGATACATCACATATGTTAGATATTGAAGCGTCTATAAATATATATAAAAAGCTAATGATACTAAAAAAATTAATTAGATACGGATAGGATAAAACATAAGTTATCTATGAGAAATAAAGGAAGAGGAATATACAATCTTAGAAAAATATTTTTAAAGTAATTTGTTCGTTAGAATTAGGGAGTAATCAGAGAAGTTCAAAGCTAAAATGGTCGGTTTTAGAATTAACTTTACGAAAACTAAATTTATGAAGGTTAACACAAAATATTGTAGGAACTTAGGGGTGAAGTAAAAATGTAGATGAGGTAACAGAATTTACTTAACTTGCCAATATTGAGTATCATGATGAAGGAACAATTAGTGATCTGAAATGAAGAATTCATACGGCAAATGTTTCTGCATGCCTACCATCTGTGGAAATCCAGAGAAATTTCAAAACACTTAACTCCTCATTTTGAGATCTAATGTGGAGTCAGTATCATTATAAACATGTGAAATCTTCAAAGAAGGCCTAACTGCTGAATAACAATGATCCTGCAAATGTCTCTGAAATTTCCTGGCATTTTTGGCCAAATATTAGTTCCACTGAAAAAATCTATGGAAAAGAACGACTGAAAAAGCTCTTCATATCCATATAAAAAGGAGGAAATGCAGATTGATTGGCCATAATCTTAAAAAGATCAGAATACTATAGAGAGACAAGCAATGTTTTAGAAGCCTCGTGTTCGGAGGAAAAATGAGGAAGATTTAAGACTGTCATGATCACTGAGAAGTAGTGCGTAAGAGGAAGCCAGAAAGAAGAAAATATATGGGGACAGTTGAAGGAATAGCATGTGCTGGAGTTGCGTTGTTGAGACACTATACTCTGAACAAGAATAACAGGAGATCCTACTAACTATCAGAGAAGTTTTATGGTACATTAGAGTTCAGAAATTAATAAAAATCGTAAGTATTTGATAGGACTACACTTTCATGTTCTCCCCAATATATCAGGGATCAATGAAAAATTGTATTATTTTAAATTAAATTTTCAATATATTATTGCTAATGTTTGATAGATAAATTATTTAAAAAGATATTTGCAATAAAAATACAAAATAAAGTATTTAAAATTCTTCTTCTTCATCGCGGTTTAGTCTTATTTACTAGCCTGTTTCGGCTCCAAATTGCTGCTGTTTCCATCTTTTTTTGGTCTTCCCAAACTTCTTCTTCCTCGTGGTGAATAGCTGTATTTAAAATTTCTTCAGTAATTAAGAAAAAGTTGATCCCTGATAACGATTGTGTGCTGATTTAGGAATACTCAGAGAGGTTGCATTCTAAGGCGTATAGTGCTGCCCAAACTGTAGTGAAGAAATATCAAAACGCAGAAGCAATACGATTAAAATTGAAATGTTTACACAGTATATATATATATATTATTGTTGAAGCCATTCCTTTATGGCGTAATAACCATGTGTGATTAACAAACTAAATTCCCGATTATACGTTAGAAAATTTTCTCCCATCATAATAAAATTAATGCGAGAACCAAAGAAGAAATATCAATAGTACCTTTTTTTACAAACCCTGTTTGACACTCATTACCAAAGAGGGAGCTTGGATTTGGTATATCTTAATCTATATTTGAACGAAATCTGATTTTAACTGGGCTAAAATAATGTTGAGAAGGAGAAATTCAGTTTAACTCAAACATTAAACTTTTTTCATTTGAACCAAGGTATCTCAATTTTGGAGAAAACGGTAATTCGTACGTTATGTTTAACTAGATTAGGTTCTGTATATTTAATAAGACCATAGAGATATGTGATGATTCCATTATAGAGAGGTAAATTGTATAACTGTAGTGTTTAGATAGGAGATTGTATTGGAATGGAGTAAGTAATTTCTTTAAAAAAAATAGTACTTTTCAAAATTTGGGTCATTCCAAAATGTGAATAAATGTGCAGAATTAACTTTGAGGTTGTGATCAGAGTAATTTCATGTTGCCTTCTCTCCTGTTAGTCATGAGTAAATTTAGGTTCAGTATATCCCATGATAAGTCAACGTACCTAACTAGTATCCAAAAGGTCACGGGTTCGATTCCCGGCTATACCATATAAAATTGTATTTGGGTTTGTGTTGAAAGGGTTTTATTCAACTTCCTGATAAGTAAATAGTTTTAATCAGTGATAGCGGAATCAGGTTAATAAAACTGAAGTCAATGTCGTAGGAATCCGTCACACTAACGATGTGACTATGTGCGGTCATCTTCTTGCGATAACAGCAACCACATCAGCAGATATTTGCTCTCGAATGTTCTCGTGCTATGGGTTTATTTATTTTTACATTTCAGGGTATAATTTAACAAAATGTATTGAATTAAGTTTCCGTTTGTATTGTTTGTGTGGTAGTAGATTTTTTATATAGTTTTGTGTGTGTGTATGTATGTACGTATGTATAGATAAGGTGTTTAAATCAGTATATAATACAGGTAATTGTTTGGGCAATTGATTACAAAAACAGCTTAAGTGACGAGGGAGTAAAGTTATTGCCTTATAACAGGAATGCAAGGACCCGCGAGTAGCTAAGCTATCTACAATATTTTTACCGTAGTTTCGTAGATTTATCAAAATTTATTTTTAAAATTCAAGAAATAGATGTATTAAAAACTGTGGTTATTTTGTCTCGGCCAAAGCCTACTTGATCATTTAGAGTTTAGACCTACATGATTTATTCAAATTAACAAAGAAATTGTTTCACAGTGCGAATTTTTCTAACTTATGATTAGATGTTAACAAATGAAAATCGCAATAAAATACATTGTTATGGTAGTGTATTTCACGTTTTATTGAATTCTTTGTTTTATACGTGTTTTATTGGAATATAATGATTATCTTTTGTTCCTTTTTTAACGATGGACTAGTCATATCACCGAGCGAATTGGCTCAAACCAATAGCATTTGAGACTCGTGTTTGGGAGGTTTCGGGTTTAAATCCGTCCCGAACAATCTGGCCAGAGATTTGTTTCTAGGTTTTTCAATCGTCAGGGCAAATACAGGGCTGAAATCTCATTCTCTCACTCTCACTCTTTCATCGTTCGTCATTCCATTATATGAAATATAAATGTCAATATGTAAGTCCATGATTATGATAAAAAGAAGAGAAATAATAAAAATAAAAAATACTTCATCATTATCAGCTTCCATGATTGAGCTTATTAGCCCGTTTCATCCTCAAAGTTTTCTATCTTGTCTTCCTACGCCTTGTGTGCCCCCCCTCCCCGTGGATGATAGTCTTAATATACTCGTATCAACTTCACGGCATAGGCCTTCTGTTCCGGTTCTTGAATCTGTCGCTTGGAATCTCTTGCGTACAGGTGTATATTTCCAGTTTTTTTTTTTTTATCGACTCTCTTCTATTCTATGCAGATAAAAGTAAAGTGATCCCACAACAGACCCGGAGGCCCTTGGGGTAGTATGTTGAATTCATTTTGTTCTGTAAGTTTTAACTTTGTCTAAGAGGGGTGTAATTTGTATTTATTTACGTATTTATTCATTTCTAATGTGGTTATTTAAAGAGCTTCCTTTTCTTCTTCTCCCTCTACGCATGAAAGCCGGCAGCTTGTTGCGTGTTCATTCACTCTTCAGGTTCCGGGGCTTCCATCGTAGTTGTCTTTCTAATTGGCCTTTTCTACCGAGGTGTCCAGTCACGTACTTTCTTCACTGATCTACTGTTCTCCATTCCATCTATGTGATCGTTCCAATTTAGTCTTCTATCATTCATCCAAGGTTTATAGGTTCAATTTGACATTATTCTCTAATAACAGAGCTGTGAATTTCCTCTCAGCGATTTTCCTAAAAACTTTTATCTAGGTTGTTTCATTAATTTGTTTCGTTTTTTTGAGTTTCTGTTCGGCATTCGCAACCATATGTTAAAACTGGTGTAATGACAGATTTTTAAATTCTTACTTTTGTATCTATTCTTAAATTTTTATTTTTCCAAACAGTATTGTTTAAACATTTAAATGATTTTATTTTTGGAGGATTTCATCAGTTATTCTGTTCCTGGTATTAATTCCTATTCATAAATATTCACGATATGTTCTGCTCTTAAAAATTTAATTTCCGATGGTTTTAAACTGCATTCATCCCTTATATTCAGCGCCCAACATTCACTCCCATGCGTTAATGATGGCACAACCATTGTTTTATAAGATGTTATTTGTGTGTCCTTCTTGATTTACTATCTAATAGTTTACAATTCTTAACTTTGAAATCGCGAGATTTTTGTTTGCACGTCTTTATCATTATAAGAAATGATTTCCGAGATAGCTAAAACGTGAAATTTACTTCAATATTATGTCATCTATTATAATTTTTGATCTAATTGGATCTTTACCTTTAACAGCCATGACTTGGGTTTTCTTTGTTGATATTTTACAATTGAATACTTACCCCGAAAACAGATGTAACTCATAAACTGCTAATGACCTGACTAACTTCATCAGCCATGTTATTGCATATAGGCCTAGATCAATATTATCTTGAATTCCAACTTCAAAAAATGAATAGAACAGATCTGGGAGAGAGCAGGGATAGTTTTGCAAGCGCCATGTCGTGATATTCTTCGGATATATCTCTGTAAACTCAACTTTCGAGTTTTTGAGGGTTAGATCTCTTTTCGGGACAACTACTCAATTAGGCTATGTTTATTTGATATTTCATTTAATTTATACACTTTATATTGTACTCATCTATCAAGGCGATGTACCTGGTCATCAGTTCAGAAAATAATTCATCGCGATTTTTATTTCTGTGAAAGCAAATTGAAAGTCTGTTTTTTGGAATTGTTTCTGGCGCCATTCTTTGAAGATGTTGGAACCAATTATATCCTCTTTTTTCTTTACATTTATAGTCTCTTTATTTTTATTCTTCTCTTGTCTCTGTATTTCACCGTTCATCTAAAATTATATTTCCTAGCATATACTGTATATCAGGAACTTAATTTACAAGTACTTAATTTGGAAATACTTCATTTACAAATATTTAATGTCCAAATAGGCTACAATAAATCAACTAAATAGACGCTATATGACCTACCGGTAGATGTTATGTAGGTGCCTTTAAGTAAAGAGTAAAAAAGCTGATCATGCCTGTTTTTTTGGCTGAAACGAGGGAAATGTCATTCGAAACATGTTCCGGCTGAGAGAAAATTAAAAGACGAGATATGTACGTAATAATCCAATCAATTCTATTGAATAATGTATGCAGGGACCTAAACACAGAGAGGAAAAAATGTTTAGGAAGCCATGAAATGAAGGATATTGAAAGAAAAGGACAGCTTAGCCAGCAGCCTGCTGTTAGGCAAAGGGCATTCTAGGCCCGTCGCGCTTTGGAGTAGAAACCATAATGAAATGTAAGTTGAAAACAGAGAAACATCACAGTTCTAACAATCTCTACAATAAAAATTATGTATGATTTTTAAACACCTATTTATATGTATGTGTCAGTTTGTGTGTGTGTGTTTACAAACGGAAATTCAAATTTTACCAGAAATAAATTATATTGTAGGTGATTTTATTTACGATTGTTCTACTGTTTGGGCAATACATTTAAAATGGAACGTAAAGCAGGGTCATTTAATTAATATTTGTGTGGAGTTACACGTTTTATACAAGTGACATTTTTAAATGGTTTGATCAATTTGTTTTGCGGTTTTTTAGTCTAAATTTTAAAATAGAACGCCTTGATGCAACCACTGCCCCAATTTGCCCATTTTCTCTGAGTGTTCCTAAATGTCATGTTATGATCGGGTGTTTCAGCGCGTATTTTTGTTTTTTTTTACAGGTAATGGATGAGTTTGCCGTGAAGAGTAGGAGGTAAGTTACATTTTTAAATTAATGTTAATAGTTTTCTTTCTTTCTTTATCTCAGTTTAACCTCTCGTCTTATAGGTACACGAGAAAATCAAAAAAGTGTATTTGTATCATGTAACGGAATCTTTGAACACGATTTTCGCCCACTTAGAGACATTGGATCGACTTGAAACTTTGTATACTTGTAAAGGACCCGTGACACTATAATAATTTCATATTTTATTTCTAAATTCCTGGCCAGAATCATCAGAAAATCAAAACAATTAAAACTGGTATAATAGGTTACGGACTTGTCGACTTTTTAGTCAATCGTTGTAAGAGCTCAGTTGGTAGAGCGGTGAACTAGTGGTATATAATTTCAGTAATCCATAGGTCGCTGGTTCCAATCCGGCTGGGGAGGAATTTTTTTTTTTGAAGAGTAATACTTTTAGCTCATACTACAATAGTATCGAATTTAAAGATATTTACATTCTTATCTTATTGTGTAAAATATTAAAACTAAAAAATTAAAAAATAAATAATAGTTTTAAAAAACTAAAACAGCACGCTTTATTAGAAAACCAAACTCAAAAATTAAAAATAATTTTAATTTCCGACACGCTTGGGATAAATTTAAAGTGGTCAACAAAAAAATCATCTCCAACACATATAGAATAAAACTAGAATTATCAACAAAAAGAAAATAATTTTACCATCAAAAGCGTGGGGTGGTTTTTATGATTTTTACATGTTCTTCTTAGAGTCTTTACTTTTACCAATATATGTTTATTATCAAATATATTAATTGATATAGAGCACCCCACGCTTTTAATGGTAAAATTATTTTCTTTTTGTTGATAATTCTAGTTTGTATTTTGTTATTTGTTTTGGATATCTATCTACAATCATTCTGTCTATGTGTTGCTTCCCATTTTTGTCTATATGTAGGGGCCTATCTGTTTTATCAGTTATTGCAAATATTTCAAGTTCCTGTCTTATTTCTGTGTTCTTGATTCTGTCTTCCTTAGTGCACCCTTTAACAGATCTCAAAAATTTCATTTCTGCCGCCGTTATCCTACTTAGATCTTGTTTTTTATGTATCCAGGCTTCTGATCCATAGAGCAGTACCGGTACTGCCAATGTTTTATAAAATTTCAATTGGGTCTCTCTTGTTGTTTTATTATTTAGTGATCGTTTTATCGTACCACATATTCCCTGGAATTTTGCTATTTTATTAGTTATATCATTATCATAATTAAATGAAATGTCACATCGTAGATAATTGAGATGGTTCACCTGTGATTTTAAAAGTATTGGGACTTTAAAATGTTCATCTCATCATGAATATTAAGTTCGGGTTCTTTTTCTCAACCTGTTCATCGTAAGCGTCCGTTCGCTTTGCTCCCTGAAACTTTTTCTAGTAGGTTATGAGCTAGAATTGTAGCGTACACTGATTGACATTTACTGTATTGCCAAATTAAAAATAAAATGAAAACGTTTTCGGATCCAACATTCCTTGCTATTTTCTATTATAAATTATACTCGTATATTGTTTCACGTTACCGGGGGTAGATTTTTGACGTCGTTTTGTCGTTATAAAAGAACGCAGTTGATCGTGTATAACTCCACAATAAGTTCATTTAATTCTATAAACTCTTCTTGACATTCAGCTAACAAATTATGTATCACACAATTGTTTTACAAGATCTTACGCGTCCACTTGCCACAGTTTCCCCCAACTATAGTCACGGTATCACTATCACAACACAACTGACTTACTCCCGATCCCACCAACGGATTATAGGCCTATAGGACGGGGAAGGAAATTTCTAGGCTCCCGATGGAGACTTTTCCAGTATTCAAATTGCTGGCGTCGAAACTTCGTGACAGTGAGTGACGAGGCTTGGGAAAACCTTCTGGAACGGAGGTTTAGACGCATCGATGACCTGCTCGGGTCTTTCGACTAGCGATTCGGCAACTCGCGAATCTATTTCTACCAATTCGAGACCACTATTCCCGCCGTCTCGGCGAAATTCAAAATTCTCTAGTACGATGCGTCACAATATAAAGATTGAGCCTACGTATATTTGTGCTCGCAAAACTCGTAGTCAGTCGATTGACTTCAAATTTGTACATGCATGTTTTTAGGTATAGTGTGTGTTTAGCCGCTATATATTATGTTCTAAAACCATTAGGTGCAGGAGTTCGCGTGAAGCGAAAATTTAAAAATCGCTCTAGCGGTCGCAATTTTCGATGTTTCGTAACGAAACTCAGTATATTCTATTAAAATAAACCGAGGTGGTTATTATATAAAAAATTAGCGAAATCCGAAAATTAGAAGTGGAGTTCTACCTGAAATCCGAAATTAAAAATTGACGAGCAACCGCCATATTTGGTTCGTCCCAGTTTATACCATACAATTTAATTAATCTTTAATGTTTAATTTATTTAGGCGTAGCAGCGCACGCCGGGTATTAGCCAGTTATCTAATCAAAATTGAAATGGAAATGTTTGTACTGTCAGTATAACAACACTCCAATTGTAGTGGATAAGTACAAACCACAATATAATAATAGGAAGAAGCGCACATAAATGTGTATTATATTTGGTCTCTGCTGTATGCCAGCAACGATTTTGTTCTCTTTAAATAGACATTGAAATGGTATCTGGCACACGGTCTATCGTAGAGCTTACATATGCAATCCATTGACGAATCATAATAGTTTGAAATTTTGCAGAGTTTATGGTGATATCCATGCACTGTGGTCCAGTCCAGTTTCGATTGATCATTGCATCTACTACGTAAAAGTAGTCCGGTATTTCTTTTCTTTTGTCTTATCTCCTTGAATGTAGTTTCCTGTTTAGTGGCTGGTAGCAGGAACTTTGTTAGATCTTCGACGAGGAAAGTTCCCCGTGCTAACTCATAAGCAAGTCTTGATCGAGCAAATTTCTAGATCCCCACTACAATTTTTAGGAATCTTGCTTTCACTTGTTCTAAGGTGTTTAAGTCTCCGTAACTGAGGTCAGTCCTATGATTTGTATTCCATACGTTAAAATAGGAAGTATTTTGGCTTCAAAAACGTTCATGGCTGTTGCAATTGACAGTTGTATGATGTTTTCTATGTCGTATGTGGCAATTATAGTAGCTGTAATAATAATAATAAGATGAAAGGTTCGCCCTAATGGGCATTGATGGCTGTCACTCCCTCTTCCACGTGTATTCTGAAGCATTTGGCTGTTGTATTAAATCCGGTAGAGAAGTTTGTTCAATTTGTATATAAACAATCATTCTTGCAACAAGAAAGTAAAGTTTATTTACTTTTACCTTGACATTGGGCATTGTTACGAATTTTGAGTTGTGTAAATGTAATTAAGTCATAAATCATTACATTGTGAGTATATACCTCATATGTCCTACGTGAGGACATGGGTGCTCCCAAGCTACAGTTTCTTAACCAAGGTAATTTAGGTACGCTTATTTACCTACAGACGTTAACGAGTGACATGTGATTATCACATCACCTCAATGAGACATCTAGTAGGCAACTAATGTACTCGTATTACTTGGATGGATGAAGATCGGTTAAATTTTGCACAGAGTCCTTTTTTATTCAGACTTGGGGTTCTTTTACGAGCCTGAAAATCTTCAGTCTCGGGACCCATGGCCTTAAGTCCCTCCCGGAGAACTTGTTCCTTAGATTTTTTCCATCCTAAAAGTCCATCGACCCCGACCGGATAAATTATTACATTACTATCGATTTGTGCCGGCAGAAGCGGGAGGTTTGAATGCTTAAATACGAACTTGTACCTGTAGGGCGAAAACAATAGGTTTCCGGACGTAGGTTACCTATCTAAATTCTAAACTTTATCTATTCGATGCCCTATAAACCCTGAACGTTTCTCATAGGAATTTCCGAACGCTCTGTATGTTTCAAGTGATTAACAGAAATACAGCATTATTCACGTAATTTAGACGCAAGTATTGTACATCCAGATGACTTGGTTACATAAGTTAAGCTATTATGCATGAATAGCAATCTGAAATGAATTGCTCATGATAAAACAACCTTTCTTTACTTTAAACTTCGTATGAACTCGAACTTTGTGTTTCGAATCTACATTTTTATTACCATTTTTTATACATTTTACTTTTTTATTTAAAATATTTTTAATTTAAATAATTTTTAAAATTAAACATTGTTTTACTTTGTATCAACTTGAATTGTTTTTTAATTTAAATAAATTTTAATTAAATTAACTTTTATATTTTTATTCTATTTATTTATTTACTTTAATTAATTTTGACCCATTATTAAAAACTACTGTACGCATTTATAGCAATGGAAATAATTTTTCTTTGCAACCAAATTTATACGATAGATTATCTTTAAATTAGAACGTAGGTCACTTTTTAGGCTGGCGAAAATTATAAAAATTATATAGTAAGTCTTAAATATTAAATATAACAGAAAATTAAAATGTCTTTTGATGGTCAACTATCAATTTTCAACGTATCCTATATAAGACATTGGTTTAATTTATTTAGCATATATCCAAGGAGAAAGTCCTCGGCGGTTGATTTGAAGCCGTGGGTCCCGATTCCGAAGATTTTCAGGCTCGTAAAAGATCCTTAAGCCTAAATAAAGAGGTCTGTAAGCAAATTTTATCGACCTCAACGTCCTTGTAATATATTAGTTGCCTGTTCGATGTCTCATTGAGTCCGTGTGTTGACACGTGCCATTGATGACATTTCTGGATAAATTAAGTAACTAAAAATTAACTTGGTCTAGTAACTCCTAACAAAGGAGAGGCTAGGGCTCAACAATGGGCAACGCCATTAATAATAAATATAAAAAATAAAAATCTGTATTATGTACATAAACATATTAATGTGTTTGTCATTTATAGACTTCTAAACGGCTCAACCGATCCTCATGGAAATTTACATACATATTTTCAAATACGGTGAATGTTTAGCCCCCATCTATTGTTCCCTAAAACTATTATATTTAGGAGTTCACCTGAAACAAAAATGTAAAAATCGCTCTAGCGATCGTAATTTTTTATTTTTCAAAACGAAACTCTGTGTATGGTATTAAAATTAACCGATGTAGGTATTATTGAAAAATAAGCTAAATCCGACCATTATAAATGCATATTTAACTGAAATCCGAAATTAAAATGTAGTCTAGCAACCGCCATGTTTGGTTCATCAGAATATATACATACAGGTATGGCGAGTGTTTAGGCCCAATCTGCTTTATTCTAAAACCATTATGTGTAGGAGTTCACGTGAAACTAAAATTAAAAATTCACGTTAGCAGTCGAATTTTTTTGTTTCGCAACGAGTCAGTATATGCTATTAAAATGAACCGATGTAGGTATTAACCAAAAATTAGCGGAACTCTAAATTGTACTAAAGTATCTTATTTGATGCATTGCTAATTCTGTTAATTAAAATGTATGGTAAATGAAGCGATTCTCTGAGTTCAAAGATTTGAACAAACCCGGATAACCAGATAGTTTTTAACAGAACTGTAGAAATAAGAATGAGTAGCATAAAATAGTTACTTAATTAAATTTGTTTTGAATCACACAATGTACTGTAATAAATTATTTTGTTTTAGTTGCAGTCCGACATATACTGTCGCGAGAAAATAGTACTTCACAGATTTAAGGCATAACGATTGTATTTACAAGTAGTCATTTATGATGAAATTCAAATCTGGATTTCTTTTTTAAATATACATACTTTATAATTGTTAGGCCCATTGGCTATAACATACAGTAATATTATCTGGGTTTGTAGGAGTACGTTTATAGCTGCATGTGTTAATTCCTGACATACGAAATTTTCTGATTTCGCGGAGACTTATTTGGGCTTAATTTGTCCAAAGGTCTTTTACCCAGACTTGAGATTTTACGTGCCATAGATTTACACACGTAACCCATCCTTTAATTCCGTGCTCAAGAGTTTACGCCCAAAAAAAAAACGATCTTCTACGGCCAAGTTCGAATCCATGAATCTCGAAACCAGGATCATTTTAATCACTACTCGGTCGATCATATAACATGAACACTCAAACATCTACTTGTGAATAAAATATTTAATTAGTAATCATTATTTAATTCATTGACTCTAAAATGATTTTAATGGGAAATGTTTATACGCGTGAGACACAAATATTTGACATTCACAAGTCCTGGCTCTGTAAGTTAATCTATCGTGCAAGAGTGAGCTTAATGGAAAGAATAGCTGCGTGGTTCAATAGCGTTATTCTCCTGTGGACTTAATGCAGTGTCCAATTTGCATGGTTCGAAGACAGTCATTATTGGTCATTATTTTTAAATGTTCTTTTTCTTTTTGTTTAATTATTTTTTAACTTAAATTAACTTTTTAAATAATTTCTATATTTACTTAATACTTTTTATTTTATTTTATTAAGTTTGACCCATTATTAATTTTTTAAATCATTATATTTTTTATGATGATCTTGAAGAAGATTTTCGGGCTGTTGTCTTGAGACGCTTGAGGATGCCAGACGCAGTCTCTGGCGAAACGTCGGGGAACTACAAGCCTCACGACCACGGCCTACAGCCCGAAAATCTTCAAGATCATCATAGCAACTCCGGCCGTGAAAGTCTACGTGAATACATTATATTTTTTAGTAATACATATTTTTATTAGTTTTATCAAGTTTGACCCATTATTAATTCTTAAAATCATTTTATATTATTAATTGATTTTTTATTATTAAGTTTGACCCATTATTAAAAACTACTATAATTAATTGAATACCGCGCACAATAAGGTTGTAACCTTATCCCCCCCCCCAAGTTCAGTTTTGCGTGGAAGTAATGTTGTAATGACAAATGGTAAATTTTTCATATAAAAATCAACTTTCGAAAGTAAATGATAGTTACAATTTTTACACGCTTTATATTAGCTTCACCTGTATCTATCGATCTATCTATCTATGTAACTGAATCTTTCAACGCGTTTTTCACCCACTTACAATAATTGGATCGACTTGAAATGTTGTATATTTGTAAAGGACCCGTGACACTACAATAATTTCATATTTTATTTCTAAATTCCTGGCCAGAATCATCAGAAAATTAAAAAAAAAATTAAAACTGGAAAAATAGGTTACGGACTTGCGAACTTGTTAGTCAATCGTTATAAGAGCTCAGTTGGTAGAACGGTTAACTAGTGGTATATAATTTCAGTAATCCATAGGTGGCTGGTTCGAATCCGGCTGGGGAGGATTTTTTTTTTAGAAAAGTAATACTTTTAGCTCATACTACAATAGTATGGAATTTAAAGATATTTACATTCTTATCTTATTCTGTAAAATATTAAAACTAAAAAATTTAAAAATAAATAATAGTTTTAAAAAACTAAAACAGCACGCTTTATTAGAAAACCGAACTCAAAAATTAAAAATAATTTTAATTTCCAACACGCTTGGGATAAATTTAAAGTGGTCAACAAAAAAATCGTCTCCAACACATATAGAATAAAACTAGAATTATCAACAAAAAGAAAATAATTTTACCATCAAAAGCGTGGGATGATTTTTACATTTTCTTCTTAGAGACTTTACTTTTACCAATATATGTTTATTATCAAATATATTAATTGATATAGAACACCCCACGCTTTTGATGGTAAAATTATTTTCTTTTTGTTGATAATTCTAGTTTTATTCTATATGTGTTGGAGAAGATTTTTTTGTTGACCACTTTAAATTTATCCCAAGCGTGTTGGAAATTAAAATTATTTTTCATTTTTGAGTTCGGTTTTCTAATAAAGCGTGCTGTTTTAGTTTTTTAAAACTATTATTTATTTTATCGAAGTTTGTATGGTAGATTATATTTAAACCAATTACTAGGCTGGTGAACATAGAAAAAAAATAGTAGCCTTAAATACTAAACTTAGCTTAGTAAATTACGATGTATATTCTATTATTTCGAAGGTTAGCATTTCATTTAGACATTAAATTGTCTATGTATGTTATAAGATACGTCCCGCGCCGTAGCCGAGCGGTTAAGGTAGGAAGCCTTGGCGCAGAGCTACGGGACTTGCGCTGGTTCGAGTCTCCATGGGAGAAGAAATTTTCTCATGGTATTTCGGCCAGTATGGGACCGGTGCCCACCCAGCATCGTGAGGCAAGTGGGTAGCTACAATAAGTAGCGGCTCCAGGTTGAGGAACCAGCTATAACGGTTGGGGGACTCGACATGCTAACCACATGTCACCCCTACACTGGCTGTTGATCATCTACCTCTGTGATTGACACATGTGGATGTGAAGGGCCAGCAGCCGGCTGGTAAAAGGGCAACCGCTGAAAAGTGGAAAGACCCTCAATCGGAATGTTATAAGATACAATACTTAAATTTATTTAACATTTTAATAAAGCAGTAGAAAAAGGAATGAGTTTAAAATAATTTGCATTGAATTACATAAATAGGCCTACAATAGTAACTTATAATTAGACATGATTTTGTTTTCACTGCTTTCCGATACATTTAAATAATTGGAACGATAAATTAGTGTTTCGCCAATTTTAGGATTAATGATTGTGTTTAACTTCTTTTTCTTCTTCTTCTTCTTCTTTAATCGTAGTTTAATCTCTCTCCTTATAGGTAGTTTTTATTTGCCATACACCACCCGGGCTTTACAGTGGCACGACCTGTGGGGAGGTGAATTTTAAACTGTGGATCAGATACGTACTTTTTTTGACCTCGCAAGGACATGGAGGGTATCTCCGAATGAGTGATCAGGTCAATGCCAGAAATGTTTTTTTACGAATAAGATAATGCACGCCATAGCGTAGTGGTTAAGGCACTGCGCTACAAGCCGGAAGATCGGGGGTTCAAGTCCCGATGGAGTCAGGATTTTTAAACTGACCAAACCTTCTGGCGGCACTATGGCCCTGGAATCGACTCAGCTCTAACGAAAATCAGCACCAGACGCTTGTTCTGGGGGTAAAGGCGGCCGTCACGCAGGGCTGACAACTCGGCTGATATCAAGTGCAGATTGTCCAGAAAAGTGGGAGCCTTAACCTCCTACTACCCCAAGGGCCTCCTGAGGCCTGTAGTGGGAACACTTTACTAAGTGAATTTCAATTGTTTTAATATAAATACCAAATCTCTATGCCCCATTGGCCATTACATATAGTGACAATAGATGGATTATAGCACACCTTAATCGTTGTATGTTTAATTCATGTCCCATCGTCATACGGGGCCCATGTATGTTCTAATTCATAGGAATCCATGTTCAGAATTTTTTTACGCTCTGAAAAATTGATGGATCCCGGCCAGGTTTGAACCCGAAAGACCATTTTATTGACTAGTTATTTGATGAAATATAGTTAATACTCAATACATCTACTAAACTAACTGACTGGCACTATCGAACCCTTAGGTTCATGGCCCCGCGTATATAAGCTCCCCACACATCTCTATCCTTAGCTAATGTTTTCCAATAATCCCTGATATATGTACACGTATTAACATTTTTTGGACCAAAGAGAGATAACAGACAGGCCAATGGAGTAGAATACTTAAGTGAGCTACATGATCTTTATAGAACATCAGATATAAGAACAGTTAAGTCTCGTAGTCTGTGATGGGCAGGACATGTGGCACGAAAGACAAATGAAATAGGGCCATGGACATTTCTTATAGAAAAACGTGGAGGAAATAATTTCGATGGACTCTATCGAAGACTTGTTTAATATCAGTAAAAGCAATGGGTGAATTCTCTGTTTTCCTATTAGCGATCTCAGTGTGGAATAACAATCACTAGACCTCCCCTTACGTAAACCATTTCTTTCTTCTGTAATTATACCTTCATAATATTAATATAGTTTGTTCTTAAAAATATTTGCACATATTTTGTATCCGGATTTCATCTGTGGTTTTCTTTTATTTCTGGATCCTCCTTTTTTATAAACGGTAATTATTACTGATTTAGCCCAATTTTTTTAAAAAATAGTTTGACTATCCGAAAGCAAGATTAAAAATCTTAAGAAATTATGACTAGCATATTTAAATAATTCAATATTTATCGAATCTTTCCCCCGAAGCTTTGTTGCTTTTCATTTTCTCTAAAGTGTGTTGCAATTCATCAAAAGAAATCTTACCCTCTAAAATGTCATCAGGAGAAGGGAGTTCAAAAGGTTGTTGTGTGTGAGACCATATCTGTTTGAAAGTTTGGTAACCAATTTTCTTGAGAGATTACATTTATTGTAGGTTATTTTTGACTTCATTGTTTCATTTTTTCCAATTCCGATTGAGGGTCTTTCCACTTTTCAGCGGTTGCCCTTTTACCAGCCGGCTGATGGCCCTTCACATCCACGTGTGTCAATCAGAGGTAGATGATCAACAGCCAGTGTAGGGGTGACATGTGGTTAGCATGTCGAGTCCCCCAGCCGTTACAGCTGGTTCCTCAACTTGGAGCCGCTACTTATTGTAGCTACTCAATTGCCCCACGATGCTGGGTGGGCACGGTCCCATACTGGCCGAAATACCATGAGAAAATTTCTTCCCCCATGGAGACTCGAACCAGCGCAAGTCCCGTAGCTCTGCGCCAAGGCTTCCTACCTTAACCGCTCGGATAGAAATTTAAATGATTGTTAGTGTGGGCGGCTGAACCGTTTTCTGAAAATGCAATATATGTATTCCATTTGTGTAATGTTTTCTAATTTTACGGTTCGCTATAAATCGTTTTCTATGGTAATTAATTTTATCCTCTTCAGCCTTAATAGATGGATACATAATTTAAGCTCGTCTTTTATCCTGAATTATCAGCATCCAAAACAACTAACAAACTAATTAATTCTATTCTTTATACAATCCAAATAATAAACAAAATTTCATATACCAAATTTTAATATCCAGGCAATAGCCATTAATAAAGCTACAGTTTTGTCATGATCCTATGTTCGTATACCTCTTTTCGTATGCCATACTCTTTTTTTTTTCTAAACTTTCTCTATCAGTTTGTTTTAAAATATCTTGTAGAATAAGCCATTCATCTTGACTGTTGTTATGGTTTGGAGTTTGAGCTAAAAGATCGCCCGTTCTCTTCCGGTAAAGTTAGATAGTGCTGAGATCTGTAAATAAAGTTACTTTGAAAGAGAGATTGCTGTTTATAGGTACTGATTTATTTTTACATCGTCTAGGTCTAAAACGAATGAGACTTACTAACAGATATTTCTAATTCAGGGCCTCTGGATACTCTAGCATCTGAACCCATTTCTAATAGTTTAACATTACGAAGTGTATAATCAATTCTTGATTTTGAATTTCTAGCTGACTGTTTTTGTGCTGAAATAAAGAACTAATGGTTTTAAAGTTATTAAATAATATCTTTATTAAACACAATGTGTACACTAATATTATATACATGGTTTTACCATTTTGCTATTAATTCGTGAATTGTTTTAGTTCTGTTTTCGCACTTCACTAAGTGATACTTTGGGCACGGTTTGCTACAGAGTTTACAGATGCAGGCCTCCTCGGGTTCATGGTAACTTTGTTTATGACGTATTTTCCCATGGAAGCCGTGAGCGGCGAAGCGTGTGTATAAGTGGCGAAGTAGAAAATTTGGTCCTTTCCATTCGTCTGTGTTTAACGCTTCCGTTTCAGTGATTTCGTTCGGAATCTCTCTGGCTTTTCTCTGTCTCTCCTCGATTGCTGTTTTGTATGCCTGCGTTTCTGGTAGATCGAAGTGTTTTCGGATGTCTTCTATGAAGTAAGACTCCTTTGCTATTATGTAGGCATAGCTATGTCTTGTGAATTTTGAAATTGAAAGGCGATATTATTAAATCTAAGGTTATTGCTACCAACAAACTGATCAATGCTTGTGTTTTCTATTCTGCCATTAAATTCTTGCATTATAATAAACATGGGACGATCTAATCAATTTAAACATCTTGGATATTATCTCTCTATCTGGGATGAAAAGGATATCCCTGAAAAAGTTACTAGTTATAATAAAAGTTTAGGAATTATTAATCAAGTTATGAAACCATCCCTTGTACAAAAAAACACAGATTACGTTTATATAACACTTTGGCTAGACCAGTGTTGACCTATGGTAGTGAAGCATGGACACTAAGAAAACAACATGAAAGCAGAATAACGGCTTGTGAAATGAGATTCATGCGCAGAACAGCGGGTTACACCAGATGGGATCGGAAAAGGAACACAGATATCTTAAAAGAATTGAAGACTACACCAATTTTGGAATATATTAAACAGTACCAACTAAATTGGAAACACCATCTTGAAGGAATGAGTTCAAATCGGATCCCCAAAGCTGTTTATAATTATATACCAAGAGGACGAAGATCACTGGGCCGTCCTATGAAACGCTGGAGGGAAAATTTTCTATAGGATCGTAACAGGCCTTGGCCTAATACTTGGAAGGAAGAAGAAGAAGATAATAAACATGTCTGTCTCACTGACTTCATTGACTGTTTTGTAAATTGTTATAAGATTTTTTTATTGAATGATCCATTCTTTTCAGTAATAGTAGTTATGAATCGAACATTTAAAAAAAGTTTGTATCATTAGCATGACTCCAACGTTACTTCCACTTCACTATAAAACTAGAGGTATTTTTTAGTTTCTTCAGATCATTTTAAGTCCCGCGTCGTAGTCGAGTGGTTAAGGCAAGATGCTTTGGCTCAAAGCTACGGGATTTCAACTGGTTCGAGTCTCCATGGGAAAATAAATTTCCTCGTGAAATGTCGGCCAGTATGGTACCGGTGCCCGCCCAGGATCGTGAGGCATTTGAGTAGCTACAATAAGTAGCGGCCCCGGATTGAGAAACCAGTTATAATGGGCTGGGGACTCAACATGCTGACCACATGTCACCCCTAGACTGGCTGCATGATCGTCTGCCTCTGTGATTAACACGCGTGGGTGTGAGGCCGGCAGCCAGAAGATAGGCCAAGGGTATAGGCCTGTCGCGCCATGGAGTTAAGTTAGATCCTTTTGTTTTTTTTGTTTCTGAAATAACTGTTATTGCTAAAATATCGTCTATTGATCATCTTTGTGACAAATACTCCGTGTTGCAATTTTTTAAAATTGTTATTTCTTCCATAACTTATCCTTATGTTTGCGAGATTCGTCATCAATGCCATCCGTCCTATTTTCTGAGCTTCGTATGGAACATGAAAGGAATATAAATTGACGCCAGCTCAGAAAAATGTAATTGATGGGATTTTCCAACTATGTACCATTTACTACAAATGAGATTTTTCAGTTACCCCGCTGAGCGTCATTAGTTTAAAACAAGAAGACTATAGACTTGGAAAACTCTATTTTGAAATTTCGGATTTTGACCGGATTTTTTCCATTATAAATCCAGGACACACCCTCTAGATAGTATTTTTGCAGCTTTTGAAATTTCGAAAATTTAGTCATTTTTTGGAAAAACACCAGGACTATAGCCTAGGAAAAAACAATTTTGAAATTTTGGATTTTGACCGGATTTTTTGCTTTGTAAATCCCGGACAGACCTTCTAGATAGTATTTTTGCAGTTTTTGAAATTTCGAAAATTTTGACATTTTTTTGGAAAAACAGCGACTATAGCCTTGGAAAACTCAATTTTGAAATTTAGGATTTAGACCGGATTTTTTGCATTATAAATCCCGGACACACCCTCTAGATGGTACTTTTGCAGTTTTAGAAATTTCCAAAATTTTGACATTTTTTGGAAAAACACCAAGATTATTTATATAGTCTCGGAAAACTCAATTTTGAAATTTTGGATTTAGACCGGATTTTTTGCATTATAAATCCCGGAGAGAGTTTCTAAATAGTAATTTAGCAGGTTTTGTTTTGGAAAATTTTGACATAATATGGAAAAACAGGAAGACAATAAATAGCCTGGGATAACTTAATTTTCTAATTTTGGATTTAGACCCGATTTTTTGCATTATAAATCCCGGACACACCCTCTAGATAGTATTTTTGCAGTTTTAAAAATTTCGAAAATTTCGACATTTTTTGGAAAAACACAAAGACTATAGCCTCGGAAAACTCAATTTTGAAATTTAGGATTTAGATCGGATTTTTTCCATTATAAATCCAGGACACACCCTCTAGATAGTAATTTTGTAGTTTTTGAGATTTCAAAAATTTTGACATTTTTTGGAAAAACACCAAGACCATAGCCTCGGAAAACTCAATTTTGAAATGTTGCATTTAGACCGGACTTTTTGCATTATAAATCCCGGACACACCTCTATATAGTATTTCTGAAGTTTCTGAAATTTCGAAAATTTTGACATTTTTCGGAAAAACACCAAGACCTCGGAAAACTCAATTTTGAAATTTTGGATTTAGAACTGATTTTTAGCATTATAAATCCCGGACAGACCCTGTAGATAGTATTTTTGCATTTTTTGAAATTTCGAAAATTTTGACATTTTTTTTGGAAAAACACCAAGACTATATATAAGTATTTGAGAATAAAGTTCTTAGGAAAATTTTTGGACTAAAGAGAGATGAACAGACTGGTGAATGGAGAAGACTTCATAACAATGAATTACATGGTCTGTATCGGAAGCCAGATAGCCTCGGAAAACTCAATTTTGAAATTTTGTTTTTAGATCGGATTTGTTGCATTATAAATCCCGGACACACCGTCTAGACAGTATTTTTGCAGTTTTTGAAATTTCGAAAATTTTGACATTTTTTGGAAAAACACAAAGACTATAGACTCGGAAAACTTAATTTTGAAATTTACGATTTGGACCGGATTTTTTCCATTATAAATCCAGGACACACCCTCTAGATAGTACTTTTGCAGTTTTTGAAATTTCGAAAATTTTGACATTTTTTGGAAAAACACCAAGACTATAGCCTCGGAAAACTCAATTTTGAAATTTTGGATTTAGACTGGATTTTTTGCATTATAAATCCCGGACACACCCTCTAGATAGTATTTCTACAGTTTTTGAAATTTCGAAAATTTTGACATTTTCGGAAAAACACCAAGACCTCGGAAAACTCAATTTATAAATATTGGATTTAGAACTGATTTTTAGCATTATAAATTCCGGACAGACCCTGTAGATAGTATTTTGCAGTTTTTGAAATTTCCAAAATTTTGACATTTTTTTGGAAAAACACCAAGACTATAGCCTCGGAAAACTCAATTTTGAAATTTTGGTTTTAGACCGGATTTTTTGCATTATAAATCCCGGACACACCCTCTAGATAGTATTTTTGCAGTTTTTGAAATTTCGAAAATTTTGAAATTTTTTGGAAAAACTCCAGGACTATAGCCTTGGAAAACTCAATTTTGAAATTTTGGATTTAGACCGGATTTTTTGCATTAAAAATCCCGGACACACCTCTAGATAGTATTTTTTACAGCTTTTGAAATTTGGAAAATTTTGACATATTTCGGAAAAACACCATGATCTAGGAAAACTCAATTTTCAAATTTTGGATTTAGACCGGATTTTTTGCATTATATATCGCGGATACACCCTCTAGATAGAATTTTTGCAGTTTTTGAAATTTCTAAAATTTTGACATTTTTGGAAAAACAGACTATAGCCTTGGAAAACTCCATTTTGAAATTTTGGATTTAGACCGGTGGTTTTGCATTATAAATCCCGGACACACCTCTAGACAGGATTTTTACAGTTTTTGAAATTTCGAAAAATTTGACGTTTTTTGGAAAACTCAATTTTGAAATTTTGGATTTAGACCGGATTTTTTGCATTATAAATCCCGGACACACCCTCTAGACAGTATTTTTGCAGTTTTTGAAATTTGGAAAATTTGTCATTTTATGGAAAAACAGGAAGACAATAGCTTCGAAAAACTCAAATTTGAAATTTTGGATTTAGACCGGATTTTTTGCTTTATAAATCCGTGACAGAGCTTCTAGATAGTATTTTTGCAGTTTTATAGAAATTTCGAGAATTTTGAATTTTTTTGGAAATACAAGAAGACTATAGCCTTGGAAAACTGAATTTTTAAATTTTGGATTTAGACCGGATTTTTTGCATTATAAATTCCGGACACGCCCTCTAGTTAGTATTTTTGCAGTTTTTGAAATTTCGATAATTTTGACATTTTTCGGAAAAACACCAAGACCTAGGGAAACTCAATTTTGAAATTTTGGATTTAGAACTGATTTTCAGCATTATAAATCCCGGACACAGCCTGTAGATAGCATTTTTGCAGTTTTTGAAATTTCGAAAATTTTGACATTTTTTGGAAAACTCAATTTTGAAATTTTGGATTTAGACCGGATTTTTTAAATTATAAATCTCGAACACACCCTCTAGACAGTATTTTTGCAGTTTTTGAAATTTGGAAAATTTTGACATTTTATGGAAAAACAGGAAGACAATAGCCTTGAAAACTCAATTTTTAAATTTTGGATTTAGACCGGATTCTTTGCATTTTAAATCACTGACAGAGCTTCTAGATAGTATTTTTGCAGTTTTTGAAATTTCGAAAATTTTGACATTTTTGAAAAACAAGACTATAGCCTTGGAAAATTCAATTTTGAAATTTTGGATTTAGACCGGATTTTTTGCATTATAAATCCCGGACACACCCTCTAGATAGTATTTTTTGCAGTTTTTGAAATTTCCAAAATTTTGACATTTTTTGGAAAAACGCCAACTCAATTTTGAAATTTTGGATTTAGACCGGATTTTTTGTATTATAAGTCCAGGACACACCATCTAGATAGTATTTTTGCAGTTTTTAAAATTTCGAAAATTGACATTTTTTTGGAAAAACAAGTTGACTATATAGCCTTGGAGAACTCAATTTTGAAATTTTGGATTTAGACCGGATTTTTTGCATTATAAATCCCGGACACACTCTGTAGGTAGTATTTATGCAGTTTTTGATATTTCGAAAATTTTGAATTTTTTTCACTAGAAGGTGAGGATTGTATTTGGGTAGGTGTTGTTGTAGCTTATCACAGTCACTATTATGAGTAAAATATCTAATTCCTAAATACTAGAGCGCGGAAGGCCGGGTATTTATTACGGCTAAAATAGACACTTAAAATGTAAGGAATAGATACTAATTTTGTTCTTCCTTTATCTCGGCTCATTTAGGTTGATACTGTAATGCTAATTCAGGAAAGCCAGATATGTCCATTCTTTGAACATGTTGCAACCAATTGCTTTGATAATTCTGTATCTCTTCAACTGTATTTAAAACTTTTAATTTATCGCGTATATCTGTGTTTCTTTACTTGTCCATTTTTGTCAACCTAGGGGTGGATATAAAAATCTCATCTGTGCCGCTTGCAATTTTGATTGATTGAATTTAATATCCTGAGTTTGCAGTTACATTGTGTAATATTAATTTGTTTTTGGTTGACATTTGTTTGCCAAAATGTATTTTATGACTCCATTTATTACATTTTATTTCTGTAACTTTATATCTGTGTCATCTTTTGTATCAAATATTAGGGGAACGATGTAATTAAATTCTGAAACGTATTAATGATTTTTTCATCTAATTCTATTTTAACTATTCATAAGTGTTTTCCACAACATACCCATAGATTTTGTTGTTCAAAAAGAATTTTCAAATATAACTATATGGCTTACTTACTTACTCACTGGCACTATCGAACCCGTAGCTTCATGGCCGCACGGACATAACCTCTCCATACATCCCTATCCTGAGCTAATGCTTTCCAATCATTCCCTGTATAATCTACTTCCCTCAAATCATAGTTAATGTTATTCTCCCACTTCATTCTTGGTCTACCAACTGGGCGTTTTCCCTCTGGCTTTCCTAGAAGAAGCTTCCATGCAAGTCTTTCATTTCCCATACGTGCAACATGTCCTGCCCATCGCAGTCTACGAGACTTAACTGTTCTTATTATATCTGGCTTCCTGTAAAGACCATGTAGTTCATTGTTATGTAGTCTTCTCTATTCACCTGTCTGTTCATCTCTCTTTTTGGTCCAAAGTATTACTATTAATTTTTAAATGATTGTAGAAAATATGTATAAAAATAATGCATATAAGGTATTACACTCTCAAATAGGAAACAGAAGTGAAAAGAAGGAAAGTAAAAGCTGGCTGTATCGCTCCCAAATGTACGGGAATGTATATACTATCTGACTATTCTATTTTACCACCCAATAAAAATGCATTTTACGTAATTTCCAGACTCTACTAATGATTTATATAGGCATTGCAGTGTGACATTTATAACATTTGGTTAGCATTTCGTCATTAAATAAATGTTTGTTCAAATTTGAAGTTAATAAATTTAAGATAACATTTGTATATTAATATATTACTTAGATATTATAAATAAAAGGCCTTTGGTTTCTTAGGGGATTAAAACTTTATTTCCTTTCTTTTTATGCTTGTTTTATTTTGTGACGCTTCTAGCATCAGTTGTCTCCAGCGCCAATGTTTTATCTTTTTTCGATTTTACTCCATCTAAGTCTTGATGGTCCATGATGTCGTCATCCTCTTGGTTTTTATGACAGAATTATTTTTGGTATTCTCTATCGTCCATTTGAGGGAAGTATATTATACAGGGAAAAACATTAGCTCAGGATAGGGATGTATGGAGATCTTATTTCTGCGCAGCCTTGAACCTGCGGGTTGGATATAGCCAGTGAATTAGTTATTCTCTATCGTGCATTCTTTCCAGATGAAACAAATATATTCATATTTTTATTACAAGTATATTAAACTTGTTTCAAATTTCTTGATTTTTTTATTTCATCTAATTATCTATCTTAATAATGATCTACTAAAATCCCATTACTGACGTCTGAATATAGCTATATTTTTTTTTTCTTTATGGTCCAGGACTGGCTGCCATATGTCGAAGAATAGAATTTCATCCGTTTGTTGTTTTTATTGTTCGTACATAATTTGATACTTATTTAATATATTTCTTATATCTAGACCAAATTATAAGTGACATCGCGACGTAAATAACTAAAATGTTGGACTTTTTGCGGACACTTATCGTTTAATATCCACGTCAATATTTTATATATTATATATCATTGGAATCATATAACACACAATCTCCCCATATACCGGTATACCTATTGCTAGACTCCGGAATTGCTTATAATAGACTAGGGGCTGCCGGACATTAGCTTCTTTTAAATTAAATTTATATAAATCTATCTTTTGTAAATTGCATCTTATGAGATTAATTAATGATATTTTGTTTCTCTAATAATATTGATTTGATTCATTTTAATTATTATAAATATTTTCTCATAATTCAACAGTCGCCTATAAGAAGGCTGTAGACTAACCATTTTTCCCCCAAAGTTGATTTTTATATAGAAAAATGTCCCGCTTGCCATAAACAACCTTCATAATGTATGCCTATGGTTTATGCTTGTTGGCCTGATCCGACATGAAGTTTTAAAGCAATCTTCCTATCTTCTTGTAGGCCTTCTGCAATTATATTTTGTAATGTTTTATACTGTAGTAATAATAACTTACGAAGTCTATTATTTTCCATCTTGGTAAATGCTTCATCCATTCTCTTTTTATGATGTTCATTTTTTCTATCTCATTGAAGAAATTTAATTCTTCTCTGATGGTGGTGTTTTTCATCTGCATAGGCCTACAGCATGTTCAATCGCGAAACTGAGAATATTCCCAACATTTATTTGGTCTTCCAGGTAACCTCGTTGCACTTACCGACAGATTATCTCTTGATATATAAACCATCCTAACTAGTCCCATTGGAGATACGTGCAAGCTCCATTCATATGTTTTTATTCACTCATTTGTTTATTGCTTGAATGTCCAGCTGTATTCTTGTTTCCTCATTTCTAATGTTATTTTATGCAGCATTTTACTTAGTGCATTCATTTCATGTGTTTCTAAAGGTTGTTTCGTACTTTTAGTATCAGCTCTTGTATGCGAGGCATTGTAATTTTTAAAATATAATTTCATAAAATATAATTGTCATTTTATTTAAATTTTTCCACCCGTATAATTGCATGAATTATATACAATGCATATAAATAATTGGTTAATAATACATCGAAATCAATTTAAAGCATGAAAAAGAACATAGAGGTAATAGATTACGTTAATTCCTAAATTTATTGATTGTTTAATGTATCATCTTCAGATTTCTATATATGAACAGGCGACAGTAGAACTTAGCATCTACAACTTAAAATACATGAATATCAAAAACGTATTTGACATGTTTTGGACACTCGATCATCAGTGAGATACTTGATCTTTATAAAAAACGAGATGTTATACGAACAATTAAGTATCGTAGACTTTATTGGGTGGGACATGTGACATGGCTGGGGAATGAAAGAAATGCGTATAGATTTCTTGTAGGAAAGCTAGAGGAAAATCATCCAGTAGATTGACCAAGAATGAGGTGGAAGGTAAACAATAACTATGGTTTGAGGGAGATGAACTATACAGGGGTTATAATTGGAAAACAATAGCTCAGGATAGGGACTTATGGAGAGGGAGGCATCAATACGATTGCAACGATTGCGAAGACAAATGTCCGTAACATTTATTTTTAGATACATTTTACTCTTAAAAAAATTGTAATCTGTCAAATCGTTATCAGAGACAATTTCATCTTTAACATGTAAATTTTTTACACGCTTTGCATTAACTTGACCTGTATCTATCTATGTAGGCTAACTGAATCTTTTAACGCGATTTTTGCCCACTTAAAATCATTGGATCGACTTGAAACTTTGTATACTTGTAAAATACCCGTGACAATACAATAATTTCATATTTTGTTCATAAAATCATGGCGAGAATCATCAGAAAATCAAAAAGTGTCTTTGTAGCTATGTAACGGAATTTTGAACACAATTTTCACCCACTTAGAAACATTGGATCGACTTGAAACTTTGTATACTTGTAAAATACAATAATTTCATATTTTGTTCATAAAATCATGGCGAGAATCATCAGAAAATCAAAAAGTGTCTTTGTAGCTATGTAACGGAATTTTGAACACAATTTTCACCCACTTAGAAACATTGGATCGACTTGAAACTTTGTATACTTGTAAAATACCCGTGACAATACAATAATTTCATATTTTGTTCATAAAATCATGGCGAGAATCATCAGAAAATCAAAAAGTGTCTTTGTAGCTATGTAACGGAATTTTGAACACAATTTTCACCCACTTAGAAACATTGGATCGACTTGAAACTTTGTATACTTGTAAAATACCCGTGACAATACAATAATTTCATATTTTGTTCATAAAATCATGGCGAGAATCATCAGAAAATCAAAAAGTGTCTTTGTAGCTATGTAACGGAATTTTGAACACAATTTTCACCCACTTAGAAACATTGGATCGACTTGAAACTTTGTATACTTGTAAAATACCCGTGACAATACAATAATTTCATATTTTGTTCATAAAATCATGGCGAGAATCATCAGAAAATCAAAAAGTGTCTTTGTAGCTATGTAACGGAATTTTGAACACAATTTTCACCCACTTAGAAACATTGGATCGACTTGAAACTTTGTATACTTGTAAAGGATCCGTGACAGTACAATAATTTCATATTTGGTTTCTAAAATCCTGGCCAGAATCATGAGAAAATAAAAAAAATGAAAACTGGTATAATAGGTTGCGGACTTGTCGACTTTTTAGTCAATCGTTGTAAGAGCTCAGATGGTAGACCGGTGAGCTGTAATGGTATATAATTTCAGTAATCCATAGGTCGCTGGTTCAAATCCGGGTGGGAGGATTTTTTTTAGAAGAGAATTACTTTTAGCTGATACTATAATAGTAGCCTATTGAATTTAAAGATATTTACATTTTTATCTTGTTCTGCAAAATATTAAAACTAAAAAATAAAAATAAATAATAGTTTTAAAAAACTAATAAAAGACCCTTTATTAGAAAACCGAAAAGTTGAAAAGTGATTTTAATTATTTCACGCTTGGGATAAATAATTTTACCATCAAAAGCGTGGGGTGCTTTTTATGATTTTTACATTTTCTTCTTAGAGACTTTACTTTTACCAATATCTGTTTGTTATCAAATATATTAATTGGTAAACAGCACCCCACGCTTTTGATGGTAAAATTATTTATCCCAAGCGTGTTGGAAATTAAAATTATTTTTCAATTTTTTAGTTCGGTTTTCTAATAAAGCGTTTTTTTTTTTAGTTTTTTAAAACTATTTATTTTATTTTACCGAGAATGAACATTGGTTGTTACATGTGTAATCAGGCGAGATAGTTATAGCGTTATAACAGTTATTCTCTTGCATTATTTTTACATTGGTTTTTTTTTTCTAGATCGTTATGACTAAATCATCACATGTCTTTTGTAATAATATTAATAAGATGATATAATCATATTATTTATTGAATAACTAATTCAATTATATTATTGGTGTTTTTTCTTAATCCACTTGTAATTTTGTGGTTTAAATGGTACCTATGTTATAAGTTATAAGACGTACTGTACTGACTGGATTTCTTTCTTTCTTTCTTTTTTCTCTATTTATCTATTTATTATTATTACGAAAGGGGGTAGCGTGCCGAGGAAATTATAGGAAGTGTGAACAGGGCTTCTAGAAAGAATTTACACTCTTTTTACGACATAAAAGATGCCATTGACACGGTTTACCGAACACTTTAACATATCTATGAGAACATATTATCGTTAGGTTACATACGAAACATACTTAAGATAGAACTTGGAAGCACCATTTAATAATAGGTTAATATTTGATTAAGAGTGATTAAAATTTAATTTGTGGACATTCCCGAGAGAATTGAAAACCTATATTACAAAACTGTACTTACATAATTATGAAATGGGCCCAGCAGGGCGCTGGCCCTGCTCTGCGACCTCGCTGTCGGATGGCTCCGACCAGACTCCCCCTCAGACTGACCGCCTTTCTTTATATCTCTCTATTTTTTTTTTAAATCCCTTGTCTCATAAATTATTTTATTCCATTAACTTAGGTATATTTAACAAACCCCTCACCCCAACATTGTATTTTTTCATTAGTGTTTATCTTATCTTAACTACAACCCTCCTTCAGCATATTTTTCTGTTTATTATTTTCCGTTCTATTATGTGACTCAAATAATTATTTTTTTTTGTCTCGTTATAACATGTACTTATCTTATATAATATTTCATTAAATTTTCAATACATTGTTTAATTTTGGGCCTATGTATAATATATGAGCCCATAAATTCTCGTTAAAGCACAAACGGTCATTTGGATGTGCATTAATATGTACTTACTGACTTTTGTAAATATTGAAGTTATGCTCAAAGAGATGTTTATGTTGTTTCAGGTGGTGCAAAGTGAAGAGCGCTGCCTCCTACTGGTGAGTGTTCATTTTAATTTATTGACCACACTGGATGTCTGTAGTTTCTGTAGAATTTCAGATTCATCAGCTCATCGGTCCCTCCCTTAATATCACTTTATAGGAACAGGGACCTGAATTTTTCCATAATTAGAAAAGTTATACACTAATAAATTTGTGTTTATATTTTTTGTCATAAGAGAACCGCGCGTTTGCTATTAAAACTATACAAGATCGTATGATTACGTTTACCTCAAAGATGTTATGCTTAAAATCTGAGCACTCATATTACTGGTACTTTCTTTTGCATAATTAGTTTACTTGTCAGGTTAATTGAAATACTTAAGAAAATTTAACATATTCATGATTATGTCAAAATTTTTTTAAGTAGTTCCTGGATGTTTTTACTAGATTCGATAGTGTTAAGTTCTGTTATACTTTAATTTTGAATGTATGAAAATTTCAGGTCCTTAATAATTGTAGGTTAAAAGAAGATAGGATAGCCTACATAGTTTTTTTTTAAAAATGATAGTAACAATAGCTTAGGTTTGCTAATAGAGTACTTTTACCTAATTTAACGACGTTATACAGTTTTTTTTAGTAATATTATGTTTTGCGAAATTGTAATATAATATTTATGCTGATAGATAAAGTTAATAAGTGAATAAATAAGTAAGCATGTAGATAAACTAATTAGACATAATAGATTTGAAAATAATAATATAAATATACACAAAGAGAAACACATATAAACATAGAAATAAACAGATGTAGGTTGGTTGATACGTAGGTAGATAGGAATATTTCATAATATTAGGACAAAATATTAGGCTTGAGGTATTTTTTTTAAGTTTAGGTGAGAATGGTGATAGTGCAGCATTAAAAATTATGTTTTTGAGAACAGGATTAGATTTTATGGCGACAAGAACGAATATTACTGCAAAGTGAAAATGTGTTTGCAGTGGCTTGAAACATCACCTGTTGAGATGGTGACGTTATCAGATATTGTTTTTAATTACAATTTTTTACGTTAACAAAGGAATAGTTTCTTTCATAGTATTTGTTAGAGACAGTTGTTAGATGTATATTTAGGTAAGCAGCCAGGAATAAAGTGAGAGAATAACTTAAACCATGCATTTAGGAGATGAATTAGAGAGAGAATTATTGAAAAGTATTAGCTGTGGATAGGGATATATGAAGAGCTTATGTTTGCGCGGACATAAGGCTGCTAGTTGGATAGTCCCTGTGAGTTAGTTAATTATATATATTTAGGTATTTATTTGAAGGATAGTTTATGTTGACCTCCCATTGACCCTTCAAGAGCTTCCACCGCTGGAGCAGCGAGACCTTCCAGCGTTGGAGGAAGAAGCCACAAGAGGGGAAGTCAGAAGAGTCCGGATGACTGGTTGATGGAATATCCGTTGGAGGGGGTTTCCAAGAGAAAGATGAAGAACATGAATTATGCATTAAAGAAATTAAAAGAAGAAAGAATATATTATAAGAGAATATAATAATAAATTTAATGAATGAAAAGAAGGAGAAAGATTCTGGAAGATGAGGGAAATGACTGAAAATTGAAGTGAAGAGATACCTACCTGAAAATTTTGATTTATAAATGCATAATTAATTGCACCTCTGATAAAACAAAATGTATTGAAGATTTTGATTAAGAAGAAGTAGAAAATAGTTTATTAAGAAGTACAAGAAAAGAAGAATGACATGGTATTGGGTGAGTGAATATTTTTTTTTACACTAACGAAGCCCTGATAAGTAATTATAGTTAAGTTATTGGATACGATGAAATCAGATTTATGTTTGAAGGCACGATTAACGGGCTTTTTAATGTAAGATAGTACAGTGATACCATACATAATTTACATATTATTATTTTTATTATCTAATATTTTATTTTATAAATAAGTCCTTTTTTTAAGTTAGCCCAAATTGTCTTATTGAATCTGATGATCGAGTATCCAAACATGTCAAATATGTTTTGACATTTATGTATTTTTAAGTTGTAGACAATAAGTTATTTTTAGATAAATTTTACTCTTGATACATGTTATTAGTCCTTGCTAAGTTTAGGCGAAGATGTTAGATTTGAAGTTCATTAGATAGAATTCATTTCTAATTTAAAATCAGTCCAATATTGATTTTTCTAGACGGCTCCATTCTGTTAGTAGACGGTAGTCCATCTCTGGGTGTCTCGGTTACACCATTTGAGATTGATGATGGATGAATAGGAGCCAGACAGAGTTTTCTCATAGTTTTTCTCTGCTAAAACAAAATACCCCACTACAACTGCATCCATTCCGTTCTATTTTATTGATCAGCCCGTGTGATGATGCGACAGACTTGCTCCTTTTATATCACAAACCTTCAATAATAGGAAGTTCGTGTTATCTCATGACTCGAAGTGGCATTACGCCGGGCATGAGCAGGAGTAGTTCGTTGGTTTTTCCTAAACATAAATAAATTAGCTCACAATTCTTCTGAAAAATTATCACTTCAGGCAAGACGTTATCAGAATGAAACTGAATAACTCTTACTGAACTCCGTATAGCAGTTGATTTGCACTTTAGCGTTTGATGGCATGAGGTTGCTAGCCGCATGTTGCCAATGGAATTCTCACTTTTTAAAAAAGTGTATTTAATGACTGTGATAGGTTAAATATTAAATGCAGAGAGTAGATCCGTGTGGACTAGTGATTCTAAGCTCGTATCTGACTCTCTGGTTAAACCAGTTGGTATCGATGGATTTTTCAGGAAGTAAAAATCCTAAATATGGTTTCCATCGGAAGGGAACTAAAGCCATAGTTTCATGTCGTAAATTTACGGCATGTAAAACAATATTAAGCATTACATAGTAATCCTCTGAGAAAATTAGTACCTCCTCTCATGTCCATATTTGAATCACGACGCTAATGACATTAACTGTTAAAAAGCGTCATTAAATTAAATTATAGGAAATAGCTTTGAATGAAAATAGATTTCCCTACTGATTAAGTTGTAGGATTAAACCTGCAATGATATTGATATAAATTACTCCCCAATTGTTAGGTGTCTTTTATAAAAAATAGTTCCTTCGATAGGATATAATTTTATTTTATTTCGTTGAAATGACATATGGTGGATAGCCTTATGTTGTGGCGAATTTAACCACTCCATTGTTTTTTTTTACTTGACGCAACAGGCATAAAACGCTGTTTGGCCTGTCCCAAATTTACAGAGGCGGGATGTAATCTAGCAATATAGGGCACCGGTCCTATAATGGCCTAATTTCCATGAGAAAATAATGTTTCTCATTGGGAAATGGGCTGATCTCCCATGTGTGTCAGTATTGTAAGTGTTATAAAAATTACACAATATCCCATTAGGCCCTGCAACTTTTATTAAACATCTTCCAAAATATTTTGTCCCTTGAAAGTGTGATGTTTTATAATTTAAGTTAGTTTTAAGGTTTCTGAAAAAACATTCCTGAAAAAAATTAATCATGAAATTAATGCGGGAAATGTTCAGAGAAAGAGAATGTGAAATTTTAGTTACCTTGAAACATTTTTTAAAAATGTATTTTCAAATTGAAAACATGTTAGATAAATGTTAAGAGTTTTACATAAAATACATTTTCAAAATTTACTAAGATAAAATTTTCAAGTTAGTATCTAAAGAGAGGTATTTGAACCTCTTCTAGGTTATTTTTATTTTAAATGTATAGCTATTGGTATCCTGTCATTGCGCTAAAAAATGAAGACACTATTAGACTTATCAATAGGTAGCTAGAAATTTTCAGAAGTTTGAAAGAAAATAAACAATATTTCCTAGTATTAAAATTTCCCTTAATAAGAGTGACAAATTTCCCCTTACTTGGGGTCAGTTTGTCTCCATTTCATTTTTGTTGCCTTTTAAAAAATCTTAAAATAAAGTTGGGCCATAAAAATACACCTTGAAGTTTTTCGATTATACTAAATCAAATGAATTAAAAGCCAATAAAATTTTATCTGACAGAATTTGTAGTTAAATTGTAAATAAAGTATAAAACATTACCTAGGTTTTAATGTAATTTGTGTTGTCTATATAGATAAAATGTGGAGACTAAAATTATCAGAGAAATTACTTATGTAACTCAAGTAGGCGTACAGGTTAATTCGATGTTAAGACATGAAATTTAGAAGAAAACGGATTGCAATAGGATTTCAATATTTACCTTTATTTGAACAGGAAAAATAAGTTTTACATTATAAAATAAAACACTAGAAATGAATAAATATGTTTTGCAAAGAATGAAACGTACATATGGAATGTTTATTCAGAAACAACTTAACAGGGCTTCATTATTAAGTTTTAGGTTAAGTTGACTAACAAACTAGTAGTGAGTTGAACGAGTAGTGTAGAGTTGACAGGCATTCAGTGTGGCGGTGGCACACGTAGCTGATATTGTCAGCTTGGTGATGTGATTTGTTCCATCAAGTTCGATGCGATAGCACGTGTGCCACTGAATTTTGTAGCTAGTCAGTAGCTAGTACCTGATGGGCATCCTTTGTTCCCAATCTTCCTAAAAGGATTCTGCAGATATTGGTGATGGGTGATGTGGAATCTCGTCTTGTGCAAACCTGGCAAAACAATAAAGTCGTAATTAGTTTATTTTGCTGAAATATGAAAAATAATAATTATAAATAGAGTCCTCTGGAATTGAAATGAATAAGCGAGGTCTTTATTTATAAGGTAATGGTTAGGTACTGAAGGGAAAGCTGTGAAAGTAAAATACATTGAAGTGAAAGTTCTTGGAAAAGATATGACTATGGGATTTAAAAATTTGAAAAGGATTTCTTTTTAAACACTGGGGAGGACGTAATGTTCCAAGTGTAGGAAACAGATTTTAGTGTACTGACCAAAGTTGTATGTGAGGCAAGTTCTTAGGGTTGTTAATTTATCTTGTGTGGAAGTAGTTCCCATTTTCTTTTAAGTTTGTAAAGAATATAAAGCTTCACGCAATCTTTAATTGAAATTAGTACACAATCACTGATGAAAACGTAAATACTGCGTAACACGTTATTAAAGAAACAAAAATCGTTTAATTTATGACCTCTTAAAATTTTAATTGGTTTAAATATTCTGACGGTTCCAAAATTCAGGGATCAACTGGGTCTGTAACAAAAATCAGTACGAGAAGGCTGAGAATTCGGATTATATTTCGTATGGATTGTGGAAGTATCCAATAGGCCTGTAGTAAGGTCATTTTACTTTTGCTTTTTATTTATTGGTCATCAAAGTTTAATTTCTGAAAGTAAAATAAAAAAGTATATGATAAATATAATTTTGATTAACGTGATGTAGTTACTTTAAAATAAAACCAGATAAATAAACTGTTTATTTTGTGCGAATAAAGAAAGTTGATATTAACTGTGATTAAATTTTAATAATTGAATGTAAAACTGTTGTTTATGTAACAGTTTACACTTTCACTTCAATGTGTGGATATAACGGAAATTAAGGTTGGTGAGACAGTGTTTAGGTGGGCGAAAAATTGAGGAAATAAATGTAATTATACATTTTGAAAATAGGTAAATATTTGAGGTTGAATAAACAATGTAGGTTCAATTTTAGGGGGAACTAAATCAGATACATGAAACTGATATAGAAAGAAGTTTTGAATTAATTTGTTAGATGTTTAAAAAAGCTAATAATTACTAGATTAGAGGAATGAGAATTAATAAATGCGAGGATATGAAGGACCCTGGAATAAAGCAACATTAGACTGATCTTATGTTGCTAAAATGCAGGGCTACAGTTTATAAATTGTAGGAAGTTTTGAAAAATTAAATAGGTTTAAGGGGAAATTTGTTAGATACATTTTAATTACATTAAAAGTAGATTTAAAATATTTTTTGTGTATTAGGAAAAATAAAGACAGAGTTAGTTGAAGGATTGAAGAATAGGATATGAATGTAATAAAGTCAACAAAGTATAAAATTATATACATATAAATAAATTATAAAGTTAATTTAATTTTTTTTTTACTTTTAATAAGAGAATATTTTCAATATTTTGAAACATGCCTCTTATAAGGGTGATATAATTTTAATAAAGTGTAAAAATGATATTGATGTAATGACAAAAATATATAGAGGAATTTATAATTTAAATAATTAGCATTGAATTTGTTGATAATATTATTAATTTTACTCTTGAAGAAAAATATTGATTAAAGTTCTTAAATGAAAATAAATATCCATAACTGTGGCACGAATGCTACGATGTTTGTTTAGGATGAAAAAGGGGTTAATTAGTGAAAAGAAACAGCTTTCACCTTCTTGATTAATTGATTTTAGTAACTTGAAAAAAAAAAAGCCAGAGTTTGTCACAAATGAGGTTCCAGCTACTGTGAGCGAGTGAGTGTTCAGGGGAAATGGAGTTGAGCAGTAAGAGTGGACGTTGAAAAGAGATGCAATTTCTTACAACTGGTGGAGTTCACACATGTTTGAGCATAAAAATGTGATAAATGTATTTTTAAGAATTTTCGTAATATCTTGAGCTAACAGATGCTGTAATTATTGTTTTATTAAAATAATTCACTCTGCGCAAAAAAAGGATTTTTTTAAACTTGTAAGAGATTTTTTTATATTGCAAAAGTAGACTTCTTGAATACGGAAATTAAAAAATTAGGATTTTATTGGATTTTATTATTAGAGAAATTTGGAGTTAAGTAAAATCTTGACTTAGAATTGTTTTTAATTTTGGAGTTTTGAAAACTAGATATTTTTAAGTGTAGGGTACTGGAAATTCTGCAGTTTTCAGAAATGTAAAATGTTGGGAAATTGTATAGATTTGCGAAATGTGGGCTTCTATTAAATAGTATTTTTGGGATTTTTTTTTGTTAACTTATTTTGAAATTTAGAATTTGAAAGGTTCGAACTCGCAAATTTTTAACCTTTTGAAGTTGCAGTTTTTGTAAAATTGAAAATTGTTCATTTTTCAAAACGTGAAATTGTAAATTGTAGGAAAATTTGAACTTTTTTTCTGAAAAAAAAAGTAGTGTTTTGGGAAATGTTTCTGTTTTGGAATTTTTTTTATACTTTAGTAATTTGCCCGGCTTTAAAAGTTTTTTATTAATTTTCTTAGTTTTTTGGACTTCTGGAAATTTAAAATGTCGAGAATGTGCAATAATTTTATAGACTATATTTGTAATGTTAGAGGAAGAGTTGTAGAATATATATATATATATATATGAGGTAGGAGAATAACATAACCACGATTTGAAGGAAGTAATTTATATAGCGATTGACTGCTAGACGTAGGAACAGAATAGGGATGTTTGGAGAGTTATGTGCGCGCCGCTATGCATCTCCAGTTTCGATATTGTTGGTATTAGGAACAGCTCTAAAATGATAATTTAGCTGTGAGGAATTAAAATCTTAATTTAATGTGACAAGTTCTAAAATAGAATACCTAATTGATAAATACTTGTATAGTAAGAAAATATTTGAAAGTTAAAAAATTACTTAGCGCGTAAAACGGAAACGTTGAATTTTGAATTGTTAAAACATTTGAAATGTGTAAGTGTAAAAAAAAAAAATTATTTTAGATAAAAAGTTTTTAAGTAAGTGGGGGAATTTAGTTGGTTTCAGATAATAAAGAAGTCATTTGTTTTTATTGCTCAAATATGTGTGTGGCCTCGCTTATTTTATTTACTTTGTTTGAAGTTACTGAATAAAGAAAATATTTCTGTCTTAAGCGGTCAAGACAATAATAATAATAATAATAATAATAATAATAATAATAATAATAATAATAATAATAATAATAATAATAATAATAATAATATACTCGTAGTTTCATGAAATATAATTGAAATGTTAAATGAGTATATTGGATAATGATATTGCATTTCAGTGTCTATAACATTTTATTTGTAAAACTGCATATAAATTTCCCCTGTGCAACTCATGATCTTTCAGTATGTATGTGTATGTGTTTATGTTTGTGTAAATATGTACAGTAGTTACGAAAAGAGAATTTATGAGTGTTTAAATAATTGAATGTACCTTTAATTCGAGAAAAAATATGATACTGTCGTACATATAAACAGTGGAACGGGTTATGTGAGGTGATACAATTAATGATTATTGTATACATTTGGGAATGACGAAAAAGACTGCGAATAAAGACGTAATCCAAGTCAGGGAACACTTTTGTTTTTTTTTTTTACTAGCAGATTACTCGGGTTGCTAGTGTATTTATTTATCGTAATCTTATCGTCTCCAATGAACGACCAATGAAACTATACATTTGACTGTAATGTAGAAGATAGCGAGGAGATACTAAGGGCTAGGACACTCTAGTAATTTGGAAAACTAGGAGCTATAATAAAATTGTATACATACATATATAGATGTATAGTCCACCGCTGTGGTGTGGTCTTGAGGTAGCGTGCAGCGGGCCCGGGTTCGATCCCCGGTCGGGGCAGTTTTTCTGGTTGAGGTTTATATCGGGGTTTTTCCTCACCTGTAAGACAAATGTTAGGAAAACGTTAAGGCCCAAACGGTCCCCGAAATCATATGGCCATCATTATCATTACCATCATCATCATCATCATCATCATCCTTCACCGGTGTGGAAAACAACGGGAAGCTACCACACCTACAATTTGCTAGTAAAGCTGCAAGCATAGCATGAAAATGCTATGATTGCAGTGAAGGACCTGCGTTCGGGCAGAATTACTATGGATATATATATATATACACGAGTGTAATCCCTAGTATTCCCTAGTAAAGCTGCAAGCATAGCATGAAAATGCTATAATTGCAGTGAAGGGCCTGCCCTCGGACATTAGTATGGATGGATATATATATATATATATATATATATATATATATATATATCCATCCATAGTAATTCTGCCCGAAGGCAGGTCCTTCACTGGAATCATAGCATTTTCATGCTATGCTTGGAGCTTTACTAGGGAATTGTTTAGGTGTGGTAGCTTCCCGTTGCTTTGCACACCGGTGAAGGATGGTGGTGATGATGATAATGATAAGGATGATGATGAAGATGATGGCCATATGATTTCGGGGATCGTTTGGGCCTTGAAGTTTTCCTGACATTTGTCTTACAGGTGAGGAAAAACCCCGATAAAAACCTCACCCAGAAAAACTGTCCCGATCTGGGATCGAACCCGGGCCCGCGTGTGACAAGGCAGCACGCTACCTCGAGACCACAGCGGTGAAATATATATGCAAACGTTCAGACGTAAGAATACATTATATTATGGAAATGAACAGTTAATGAGAAATTAGGGAAATATTTAATAAGTGGCTGAATTCAAAGACCCAGGAACAATAATTGCAAATGGGAATGAGGCGCAGAAAGAAATTAAACATAGGTTTTATTGTAGAAATACGTGTTATTATGCATTACAGGGGCTCTTGTTGTTCCAACTTATCTCAAAAACATTAAACTGAATATATGTATATATTTTTTTTCCCCGGTTATATTGTATGGATGCGAAACATGGAATATTACTTTAAGGAAGGAGAAAATATTACGAGTATTTGAGATTAAAACCCTTAGGAAAATGTTAGGACTAAAGGGAATGAAGAGGCAGGTGAATGGAGAAGACTTAATTAACGAGACATAATAAGAGCGCCGTAGCCGAGTGGTTAAGGCAAGGTGCCTTGGTGCAGAGCTACGGGACTTGAGCTGGTTTGAATCTCTTTGGGGGAAGAAATTTTCTCATGGGATTTCGGCCAGTGTGGGGCCGGTACCCACGCAGCATCGTGAGGAAATTGGGTAGCTACAATAAGTAGCGGCTCCAGGTTGAGAAACCCAGCTATAACGGCTGGAGAACCCAACATACTGATCACATGTCATCCCTGCACAGTCTGGATGATCGTCTACCTTTGTGATTAACATATGTGGATGTGAGGCCAGCAGCCGGATGGTATGCTTAGGGCCTTCTTGGGCTGTCGCGTCATGGGTGATTCACGTATACTGCGATGGGCAGACATGTGGCACAATGGTGAATGAAAGAAGGGTATAGAAACTTCTTGTAGAAACCAGAGGGAAAACGCAGAGTTAGTAGACCAAGGATGAGGTAGGAGAATAACATAAACGATGATTTGAGGGAAGTGTATTTGACAGGGGATGATTGGAAAGCTGAGAATAGAGATGTATGGAGAACTTATGTGCACGCGTCCCTGAACCAATGGGTTCGATAATGCTAATGAGTTATTTAGATATAGTGAGTATTTTTCACTCCTGGTAATTGTACTTAAGCCATTGAGAGGGTTAGTTTTCATTTTCCAACACCGCGAAAATCACGAATTCTAAATAAATATTGATCGTTTAATGTTATTGAGATATCACCTCGTTTTATCTCTTGGTGCTAGGAATAAAATTTGAGCTTTAAATGCCATCGGGATTGTCATCAATGAACGTAGCTATCACCGAAATGCTATTAATTGGTGAGTAATGCCGGTTGTTTTTGTTTCGCTCCACGGTGCGTCAGCCCTTGATTGCCCAAGGCATACCATCCGTGTGCTGGTGTCAACTGCACATGTGTTAATCACAGAAGTGACCGATCACACAGCCAGTAAAGGGGTGATATGTGGCCAGCATGTCGGGATTCTCAGTGGTTAAAGCTGGTTTTGTGATGTGAAGTCGCCACTAATTACTGATGCCTAAATTCCCCACGATGTTGGATGGGTACCGGTCCCATACAGGCAATAATTCCATGAGAAATATATTTCCCCATGAAACTCAAATCAGTGCAGTAGGGCATTATACCTTAAAATGTTCGACTGTTTGGTTTTCACTCCCTTCATATCTCTAGGGATTATAGAAGTCAAACTTTAACTTAAATTTTATCGGAACTTGAACCAATCAGCATATGGACTTCGAAAGCTATGGATGCGGTAGTAGATATGTCGTTTTTTTAATTGCATTTATACGCCAGCATCGTCTCTTTTTTTTTTATCTTTTTAGGAATGGTAAGGACTACTTATCCCATAAGTAAAGTAATCCCACTACAGGCCTCAGGGGGCTCTAGGGTAGTAGGAGGTTAAGGCTCCCACTTTTTCTGGACAATGGGCACTTGATGTCAGCCGGGTTGTCAGCCCAGCGTGACGGCCGCCTTTACCCCCAGAACAATCGTCTGGTACTCATTTCCGTTAGAGGCTGAGTCGACCCCAGGGCCATAGTACCGCCAGAAAGTCTGGGTCAGTTTAAAAATCCTGACCCCACCGGGACTTGAACGCTCGACCTTCCGGCATGTAGCGCAGTGCCTTAAGTACTACGCTACGGCGTGCCCCTAGTATATATATATATATATATATATATATAATTTTTTTTTTTTTGAGATTGTGAGGGCTGTGTGTGCCAAGTTCGGTTGAAATTGGGTTAAATTTTCCAGAGTAAGACATAGGGTCTACATATGTATGACTTATTTGTGAACTCCACTACGCAAAGGGGGCTAACTGCAAGAAGAGTTTGATTTTGAGGCGTTTTAAATTTATGTTAGGTGTGGAAATTTGTAAGCTTGTTTAGAACTGGGTGATCCGACGTTTTATGATTCTGAAATAACCCAGACCGTACGTGGCCATTGGTGCAGAATTTTTTCGTCCTTATCTAATCATTTATAGCCTGGAATTGGACAGGAAAAGGTACAAATATAGGACTTAGAGCAATAACATGATAAGCCACATATTGTACTTTCTGAGATATAAGGATTTTAATGTTTGAAAAAGTATATAAATACTAATTGGGCAGTATTGTTGTCAATACATTGTGTGTCTGTATGTTTTAACTCATCACTGGCGCACTTGCTAATGATTTTATGGATATTTCAATACATTTATTTGCTATCATTGTAATAAATGACATTTCTTAACAGAATGTGGCTTGTCATGTTACTGCCTTAAGCATTTAAGTAATAACAACAATAATGATAATAATAATAATTGTTTATTTATTCAGGTTTACGATAAAATTGTATATACAATACACAAATTATAATATTTTTTAAATCATTAAACATTGCAGTGTGCATACAACTTTTTTATATAATAACCATGATAATAATAACAATAATACAATAAATTAAACAGGAAACGCCAAATTATACATTATACGGGAAGGTAATATACAGAATAAAATTAAAACAAATATAAATATATTTTTAATGATAGTAATGTCCTCCCAGCCCTGATATTTCCAGTCGTAGGGAATTAGTTGCAGGGGGTGAAATGATGAGATGCCCTATGTTGCGATATATAAAGAAAGAGAACATGATGTGATCGTATTTTTAAATGACGGTTTGAGGATAGGCGAAATAAATAGGAGCCGAAGTATGGAGAATTTGAAAAAAAAAAAAAAAAAAAAAAAAAAAGAGAGAGAGAGAAGTGTAATTTTCTCTTATCTTGGAGACGGAGTTAAATGAAACCTTGAGTTTGGCTCAAACTGCATTTGAGTCGTCGTATAAAGGTGGTCAGATTTTAGATCCCGCGGTGACAAAGTACCTTTGCCACGACTTTAAGCCTTGGAGATAAGACGAGTTTGAATGTAATTACTTCACCTTAATTAAATTGAGGAGACGGACGTTTCAGGTGAACATTCCATAATTTTATATTTTAATTTTGAATAATATCTTAACGGAACATATCATGAATATTATAAAAGCTGATTACTTCCGTATTGTATTTTATATTATTAAAGTTAAAAAATATGAGTCTAAATGAAGAAGTTAAATTTGGTATCAAGTTATATGTAGAAGCGTTCATAAATACGTATGGAATTAAAATATGTAATTTAATTTTGAATAGCATGTATTGTGGTATCTATTGAGCAAGGTAAACCAATAGATCAACAGCTTTGTTTAGGAATACAGTAGGGGAGGGGGTAATATATATAAACGTGTAGGAGTTACGTGATAAAATGTATTTATTTTTGTTATTGGTACATAAATTCTCTTTTCATAATGTTTGTAACGTAGATAGATGGCTTTGGTAGTATGTGCTTGTGTATGTGTGTGTGTGTATGAATGAGGAAATGTTACAATGAATTATGTTTTGATAGAGGAAATGTGGATACATATTGCATTATTCAATGAAGATATTTACAATAAAGAATTTTGTAATAAATCATCACGATGATTAAATAAATCGAGGAGGTTATGTGGGCGGTATTTTCGGTTAAAATATTAAATTCGTGTAAATAAATTCTACTTTATGGAAATAACTTAGAATGAAATTGTTAAATATGTTTTAGTTCCTTTTTTTAATCGGAATCTCATACCAGTACATATTTGGATTTCACATTCGAAAATTAATGACTTGACAGTTTGTTTCCTTTATATGGATTATTATTGAAGATTTTTTATTTAATTTCGTGTTCTCGCTACATGGTTCAATAGGTAAGAGTTAAGATTGGGCTGTATATGGGTTGACAAAACGGTGAGAAAGGTGGTTATTTTTAGGAAAAATTAAAATTCGGTTAGTGTTACATAGAAGAAATGTGACAAACATATTAAAGGTGGCGCTGTAAAGAAATACAGTTGGAAATAAATGTATGGGTTTTGTGAATTTTAAAGAATCCGAAGAGTGAAGTTATAGGGCTTAGAGTAAAATAAGAAGCTAAGAAAATAAAACACATACCTGAGATTTGAGTAGTCCTCAACTAAGTAAGATTTCATCTGAAATACTTTGAAAGTCTTTCGGGACATGTTCCCCATCAGCTGTTACAATGGTACTAAATCCTGATAGAATTTTAGCCGTCAAAATGTCAAGGGTGGATGGAAGAAACTAGGTGATAGTTTTCCTTGTAACCGAGAAAAGAAATTTTAATTATACAAGGTTCTTACTTCTTTACCTGTATGATACAAAAATACAAGGATTTCCCTCTGACTGGAATAAATTATATTTCAGTGGTGAATAGATTTCTTAATTCCTGTCTTGAAATGAGTGGAAGACCGGCTAAGGCTTGAACTCATTTGCCTCGGAGTGTTAAAGTTAATGGCTGCTGTCGCTGAGGAGGGCTTTTTGGTCTATTTCGGCATTTGCTTTTCTACCGGAGTAAATTTAATGTATGTCATACTTTGAAAGTAAATAAACCCATGACTGAACAGTTCAATTTACTGTTTGAAACCTCTAAACGATAGAATGCAATGGGCAATGTAAAAAATATTAAGTCGGAATCGCATTCATGAATTCGTATTTTATTTATAATATTTGATGTCAGTGAAGTTGCAAAAAAAAAAGTTAATATAAGTGTAGATAAATTTATGTAGTAAGAAAAAAATGTACAGTGTTCTGTTCCACAAAAAAAGTAAAAATGTAAGCAAGGGCTTTTATGGCCCTATATGCAAATTCCTGTTGTAATTGTAATTTATATCAAACTGTATTTCTACAAGAAAAAAGTTAGTTATTTGATTCTTTCTCTGGGCCCTTAATTTATTATGGTTTAAAAACTGCTGATGGTACATGTTTCGAAAGCCATGTATACAAGGTGTTTTAATGAAATCTTATTTAATTGAGGACGACCGATATGTCAGGTTTGTGCTTAGTTTAAACATTTTATATTAACTGTAGACTATATTAGTAATTGTTGAAGAAGAAGTGAATAATGGGACGGTATCGGCTATATTCATGATGAACGATGTAGAATGTTTAATTCTTGACTGGCCAACGTGAACGATGTATTTAATATTTATTTTGAGACATGAAGGTTGAATAGTTTAGTTATTATTAATAATCAGAACAAAAAAAGAGTGGAGGAGTCAACTTGTAGAAAAAAGTTCAATATTTAATTTTTTTTAAAAATGTACATTAAGGCACAAAAAAATGAAGTAATTTTTTTAATAGGCCCACCATCTAAAATTTTTTTAATGTGTGGTTAAAATTAATGGTAATCATAATAAAAAGAGTGAAGGAGTGAACTTGTAGGAAAAACTCAAATTTTTAGTTGAAAAATGCAGATTGAGGCATGTAAAAAACAGAAGTAAATTTTAAAATACTATCGTAAACGTTTAAAACTATATAAGATGATATGTAACTGGAAGATGTATATAAAAACTTTGAAAATAATAGAGTAAATATAATGAATTGTAGTAAATCTATTTATTGACCACTAAACGAAATTAGTGTGGTTTTTTATTGATACGTTTCTGATATAAAATTCAGACTACTGTCAAGTATACTTTGTCAGACCGTGTTTGGGTGTTTGTTAAATAATATCATAAGTATTGTCAGCGTTAATAATTTAATATTAAAAATATAGAAAATAGATACCCAAGATGAAAATAAGCAATTTTAAGGGAAGTAAAATTGAAGAAATAGTTTAGTTTCCGATAAACAGGAAATAGGTACGAACGGTGAAATATTCATTATTATGCTCAATTGACGTCTTGTAATTGGTATATTATTTTCATGAAAGTTATATGTGCAAGGCATTCGTTTTTGTTTGAGAAATAGTTAGGCATAGAACCTAAAATTGGAGGTCTAGTGATTAAACAAGAATATAACTTTAAATAATAATACTTTATTTATTGTGGCAGAATTATCTTTTTTATTTTTATATTTTGTAGACTCTTGTTCATTTATTTTTTATGGAGCGACGGGAGTTCGTTCTACCAGCCTTTGCTGGTCTTAACCCTCTTGGAGCAATGAATGACTGCGGGTGCTAGAGATTTAAATGCCAAAGTTGTTGCAGCCGGATATGCAACATTTAAATTTCCAACATAGATTTTATCTGACGTTTTAATTTAGCGTTCTATAGTAAGGGAATGCAACTTACTTGTTAGAGAACCTTTCGAACTTCGTTCAATAGATTTGTGGGGGTGTTATGGACTTAAAAAATATACATTTGTTTGGAAACAATACAAGTTGGAGTTAAAAAAGCTCGTAAATAAAATGAAGTTAAGACTTGTAACTTTTCCTCTTTGGTATGAATGTGAGTTTGAATCAAGTTGCAATTGTTTGTGAGTAATTTTGTAGAATTGTGTTGTAGAAATTTTGACGGAAGAGTATGAGAGAAATAGGGTTGCCAAATGTTTTATTTTTACTTTTTGTTAGACGGATGAGATTAAATAATAATAATAATAATGTAATGAAATAAAAATTGTTTATTTCATCCCACTATAGGCCTAGAAGCTCTTATCTTAGTAGTCGCCTACCTGACGGATATCTATTTGTGTCATAAATACATACAGTTATGGAGCTAGTGCAGAGGTGACATGGTCAGTATGTCGGGTTCACGAGTCGTTATATATGGTTTTCTGAACGTTGAGGCAGTACTTGTTGTATAAACCGAAGTTTATCACAATTTTGGGTGGCAACGGTGGGATACACACTGCCAGAAGTTGAATGAGAAAATGTGTTCGGCAATAGGGATTCGAAGAAGGTCATGTCTATTAGTTGTGCGTGAACGGATGATGCATTTAAACAACTAGGACAAGATATGTTGATTGTTGAAATTAGTTTAACGTCAGTATTCGTAGGTAGTTTTACGGGGCATAACCCACCCAGGGCTTTTTTTGACGAGAGAGGGAAATGGGTGATGTCCGCGGATGAGTGATCAGGTCAATATCAGGAGCCACCTCCAATATATCCCGAATGTTTGAGACGAGACATAATATTGACTTATACATTTATACAATATTAACCGAGAATATTGACCGGAATTGGGATTGAACCTGGACCGCGCTGCGTACGAAGGAGCATTACTTCGAGACTACAATAGTGAAAATATAGGAGCAATGAATAAAATCATGTCAGGTCGGTTGTAAATAGGGCGATATAGAATTGGTTGCTGTCACTGCAAGTTGATGGCAGTTTATTAGACGAATGGAAATAGTTGCAATGTTAGAGGTTTTTGCGTTTTCTTAAATGTATTAATTTTATTACTGGGAGTTGTAATGATCAATGATTGAATGCAATGTGAAATAGTTAACGAAAAAATGTGGGCAACCCTAATGAAAGAATGTATTTTTGGACATTGTGTTTATCGGTATCGTATTTATGTAGAATTACATGGTTAATGGAATTTGGCTGTAATTAGTGGTTGTAAATAATTGTGTGATAAGAGTGGGTGAGTGAGTGTGATGATTAGTGTATTAGGAAGTTGATTTATTGTAAATCTACTTGTTTAGTGATTGGATAATTGAGTGACAAAAGAAAATATTTTAATTGCCGGTTTCTGGAAATGTGATATATGTATCGAGTTACTATTTGTGATTTGAAAGTTGACGATTTGCTATGTAGCAAGAATATTGTCGACCATAAAAACTGAAGATATTTGTTTGTATACATCGTGATAATACCAAAAAAATGTTCAGAAAGTTTATGGATTGTATCGCAGATGGCTTGATATAATGTTTAATAAATGAGAAGAAAGGACAAATTAAAGTAGGGTACTATAGTAGAATGTTAGTAGCGACGTGAGGAATATATTTGCATAGGTTAGAAAAAATTGTGTCACGAAGAGGTTAATTATTAGTCGAGATAGAAGCTAAAAACAATATATATATATCGTGCAAAAAATATAAAAAATTACAATTAGAACATGATTGCCAAGTTGAAGGACAATTTATTATTAATTGCCGTCTACGGCGGTTGAGTCGCTATGGGGGTCATACTGATTTCAACTGGGGTAGATAATTCGAAACTTAAGATGACTTTCGGAATACAACGTCGCGGAAGCGAATCTAACACGTAATGTAGCTTAAGGTAACAGTCATGTTAACCATTTATTGAGAATGTATTATATAAGATATATTGGTTTAATGAAATCATTTGTAATTAAAAGTTATAAAAAGGAGTTGAGATTACTTAGATTTGTGTCCAATTACACGATATGCTGTAATAACTCACAAAAGTAGGGGCTACATTGTTTTGTTTTCACTGCGGTCTGATATATTTAAATAACTAGGACGAGAAATTGGTGTTGAGCCAATTTAAGGGTTAAGGTTTTAGTTTGGTTAGAGTTCAGCCAATTTTCGAGTAAAGAATATAATAGTCTTAGATAAGATGTAAATTAGGTGAATGAATGGTGTGGGAAATAGCACGTGAAATATCTTGGGAGAATGAGATAAATTGGATAATGGATAAGAATGAAATTAGTTTGTGAGAGAAGTGGACAGCAATAATATGAATATCAAGCCATTTGCGCTGGAATTGATTGAACTTGTTGGTTAGGTGTCGATTAAAACACAAACGTTGCGAAGTATAACAGTCAGAATTGCGATCGATATTTTACTATATATATATATATAATAGTAAGAGAGGAGAAGAGAGAGAGTCAGGAGACATTGAGAGAGTCAGAGCCCTTGGATGCCAGTAGATATTTTATCGAAAAAGATAGAACACAAAAAGTTAACTCAATCACTGGAATGTTTTATAACAATGGATATGTGGCGTTGTGGAAACAGGGCATATTTGATAGTGATTTATGAGGACTGTATGAATGATAGATGTATTCTGTGAAATAGTAGTTAGATGTGTTGGTAGTTAAATTGAGGTAGGAGGAGGTGTATAAGTGAAATAAAATATAAGGGAGACGGTATTATTTGAAATAGGTTTGTTGGAGGTACCGAGTTGGAATGTCTGTGCCGAACAATATCACAAATATTTTAATAGTTTTGCATAGTTAAGGAAAATGTCGAATTTGGAAATTTATAATTACGATAAATGTGATGATTAATAGTAATTGCATAAATTTAATATAAGTTGGAATTTGGCGTGGTATAGAAACGCAGGATAGTGTATGTATTACCTTTGTAAAAGGAGTGGAATGAAATTTCGTAGATGTGATAAGAAAAAGTTATTTTCGAGGTCGGTTAAAGCAGTGTAATAGGAATACAGGCGGTATATTGATGAAGTAAACGTATTGAGTGAAGTGTTGGTAAAATAAAGTCAGACGCAGAGGAATTGCGTGAACTAAGTTCGATTTAGCTATTTTGTTGAATACGTATTTGTTTTGTTAATAATAGAACAAACATGGCGGCTGCTATAGCGATTTTCGGGGTGGGGTTTAGGTAAATTGCCAGTTGTAACGATCAGGTATCGGTGATTTGTTGAAATGCGTTAGTGGTTTAATTTGAATAGCATGGACTGATTTTTGTCGAAAAATTGCGAACTATAGAGGTATTTTAAAATGTTCGTTTGAGATGGACTCCTATTCTGAATGGTCGTGTTTGCTGTATAACAGTCCTTACTTGAATGGCTTGTTCATATATTGAGTTTGATAGTTGATAGCGAAAACCAAAATATAATACGCCCTTTTCGCTCGTTCAATGTATATAGTTATGGCTACATTTTGGCGTTTACTGCGGTTTGGTCTATTGAAGATAGTCTCTTTTTTTCAATAGTTTTTAGATGAGAAGAACTTGGTTCAAGAGAAGAAATTCCCCCCCCGCTTAATAATGAGATGTTATTGATTAAATATGAAATAATGTATGTAATTGAAATTAGGGTAATTAAATATGGATGGAAAATATAGCAGGTTGTGAATAGGGAGTTGAAAATGAGAATGGTTTGAATGAGTATGGTGCTGTGTTTGCTTAGTTTGTGTTGTGTTCGTATAATGTGTAATTTATTAGATACCGTATATGTTATAATATGTATATTTTGTTGTGTATGGTTAACATTTTGTGTGATTTTACCCATTTTTGTTGTATTTGTATGGTTTAGTTTGGAGTGCTGTAATGAGGAACAAGTTCATTTTACTTATGTGAAATGTCGAAGGGAAAAGAAAATTATTTGGTAGGATTTTTTTTTTTAATTTGTAACCGAAATATATATATATTTAAATGTCGGGTCTTTTTGTTTTTCAATGTAGGGTGTTAATTGCTGCGTAAGTTATGAGGAAATGCGAGAGTTTAAAAATTGTTTCACTTGGTTTGTGGTGGGAATAATTTTATAAGGAAAGTCGTATATATTTTATATAATTATTTAATTATTACAAGTGTTTTTTTCGGATGTAATTGAAATGCGATTCGTTAACTTAAAAAAATATTTATATTTTAGATAGGATACGGGTAGAATGGATGCAGCGTTAGGTATATTTATATGATTGGGGTTGTGTGTTTGTTAGGGTAGTTGGTAGGGTTAATGTTATGAGCGGAAAATCTGTACAAACTACTTGATATTATTACTTTTGAGTTTGTTAGGTAATGGGATAGCGTGGTTGAAGTTGAAGATTTTTTTCTGTCTTTCGAAAGTGGAAATAAGCTTATCCGTATTAAAATTGAAGTTGATATTAAAAATCAGATAGGCCCTATAACAGGTGGCAAAAATTAGGTTATAATTTCATCATGGGGGAGGATTAATTTCATGATATTTAGTGTTCAGTGGTATGATGAAATAAAAATTATATCAAATAGAGGGGTTTATAAATAAGAATAAAAATGTATTTAAATGTTGGTATTTTTTGGTTTTGAGTTAGTTTGGGGGATTGTTTTGTTGATATTTGGACTTTATATAATATTTTTGAAAATTTTATTCGGGAAACAATTTGATAAAATATAAGTACGGAAGTGGATGTTAGAAATATAAACGGAATTGAATCATTTGAGAATAAAAAAGAATCGAAGCGTTTAGTAAATGCATGTTCTATAATTTAGAATTATCGTAATATTTTATTTGAAATGAAAAATTTGTAGGCCTATACATGTTTTTATGGTTATCTTTTTTTAACACATGGTACAGTTGAAGATAACTACATAGTTTCGGTATTATTTATTTACTATTTAAAATTTGGGGATGGTTTCGTTTAAGTTACCGAGTTTATTTATAAATTAATAAGTTACGCAGATTTTTTTATTAGATTAATTGAAATATATATTTAATAATCCAATTGTTAGATATGACAGAGATTAATTTTAATAATTAGTTTATTAAATGATTTTCGGAAATATAATTTTGTAAAACAGTTTAGAATATGTTTAGTTGCGTGATAGATTGGAAGGATTATTAATGCCGTTGGTTTAATTAAGAGTTATATTTAAAATGAAATTCTTTGAGCGTGGGTAATACATGTTGAAGTATACTGAATTGAAATGAACTTGTAATACTGTAGTTGTGTGGTGTTGTAGTGTAGATTTGCAGAATGCTGAGCCTATTGTTTCCATGTTTACCTTTTAACCTATAATCAAAACTTGTTATTGATTAAGTGCAGTTTACAATATCAACTTGTAATTTTTTTACAGATGCTGCTCAGTTGTTTACAAGTGTGTTTTGTTGTGGGCACTGAATGTGAAAGTGTTGAGGTGTTATAAAGTAATGTGAGGATGATGCCTCAGCACTATAAATATGTTATTGAAGTGGAATGATTCATTGGACACAGCCATGGAGTTTTTAGTTGATAACTTGTGGAGTATTTAGGAAGTTCGGATGAAATGAAATGGGATAGGTAGATGAAGGGAAGGGGTGTGTTTTCGCTGGAGGATTACGGATAGAATGTAAGGTCGTTAATTAATGTAGGGTATAGAGAAGAATATAATTAATGAAATGTATAAAGAGAATGAAATGTCTTTGTCGTGGGATGCGATACAGAAACAAGGGATTAGTTTTATGATAGGGAATATGGACTGTATGGAATATAAGAGTGAGGAGAAAATCCGTATTGAGAAATGAAGGAAATCGTGATAATGTAATGAGGTTAAATATTTAAGTATCGTATTTATTTTAATAATTGGTTGGGAGTAAAAATAAATTTAAGGCAGTGGTAAGTTTTGGAAGTAATATAAAGGAAATTAGGAATGAGATAGAGGTGAGGGGATGGTCGAATTTAAGTTTTAAGCACGGTATTTTTATAATTTAATATTATTTTTATAGCTACGTAAATTTGTTAATAATTACGTTATTGATGTTAATTACTTAAAAAGTTGAGATTGAGCAGTTTTGTGGTAACTGAAGGCGTGGAATTTTTAATAGTTTGTTGAACATGATAATGCGGGAAGATAATATTGTAGCATGTCGTATTTTAGAGGTTTAAAGATTCAGTCGTGTTTTGTAATAGATCATCATACGTACGTGGGATATGTGGTAATTAATTTGTGAGTAATTAAAAATGTCTGATGAGATGCATTAATTCTGAAAGACAGAACAGTGAAAGGTAGATAGTGGCTGTGTCTAAAATAACGAAGTGAACTGAGATTATTATTTGGTGCCCAAAACAATGTCTGCTTGTGAATAACTGAGCTGTGTCTTGAGTTGATGTGCCGATGAACTGCTACTTGCTGTGTTTCCTCATACCTATTGCCTGTCAGGAGTCTATCTGTAATTTAGTTGCAGTTAACAACATATGTTATATTTGTAAATTTCAACAAGTAACAAACTTCAGCATTTTTTCTACTGATGACCGGGATGGGAGGGAGGGAGGGAGGGAGGGAGGGAGGGATGAAGAGCAATTGGTTATATTTAGTTTATAAGGTGAAAAGTGGAGATATTATATCGTCTATGTGCCATGAACTAAATTAATAATTTGAGGCCTGATAAATAATGTAAATTTTTTAGATAAAGAGCTATTATAATTCTAGATTTCATTTTTGAAGTATATGTATTAATACTGGTTTAAACTGTTTTGTAGTTATAAGAATCTATTATAAATTGTATAATAGAATAATTAGACATGGCACTTGGATGATTTAATGTATCTGTTGTATATTTAAGTTGTTGGTTCCAAAATTCTTACTGTTATTTGAAAGTTGAATACGTGGATATTTTATACTATGTTAGAAGTAATTATATTAAATGAATAAGCAATAAATTAAATAAGGTTTGCATTGAAGTATGGATTGAATTTTAGTAAGAAAAGTAGGAAGATAAATTGTAGAATATGTGTAAGATCATATATTTACAATTATTAAATTGATACATGAGTTTTGGAATCAACATTTGTTATACTGCAGAGAAAAAGCACATAAATAAAAAATGTTAATGTAGATTCTAAGGTTAAAATACATAAGTGAAATGTGAAATATATGTACCTGATAGGTATATAATACTTTTTTTAATTAGATTAATAATAGTATTATATTAAGTCTTGACATTTGAATTTTGTTGAAGATGGAGGAAGAAATGTTCTTGAAAGTTTTATTATTATGAGTTATGTGCTTTTTTTACTGGCAGTTGCATAGTTTAAGTTTGAATGTTGTAAAGGATGCCAATGTAGATCATTAATTTGTCTATATTGAATATTAATAAATTGTTTGTTTAAAAAATATGTATAGGAATTAATTATGTTACTGTTCAACAGTTTTATAAATGTGTAGAAACCATCTTGTTATGAGAAGAATTAGTCTTATTGGTTTTCCTGTGATTTTTTCTGTTTCTTCCACTTCCTTGTTTGTTATATCATTTTCCTGTTATGTTCCTGTATTTCCTCAACTCTTTGCTTATGGTTTCCAATGTACTGTAACATGATGGTTTAAACTGATAATAACATTGGCATTCTATTGATAAAATATTGTTTTTTTTAGGAAATAGGGAAGAGCTTGAAAATGTGTGATTATTGTTAATGCATTGTGGAATAATAGTTTTGTTTACGGTATTTTAAAATTAGAAAAGTGAAATTTAAAATTGAAATTAGTGTGCGATACTTTTATATGGCAAATGTGATTAAAGTTTCAAGTATTTTGAGGCATTTTGAAGCTCTTAAAGAGATTAAGTATTAAGTTTTAGATTTACAGATAAGTTGTTGCCAAGTTCAGCTATTATGATTGAATTTAAAGGATATTAATAATGTGAACTCAGGTCCTTGAGTGGGGACATGAGTGTAAATGAAAAGTGATAATATGCAGTTAATAAAGTTGAGAAGTTGATGTTGAATTTGATAAGGAATTAAATTAATATAAGGATATTTTCTTAGAAATAAAAGTTTTTAGATATTTTAGAGGTGCTGAACTTGGTTATAGACTTTAAGTCTTATTGTAGTATTTAATTTGGTTGGAAACTGTTTGAGTGAGTGAGTGAGTGAGTGAGTGAGTGATAGAGATTTAGAAAGAAAGTTGGATTGATAGTTCATAGATAAATAATAGTAATTAGATATAAGTTAAAAATTTTGAAGTTGAGCAGAAATTGATACATTGTTGTGTTTGAGCATTAAATTTTGTTTTTATTTAAAATTGAGATTTGTTTTATATTTATTTGGAAATGAGATTCAATCTATAAATTTGGATGAAGGTAGTGAAATGCAAAATAATGTATTTATTTCTGCTGATTTTCGTTTTATTTGTGAGAATATTTTTGATGAATCAGTGCTTTAGTTGGAAAAAATACTAGATGGTTGTTGTGTTTATAGGAGATTTCATAAATAAAGATATATAGAGAATATAAACTGTATTTAGAAGAGAGTTTTTAAAGAGGTTTTGTGCAGAAGTAGGAGACAGTTGTGACAATATTGTCATAGTAAAATATACCTAAGCTAATACAGGGTTTCCTCTTTACAGCAGTTTGCCCTTGATTTGTGCTTCCCAGAGATTCCTATCTTCCCATTGTCCCTCTTCCATACTTCTCTTCATCGTGGCATCATATATTCCTCATAGCATGTTCTTCTACTTCTCCCTGTCTTCCTTCTGCCTGGTGCCATCCAATCTGACACCAGTTTAGACCACTGGTCTTCTGACATGTGTTGTACATGTGAAAACCACTGTAAAGCTGTCTTTCTTATGTTTTCGATAAGTTTCTTGTGCATCCATTTCTTGTCTGATATATGTATTCACATATAGTATATAGTAAAATGTAAGGTTTTAAAAAATGTGCCCCAAATATCTGGAGTAAGCTGTTCTGCCAAGTTTTTTTTTCCAACTAAAGCAATGTGATAATGAGGTGACATGAAGATGGAAGAAGGCACCTATTTGTTCCTTGATTACAACATTGCTATTGTGTTTATGATAACAGGCATTGTGTAATGTTGGGTGAGAAGGGTGTCATGTACAGCAGTGTATGAAGAATTGTTTGAGATGAAATTGAATGTTGTATTAGTTAATATAATGAACTGTAATTCATAGAACCAGTATTAGGGGTTCTGAATATAGTTATGAGGGTAATTGAAGTTAAATTTTATAAATATAATACATTGTGGGTGAGATGTCTTATAATTGGGGTTTAAAAATGAAATGTGTTCATCAGTTGAAATTATGCTGGAGTTTGTATCTGAGTATAAAATTGATTTTTCACACATGTTATGCTAATATTACAAGAGCTTTGTTTAATATGTTACATGTTATGCACAGGCTATGATTTAATACACATGAGTGGACAGTAATACATACAATATAGAATATAACATACATGTTTATATACAGACTGAGATATACAAATACACAGATACACAAATGTACATATATATACAGATACATATAAACAGGTGGAGATGAGTACAATATTTACCAATTATGACCTGCAAATGGTTATATATCTGAAGTATTTTTTTATAAAATTTGAGTCATTAGGATATGTTAAAAGTAGTGGCAATCCCTTTGAAGTTGTTAGTTTTTTGAAGATATATTTAGTTTAAAGTGATTTGAGTTCAGTTTTTATGTTGAGAGTTGCTTAATGTGATTTAGTTATTAATTATAAAATTAATAAAATTAAATATTTAAATTGTGGATTTTATGGACGGTAATGATAATGTTGAGTGATTCTAGGGTATGTGCCTGTGGTTCATTACTGATGTAATGGACTGATGTCATATAGCTGGGAATTATTGAACATTATAGAGTTAAATATTCGTATTATACATAAAATATTTTTTGGTGTAGGAGAAATTATATAGTTAAATAATGCTTTAATTAACTTCCATAAATGGAATGTAGTTCCTTTAAGTGGTGTCATTTTCTAAATAGTTCTGAAGGGAATTTGTTGTTTGAAAGATTGTTGATATGGATAAAAGTTTTAAAGGATATGTAATGGAAAAAAGCTTCAGATATGATACCTATGGAAATTTAGATTTTATGTGGTAGACATATATATATATATACATAAGTTTATAGGCACAGACACATACATGTATAAATAAAAAAATTCATATATATATATATATATACACACACACACACACACACACACAGATACTGGTAGTTCAGGACAGTGGTATTTATGAGGAAAAGTACAAGTTAGACCTAAAATTTAACAATACATTGGTAGTGCAATTAGGAAACAGAAGCCTGTGTATAATGTGTACATGTTAAACTGTTCTTGTTATATTATGTGTACATATGTGTGTTCAATTTTTGTGCTCAGTTTACTTGTTGGAAATTTACAAATGTAGCATATGTTGATTAAGTGCAACTAAATTATGGATAGACTTCGATGGTCTAGAACTGTACTGTTTTAAGTGCATTGTTTAGAATTCATGTAAAGAGGTGAATATCCAATCTCCATGAGTATTGTGAGGGGAAAAACAAGAATTCAATATTTTGTTTACTAATGGTGTTAGTAAGTGGAATATCAAATTCTTGTTTTGCTCACAATGTTCATGGAAATGGAAAATTTCACCCCTTGACATGGATTCTGAAGAATGTATTAAAAACAGTACAGTTCTAGACCATCGATCTGTAGAAGTCCCAGAGCAGAATGCATGCCAAAAGCAGAAAAAAATTGGTTAGGGCTTCCAAAGTCTTTTGGAGAAATGCAAGCAGAAGGGAGAAATAGATCAAATGCTGTGAAAGTGCAAGCAGAATGGCAAAATTATGCTCATTCCTTGGAACTTTGTATAATTTTTGCTGTTTTGTTTGCATTTTTGCAGAATTTGGTCTATTTCTCCCTTCTGCTTGCATTTCTCCGGAAGCGCGGAAGCCCTGGCCAATTTTTTTCTGCTTTTGGCATGCATTCAGCTCTGGGACTTAGTATATATTTTTTTTGGTTAAAAGAAAAAATATATACTAAGTCCCACTTTCTTTCGCGCGCATATATGCAGGTGTGTGTTTGATAACTTTAACTATTTTCTGCCACTTTGTATACTTGCAGCTATTACTTTTTTTATTACTTATCTTCATCTCCATATGCTTACAGGTGTTTCCCTGCACGAGGCTGTTTATCAACTTCAATCATATATACATACTTACAGGTATTATGTATGCACAAGACTATTTATCATCTTTATCCTAGTATACACTATACTGTACAACCATATGTACAATTTTGTTTTGTATGTGTTTTTCTTTGTATGCTTATGTGTTTCCAGGTCCTATTCCTGCACAAGAGACTTTCTCATCTTCATCATGCATTACACTACGCTCTATAACCATAGATATGACTTTATACATGTTTAATCATGTATACATACTTACAACTATTATGTATGCACAAGACTGTTTATCATTTTTATCCTAGTATATACTATACTGTATAGCCATAGCCACAAATGTGTTTTTATATATGTTTATCTTTGTATGCTTATGTCCTTACAGGTCTTCTCCTTGCACAAGACACTTTCTCATCTTTATCCTAGAGTACACTATACTCTATAACCATTCATATCACTTTATACATATTTAATCATATATGTTCAACTATTATTTATGCACAAGACTGTTTATCATCTTTATCCTAATATACACTATAACCATAGGCTTCACTATTTTATATATGTTTATCTTTGAATCCTTATCTGCTTAGAGGTCTTACCCTTGCACAAGACTGTTTGACATTTAAATCACACATACATGTACATGTATATACACACAAATATATATATATATATACTCATATGTGTTAGTTTTCACACATACATAACTAACATATAAATAAATATCACAACCTGTAGCTTACACACACGGTGACGTGATTTAAATTTACTTTTCATAGAAAAAACCTTTCAATTAGCTGGATTTGATCCGCAATCCTCTACATCTTCAATCTACTACTCTACCAACTCAGCTATTGCAATCAGATACCAGATAACTTCCAAATAGTGTTCTTATATTCCATTCTTGATAACTTAATTTTAAATTATAGGTTTTATTTTACAAAAACTACTGTCATGACCGGGATTCGATCCACGGTCCTCTAACTTATTAATCCAGTACTCTACCATCTGAGCTATTAACACTCAGATACCTAATAACGTTCGAATACCCCTCTTATATTGCATTCCTGGTAACTCAATTTTAAATTATAAGTTTTATTTTAGAAAAACTAATGTCATGACCGGGATTCGATCCACGGTCCTCTACCTTATTAATCCAGTACTCTACCATCTGAGCTACTTGACTTAGATACCTAGTAACGTTCGAATACCCCTCTTATATTGCACTCCTGGTAACTTAATTTCAAATTATAAGTTTTATTTTAGAAAAACTGCCACGACCGGGATTCGATCCACGGTCCTCTAGCTTATTAAGCCAGTCCTCTACCATCTGAGCTATTAACACTCAGATACCTAATAACGTTCGAATACCCCTCTTATATTGCATTCCTGGTAACTCAATTTTAAATTATGTTTTATTTTAGAAAAACTACTGCCATGACCGGGATTCGATCCACGGTCCTCTAGCTTATTAATCCAGTACTCTACCATCTGAGCTACTTGACTTAGATACCTAATAACGTTCGAATACCCCTCTTATATTGCACTCCTGGTAACTTAATTTTAAATTATGTTTTATTTTAGAAAAACTGCCACCACCGGGATTCGATCCACGGTCCTCTAGCTTATTAAGCTAGTCCTCTACCATCTGAGCCATTTGACTAAAGATACCTAATAACGTTGCAATAGTCCTCTTATATTGCATTGCTGGTAACTCAATTTTGAATTGTTTTATTCTAGAAAAACAACTGCCATGACCCAGATTCCATCCATGGTCCTTTGGTTTATTTACCCAGTCCTCCATCACCTGAGCTATTAGATCCACGTACTTGAGAAAGTTCGAATAGTCCTCTTAAATTGCAAAGTTGAAAACTTTATTTTAAATTGCAAGTATTATTTTATAAAAACTATTGCCACGACAGACTCTCGACCCTCGATCCTTTACCTTACTAAACCAGTACTCTACCATCTGAGCTATCACATTCAGATTCGTAATAACGTTCGAATAGTCCTCTCATATTAATTTCTTGAAAACTTATAATTCATAAAAACTGTCATGACCGGATCCGATCCGTCGTCCTCTAGTTGATTGAGCCAATACTGTGCCACCTGAGCAATCACTTTACCTCACAACGTTACAATAGTCCTCATATTCCATTCTTGAAGATTTAATATTAAACTGCTACTTCAGAAAAACTATTCTCATGACCAGGACTTGATCCACAATCCTCTGGCTTGCTAAACCAATGCTCTCTAATCATCTAAGCTATTAGATTCGTGTACCTTATAACGTCCGAATAGTTATCTTATATTTTTTTCACAAACACTTGATTTTAAATTAATTTTATTTTAGAAAAAATATACCATCACCACGATTCGATCCATGGTCTTCTTACTATACCAGTAATCAGCTATCAAGATGACGCAATAGACTATGTTAGAATCTCCCTCTTGCATTACATTAACAAAGACTTAATATCAAATTGCAAGTTTTATTTCAGAAAAATTACTACCATCATCACCGGGATTCGATTCACGGTCCTCTTATTCTATCCTCTACCGACTGAGCTATCAGCAGATGCCGAAGAGCATTCGAATATTACTCTTACACATCATAAACATACACTTTTAAATTATAATCGTTTTAATCAAAAGGGAAACTTTCCCCACGTCACCAGCATTCAAACCGCAGTGTTCTCTTAATCCACTTAACTAAGCAGTTACTTGCTAATAAAAAAAATCCAAATTTACCTCGCACAGTACAGTCAAGCACAATTTTAATTACAAAAACTTCCGTCTAAAGTCCTCTCAAGTGACGTACCACCTGCGCAACCGAGACCAAAACCTACATGATTTTTAAACAATCTCTCCTACTACATGCACACTGTTTCAAACTAATTACGTAATATCTCTAAATATAACATGTTGATCGATATTCTATCACTCCAGCAACCTACCAACTTCGTATTTATACTCGCATATTAAGAAACGTGTAAATAGTCCTTACATTAGGCTCATATAAACCTGATTTTAGTTAATAATAAAAATGTTTACGATATCCAGAAACTTATCCACAGACGCTCTCATCCATCCAGTACATTACCAACTCGGGTGTAAAACCAGCTATTAGACATTCACAAAGAATTGTTACTGATCTAGCCTTGCCTCCTGAATCATGTTCTCAACAACCTACACAAACTGAGGTTGACATTATCCACTTCTCAAAGCTTATACTTATAATAAAAAAAATGGATCATTCCTTAAAATTGAAAATGTGGACTTGAGCAAAATTGCAATGTGTCCTAAAATAACACCTCTACTTAAATTAAGCAACATTCCATATTAAAAAAGCATTTCATTCCTTGCTACGTTTTCCTGCAAGAAAATAATACTCTTTACACAGTTTGCATAATAAATTTAGGCTCCACTATAATATGGCAATACCTAACTTACCTGCATAATGTTGGGTACAAGGTTTTTCTTTCATGTACTTTCCTACAAAAAATTTGGACACCTTTTATTACCGATGTTACCTACAAGCAACATGGTTTCAAGTTATTTTATCAGACAAGTTTTAACCGTTTATTACCACGGATAAACGAAATAAGCATTCTATTCTATAGTGTTCAGCCCTACAACAGCTCTTTCACTACAATCATAGCATTTTCATGCTACGCTTTGCAATTTAACTACAGAATTATGTCCTACCTTCCACCCCAGGATGATTACAATACATCATATTTCGAGACCTTTTCAGTCTCAAAGCTACCCAACATCCGTCTTACAGCTCAGGACCCCCCCCTCCCCTCCCACCTTTAAAAAAAATCACAGGAAGCTTGTCCGGACCATAAATCGAACCCTACCCCACCACATGACAACGTACCACACTACCGTAACACCACAGTAATGGACTGGAAATAACGTGTTATAATTTAATTATATCTTCAAAATTAAATATATCACAAATACATGCCCTATTATAAAAAAAAATCAAATTTTTTAACATAATTCCAAAATTTGGTATAGAGATGGCTACTAAAAGGCAGGAGGCCGCAAATAACATATACGATGGGACCCCTTTGCACCTAAATTTAAAACAGTCTCTAACAGAAAACAATACTAAACACGTTCTACAGGCAGCTCTTATTCAGGGCTGACCTGTTATTACCAATAGTCTGCAAAAGTGGGAGCTTTAACCTACTACCAACCTAAGGCCTACAGTGTTACTGAATACTAACAGCAGGGAGAGAGAAACTATTTTAAACAACCCCAAACTTTCTGCTAGAACCAACACACTCAGCCTTCAACACAGCCTTCACAAAAAAATATTCCTTACAAAAAAAATAAGTGATCATAAATTACACAAGTAAATACAATATATCTTCCAATCAATAAAATAGTACAACAAATTTAAACCATACCATGTTCAAAACTTTACTGTAATAATGCTCTTTCTCTAACATACTGTAGGCTTAAATACAATTACTTCACAATATTACAAGTAAAACTTGTATGATATTATAGGCCTAAATACAACTCAACTATACAAAAAAAACTGTTTAAGTAATACAAAATAAAACAAACAATACAAGACAAGAGTCACAGGGTACAAGGAAACTTGGGAATTACTGGTTCACACTTTATTATTTATATCACTTTGATACAATGTTTCAATAAATATAATTACAATGTGACAAGACTTAATGAGGAGAGAACATTACTCACCAAGGGACATTACTACAAATCAAGAAACCAGATAATAGAAATTTCACTGCACCATTATTTCTTCCTTTATTTCAAGTAAGGTAGGATGACAAAATTGCCTACTAAAAGAACTGAATCACAAGATTCTATATCTTCTTCTTCTTCTAAAGAGTCCAAAAATAGTAGGTACAGTATACTATATACAGAATGTACACTTTATATATGAAGAAAAAAAGATATGCTCAGACCAGGGTTTGAACCCACAACATTTGGCATTCTAAGCCAAAGTTCTGCCAACTGAGCTATCTGAGCTTCTGGAGGAGGCTTGGAAGATCATTGCATAGAATGTCAAAGGTCCTGGGTTGAAACCTCAGTCTGAGCATATATTTTTCTCTTCAAATATAATTTGTATTTCATTGAGATGTGTTAAGTTAATAATAAAAACATTGAAAAATATACTCTTTGAAACATTATTTCTCAGCAACAAAACGAGACCAAAATACAATTTTCATTGTGTTGTATTCCTTGAACTTCCATTTGTGCCACATATCCTGCCCATCATAGACTTACACATATTATTATTATTATTAATTATTATTATTATTATTATTATTATTATTATTATCTGGTTTCCCATAAACAACATGTAACTAATATATGCTAACAATAATTAATTATTTAATAAATTCCCTGTTATACAAACACATGATCAGTTGCATTATTACTTATAACAAATATTCAAAGTTGTTTCATTGAGTACTACCAATTGACAAAATCAAATACAAATTGAATCACATTACAAATACAGTCCTATTACAAGAAATAAACCATTTTACTTAAAATATTAGATATTAATATCAATAAATATTAAATATTTTTATTAACCATATAAATGAAATAAGTGTTCATAATACAAAATTATATACATTCTCTGGTAGAAAACATGTTTCCTGTTTACATGTAAAATAAAATTATTAGTTAAGTTTATACAAATCTTGGTTTCTGTGAATATTGTACTTCATGGTAATGTCATGTTCCATTTTCTGATATTTTATAAAACTATAAAAACACCGAAATGAGACATTGTATAAAATAAAAACATGATTATCGTATAAAAATCTGTTTTGTGATTATAATAATATCCTGATATAAGAAAGCATGTTTTTATTCTCTCTCCCATGATGCTGCTCATTTCCCTTCCAATACTACACTCAACAACTACACTATTTTTCCAATGTCTCGCCATAAAATTGAGTTACTACAGTAACTATAATCACCCTCCTCTACCTAATAGTTTTTTATTAACAAGGGTATTATGTCCTGAAAGCAACAAGTACATAGAAGGGTCTTTGGTTTGTAACTTATTAACTCACACAAGGGTGTAATAAGGTAATAATCTAATAATACCCTTCTTTTTAAAATACATTATGAAACCCCATTGATGTTACTCTGTTCAAGTTTTAATAATTGTATAACAGTACCTCATATCTCAGTCATCCTCAATAATTTCCAGTACCAAAATGATACCAGAAGATGATACATAATTATCGAAACACCTCCTGTAAAACAACACTATAAATTATTGACGACGACTGAGATATCAGGTACTGTCATACAATTACATGGAATCTTCAGAAAACAAAATTTCTGATTATAAGTCAAGATGGATGTAACATGTTCATCGAATGGAAAATCACAGAATACCCGAACAAATATTAAGATATCAACCTGCAGGAAGAAGAAGACCAGGATGTCCACTCAAAAGACTTTTGGATGGTGTTTCTCTTGAGGCCAAAACAGGTCAACAAATGGCCTAAATTTGTGAATGTACTATGATGATGATGATGATGATGATGATGATGATGATATACAATTATTAAAACTTTAATACCCTTGGTGCATACATAATTAAAAATCTTAGCATTTTATAATGAATTCAAAAGAAATACTTATTAAAACATTAAACAAACATAAACAAATAATTTGATCATTTTTTACATTCAACAAATAGCTTTGTTGTTAAACTACTTGTATCTAATCAACTTTTATAACATTTATGATGTGTTCCATTGAGGTATTATTCAAAATTAAAATCTAAAATTATGGAATATTCACCTGAAAGGTCCGTCTCCTCAATTTAATTATTTAACTGTAGCACTTTTGGGACTTGTCCCATCATCAGGAGGATTCAAAACCAATGATGGGACAAGTCCCAAAAGCACTACACTTAAATAATTAAGTTGAGGAGACGGACCTTTCAGGTGAATATTCCATTATTTTATATGTAATACTTCTATCTACAGAGTTTGTTTAATCAGTAATATATTCTAAATAAAAGAATATGTACATCTTTCAGAAGATATTTCTGAGTTGGCAAAAGAAGCTGAACAAAAGTTACTGCCCAGGAAGTCAATAAAAATATAGCTACCACAAAGAATATATTGTTGTGTACTGGATCAAAGATCGTTGTTTGATTCTTTCTTCAGGGCTAAATGGCCTTGGTCCAGTTTTCTCAAAACTCATTGTTTCGTCTACAGCAGCACAAGATCTCATCAGGAGATTCTACATGCTCTCTGTGACCTCCTCAACAGTCAACTGCAGACTGACAGGTCATTGGAAATACTCTCTTTATACATGAACCCCAGAGAAAATCGGACAAATACTACAGAAACATAACATCACTACAATCTACAACACAAAAGATCAGCAACATATAAAAAATACACAAGAGACCCTCTTAAGTACTGCCAATATATATTGTATCCCATGTAGTTGTAAAGAGGTATACATAGGTACAACAAAAGCAATGATTAATACAAAAATATAATAAGACATGAGAAACTGCAAGCTAAAACAAAAGGAAAAATCGGCCATGGGGGAACACTGGATGAATGACAAAAAACATGTCATAACATTCAAAGAACCACTGGTATTATCCCAAACATCACATTACTACAGTAGACTGTACAGAGAAGCCATTGAAATATACAAACTACAAATTCCTTTTAAAAAAAGAAGAAATCATGAAGACCAAGAAAAAAAAATCTGCATCCGAGTGCTACACAACACACAAATGAAGCCTATGACTTCTGCCAACAGCAGCAGCCAAGAAACAAAACAGTTGTAACAGACCATGCAGAAAATGCACCACCACCACCACTAGAGTGGGCTGAAAAATCTCTTTTTTTTATTTCGAAGCTGTAGTAGCACAGAAAAGTTGTGAATTATATAGCTAAAATAAAATAAGAAAATATCAAAATCGGTTGACATCTTCTGGTCATGCAAAGGCTATGAAGTTTCACAAAACATGAAAAAACTTAATTCTTGAAATTATTTATTTTTTAATATCAAGTAGGTATTCCTGATCTTTTGTTAAGCACTTTTATGTCTATCTGTGGGATCTGACAATCAATACTCTGGAAGTTATTTATCAAATACCAAAAATGCATAAAAAATATACTATGTCCATTATTCTGGCAAATTTTTGAACTTATGCACAACCAGAAGATATCAACTGATCTAAACCAAATTAAAACACAATTTTTTTTAGGCTCTATTTGAAGACGTTACAAACTATTACATTACGAAAACATCTAATTAAAAAATTAAAGAAATAATATAAAAAATGTTGCTTTTTTTTCATATTTAGTCAAACTTTAGACCCTTTGCACAACTGGAAGATTTCAACCAATTTTGATATTTCTTCTATTGTCTATATAATTGACAACTTTTCTGCACTATTACAACTTCGAAATAAAAATGAGTTAACCACCACCACCACCACCCTAACCACCACCACCACCACCCTAACCACCACCCTAACCACCACCACCACCCTAACCACCACCCAAGGTTCACCTATAAATAATGAGACCATTTCCAACTACCAATCAGTCTACAGTCAACTGTTGAAGTCACAGAGAGCACACACAATCTCCTTATGGGGGTCTACTGCAGCAGTAGACAAAACATCAAGTTTTCAGAAAACTTGACCACAGCCACTTACCCCAGAAAACAAAGCAAACAGAGATCAAGGCACTGGCCATGACAGCCTACAGTTATGGATGAAAGACATTTGGATGTTGTTGCTGGAACTGTTGTTTTCACATACTTTGAAAATCACACAAGTTCACTTTCACCAAACTCAGTGTGCACAAAATTATCAATGATAAAAACAAAGTGCTAGTATAAATATTACAAATAGTGAATCTGCAGTTAACACCTGTAATATGAGTTTCCCAGGAAAATTTAACTAATGTAATTTCTATTTCAGTTCCAATAAACACTAAACTGTTTTTAAAAGTTACTTTTGTTAACTGGAAATGTATGTTTGCTACAATGAATATTTTTTGTATGCATTGTATACTTAATGCCCGCAAAGACATTTTGGAAATAATACCCACGGAGGTACTATGAAAACAATTACAAATGTCAACTGCAATCATAGCATTTTCATGCTATGCTTTGCAGCTTTATTAGGGAACTGTAGATGTGGTAGCTTCCAATTGCTTTCCACATCAGTGAAGGATGATCATGATGATGATAAGGATGATGATCATGATGATGATAAGGATGATGATCATGATGACGATAAGGATGATGATCATGATGACGATAAGGATGATGATAAGGACGATGATCAGGATGATAAGGACGATGATCATGATGATAAGGACGATGATCATGATGATAAGGACGATGATCATGATGATAAGGACGATGATCATGATGATAAGGACGATGGTCATGATAAGGACGATGATCATGACGATGATAAGGACGATGATAAGGACGATGATAAGGACGATTATAAGGACGATTATAAGGACGATGATAAGGACGATGATAAGGACGATGATAAGGACGATGATAAGGACGATGATAAGGACGATGATAAGGACGATGATAAGGACGATGATCATGACGATGATAAGGACGATGATCATGACGATGATAAGGACGATGATCATGACGATGATCATGACGATGATCATGACGATGATAAGGACGATGATCATGACGATGATAAGGACGATGATCATGACGATGATAAGGATGATGATCATGATGATAAGGATGATAAGGATAATGATGATAAGGATGATGATGATGATGGCTGGATGATTTTTGGGGACCATTAGACCCTAACCTTCCTGACATTTGTCTTACAGATGAGGAAAAACCCCGTGAAAAAAAAACCTCACCCAGGAGCTCGAACCCAGGCCTGCTGCCTTGAGACCATGGCAGTGGACACACATATCATATTCTAGCAATAAACCAACAATTACAAAGTACTAACACATATAAACAAATCAAAATTAAATCAAAATTATGCTAATTAACAGGGCTGTAACATTTCTGTGTAAATACATACCTGTTTTAACAGTATGTCAAAGTTAAAATTCCATTGCATGTTTACAAATTTTGGTATTTTGAGTGCCTAAAGACACCTTTGTTTCTCCATATTTTAGGATACAGCATATATTTTTACAATTTCAGAAAACATTGTATATCTTTATATAACTAAACACTTTATTTTATATATATTATTTTATGGTTTCAAAGCAATTCTTTCCAGACAACCTTCAAAATTTATTTTACTAGCATCTTTATTTCAAACCAGGATTCTTGGATTTCTATGGAATATTTAAAAAAATTGTTTTGCATGCACATTATCTTCTTTATTCCTGGACTTCAACTTTCAACTCTTCAGTCAAACCCCTCTGACGATATAATTTCTTTTACTTGACCACAAAATTATGGTCCAGGCAATAGCACACACACTGTACTACATCTAAAATGGCATAGCCCAATATTGGGCCATAGCCTTGCCTTTATAAGGAGTTACTAGACCAAGTTAATTTTTTGTTACCTTATTTGCTCATAGATGCCATGCGGTCAACACACCAACCCAATGAGACTTCTAACAGCAAACTAAGGTATTACTAGGACATTGATGTCAGTAAATTTTGTTTAGAGGCCTCTGTATTCAGGCTTAAGGATATTTTATGAGCTTGAATATCTTCAGACTCGCGACACACAGCTTAAAATTCCTCCCGGAGGACTTGCTCCTTTCATGTTTGTGTCCTAAAAATCCATCAACCCGACTGCATTTGAACCCACAACCTTCAGAACCAGAGGCAATGAACATAACCACTAGTCCACCACAGTTGGCACTCTACTACATCACAGGGTCAAACATTTAGCTCAGAACCTTCTATTCAGTAATGCATGAATTATCAACATTGAGCTTCTTCATTCAGTGTATTAAATACATGAAAATTCCACCACATCATAAATCCACATCTGTAAATTTACAATTGTACGACTTGATTCTGATTCTTGTTTGCAGATGATCAAATTATTTTTACAAGGGATGAAGATGATATGAAATATATGATAAACTAATGGAAGAATATAAAAAATGAGGACTGAATATAAATTTACAGAAAACAGAATATGTGTGTTTGGGAAAGGATGTCGATGACCTCATACTTGAAACAGGGAAAATAAAAGTGTGAATTTTTTTAAATATCTTGGGTCAATAATTACAAGTTTAGGTATCTGTGACAGAGATATACAGACTAAAATTGCAATGGCAAAAAATGCAACTAAGAACATTACATGGAATAATTTGGAATAAAAATATTACAAAGGAAACTAAAATGAAAATTTATAAGAGCATAATGCAGAATATTTTGTCATATGGAAGTGAAACTTGGTCTCTGACAGAACTACAAAAGAATAAAATTAGAACAGTTGAATTTGATTATTTTAGAACAAGCCTCCAAAAAACAAGACAGGATAAAATAAGAAATTAATTCCTTTGCACAGAAATCAATGTCACCACATCTGATGTTAAGAGAAATGAAAATCAAACGCTTCAATGGTATGGCCATGTACAAAGAATGGAAAATAAAACATGGCCAAAAATATATACCAATGGTCACCCCCTGGAAGAAATAAATGTGGCAGACCAAGATGGAAATGGAAAACCTATGTCAGAACTATAATGGATGATAGGAATTTGGAAGAGGGAGATTGGAATGATAGAGATAAATGGAAACTCAAGATGGCAAACCTACAAGTGGGGGAAAGCCGAAGAAGAAGAAAAAAAAGAAGAAAAAGAAGAGGAATTGATTCTGATGAAGCTACCTACAAACTATATTAAGCTATCAATTATGTAATGCCTATAGAAAACATTTAATATTTCTACTATATTTTAGTCCATATATTACTCTATATTTTCAGAATCTTTAGACCACATGTCATTATGTCCACTTTTATTACATATAAATCCTAGCCCTGCAAATTTCATACATAATTTTATCTTCGTGACTCCAGGCCAGCCATTTATTTTTATGGTGTATTTTTTTTAGACATTTATTCTATTCATCATTCCTTCAAAAAGGAAGTTTTTTTCATAGCCACAACCAACCCAATTCTTTCCTCCATAATTCAAAATTCTGTGGAGAATTTAAGAAAGAAATTTCAGAATGAGGGGATTGATAAATTCCAAAGTAGGCGCAACAAATTCCAGAGTTCAGTATTAAACAAATTTCAAAGTGAAATAAAAAACAAAATTCCATAGTCAAACAAGAATTAAAATGTGGATCGTGGAGAAAGTACAAAGAGAAATATGAAACAGATCCAAATAGAATGGAATATGCAAGGTAATAAAATGCAGTAAATTATGAAGGTAATGTGAAATTAACAAAAATACATTTAATAAATGTTTACAATGACTATATATCTCAGCAGGTACCGTTATCTTCAAATAGGTTAAAATTTTTAAAATGTAGGACTTTCAGAAACCAGATTCATCTTCAGCAGAAGGGCATGTCTGAACCTTCTGCTGAATATGTAAATCAGTTTCTGAAAGGCCTACAGTTTTAAAAGAATTTACACAGTTGAGGACAACAGCACCGGACAAAATAATTATTTATTTCAATTTATGGCTACTAATCTCAACATAATTTTATTATAAATTTTATTAATATTGAATGAAAAGAGAGGTGAATAAGTTAGAATAGAAAAAATTACAGTATGCCATGTTCTTTTCACATATTCACACAATCCCAACCACATAATGAATAAAATAGTAACGTGTTAGCATGTTAGTGATATGTTAGTAGTGTTAGCATGTTAGTAAAGTTAATAGCTAGTTCTTTATTACACGACTTTTACAAAACCCTACTGTGAAAATTAAATAACATGGATACTGAAATTTTACTTTACATTTCATCACACTCCCAAATTTCTATATATATTTTTGTCGTATTATAAAATGTATATGGATCTAATTTAAATATTTCTTATATCAAGTGAAATAGGGGGAAAAAAATGGAGATTTAGGTTTGATTCCCAAAATTCAAACAAAATAAAATACAATGAAAATTTATCACAAGAAAAATGGAGGACTCATACAAAATGAAAAGTAATAATGCTGTATAGAGAAGATATTTAAAAAATGTGAGAAACTATTATTGAAAAAAGAAGAAGGCGACTGAATCGTGAACACATGGGGACGACTGAATCATGATGAACGGATGGGGTCAAATCGATTACGAAGTGATGGGGGCGAATTGATTATGAAGTGATGGGGCGAACTGATTATGAAGTGATGGGGGCAAAATCATTATGAAGTGATGGGGGCGAATTGATTATAAAGTGATGGGGGCGAATTGATTATGAAGTGATGGGGCAAATTGATTATGAAGTGATGGGGCGAATTGATTATGAAATGATGGGGCAAATCAATTATGAAGAGATGGAGCAAATCGATTATGAAGTGATGGGGGAAAATTGATTATGAAGTGATGGGGGTGAATTGATTATGAAGTGATGGGGGTGAATTGATTATGAAGTGATGGTGGCAAATTGATTATGAAGTGATGGGGGCGAATTGATTATGAAGTGATGGGGCGAACTGATTATGAAGTGATGGGGGCGAAATGATTATGAAGTGATGGGGCAAATTGATTATGAAGTGATGGGGCAAATTGATTATGAAGTGATGGGGCAAATTGATTATGAAGTGATGGGGCAAATTGATTATGAAGTGATGGGGCAAATTGATTATGAAGTGATGGGGGCGAAATGATTATGAAGTGATGGGGGCGAATTCATTATGAAGTGATGGGGGCGAATTCATTATGAAGTGATGGGGCAAATTGATTATGAAGTGATGGGGCAAATTGATTATGAAGTGATGGGGCAAATCGATTATGAAGTGATGGGGGCAAATCGATTATGAAGATATGGGGGCAAATCGATTATGAAGAGATGGGGGCAAATCAATTATGAAGAGATGGGGCGAATCGATTATGAAGAGATGGGGCGAATCGATTATGAAGAGATGGGGCGAATCGATTATGAAGTGATGGGGCAAACTGATTACGAAGTGATGGGGGCGAATTGATTATGAAGTGATGGGGGCGAATTGATTATGAAGAGATTGGGCGAATTGATTATGAAGTCATGGGGCAAATCGATTATGAAGAGATGGAGGCAAATCAATTATGAAGTGATGGGGGCAAATTGATTATAAAATGATGGGGGCCAATTGATTATGAAGTGATGGGGCAAATTGATTATGAAGTGATGGGGCGAATTGATTATGAAGTGATGGGGCGAAATGATTATGAAGTGATGGGGGCGAATTCATTATGAAGTGATGGGGGCGAATTCATTATGAAGTGATGGGGCAAATTGATTATCAAGTGATGGGGCAAATTGATTATGAAGTGATGGGGCAAATTGATTATGAAGTGATGGGGGCAAATCGATTATGAAGAGATGGGGGCGAATCGATTATGAAGAGATGGGGCGAATCGATTATGAAGTGATGGGGCAAATTGATTACGAAGTGATGGGGGCGAATTGATTATGAAGTGATGGGGCGAACTGATTATGAAGTGATGGGGGCAAATTGATTATGAAGAGATGGGGCGAATTGATTATGAAGTCATGGGGCAAATCGATTATGAAGAGATGGAGGCAAATCAATTATGAAGTGATGGGGGCGAATTGATTATGAAGAGATTGGGGGCAAATTGATTATGAAGTGATGGGGGCAAATTGATTATGAAGTGATGGGGGCAAATTGATTATAAAATGATGGGGGCCAATTGATTATGAAGTGATGGGGGCAAATTGAATATGAAGTGATGGGGGCAAATTGATTATGAAGTGATGGGGCGAATTGATTATGAAGTGATGGGGCAAATCATTTATGAAGAGATGGGGGCAAATCTATTATGAAGAGATGGGGACAAATTGATTATGAAGAGATGGGGCAAATAAAGGAATAATATTAGATAAAACACACTACTTGAAAACATTATTATACGCTGATGACCAGATAATAAGAGCAAATACGGAAGACAAACTTCAAATGAATATTTTTAAACTACATAATATATGTGAAAAATATAATCTCAAAATCTCCACAGAAAAAACTAAGGTAATGGCATTCCAAGGGAAAAATCAATTCAGATCCAAAATAGTAATAGGAAACAAAATCACAGAACAGGTGAACCATCTCAATTATCTAGGATGTGACATTTCATTTATTTAGGATAACGATAAACTAATAAAATAGCAAAATTTCACAGAATATGTGGTACGATAAAAGATCACTAAATAACAAAACAACAACAGAGACCCAATTGAAATTTTACAAAACGTTGGCAGTACCGGTACTGATCTATGGTTCAGAAGCCTGGATACATAAAAAACAAGATCTAAGTAGGATAACGGCGGCAGAAATCAAATTTTTCAGATCTGTTAAAGGGTGCACTAAGAAAGACAGAATCAAGAACACAGAAATAAAACAGGAACTTGAAATATTTGAATGAAGATAGATATCCAAAACAAATAAAATACAAACCTAAAGGTACCCAATATGTGGGCAGACCTAGAAAGACATGGGCTGAAGTCGGAACGGGTAACAGACCTAATCCATGAATGCAGATGATATATTTTTTATTAAATGCCTCAAGTTGTCATTTCGACATTTCTGGTGTTTTCACCTGGCATTGGCTTAATTGTAACCACTTCTGACATTGGGGCACCTAGAAGGCATAGTTATATTACCCTCATGACAACTAACTAATCTAACATGGGAGTTACTGAATGCGGCTCCAACGTGGAGTTGGAAGCGGCTACAGTTTCCCTTTTGAGTAATCTATCGCAGGTTCCAAGGTGATGCCTTTTAGTCCCGCTAATTTTGAAAAATTGCACTGAAAGAGAAAAGTAAATGTGTAGTATCATGGCAGTGATGTGTTTGTGACATTCAATGGTGATGTAGTTGTAAATCGGTGTGTAGTTGTAAATCGGTGTTGGTGTGTAGTTGTAAATCGGTGTTGGTATGTAGTTGTAAATCGGTGTTGGTGTGTAGTTGTAAATCGGTGTTGGTGTGTAGTTGTAAATCGGTGTGTAGTTGACCCATTGAAGTAAACACATCAGAGGGGGGGGGGGGGCGGGGTTTAAAGACCAGCAAGTCCAGCCCCAGACATATGAAAATTCTGGTGATGAGAAACCACAGGAACGATTCCATATAAGGAAAACTCCTATGGTTTAACTGGGAATCAAATCCGGGACCTAATGAACAGTAGTCTGAAACGCTGACCACTAACCCACGAGCCTGATCAATTAAAGATATCAAATGTTATGTACTGGCAATTATTTGCACATGCTCCTTCGAAAATATATTTTACAAAAATTTTGTTTCATTTTTTAATAAAAAATAAATGTGCCACAACAGCTCTGAAGAGCAAAGTCCAACTAAAATGGTTCCAACCACTATCAAATCCTGGTATCAGAAGTTGTAAGGTTAGCAAGACCCAATCCCTTAATCTTAATTCCAGTTTTCTTAATCAAATTTTGCTAGCCTCACCATGCAGCATGGACTTTAATCCAGATCCTACACTAAAAGACGGTAACTTATAATTTACCTGTGAACTAAATCCAAGAAACCTGGGATGATATATACATGCTAACTTCTGAAGTTTATTCACTTTTAGGTTGCAGTAAATAACAGATGGCCATGTTCTGATTTATTATTACAGTAAGTTAACTAAGCATTTGATAACATACATTAACATAAAAAAAAAATCACACTGAAATTAAATAAAAATCAAATAACCCATAACAAATAGTCATCTGAATGAATGCCAATAATTAGCTATTAATTACAATTATCCCATTAATAGGAATGAGAAAACATGAATATCTTTCAAATACTTTAATATAATAAAATTTGGGAATCTTTAACATTATGAGGTTTTATTAATAAGAAATAAATTAATCGTGAATTCTTCTTACCTCATACCTCTACGTTTTTTTTAAACACAGCACTGCAGTATCATCGACCATCATCACCATCCTCAGTTGTTTCACAACTGTCATTTTTTTTCTTTTGGATAATTACCAGCAAAAGAAAAAAATTGACACTCGTGAAAACAGCTGAGGGTGGTGATGATGGTCGCTGATACTGCAGTGCTGTGTTTAAAAAAACAAGTATGAGGTAAGAAGAATTCACAATTAATTTATTTTTTTATCTTTGAAATAGTTAGACACAGATTTTTCTCAAGACCACCGTATTTGTGACACCAGTTCAAAAACATAACTGCAGTAACCATTACAATCACGTCAGAAAAATAAAGAGAGATATTTCTCATTGATAGAAACAATGTCTGTTTACCAGGTAACAACTAAATATATATTACTTTAATAGTGAGTGGAGAACATATTTTAATCGACTCACCTCATACATTTTCAAACTTCTTTGATACCGACGGTTTCAGACAATATCATGTCCTTCATCAGTCATGACTGAAACCGTCATTATCAAAGAAGTTTGAAAATGTATGAGGTGAGTCGATTAAAATATGTTCTCCACTCACTATTAATGATATAACCTCATAATGTTTACTTCCCAATATTAATATAAATATATATTACTTTGTTTAATATATAAGAAAGTAACACTGAGATTTATTTTAATTATTACGAATTAGGCTGTTAAGCAATAAAACTACAAATATGAGTTGAGTCATAACAGCCTAAATCATAACAATATATGTACTTCTTTGTCAACATATACCTGTCAGCTGATTGAAACATTTGTTTTCATTCAGCATCTTTCATTTAAATTCATAATAGCACAATAATACATTTCTGCAACCTAAAAGTGAATTCATTACATTTCAAAGGTGTCTTAAAATACATAAACAATGCTTTCCAATGACATTTTTACAGAGCAATTAACAGATCTTTCGCATTTCTTACAACTACAACTTGAGTTCAGAACAAGGGTACAATGTTGTCATTCATACATGGAGCACCAGCTCATCAGAATTTGAAATTCAAACATGTAACATTTTGCCATGAACAGTAAAAATAGGCATAATTAATAGGGGATGCCATAGCATGGTTGGTTAAGTTAATACCACAAGCAGACGGTCAGAGATTTGAGTCCTGGTGGGTCAACTCCATCTTAATGAAAATGAGTACCAGACACATTCTGTGAATAAAGATAATCAATCACACATGCTGAAGGATCAGACCCATAACTTCTTTACTACCCTAAGGGCCCCCTGAAGCCTCTAGTGAAATCAATTTACTTTCTCTATTCATTAGAGACCAGATTCTTATGTAGTATTATCCTATGAAATATGTAACAAAAAAACTCAAAATATGTTATGTCAAAATTACAGACAGATGTTAAAAGCTTTAATTCATTTATTTGTTTCTGTTAATGTCAGAAACATGAACCTAAACATTTTCTCAAGCAACAGTAAGTTATTAAAATCATTTCACGTAACTAAAAAGTTTAAAAAATTATTTTACACAAATTTTATGCATAAATACAGTATTAATATAAAATTATAGAATATTCACCTGAAAGGTCCGTCTCCTCAACTTAATTATCATTTAACTGTAGCGCTTTCGGGACTTGTCCCATCACCGGCAGGATTCAAAACTGGTGTTTCACTGAAGATCTGGTAGAGGGGGTTGCATGTATTTGGTTTGTTTTCGTTTATCAGGCTGTCGTTGTTAGCTGCTTTCATGATTTCCATCTCTTCGAGTACGTTTATCTTCGCTGGATTATTTTCTCTGTGCATTACTGTTAGGGTGTTTTCAATATTTAACATGCGATGTCCTTCATGGATGACGTGTTTTGCATAGCTTGATTTACCTTCTGCATGAATGAAGTCTCGAAAATGTTCTTTGAATCTGATTCATGGATGACGTGTTTTGCATAGCTTGATTTACCTTCTGCATGAATGAAGTCTCGAAAATGTTCTTTGAATCTGATTCAAAGAACATTTTCGAGACTTCATTCATGCAGAAGGTAAATCAAGCTATGCAAAACACGTCATCCATGAAGGACATCGCATGTTAAATATTGAAAACACCCTAACAGTAATGCACAGAGAAAATAATCCAGCGAAGATAAACGTACTCGAAGAGATGGAAATCATGAAAGCAGCTAACAACGACAGCCTGATAAACGAAAACGAACCAAATACATGCAACCCCCTCTACCAGATCTTCAGTGAAACACCAGTTTTGAATCCTGCCGATGATGGGACAAGTCCCGAAAGCGCTACAGTTAAATGATAATTAAGTTGAGGAGACGGACCTTTCAGGTGAATATTCTATAATTTTATATTAATTTTGAATAAACCTCAACGGAACACATCATGAATCTTATAAAAGTTAAATACAGTATGTCCCAACAGATTATGTACAACCCTAAACTATTTCATAGCATGAAACACAGGAAGTTACAATATATTTTTTAATATTTTCAGGAATTACTTTTTGTCTAAGTAGTAGAAATCATGTTTTTTTATATATATTTTGCAAAAGACCGCTCAATATCACAGAACGTCATTGGTAAATAGTTAAGCAGAGTGTGCATTCAATTAAGCATTTGACATAATACGTAAAAATATGTTATTATGTTTAAAATATGTAGCATTGACAGGAATAAGTAAAAAAAAATATGTAACATGACATGAAATATAATGATCTCTGTAGCCTAATTCTTTGATATTTTAATTTCTCAGACTGATACATACCCAGAAAAAATATATAAAATATATAATATATAATCACAAAGAACTCCAGACTCAAACAATCATTAACAATTATAACCGAGAGACTCACTAATTAATTGAACACTATTATTTACAAGTCCACCGCTGTGGTCTCGAGGTAGCGTGCTGCCTTGTACCAATTACAAAACAATGCTTGTATAGCCTTTGAAAAAAATTGATGGCACAACTCTTAATGATGGAAAGTTCGAGTTTTGAAGAGTGATACACACCAATATGTTATGTGTACTAACTTGTTTGAGTACAAAGTGGGTGGTGTAAGTCTCTCTTCATGCAGTATTTATACCCTTTCCTTCAGTGGAGCAGTCAGTAAGATGCTCTTTTGGGACAACGCAGGTCCAGGTTCAATCTTGGTCATGAAGATTTTTTTTAAATAAAATCATTAATTTTCACAATGTCTTCACATTAACAAGCTTCATTAAATAAATAAATTTGTATATATAGGAAAATAAATTAATTAAAAGAAATGGGTCATATATAGAAAATAAATAACAATTGCAACACATTACTTCATTTACAAAACAAGGCATAATAAGATTTTATTTTCTCAACTAATGTAAAACGCATCTCATTAATTTTAACTAGGTCAAGTTAATTTCTAATTTCAATATATTGAAAGCATATATTGTAATGCATCGCTTCGTTCAGACTGTTTCCAGCAGGAATGGTTGTGGTCTAGAGGAAGGAATTTATGTTTCCCATGCATGTTCGATCATGCTGTCATCTTTCTTTCTTTTTCTTTTCAGTCCATATTTCAATTAATTTTGTTTGTTTCCTCTAATTTTTTTGCTTTGTATCATTTATTTATGTGAAATTATTTTCCCTTGCACAACACACAACAAAATAGAACAGATTTTAGTTTCTCAAATAGTTGTGCACTAGTGAACTAAGTATCTGACCATTGCAAAGGCTTCATTCTGGGACTTGGAAGATTATCTGTGTGCCATCAATTCTTTCAAAAGCTGTACAAGAATACTAAACTGTACAATTGAGCACAGTCTTACAATAAAATGCTCAATTACATTAAATAAATACCTTCACACAGCAGCAGAAAAATGAAGAATAACACAAGAAAATTTACATTTTATATCTTACAATTACTATAGTGCAGGACCCACAATAGAAAATGTTTATTATTTACATTAAATTGCATTGAGAAAAAAAAAAACATATAGTTGATATTGGAGAAACATCATAGCGTAGTTGGTTAAGGCAATATGCTATAATTTTTAAACTAGCCTAAACTAGCAGCACTCACCCTGGGGTTAATTCAACCTCTAAACAAGTGGGTTCCAGACATCACTTCCGGGGGTTAAAGTATCTGTCACCCAGGGCTGACATCTAGTATCAATTATCTAGAAAGATCAGCTCCTTAACCACCTACTACCCCAAGGGCCTTTTTTTTACAGTTGCTATTATTCATGTCTAGATTCACGAATACAAGGCAAATTTAAACTACCAACCAAATAGCAAAAGATCATTGGAGCAGCCAAGGAACAGATACTTGGAAGATTTTTCATAGACCGTAACAGTTCTTTGAAGATACAACATGGAAAGGAGATGATTGTATCTACTATAATGTGATGCATTGTTGCGCCACCTTTATTCGAAAGTTCATAGGCCACTTATTGGTGTGTGGCATTAGAAAACTTCCATTTCTAGAACTCTCAGTTTGAGAAGAATCATCTTTTGAAAGGTTTATGAACATCGGAAATGACATGAATAGCTATCTAAAAACATTCCATGACTGGTGCAATACTAGAGTATTCATTTGCAAAGCAGTCTGTCTTGGTCTGGAAAGCGACCAGTAAAGTGAATTGGAGGCCAGTGTGTAAATCTAGGTGTAGTGGACATAAAGTAAGTGGAAATACAGTCTGGAAGAAATTAACTTTGTGGTTCTGTGCAAACGTCAACAACTTAGAAAAAAATAATTCTGTTCTTGTAGAGTAAACCATTGTTAATATAATAAATGAGGATTGGAAATTTTTGTGTAAACCAGTGCAAAGTAATTACACATATTCTATCTCTTCCAACATTACCACTACAAGTGACAATGTGTATCATGCTGTATCCATTATAAATTTTATTTCAGTATATTTTATATTGGTATTTTATTTAATGACACTGTTTAACAGTGTAAGTCATTTATTGTCACAATTAAATGTTACATCTGAAAAGGGCAATAAATGTTTGTTCAGATACCTCTTATTTCAAACTTAATAATTTTTTTACATGAAATAAAGGCTACAATTATAGATCAATGGCTTTATTTCCCTTACAAAAAAAAATATATATATTCAGGATTTTTACATCTAAATGAATTCAATTCCTGCCATGTTTGAACCTGCAAATATTACAACTCCAAACAACTGCTAGCCACTAAGACCAACTTTTAAATTAGTAATTAAATAGTAATTCAAATTAGATTTAAAATAAATTTAAAACAAATAAGGTAGAAAAAACAATCACAACAAATTCAGACAGGAAAAAAAAATACACACACACACAGATAGACAGAATCTACAAGAACACACATATCCAGAAACACAAATATACATACAAAAAATAAATAAAACATACAGATAGGAAAAAACAACATTTAAACTCAAAACAACTGCTAAGCCCACCAAGACTAACTTTTAAATTAGTAATTAAATAACAATATATAAATAATAATAATAACAATAATAAAAATACTAATAATAATAATAATAATGATAGTGATAATAATGATAATGATAGTAATGATAATGAAAATGATGATAATAATAATAATAATAATAATAATAATAATAATAATAATAATAAAATAGTAATTCAAATTAGATTTAAAATAAATTTAAAACAAGTAAGGTATTTTTAAAACAAATAGGTTAGAAAAAACAATCCCAAAAACAAAATTCAGAGAGAAAAAAAGCACACAGATAGACATGAATCTACAGGAACACATATATACAGAAACACAAATACACATACAAACAAGAAACAAAAGAGATAGGAAAAGAAAATAAATGTGTGTACCAATCGCTCCAAAGAGCTAAAGCCAAATGAACTAGTTGGTGTCACTGGTTAGCAGTCTGCCATATTTCAGATCTCTTAACTGAATTCTTCCAGCTCTCATATCAAGTACCTATTTGCCCCGGTCAGGACAAGTGGATCCCATTCAGGATGCTATACTCAAATATTGCTATGTTATTGGCAGGAAAATAATATGGATCCTCAAAATGTATATCAGGTAATATTAATTTTAAAACTCTCCCTTCTTCCCACTAGAACATTAGTTAAGGTTTTCACTTTAAACAATTAATTTTATATTAGTCCTGGGTACAGTCACTACCTTGTATCCAGCGAGCCTATGTTCCACCCCTAGTCAGAACAAGTTTCCTCAGTGAAGGTTCTTTTCGGGAGTTTACCTTACTGCTAAGGCAGGAACATCATCTGGACATCATCATATTATTAGTCATGTAACCCTGCCAACCTAGGCACAAGTGGAAATCAGGCTTTGTCACAAGGAGTGAATTTATACAGAGAATTTGGAAATCAAGAGTGGCATTTGTTTGGACTATTTAACGAATAAAATTAAGCGGTTTCCTCACAAATCATTATTTAACTATAGTTATTTTAAAATATTTATATATTTAATGTAAATGGCGATGTTTGAAAACAAATGAGAAACGATAGCTACGCTTCATCTGCTTCTTTTGTTTATCACTGCAACCAGATCATACTATTTATTGCCAAAGGAACGCAATATTGTAAGAATGCTCTCTACTGGAGAAAAAATCAAACACATCAAACTGTATATTAATTCATTTCTGATGTCGTAAGATGTAAATATGACAATTATATTTTTCTGGATTATTACCTGGGAAAAAATACATTTAAAAAAGTGCAAACAGTGGTTTCTTTTTTTGGTGGTATAATAAATTGCTACAAATGTTTTTATATTAACTCCTGCAAGCGCTATGTGTTGACATCTATGCACTATATATACAAATCTGGTAGCCGTATTTCTTACAGGCTCAGTCACTGCAAAATAATGGTCAGACCTGTTCAGAATATTAAAAAGGAGCTTTCTTTAATATGGTAAATTTAACACTGATAAATATTTTGTGAAACACAACTCTGGTTGGTTGTAAAACAGAAATAATGAAATGTGATTGGTCATTGACTCCCATTTGGGGCATGACTTAAATAGTCAACGTAAACCTCCTAGTAATATCTTGGTTGCCTGCTAGATGTCTCATTGAGTCAGTATATTGACCACAAATAAGGTAACTAAAATTAACTTTGTTTTGTGACTCCTGACAAGGGAGAGGCTATGGCTCAACACTGGGCTATGCTTTATATAGATAAATAGATATATACTAGTGTTTATTAAAAGAAGTGTCTTCACTTAACTACATTAAAACATGTAAAGTTATAAAACAAAATAATACACTCCCTATTGTAAATAAAAATATAACCAATATTCTTTTTCACATAATAGTAAAAAATTAATTTTAATCACAAATATTCATAAGTTGTACTTTAAACTATTTTTCTATTGTGGGGTATCAACTGCAATGTTATTCACAATCACAATTGCCTTTTACTAAAATCTGAACACTTAATCAATGTGGATGCAATTCCATTAAATATGACAAAGTAAAAAATTTACTTACACAATTTTTAAATTAGCTTCAAGGCAAAATAAAAACATGAACCCAAGCATAATATATCTGTGCTCACAGGTAATAAGTACAAAATTGCTATTTTTTTCAGGAAAGCAGTTTGTTAACCAAAAACATGCACTATACTTATGAGCAGGAGAAGAATTTTATTACCTAAAATCACCATAATATGCACCAAAAATATGTAGTTATAACATAAAATTTACAAAAATAAGCATTTAAACACAAAAAAATATGACCTCATAGTACTGGGCCTATAATTATTAGACAATAATTACTATTTTGATGTTATATTTAGTTAAACATATTCCAGTTCTGGACAGATTTTTTTAAAGAAAAAATGCTTGGACCAGGAATCGAACCCTGTTTTATTGTTTGAAAATAAAACATTTTTCAATTCATTGTACACAATGTTTATGTTTTTCTGTTACATCTTCCTCAACATATAAATGATTTCTCCACAGTTATTCCTATGTCACACAGTTTGCAAATCACTATTTTCTCATTGGGCAACACATTTCTGACATAAACTTTTAATTTTACTTCAAAATTTTGCTTTGCTTTACATGATTTTATAATTTTTTAAAAAACAAAGCATGGTATGGAATTCCGAAAACTTAGTCTCCACCGCTGTGGTCTTAAGGTAGCATGCTGCCTTGTCACGCAGCGGGCCCGGGTTTGATCCCCGGTCAGGACAGTTTTTCTGGGTGACGTTTTTTATCAGGGTTTTTCCTCACCTGTAATACAAATGTCAGGAAAACTTTAAGGCCCAAATGGTCTCCGAAATCATATTGCCATCACAATCATCATCATTCATATTCATCTTAGATTAAGCTTCGGATTAGGGACTCTCCTGGCGCACTACTATCATCACCCATCATATCATTGGGGTAACATAACCCTGCCTTCCAGGCGCCCCAACCTCAGAAGTGGGTTACAAGTATGCCATGGCAGGAGAGAACACCAGGAATGTCGAAAGACAACCTAGGGCATTTGGGGGGGGGGGAATCTCAAATATTTAATATTAATAACTTTAGGTTGAGAAAAGCAGCTTTGACAGTTGGAGGACTTGACTTGCTGATGAGTTGATGACATGTCTATACTAGATAGATGATCAACCATCTCTATAAATAACAAGCAGATGCGAGTCAACAGCCGGCTGGTAGACCAAGGCCTTCTAGATCTGTTGCACCATAGAGATATAAAAATGTATGAGGAAATTATTTTTTAACTTCTTGGAAGAGTGAAAATATGAAATGTGACAAATATGACCATTAACATACCAAAATATGCTCTATCATATATAAATAGCCAAATATGCATAAATATGACTTTACAAAGTACTTTAATCCAATTATTTCTCATTTCTCATTTACATATATTTAAGGGACATATCTTACAAAAAATGTAAACTACATCATAAAATTCCTAGCCCTTCTTGTGATATCTAGAAACAAACATCTTTGTAACTCAGAAACTATAAGAGTTCTGGGTCATAAAACTCTTCACAGTGTGCAGAAACCTTAGGAAATAATTACAGTACACTTAATCCCTTTTGGAAATTTTTCCACTTATTTCCTGTGACTACAGATATTTATTCATTACAAAAAGTTTATACATACAAAAGATTATAAGTTCAACAGTGGAAAATGAATTGCAAGAAGGACATTGGGAAGAAAGAAACGAATGGTGGAAAGCAAAGTGGTGTAACTTTGGATACAGAAGATATTTATACATTGTAACACTATTCAATAAATAAATATAAACTGTAAAAGTTTTCAAAACTTATACACCACTGCAAAGTTCATTATATACGTTAAATAAAATTTCAAAATAATATAATTTGAAAGAATATGTAACAAAAGCAAAAGTTACGTACCTCTTCTCATCTAAGTTCCAGTTGTAATGTAAACAAACCAGATGCATGGACTACATTTTCATTCGTTGAATAACTTTTATCTTTAAGCATGTAATAAAATTTAGTTCAGTCTCTAACACTCAAAATAAATAAATTAACAATGATAAAAATATGTATTACCTAGCACATGTGTATAAAAATTATATGGAAGAATCTTAAAATATATAATTACAATTTTAATAGATTAAATGAATAAGCATCCATCCATCCATAGTAATTCTGCCCGAAGGCAGGTCCTTCACTGCAATCATAGCATTTTCATACTAGGGAATTGTAGGTGTAGTAGCTTCACATTGCTTTCCACACCAGTGAAGGATGATGATGATGATTATGACAAGGATGATGATTTCGGGGACCGTTTGGGCCTTAAAGTTTTCCTAACATTTGCTTTACAGGTGAGGAAAAACCTCACCCAGAAAAACTACCGCAACTGGGGATCGAACCCGGGTCTGCTGCGTGACAAGGCAGCATGCTACCTTGAGACTACAGCAGTGGACTAAATAAGCATATCATATTTAATTCTTTCGAATTTCAATTGTATTAAATGGCTGCTGCTTCTTCTATACAATTTTTGAAGCATCAAAACAGAAAATGTTTGGAAAGCAGAGAGAAACCAATTATTTTGAATGTTTTCAAACAGTTCAGTGAAAAATATCCTACATTAACCATTGAGGATCTGATTAAAATAATAGCATAATTTACAGGTGAGTTAATATTGAGCATATAATCTGCTCGTAGGCCTAATTAAATTGTAAATAAAGATACATATATATGTATATATCAACAGCTTGAAAAAGCATAAACGTCTGATTAGGTAGGCCCATATATAATTTGTTATAAATAAGTAAGAAATCATTCTTCATTACGTGTATCCAGCTGCAGCTGATGACACGAATCCATTGCATACTTATGCTATAAGTTTCAATGGGGCTGCATTTGAACATGCAGCTTATATGGTCATTCAAGGTGAGTGTCCACAAGGTTAAAAAGAAAGATATAGGAAAAACAGATGAACCCTTCAGCCTCAAATACTCTAATACCATCGGGGTCAAAGAAAACAAGACGTCAGGCAAGGGAGACTGGATAGGAAAGTAAAAAGAGGGATCTGGTACTAGAAAAGGAAGAAATACCACATCGGTTCAAAATAAAAAAGGAGCAAAACACAAGTAAGTGCAAGCAATGTTTTGCTCAGCTTCGACACCTTGTGGTCGCCATCCACATATCCCCTAGATGGAGATCCCTGAGGGTAAATAAATAAGAAATAGAAGTTACTAATTATTGCTACCATCTGACCTTGTAATCAGTCTTATTTTCCGCAAAATATAATGTTGCCTAAGAACAATGTTTCTATGGTACACAAATTAATCATATGGCAGGTAAGAGTAGCACCACAGTTGCCCCAATAGATGGAATTGACAGAGTAATACCTTATGCAAATTTGTTTACAGTACAACTGGAAATTAGCTCTGATACAGTATAGTCCATCATGGTAAATATAAAAAAATAACAATAGGAAACTAAATATTGGTACAGTAATCTGGGATGTGACATAAGTAATAATAAACTTAAAGACACTGAAAATAAATTTAACAAATTTCAATCAATATGTGATAGTGGAATAGTTCCCTTCTAAAAGAACTATTCTCAGGATTTTTACAACATGAAAAATCCATTGATCCTTGCAGTGTTTGAATCAACATACTTCTAAATCAGAGGTAAGGATGGTAACCACCAGTCCAGAAAATATGTAACAGATGAAGATATTGATAATACAGTAAAACCTGTCTTAGTCAGAACCTTTATAAGAAGGAAACCTGTAGAGATGGAAAAAAATCTCCAGAAGGGTACAATTTTATATGTAAAATCGTCCTGTATAAGCCAGAAACCTTCATAATGCAGAAACAGAATGGTTTTTAAAGTACCAATAGTTAATTTTAACCTCAGTAAGACGGAAAATTATTCTTAAGCACGTTCTAATTACAGTATTAGTGACCACACATGAAAATTCTGCATATGACACTTTCTGCATTATATCGTTTGCCTTCTTGTGTTGCCAATGTATTGCGGGGATACCCTTGCTTATGTGTGACAGTGGGGAATCTCTCACTTTTCCTTGCCTGCTTACATTACCTGCGAGAGAGTTGGGAAACTCTTCAGTCTTCCTGTAGTTGAGTTCCTTCTCACTTTTGTGTAATAATGTTGTTTTGTATTGCCATTCAAACTGAGCTATGTTAGATACACTATTTTGTCTGTATTTCAGTCAATACGTTATATAAAACCCTTACACTGCATGAGAAAATTCAAGCTTGTAATTTGGGAACCCTTTATAAGAAGGAAAACTGCCAAGACGGAAATATATTTAAGGAACCGTCATGTTCCTTCATAGACAGGTTTTACTGTATAATTAATAAAGGAAAAGTTGACTTCAAACTATTAATATCATTATGGGCATCTAAAAATGGTTTCAGTAAAAACAAACCTAAAACAATCACCAAAACGAAAACAGTTCTGAGACCTGCAACATATTAAACATATGTTATAAATTTCATACACAATTATCTTTAAAATGGTACAGAAAAATCTGAAATTAATAATGATTAAATAATGCATACCTAAGAGGAGTAAATATAGAAATTAAAATAATCCTTGGAATTGAATAGAAAATATACTCTAGAAAAATAATGAGCTAATCTCACACTTAACTGCTCATAACTTATAATTTTATAGCCCAGCCATTTAAGACATGATGCATTGGTGCTGAGCAATGGGATGTGTAGTGGTTTGAGTTTCCCACAGGAGAAGAAATTATTCCCATGGAATTTCAGCCAGTATGAGACCTGTGCCAATCCAGTATCAATAGAAGTAGTGGCTCCAAGCTAGACAAAACTAGCTACACCAGCTGAGGGACCCAACATGCTGACCACATGTCATTCCTATACTGGCAAGATGATCTTCACCTCTAACATTAACATATGTGGATGTGAAGCTAGCAGTTGTCTTGTAGGCAAAGGATCTTCTAGGCCTGTCACACCATGGACAAAAATCTATAATTACAATAATTTGGTAATGTAATAGAAGCTAACCTAAGGATCTAAACTAATCTAAGCAAACAGTCAGAAATTAACATTCATATTATTACCAAATTGTTAAAATTACTGTTAGCTTAGCTTACTGTAGGTTCTTAGAAAGCATTCCATAATGTTACATTACAAAAGTATGTGTTAGGGGTGCTAAAATATAGGATTACCATGAATGCACTCATAAATAGCATTTGACCATAACCCTCTGGTAACAAAGAGAAGAGGAAGAGCAAGAGAAATCTAAAAGAGGGGTAAGCAGTATCAAAAAGAGCAGAAGGGAAATGAAAGCACTTGCTAGTAATAAAGTGAGATGGAGAAGTTTTGTGCAAGTTTTAAGTTCCCTGGAAAAATAAAAAGCAACATCTTCATATAAGATATTATTTTTAGTCTGGACATCTTACCTCAATATTAATATTGAGGTAATATGTCCAGACTAAAAATAATATAATTAAAATAACCTCAAAATATAACTTCCTAAAATTAAATATAGTTCATTTAATGACACAATCCAACTTTCGTAGCATAATCTAATGCACTGAATGTTAATTGTTGAAAAATATTTTTTTTTTAAAGCCCTCAGTTTTGTCCTTTTAGACATCCCCTGGTGTTCTCTCCTAGCAATGGCGTCATTGTAACCCACTTCTGAAGTTGGGGCACCTGGAAGGCAGGGTTACGTTGCCCCGATGATATTATGGGTGGTGGTGGTGGTGATGATGATGATCATGATGAAGTGGTACGTCAAGAGAACCCCTAATCCTAAGCTTAATCTAAGATGAATATGAATGATGATTGCAATGGCCATATGATTTTGGGGGCCGTTTAGGCCTTAAAGTTTTCCCAACATTTGTCTTACAGGTGAGGAAAAACCCCGATGAAAACCTCACCCAGAAAAACTGTCCCAACCGGGGATCGAACCCGGGTCCGCTGCATTACAAGACAGCATGCTACCTCGAGACCACAGTGCTCGACTTGTTGAAAAATATATAACTAACAATGTTGCATGTAGTATCAAATATCAGTAAACGTCGCAAACTGAAAGAAACAAAGAAAGAATATGTTGGCAAAATGATATGAAATCAATGACGTAATAGAAGATAATCACTATAGTTTATAACATGGATATGTAACTTTTCCTCTACAATACAACTTTTCCTTCTTGGTAAAAACGATTACCTATAAGCCTTAAGACTATCAGTCATTTGTTGACCATATACCAAAATGTATCTATCACAGTGATGTCAACACTTTAGGGTCGAATCTTTGAACGCATTAGACCGTAAAAGGCGTTCTCTGCTGAGAAAGTTTTATCCTAATACGATTTTGCTTATTCAGAAATCTATTCATGCAATAATAATTCGTAAACTACCTGACGAGGTAACTTAAGATCATAGCTTAAGATAGAAACTTATCGTGAGAATCCCGAAGGGAACCGATGTAGTTTGAAACCTTGCCACTTTATCCAAGATGTCGGACCTTGAAGACTTCGATCATGTTTTCAGAATACGCGGAGAAGAGGAATTTGATAGAGACTACCAAAGAATTCAACTGGAAGAACAGGAGAATCAGCATAATATTGCACGATGCAGACATCGTTGTATACAGTATTATTTGCAGGATGCAAGCATAAATGCGTTCCTCTATAGCAGATGAAAATAACGGAAGTGGTTTATTGCTGAGAATTCTGGGTAATTTCTTGCCAATATTACGAAAACGACGACTTTCATGCATGACCAGTTTGTGGGTAGCTAATTCGATCTTTGCACTTGCTCACGGTGAGTCAGCTCACCAGTGATTGGAAGTAATTTGAGTAGAGACTAATGTATTTGCATGCGACCCTTAGTCCATGAGAACACCAACATACGTTTTCTCAACCTGGAGTCACTACTATTAAGTGAGCACTGGTTGAAATTCCATGAGAAACTTTCTTCCTACATGAGGACTCAACACAGAGTTGTGCACCAAGAGATGCCTCACACCACTCAGTCATGGCGTGGAATTTTAACTTTAACTCAATAAAGGTCTTATTGGTATATGTTATCTAGGTGCTTATATCTATTTTTCAATCCGACATAGGGATTGGGGATTATAGTGCAAATGAGTCTACAGTAATTCAATCAAAAAATATAAAGTCTCATCATGCAAGGACTCTGTAAAATACGCAAATTCCTCAGCAATTTAAAAATTTTCCTGGTACGAAATATATACCTCTTTTGTAAAATTGGAGAAACTCAATTTCTGATGTTAGTTTATTTTAAAGTATCGGATCACATTGAAAACAAATCATGCACAACGAAAAATTATTACCTATTTGAATATTGTTATTTAATTTGACACCAATTTAAATAATATCTACCGATTCATTTTTTATCACTTTATTCATCATCATCATCAGCATCAAGGATTAGACCTGCTGGCCTGTTCCGATCTCATGTTAGAATTGGTCTGTCCATCTTTCACTGGATCTTCCAACATTTCTTCGTCCTCGTGGTTTGTAATGAAGAATCTGTTTTGGAATTCTATTGTTATCCATTCTATTGATGTTGTCCATCCATTCATCTCTGTATCATGTAATTCTATCTAATAGTTTGAATATATTTAGTTCTCTTCATATATTTTATTTCGTTTTCGATCTGTTATTGTATAGCCAGCCACGCTCCTCAGAAACCTCATTTCTCTCGTTTCTATTCTTCATTCCTGGTTTTTGGTTAAGACCCAGTGTTCCGATCCATGTAGTAGTGTTGGAACCGCTATTGTTTTATACAATTTTAAAAGAGTCTCCTTTCTAGTTCCTTTGAGACTTCGTTTTATAGTGCCACATGTATCATTATATTGATTTATTTTGTTTTCAATGTCTTCATTTTTTTTGTATGATACATTATCTCACAGGTAATTAAAATTGCTCACCTGTTCTATTATTTTATTGGATTTTTACTCTTAGTGCCTCATACCCTCGAAAAGCTAAAACTTCTGTTTTTAGAGTACATATTTTCAAGTTGTATGTTTCACATATTTTACTTAATTTGTAAATTGCCCGTTGTAAGTCATCTTCTGTCTCAGATATCACAACCTGATCGTCTGCAAAAAGTAAAGTATCTAATAAAATATTGTCAATTGAAAAATGTTTAGTTAAAAGAATTTGCCAATTCTGTATGGCATCATCTATATATATAAAAGTGATGGCAAAAGTGGACATTTTTGTTTTACTCCACAGTTCATCACTTTATTAAAAATATTAAATAAATTTAACTAATGTATCTTATAGGATACATTCCCAAATTAAGGATTAATTATATGTACATACCCCAGGTGCTCCCTAGCAGGAGGTTATTAACCAAGCAAATTTAGTTATGCTTATTTATCTACAGATGTCAACAAGTGACATGTGGTTAGCACATCACTCCCAATGATACATATAGTTGGCAACTAAGGTTTGCATGGATGAAGGTTGGTCAAATTTTATACAGAGACCTTTGTATTCAGCTTGCATTTCTTTCATGAGCCTGAAAATCTTCAGACTCAGGATCCACAGCTTAAAGTCCCTCTCGAGGACTTGTCCCTAGGATCTTTCCATCCTAAAAATCCATCTATCCCAGCCAGGTTTGAACCTGCAACCCTCGGGAGTTAGAAGCAAGAACCATAACTACCTGACCACTGCAGCCAACAAATAACATTGTGTAACAAAATACATGCACATTTGTCATCCACTGCATTTTACACATTTTGGGTTCTGGGTTAATGTGGTGTATTTACAATTTATGTACCACTTTAGCACACAACATTACATAACGTCAGTAGGCAATGAAAACCTCGTAACTCCATCAGTCATTGAAAACCACATAACTCCAGTAGCCAGCACAGAAATATGTGATGCATAACCTGTTGAGAACACAGACTTCAAATTTATTAATAACTTGACTTGTATTCTGTAGTAAAATATGTGGGAACTATTGCTCATCAATTTTCATAATTATTTAAAACAGTTACTTGTTTCTCCTGTAAAATTTACCAAAATGGAGTTACGAGGTTTTCATTGCCCACCATCGATAAATTACATGTTTTGTGTACTTAGGTAAGTTTCGTGTAAATGCATGTTTAAATCTTTATGTTGTGTGATGAAGAGAAGGTGAAATCTGGTGCTGGTGATAGCTTATTTCTGTTTTAAAGCACCAAGCGGACTGGCAGATTTAACGTTCCACCTGATGGACAAATCACTACCATATGCCTTCACAATTTGTGTGTGCAGAGGGGTTTGGAATATAATCCAGACATCTGGTGCACAATCTAGCAATTTCAAATTGTAAGCTACCATTCCTCCTAATCCCAAAATTCAAAATTGAACAATACTAAACTATCTAGATATCTAATTTGGTAGTTAGGAGCAAGCATGCTACCACCTAAGCTAACAAATGTATGTAACTGTCTGCAAAAGTATTTGTATTCAATTTATCATGAAAATATGAATAATACAAGCATTTAAAATAAAAATTAACAAAGAAAAGAGTGAGTTGAATAGACATATTTTGAGTGAATTAATGAGTCATTTTTTTACATCTTACCTCATATTTCATGTTTCTTTAAATATGGGAACTAGTTTTCAAGAGAACCATCTCTCTCATTTTCAACCGACATTACGACTACTGGATTTTCATTGAAATCTCCATCAATAACATTGCCATCTGGTGTTGATTTGATGAACTTCGAGATGATTAATTTACGAATTAAGAACCTCATAGTGTTATTTCCATATTTAACTATGAATATTTTGGGTAGTCTGTCTCAATCTAACAATCTCATTTTAATTGCAAAAATTTCAACATTTTCTTCCCTTTTTAGTTGAAACACACACACACACACACACACACACATATCTACAAATGATCTCCATTTATGTAAAAAATATATATATGTGTGTATATATATATATATAAACTAAAAATTTCAATTATAAATTTAGTTTTATAACAAAAATTGGAAACATTTCATTTCAGCGATAATTCACAACTGACATAGTGACCACAGTGAATTGTCCATAGATATAAAAACTCTTGTATTTTAAAATACTATTTTAGTGGATGAATTTTTAATGAAGTATATGAAACTGTTTGGTGGAGCAAAAAATTACGAAAATAGAAAATTAAAAACATATCAACTATGTTAAGAGTCTGGACATCTTACCTCAATATTAATGTTGATTTGTTCTTGGACATGTTTCAAAACAATTCTCTGTTTTATCTTCAGCTTTCCCAGACTGTTGATTTGTTCTTGAACATGTTTCAAAACAATTCTCTGTTTTATCTTCAGCTTTCCCAGAGATTTGTTCTTGGACATGTTTCAAAACAATTCTCTGTTTTATCTTCAGCTTTCCCAGTCTGGGAAAGCTGAAGATAAAACAGAGAATTGTTTTGAAACATGTCCAAGAACAAATCAACATTAATATTGAGGTAAGATGTCCAGACCAAAAATAATATAATTAAAATAACCTCAAAATATAACTTCCTAAAATTATATATTATGTTAAGAGTGTTTTAAAATATGGTGCTCAAGTTTCACAAATTCCTACCAGGGAAACGAAAATAATTTTAAGTACAGAAATGGATGTTTTAAGAAAATCAGCTAGAAAGAATACAAAATAAAGAAGTAAGGAAAATTATGGGTGTACAAGACGAGCCAACATCATAGACATTGTAAAAAAGAAAATATTACAGTGGTACGACCATGTCAAAAGAATGCCAGAGCAAAGATTGCCTAAAATTGTTATGGAATGGACCCCAATGGAAAGGAGGAAGAGAGGAAGACCAAAGAAAACTTGGACAGAAGGTGTACAAGCGACTATGAATATCAGAGGATTGGAGGAAGATCAATGGATGGATAGAGAGGAATGGCATTTGGTTTCCGGAAGATGGCGGCAACTGTCATAATACCGGATGATGATATAAATAAAATAGAAATAAATTACATATTATACAGTATCATTTAATTGAAATTATTATGTACCAATGTTTTGGTAGAGTTCTGTGTTCTGAGGTTTTCAAATCAGAAACATTTGCAAGTCACATTTGACAATTTCCATATAATTGTGTATCATAGAATTGTGAGACTTACCAAATCATAGACCTTTTTCGTATACTAATTACTTCAAACTTTTCCAAATAAACATATACTTTTTTCTTGTTTCTAATTCTTGTTTATGAAATACTTGAATCAGCTCAGAATCCATTTTGAAAAATATATTTTATCTAATTTGACTAAACATCCTTCTTCCCTAAAACTATCAACTAAATACATATCTGATTTTTGTATTTCTTTTTTAACATATACTCCAGTTAACTATGCATCCATTAAAAAAAAAACATTTTATCTTAGTTAATACTTCAACTTTTACAGCATTTTATTACCGTTTTCCTTACAACTTTATCAAATACCGGCATATAAGCTTTTTTGTATTTCTTGTTAATAAAATACCAGTAGGCCTACTCAATTATATGTCCTTTTTTTTAATTTTTATCCAACTTATACCATTTCCAAATTAATAAATATTTCATTACCCTTTTTTCTTGAAACTTTTTTAACTAAATATACACTTTTTTTGTATTTGTTTATAAACTACTCCAACCATTTTTTTTTCAAAAATAGATTTTATTTTACTTATTTACACTTAAAACTTAAATATCTCATCACCTTTTTCCTTAATTTTTTTTACTAAATATGTTTTTTTTAATTCTTATCTATAAAATATTCTATGTACATCTTCTTTTTTCAAAAATACCTTTTACATTACTAAAATTCTATCTCCAACTTGAAACTTGTTCAACACATATCTGTTTACTCGTAGTTCTTGTTTAAAAAGTATTCCAAGTATGTATTGTTTCTTCAAAAATATTTTTATCTTACTTAATCCATTTCCAAACTTCTGTACATCACTCTCGTCTCTTCAAACTTATCAACTGAATATATAACTGATATTTGTAAGTATTGTTTACAAACCCAAAATAATTATGTATCCTTTTTCAAAAAAACATTTTGTCTCACTTATTCTAACTTTACTAAATAAAGGACTTAATGCTTTTATATTATTACTCCATGGCATAACATGCCTAGAAGGTCCTTGCTTAAAAGTAAGCTGCTGGCCTTACGACGTTTGTGCCATTTACAGAGCTGGCCAATCATTCAGTCAGTATGAGGTAACATATAGGTACAGCCATGTTGATATCCGCAGCAATTACAGCTGGTTTTCTCAACCAGGAACCATTATATTGTCATGAGACAGGTTAGTTTTACCCTACTGATAATGCTGGTTGTTGCAATAGTAACCCTGCTTGGTACGAGAGGAACTGCAGGTTTAGACAATTGGATTATTGTATTATCCAAATTCCTCACTATGCTCGGTCAACACTGGTCGCATACTGACCAAAATTTCTTGAGAAAATTTCTTCCTCTATGGGGACTCGAACTACCGTATACCCTTTAATTATGCAACAAACCATGATGTCTTAGACCACTCAGTTAAAGTGCAGGACTGTTTTTTTATTAACTTCAACAAAATAAATTTAATATTTTTCAGTTCTAATTAAATTCACTGCTCATTCTTTCTAATAAACAATGTTTATAATCATACTTGGATTTTTATTATTTAAATTCTTAGTTTCTTTATCATCAACTTACAAAACATATTTTTGCTCTTACTTCAAAAATGTTCAACAAACTTTTAATTAAATTCATCTCTCATTTTTCTTAACATTCCTTATTTTATTTTTTATATTTTAAGAGAAAAATATATGCTCAGACTAGGGTTTGAACCCAGGACCTTTGGCTTTCTATCCCAATATTCTACCAACTGAGCTACCTGAGCACTCCAATCTAAATGCAAATTTTTCTCTTATACATTGTTAATAATTCCCAAGCACCAAATGCTATGAACTTGTTGCTTGATAACACGAATAACAGCTTTTTTAAGAAGACTTTTATTGGGAATTTAAACATTACTTTATAAAGCCAGTTGGGTTTCTTTCAATGTTTCTATCATTAATACTTCCTTATTTATTTAATTTATATTACAACTATTATATTTTGGAAAATGTGTGTGCTTAAGTTACTGTGCTTAAAGTTATTGTGCTTAAGTTATTGTGCTTAAGTTATTGTGCTTACCATATCTTCAAATACATTAGTTTTTACTCTCTCTAACTGTATGCACATATGAGATCAATGAAATATTAAACATACTGTATCACAGCATATCTCATACTCCTTTTACCGTTTTCCTTTCCTGCTATTGTAATTCACTACCAATATAAATCAAGAACTCTCATATCAAGTCTCTTTGAAGCAAAAACTCATGTTACTGAAAGCTGTAACTTTTTATCTTGTCATAAGTTACTTGATAAACGTAAATTATTTATACATGAATTTCTAAATTCTGTAGTATTAAACACAATTATACTTATTTTCAACCCCATTTATATTAGTAGTGTTTAATATTAGTTAAAGATTCAAATTACAATTTATAATTGTGTATCTTACTCCAATAGTTACACCCTTAACTTCACCATTTTGAATAAAATTTGGGAATTATTTACATGTCAAACAACAGAATCATTCAAATGAAAAGATTACTTAAAACCTAACTAACCAAAATTCAACCTAACCAATAATAAACAATGTAATAGTAATAAATATGTTAGTGTGAGTTATTTTGGTTTCTTAGCTTTAAGTTTTAAGAATGATGTATATAAATGTGAAGTAAACTCAAATTTAATACTTAAAACTAATATTAATATCAGGAAACATAATTTCAAAATGGTGTCTATATATATCATCCATTATCAATACTGCATTACTATGATTACAATGAAATAGTTCACCTATGATTGTTCATTTGAACGTAATCCTTGGTTAACAATAAGTAAATGACTACCTAAAACGTCGTCATCATCATCATTAACATTATTATTATTATTATTATTATTATTATTATTATATAGTTCATATTCTTACCATATTTTGGTACCATTAAAATTAGAATTTTATATTATTGTATTCTTGACGTATCTGTATTCATCCCAACATAAATTTGTTTATAAAGTTACTTTCTATTTTATTCATCTGCATAGCAACAAAATTTCCTATAAATCTAGTACCAACCTTATAATTTGGTTTTTCTACCCAACTTTTCATATTTATTTTCATCACTTATCAGATTTATAACTTCAATTCCTATCCTTACATTCTGCCGAACATTGAACAGCTCGATTTTTTTTTTAAATTATGTATACAAATGTATAGGGGATATGTGAATGGTGACCACAAGGTGCCCACCTGAGCAAAATCATTGCTTCCCCTTACTTGTGTTTGGCTCCTTTTATCTTTTCTTATATAGCCTCCCTTGGCTAATTATTGCTTTTTCTACTCTGATGGTATTAGAGCATAAATATGCAATGGATTCATGTCATCAGCTACAGCTGGATACATAGAATGAAGAATGAAATGTATATATTACTTTCAATATCTCATTTCCCTGTTTTTACAATTTGCTTCCAATATAACAATTAGTAGCCTCTGCCAAGAAAAATTATCCATTCTGAATGCTTTATAGTATTGTCATTTTTTATCATAAGTTTCTTGATAAATCACAATTTTTGTTTACATATATTTATAACTTGTACAGTATTTAAAACCATTACATTTATTTCTAAACACATTTATATGTTTGCAATATTTTATGAATGTATTTTTGTATCTTACTTCATCAGTTCTGCCTTGGCTCTGCAGTTTAAATAAAAATTTTATTATTTATTATTATTATTATTATTATTATTATTATTACTACTACTATTATTACTATTATTATTATTATTATTATTATTATTATTACTATTATTATTATTACTATTACTATTACTATTATTATTATTATTATTATTATCATTGTTATTATTATCATTATTATTAATAATATATAAACATAAGTGCAATTTTATTTGTTAATATTTATTTTTAATTTATTATAACTGGAATATTTTTACAACTGTCTATCTCTCTTGTGTATATTTGTGCTGGTTTATTGAAAGATAAGGCACTGTGGGCTTAACTCTGCTAGAATAAAATGTAATATTATTGCCTTTAATGTTACAAAGAAAAATGGCTATATGTATTCTGAATTTTATTTTTTCATGTTTTGTTTCCAATATATAGTAAACTGTGCATTGTACATATAATTGTAAATCTGTAGGGGAAGACCGGGCAAAGCGAATAGCCCGGGCAAAGTGAATATATATTAATTCTCAAAATGTATCATAGATGGCATCCAACTACCCTCTTAGCATTTCGAGTAAGCTACAGTGGAATGAGGAAACAGGTTTCTGTCAGTTGTATAACAGATTTCTGAGAGTGTATAACAAGTCAAGTGTTTGCTCCTGCTTTGTTAAAAGAATTTGAGGTGAGTAATTATGATTTTTAACCAAGATGTTTATGATTAATTTTTATTTAAATAGTAGAACACATTTCTTATATATTTAGCTACACGATCATATATTTAGTGTAAAAAAGTACATATTTTCCTTTGTTAACTTTGATCATTATTGAGGAGTTGGCGTGGGCGGGCAAAGTGAATAGGGCAAAGCGGATAAGTTATTCGCTTAACCCGGGTGAGTCTGTGACACAATTTTTTAAAACTGGAAATATTTCTTAATCTTATAGCGTTAAGAATTTTATGAGAGCGAGTAAAAACAATTAATTAATTGAATATAATCGTGTCGTCCACAGCTGTGGTTTCAAGGTAGCTTGCTACCTTGTCTAACAGTGGGTCCGGGTTCGATTCCCAGTCAGGACAAGCTTCCTGGGTGAGGCTTTTTTTCGGGTTTTTTCTCACCTATAAGACAAATGTCAAGACGCGTTGAGGCCCAAACAGTCCACAAATATCATCTGCCCATCATCATCATCATCATCATCATCATCACACGGTGTGGAAAGCAACGGGAAGCTACACACACCTATAATCCCCTAGTAAAGCTGCAAAGCATTGCATAAAATGCTATGATTGCAGTGTAAGATCTACCCTATGGCAAAAAACAATAGAATAGATAAGGTCGTGTCTAGATATATATTGCTATAACATAAAAATTACATAAATGCACGGTAGACCTAATTAGTTTATGAATATATTTTTAGATGGTGTACTCCTACAAACGAAAAACCAATCAAGGTAGTTGGTCAGAAGATGATATGAGGAGAGCCATGGAAGAAGTGAAATCCAAGGGATTGAGTTTAAAATCTGCATCAAAAAGGTACAACGTCCCATTTTCGACGCTATACCGGCATATGAAGAAGGGATCTGCGCAAAAAAAATTAGGGCGTTTTCAGCCAGTTTTTTCGAAAGAGAAAGAAATCGAACTTATGGAATATCTGAAATCTATGGACAGCATGTTCTACGGTTTGAGCAGAGGAGATTTCCTCAAATTAGCTTATGAATTTGCCGAAGCTAATGCCATTCCACATCCCTTTAAAGATGGTAAAGCTGGAGAAGACTGGTTATCAGGCTTTCGAAAGAGGCATCCTGATGTCTCGTTACGCACGCCAGAACCAACATCCATAGCTAGGGCAAAGGGATTCAACAGAGCCCAAGTTGGGAGATTTTACTCCTTACTAAAGGAGGTGATGGACAAATATAACTTTGACGCAAGTCATATTTATAACATGGATGAAACTGGAGTGCATTCATCTACAAACAAACCCCCTAAAGTTCTTTCTATTCGTGGAAAAACACAAGTTGGAGTAATCTGCAGCACAGAACGCGGCCAACTAACAACGGTGGTTTGTTGTTGCAGCGCAGTAGGATCCTACATCCCTCCCTTCTTCGTATTTTCGAGGAAGAGAATGCAGGATACACTATTGGATGGAGCACCTCCTGGATCTCAAGGAGCATGCACCGACAACGGTTGGATAAACGGACCAACATTTTTAATTTGGTTAAAATTTTTTGTACAGAACGTTCGCCCAACCGCAGAGAGAAAAGTGTTGCTCCTTTTGGATAACCACGAATCACACAAATATCTGCCTGCACTAGAATATGCCACTCAGAACCATGTAGTGTTTGTATCTTTTGCTCCACATACAACACACAAAATGCAGCCATTAGACGTCACTGTCTATGGCCCAATCAAGACCTTTTTTGAGCAAGAGCTGAACAGTTTTCAAAAAAGACATGCGCATCGGTTTGTTAATCAAGGAGACATGGTAAAGATTTTTGCACCAGCGTATCTGAAAGCTGCTTCAGCTCACAATGCAGTAAAAGGCTTTGAGAAAGCAGGAATCTGGCCTTACAACCCTGATGTTTTTGGAGACGAAGATTTCGTTGCAGCCACTCTTTGTGATGAGGCAAGGGGAAACCATACAAATACAATTAATTCGAAGGAGGATCAAAATAACCCCCAGGAAATTGTACAGGAAAATGCAATTAATGAAACTTCAAGAGCCATCTCTCCAGTTCCTGGGACATCCAAAAGTATCAGCCCATATGAAATACGACCTTTTCCGAAAGCCGATGCAAGCCAGAGGATTCGTAGGAAAAGGAAGTGTCAGCAATCCGAAATTTAACTTCAACACCAGTAAAAAAATACAGCGAGAAAGATTAGAAAAAAAATCAGGGAAGAACAAGACATGTGAAAATCGAGGGAAAATTCCAAAAAGAAAAATCCAATATGACTGTTTGGTATGCGGAGAAGGTTATATTGATCCTCCTTCAGAAGACTGGATACAATGTCTTCAGTGTAAGAACTGGGCCCATGAAGCATGCACTGGATATCATGGTCATGGTTCTTATTATTGTGACGATTGCCAAGAGTGATTTGTCCATAATTTAAATATTGATTAAAATAATCAATTTCTCTATATAAAATTTATAAATGTAATATAGTTTTAGTGTATTTATATATATTTTGCATTTGTTATTAAATAAACATATTTTTTTCAAATTTATTAGAGAAATTATATTGAATACAAAACATTTCACTTTGCCCTGGTAGAGTTTTCACTTTGCCCGGGTAGAGTTTTCACTTTGCCCGGGTACCCGGGCAAAGTGAAATTATTACAATATTTTATATAATTACTTATTTCCTGTTCTTATATGCTATCAATTAGGTTGTAATATTAAACAAATATGCACAACACTTGATTTAGTAACTTCCAAAAAAATAAATGTTTCTTGCGAGCGAAGTCTTTCCAGAAGGGCATATCTTCCTTAGCATATCCGCTTTGCCCGGGCTTCCCCTATTTCATAATTGCATGTGCAAGTTTAGTGGAAGACGAATGCTCTAAGGCCTTAACTTTCCCAGAATAAAATATATTATTAGGTATATTGCTTTATATTCTATCATATTTCAATTATATTACAATGAGAATCATAAATAAACGTTTTAAATATATGTAAAATGTTCATCCCAATATAAATTTATAGTTTTTTTTATTTTATTCCATACACATTTTTTAATATAAATGTTTGATTTGCTACCAACTTCTCATATTGCTTTTCATCACTTATAAGATTTATATGTTCAAATCATTCTTATATACTCTATAGTTCTATCAAAAATTGAATTCCTCATTAATCTAAAATATCTCTTAAATTCATTTCTTTTCTCAATATTATGTATTTAAGTGTGTATGTATATCTATATATTTTACCATCCCTCTTTTCTATTATTGTAATTTGTTACCAATACAAATCAAGAGCTGTCAATCAAAAGCCACTTCCAAATAAAAATTGATATTTCTGAAAGCTCGTAACAATAGTGTAATTTTTCATAATAATATTGTATGTTACTTGGCAAATCATATTCTTTATCTTCTTCTTCCTTCCAAGTATTAGGCTAAGGCCTGTTACGATCCTATAGAAAATTTTCCCTCCAGCATATTATGCTTTCAAGTCATATTGCTTATATATGTATTTATAATTGCTGTAGTGTTAAAAACAATTATGTCTAAGTGCATTTTTATGTTAGTAGTATTAATATTAGTTTCAGATTTAATTACACTTATAAATCAATTTTTGTATCTTACTTCACTAGTTAGGCCCTTGCTTCACTAGTTTAAAAATAATATTGTTATTATTGTTATTATTATTATTATTATTATTATTATTATTATTATTTAAGCTGAAAATATATAAAACTATTATTCTACCAGTTATATTATATGGGTGCGAAACATGGACTCCTACTTTAAGGGAGGAAAGGAGATTACGAGTATTTGAGAATAAAGTTCTTAGGAAATTTTTTGGACCAAAGAGAGATGAACAGACAGGTGAATGGAGAAGACTACATAACAATGAACTACATGATCTTTATAGGAAGCCAGATATAATAAGAACAGTTAAGTCTCATAGACTGCGATGGGCAGGACATGTTGTGCATATGGGGAATGAAAGACGTGCATGGAAACTTCTTGTAGGAAAGCCAGAAGGAAAATGCCCAATTGGTAGACCAAGAATCAGGTGGGAGAACAACATTAACTATGATTTGAGGGAAGTAGATTATACAGGGAACGATTGGAAAGCATTAGCTCAGGATAGGGATGTATGGAGAGCTTACGTCCGCGCGGCCATGAACCTAAGGGTTCGATAGTGTCAGTGACTAAGTAAGTAAGTATTATTACTATTATTATTATTATTATTATGAACTTATCTGCCAATCAGCAGCAAGGATTTTGAGGAGTGAGAAATTATAAATACTGTAATGTTATAGGAGAAAAATAAGTGCAATGATTCTTAGTAGAAACTATCAAAACAACACAATTAATTGTAAGATGGTATGCACCAGTGATACAAAAAGGGTGACTGAACACAGATTACCATAGAAGATTTATGGAATCCGACAGCAAATTTTACATAGGTATCTCAAATTTAGCTCAATTTAGTTTATTAATATTATATTTATATATGTATGTATTTTGCAATACGCTTTTCTACTTAAGTTTTGCTCTTACTTCTCATATGATTCTTTAACGAATGTTCATGTAAATTGGGCAATATTTGGAACACCTTGTTCAAAAGAGAACCATCTAACCCATTCTAAATGCAATTTTATTAGTCTATTATCAATGTTAATAATAAATGTTTACCTATACAATGCATTAATTACAATGTAACATATTATGGCAATTTTTACATAAGATATACCTATAGCAAACCTTCAAGTTACAATTTATCTTAAATTGGCAATATTTAGACCATATATCTACCTTGTGATTGCCAGCAAATATAATATGAAAATTTCCACTTCAAAATCCAAAACAATGGCAATGTATGGAAAAAACATACAATGGGTAAAAATTGAGATTGATGGAAAAATTATAGAACAAGTGTCAGATTTCTCTTACTTAGGAAGTGTATTTGCAGACTATAAGAGTGACATTGATTCAAAATTACAAAAATATAATAAAATGAATGGGGTAATACGAAGACATTTTGGTAAACAGACGAGGACAGAGACAAAACTAAGATTACGTAACATCACATTAAAAGCTGCTCTAAAATACGGAAGTGAAATTTGGATTTTAAATAAAAGAAACTCTCATAAACTTCAAATAAGCCAAATGCGCTTCTTACAATCATTGTTAGGAGTTAATAGACTGGATCACCAAAGGAACACTATTATCAGAGGAAAACTTGGAGTAACAAGTTTAAATGAAGATATACAAAGATACCAACAAGAATGGAAAAATCATCCGAGGAGAATGGCAAGAAATAGACTTCCAAAAGTGGCATTCCAATATACCCCAACTGGACATAGGGACCAAGGAAGACCAAAACATCGGTGGAAAGATCAAGACCATCTTCACTAGGTTTACCATACAGGCCACATGGCCTAAAACGAATTTGTTCATGATGATGATGATGATCTACCTTGTGTGTGTATGTGTCTATGACAACCCATTAGAATTGAATTCTAGATTTCAACTATATCCAAAAAAAAAGTCTCAACCTTGAAGTAAACTAGACCGAAGCATATCATACATCTGCTGATACAAAGGAAAGAAAGAGTCCACAATGTTTAATGTATCATTTCAATACAAAAGTTGTTTATAAAGGGAACAAATAGCATAGCTTTATTATTTACTGTAATAAACATCAATGCCAACAAAATGTGAAAAAAAAAAATGAGATTGTTAGAGCAACAGTAAGAAATATGCATGTTTCTAATGTTTTGTCTGTACATTCTTACCTCTTATGATTGTGTTTATGTTCATGTTTCAAGGCTTCTGAGACTCTCTAATCGCTGACGATGGGGCTCAGAAGCCTTGAAACATATGTTCAACAAAAACATCCATAAGAGATAAGAATGTGCAGACAAAATGTCTTAATTATGTTTCAATATAGCATGTATACCACCATCAGCTATTCCAGACTGTTGTATTTATAAAACTTTACAAGGATTATAAAGCCAACAGGAGCCTTAATAAATTTTATAATCCTATATACTATACTATGGGAATGTTTATATCATGCCGACAACATAAAATTCAACATCTGGAAAAGCTAATGATGGTAAACATGGTATATTGTAACATCTTCAATTAGAATACAACAAGTTATGAGGTAAGATGACTCCAGATTCACTGTATTTACTAAGAATAGCATCATAATGTGCCTTCCTATTGTAATTTATTAATAAATTTGATTGTCTGTGTGTTTGTGTTGTGTAGAGTGTATTGAATGAGAGGTTATGATGAAAAGAAAGGAGAAGGTGAAACCCGGTGCTGGCATGTAAACTACTACTATCAAAAAGCACCAAGGGGACCATCAGGCCAATAGTACTATATGTCTTCTCAACATGAGTACTGCAGAAGGATTTGCAATTTATTGCAGGAATCTGGTGCACAATCTAATGATTAAAAATTGTACACCACTACTCCTCCTGGCCTCAAAATTGAAAATTTTACAATTGAATTAAGCAATAAAAATATTGTGCAAAGTAATATAATTCAACACAGGGAATTCTCATATGTGCTTGAGTTTTAAAGCTGAAATTGGTCATTATGGTAAAGTGAGTGAATGGTGAAGTATAAATGGAGCAGAAGACATTATGCACTACTTCACAAAATATTATTTTTAATATGCTCAACTCATGTTCAATTCAGAGTCGGATCTACGGATGATACGAGATGAAGTTCCTATATTTATAGAGGTCTTTGAGCAACAAGAATCCTGACTGATCATGCCTGACACACTATCCCATTGCAGATGAACGAAACTAAACTAATTAATGGATAAGATGAATATGGAAAAATGCTGAAATAAAATTTGTGGTAGAGGAAAATAGGAGAAACCTTGAGAAACATCTGCCAAAGTTTCAATTTGTCTACCACAAAACCCACATGGAGTGACCGAGACTCCAGTAAGAGGCAAGCTTCTAACTGCTTGCACTATGAAGCTGCCATAAAATTTTTAATATGATGAGATAAATGACTATAATAACAATATAAAACACCATGGCACCACACCCTAGAAGGCCCCTGCCTTACCAGTCGGCTGCTGGCTTCACATCTACATATGTTCATCACAGAGGTAGATGATCATCCAGTTTAAGGGTGACATGTGGTCAGCATGTTGGGTCCCCCAGCCATTATAGCTGGTTTTCTCAACCTGGAGGAGCTATTTATTGCAGCTACCCAAATGCCTTACAATGCTGGGTGGATATGAGTCCCATACTGGCCAAAATTCCATGAAAAAATTTCTTTCCCCATGGAGACATGAACCAGCGTCAAGTCCCATAGCTCTGCACCAAAGCCTCTTGCCTCGGCTACAGCGCTGGACATAATAACAATATAAATATGACAATATACAGCTTACCAATAATTCTAAATACTGTGCAATTCATGAAAATCAGAGCATGCTGTAGTGTAGTTGATTAAGGCAATGTGCTACAAGCCAGAGAATTGCAGGTTCAACTCCTGACAGGACCAATATTTTTAAACTGGTAAAAAACCCCTTCTACAATATCATGACCCTGGGATCAATTCGGCTTTTAACAGAAATGTGTAAAAGATGCCAAGTTCTGAGGGGAAAAGTGCCATCACACAGAGCTAACATCTCATACCAATTATCTAGGAAGGTGGGAGTCCTAACCGCCTACTACCCCAAGGATCTGATATGACCTATAATAGGATCACTTTGCCTTTTCAATTGCATATCACAAAACATTATTTCGTGTAGGCCTTGTGACAAATGAAATGTCCTCTTGGTGACATGTTTGAATATAATGTGAGTGTACTAGCCCATATTTATTAATCATTATGTCTTCACAGAGCAGTCTCTTGGTTCACTTTTTTTTTTTAATATGGAAATTGGCTGTGTTAAGTTTTTTTTTTTTTTTGTTTAGTTGTTTCTTGACTCACCTCATACTTCTTAATTCCCTTGCATATCTAGGTTTCGTCACTGTATTTGTGACATTCTCAATGCTGTTCACATTCACAACTGACGTCCAATGGTCTCCTCTCCTGCAGACTGACCTCCGCACCATCTGATGGCTGATCGATGAACTTCCAAATCAATCCCCTCTCTTTATCACCGGGTATTTCAAAATTTATAGTTGTGTTTTTATTCTTGCATATGTAAATTTTTTCCCAAATTGTGAGTTCCTTCGGTTTTTCCAATTGTTTAAGTAATTTTGTTTTGGTTTCTATTCTATGTTTTTCTCACCAGGCATGTGCAGTTATTGCAGATTTTTCTGTTTCTCCATTTTTATCATTTATGAGGTGTTCCTTTAATCTTGTATTTAGATTCCTTTTTGTTTTTCCTATGTATATCCTTTCACAATCTTTACAATTAATTTGATAAATTCCCAATTTTTTTGCAGTCTTCAATATTTTCATTTTTGTTGGTTTTTATTAAATTACCTAAACTGTAATCATTTTTTGGTGCTAATTTAATGTTGAATTTGTTGAAGGTTATTTGAAACTTGTCAAATACTAAAGGGTGGTATGTGAACTTCTTGAATTGTTTACCAATATCTTTATCTGTGTGAAGAGTACTTTCATTAATCATTTTTTGTTCCTTAAATTTACTTACTTTCTTGTTTATCATCTATTCTTGAAATCCATTATCCTTTGCAATTTTTATGATGTGTTTTTTCTCTTTATTGTAATTTTATTTGCTCATGGGAAAGTTCACAAGTCTGTGTGTTAAACTATTAAATACTGCCTGTTTGTGTGAAAAATGGTTAAATCCTGTAGTTTTTATATAATTGTCAATGTGAGTTTCTTTTCTGTAGATTCCAAATTCTATTTTCTTTTTTTCTCCATTCCTGGTCAATTTAAGATCTAAAAATGGTATTTCATGATTATTTTTTACTTCCATTGTAAATTTGATTGTTTTATTTTGAATATTTAACAGTTTAATGGCATCTTCTAATTGTTTCTGTTTTACTATTGCTATGATATCATCTACATATCTTCTCCAAAATTTAAACATCAGAGGGTCTGCTTTGGTTACATGACATTCAAGTTCCCCATAAACATATCTGCTAAGAATGGTGATAATGGATTTCCCATTGCAAGTCCTGATCTTGTCTAAAGTACTTTCCACTAAAGGTGAAGATCATTTGATTTAAGCATAATTTTGTTAATTTTATGTATTCTTTAACGCTATCATCATCATCATTGTTTTCTTTCAACCATTTTTCTAAAATTTTCAAAGTTATGTCAGTTGGGATATTTGTGAACAATGAAGTGACGTCAAATGAAACCAATCTTTCTGACGGTTCTATTTCTACATTTTCTAATTGAGAATATCACAAATACAGTGATGAAATCTAGATATGCAAGGGAGTTAAGTATGAGGTGCGTCAAGAAACAACTAAACAAAATTAAAATAAACCTCAAAGTGTTATTTCCTACCTACTACACAACTTAATATATATTTATGTTAAGAGTTGGTCTTGAATAGAGAATAGATGACTTGATGTCATCAGAATATTTTAACTTTTAAGGGTCTGATTTCAGATATTAGGAAGAAAGAAGATTACACTGTTAAATACAGACCATTATATACATGCACACCAATGCAAGAGTGTAAGAAAATACTAAAGGTAACTCAACAAAAAAACCAAAACAATATATTCCAATGGATGCCATCACACATAGGGTTGAAAGGGAATGATCAGGCAGATGAACTTGCAATGAAAAGAGCTGCCATTCAACAGACATCATCATCATCTTCTTCCTTCCAAGTATTAGGCCAAGGCCTGTTACGATCCTATAGAAAATTTTCCCTCCAGCGTTTCATACGATGGCCCAGAGATCTCCATCCTCTTGGTATATAATATATAAACAGCTTTGGGGATCCAATTTGGACTCATTCTTTCAAGATGGTGTTTCCAATTTAGTTGGTACTGTTTAATATACTCCAAAATTGGCATAGTCTTCAATTCTTTTAAAATATTGGTGTTCCTTTTCCAATCCCATCTGGTGTAACCTGCTGTTCTGCACATGAATCTCATTTCACAAGCCATTATTCTGCTTTCATGTTGTCTTTTTAGTGTCCATGCTTCACTGCCATAGGTCAACACTGTCTAGCCAAAGTGTTATATAAATGTAATCTGGTGTTTTTTGTACAAGGGATGATTTCATAACTTGATTCATAATTCCCAAACTTTTATTATACTAGTAATTTTTCAGGGATATCCCAGATAGAAAGATAATATCCAAGATATTTAAATTGATTAGATCTCTTTAAAATTTTATTCTGGAGACAGATTTTACTTTGTATGGGGTCCTTCCCATGAAATGCCATAATTTTAGTTTTGTTAATTGATATTTCCATATTAAATTTGGCCCCTATTTTTTGTAAATTAAAAATTGATCATTACAAATAATTTTCGGAAAGTACCAGAAGAGCTAAATCGTCTGCAAAAAGAATAGCATCCAGTTTGAGGTTCCTATTGACGGTTATATATCCCCGTTGTGTTTTCCTCCATTCATTTATTATTCTATTCATATATATAATGAAAAGCACCGGTGAAAGTCCACATCCCTGTCTTACCCCAGTGTTGATCTTTTTCCAAGAAGATAGTTTGTCATCTTGTTTAACAGAGATTTCATTATCTTTATAGATGTTGAAGATATTAGTAATATATTGTTATGGAACTTTATCATCAGCTGAAATTTGTAATAATATATTTCTGTCTACTTCAACAGTCATATCCTGGCAAACTACCAATATATCTATCTATAAGGGCATAGCCCAGTGTTGAGCCGTAGGTTCTCTTTTGTTAGGAGTTAATATACCAAATTCATCTTAGTTTCCGTATTTGCCCAAAGATGTCATGAGGTCAACACACCAATTCAATGAGACAATGAGATATTTGGATGTTTTGAGATCAGTAAATTTTGCTTACAGGCTTCTTTATTCAGGCTTAAGGATTTTTACGAGCCTGAAAATCTTCAGACTTGGGACCCATGGCTTAAAGTCCCTCCTGGAGGACTTGCTCCTTGGATTTTTTCATCCAAAAAAATCCATCGACCACAGCCAGGTTTGAACCCGTGACCCTCAGAACCAGAGGCAAGGTGCATAACCACTAGTCACCATGGTCGTAAAGAATAAAATAAAAGATACTATAACTAAAATTTTCCTCAATACAGCTCAAATCATAGAAAAAAAGAAATGGTGTAATATAGATGACCTTTACAATTTTAATATAATAGCTAATAATAAAAGGAAGAAAGCAGTTGCCAAGTTCAGATTACCGACCAGATATAATTGCCTGCCTCACCACATGGTAAAACTTGGAATTATTGAGTCTGACATCTGCACACTGTGCATTGTAGAAAGATTCAATGAACACCATCCCCCTACAGCATCATCAGCTAAATCAAAACAGAACTGTGAAGACATTGTGGAATTATAATGACAAGCTCATAGTTTCTATCTTAAGTTACCTCATCAGGTAGCTTACGAATTTCAACAATTATTATCACATGAATAGATTTCTGAGTAAGCAAAATTGTATTAGGATAAAATTTTCTCAGCAGAGAACGCCTTTTATGGTCTAATGCGTTCAAAGATTCGACCCTACATCACCATATAGTTCATATAATTCATCATTATATCTAATTCACCGGTTTCCATTCTCACACATTGGGCCAAATATTTTCCTTGATATTTTTCTTTCAGATATTCTAATTTTGTTTTCTTGAGTTTTTTTGTTAGGGACCAACTTTCACAGCCATAGGTCTCAATAAAGTTTTATATATTTTTATTTTTGTTTGAAGACTCATATATCGGGAACTGAGTTGTTTTTTAAGTCCAAAATATCCCTTGCTGGCTAACAATAGTCTATGATTGATTTCTTTGTGAACATGAACAGCATTGAGAATGTCACAAATACAGTGACAAAATCTAGATCTGCAAGGGAGTTAAGAAATATGAGGTGAGTTAAAAAACAAATCAACAAAATCATATTTTCTATTGTTTATTTTTTCTTTCACTCACCTCATACTTCATAACTCCTCACAGACCCGGGTTTCATCACACATCATTTGGACATTCTCAATGCTGTGTCATGTTCACAACTGACATCCAACAGCCTTCTATCCAGCAGACTGACCTCCGTGCCATCTGATGACTGACTGACGAACTTTCAAATCAATCCCCACTCCTTATAACCGGGTATTTTAAAATTCATAGTTGTGTTTTCATTCTTGCATATGTAAATTTTTTCCCAAATTGTGAGTTCCTACGGTTTTTCCAATTGTTTAAGTAATTTTGTTTTGAAACTCACAATTTGGGAAAAAAATTTACATATGCAAGAATGAAAACACAACTATGAATTTTGAAATACCCGGTTATAAGGAGAGGGGATTGATTTAGAAGTTCGTCGGTCAGCCATCAGATGGCGCGGAGGTCAGTCAGCAGGATAGAAGGCCATTGGACGTCAGTTGTGAACATGACACATCATTGAGAATGTCACAAATGATGTGATGAAATCCGGGTCTGTGAGGAGTTATGAAGTATGAGGTGAGTGAAAGAAAAATAAACAATATTAAAAAATCTCATAGTGTTATTTCCTATCTACATAACTTAATAAAATCATATTTTCATTTCGTTACCATAGAACCCAAGTATTTAAATTCCTTCACTTTCTCAAACTTATAATTTCCAACTGCAAAACAGGTATCATTGCTTGGACTGCTTGTTATTTTCATAATATCATGTTGAATAGAATGATTATTTGTAATGTTCTTAGACAGGAAATTCAATAAAACATGAGTATTTTGAAGTATAATGTATGTGTGACAAATGGTAATGAAAGAGAATAAATGCTGGAAACTGAGCACATAACATACTCTAATGGATTCTTTATCGAGTCAGACTTCTCAGATATGACAAAGTGGATTTTCTTGCAGAAAAATTAAAGGGAATGAAAATATAACAACCCAATCCATGAAAATCTCTGCACACAGGAATAAGAGAAGTGGCTTAACTGAAATGGCAACTGCCATTGTAGCAGTACACACAAATGGTTAATTCCTTGGGTGTGAAAATACCAATAAATTAAGAAACTTATTTCAGATGGCACATTTCTTTACTTGCCATAAATATCATCATCCATGCAAGTATCAGGCCATGTGGCCTCTTATGGTATCAAAAATAAATTTTCCATCCAGCAATTTTTTTTGGACGTCCCAGCCATCTTTTACCTTAGTGCCAGTAACAAAGCATGGCTTTTGGAATTCTATGAGATGGCATTCATTGAAGATGGGCTTTCCAGTTGTTCTGGTAGTTTTGTATATGATGGAGAATGGGTTCTACATCCAACTCTTCCATAATTTCCTCATTTCTTTTATGGTCTACTCTGTATAGCCTGCTGTATGGTGCATAAATCGCATCTCATTTGCTATTATTCGGTTTTCATCTCTTCTTCATATTGTCCATGCTTCACTACCATATCTTAATACTGGTCTTGCAAGAACCTTATAAAGCCATAATATTGTTTTCTTTTGTACTAAAGATGATTTCATTATACTGTTAATTATCTCTGTTCTTTTTGTGAAATTTGTGATTTTCTTTGAGATACCTATCAGCTTCATCTTGAAATGTTAAATTATAACCCAAATAATTAAATTAATCTACTCGCTCTAAAATTTCATCATCCAAAACAATTTTGCTAGGTATAGTATATTTCCCAAAAAAGGCCATCACTTCAGTTTTCTTTGTAGGCCTATTGATTTCCATGTTGTACCTTTTAGCAATTAAATTAAAAGTGTGTATAGAATACTGTAAATCTGATTCTGTTGGAATCATTAATACCAAATCATCTGCAAAAAGCAGGTAGTCTATTTTTAGGTTTCTATTAATTTAGATAGAACAATGTCTCATCTGTCGCCAATCTTGAAGTATTCTATCCATGTATATAATAAAGTTGCCATAAATATAAGACACAGATCTCAATTTTAAATTACTTCAGATGGAATTTTACACTCTGAATGAAATATGATTTAATAAATTTTAATTTTTAATCTCGACCAGCTGGGAATTTTATGGCTCATTCCCTAAACTTAGGATTGGGAAAGATATTTTCCTTACAATTTTCCATTAATTGATCTGTGCAAGTCCAGTATTCCAGAAATTCCATGTAAAACTACAGTAGCAACATTTAGACTCCTTACAGAACATGACTATTTGGCCTAACATTTATATAAAATAGGAATCTACATGAATCCAAATTGCCCTCCATGCAACAAAGATGAAGAAATGAACGAAGAACATCTACAAACCTGTGAAGTATTACCTGTTGGATCCACCACAGAGAAATATCGGAGAGCAAGAACACTAATGGCTTCGTTGCCAAGGCCCAGCATTTGAAAACACAACAGTCCAGTAACTCTGCACCAAGGCATTATGCCCTACACCATTTGTCTATAGCGCAAGGCAAACTTTTACTTAATTTTTAGACAAATAGTCAATATGGGATTCCTAAACCATAATCCATGTAGACAAAGAATGTTGAGGCAATAAGATAAGATTAAGGATAGACTTAATTAAAATAATTAAAACCACATTCATACCAATTATTTTACATAGTAAAATATTTCAAATATCATAATTTAATAGAAGATGTCACTCATTTATGCCTGACCAAATTGAGATCTTATTTATAATCTATAAAAGATATAAGGTTCGGATAAGAAATTTTTGTTAGCTTTTTAATAATATGACCAGCCTCATGGTCTTGTGGTCAGAGCTTCTGACTACAGTTCATAAGGTCCTGGGATCGATCCCAACTCAGAACTAACAAACTTTTCCATACAAGGAATCATTCCTGTGGTCTTGATTAGCTCTAGTATTAATTTGTATATATTTTTCTTCCTTGCTTTATTCTTTCTACAATTTTTGTCCCACCATTTAATCTTAACTTGTTTTCCCTACTTTTGAATGACTTGCTCTGCAGTTTTTATTATTACATTTTTTAATTTCCTCCAGTTTTCATCTACATTCTCATTTTCATAATCTTGCTTTTCTTTAAAGTTTTATTAAAATTATTAGGAAAATGAAATATCAAAACCCATAAATTAATCGACTGAGAGTATGACTTTAAATTGTTTGGTTTGCTATTCTCAATTTGGTCAAGAAATTCCAGAAGATATTTGTATATTATATAAAAACTAGCATAAAGGAGTGTAGTAAATTACCTAAATATCTATAATAAATTAAGAATATAGTAAAAATCACTACACCTTTATAAGAATATTCTTGTACACCAGATGGCTGCTATTTTCATTTTGCAGTTGAAAAAATGTACTCCAACTCCACCCTCATATACACACGTACGCCTAGAATAAATAAACATTATACAATTAAATAAAATTACTGTGGGAAGTAATACCATGATGTTAAATATTAATTTATATAAATGATTTGAATATTTTTACGTCTCACCTCATAAAACATCCATAATTATCACCAAACTGCTTTCAAAACACATCCCTCTAACATCAGCTAAATCCATAGTCTCACATGGAAAAGCAGTACTTTACCTTTCCCTATATATTTTGCACAATAACAGTGTGCATGAATTTAGAGAGCTGTCACTAGGTGAAACCACATATCTTTGAAGTCCTACAGAAAGTTTATAGAGCTTTCGCTAGATGGCAGCACATGCGGTATAACCAGCCTTTGAAATAAATTCCCAAACATTTAATAGAAATGGATGTACACTAACTTCTCCCTTCCAAACCTAACAAAATAAATTACATCATCATCAACAATCATGGATTAAGCCTATGTGGCTTGTTCCTGTCTCATTCAAAAAGTTGATTCCATCTCTTTTTCTGTCAACCAACATTCCTGTCTCCTTTTGGTTTGTAATGAATTATAGTTTTTGGTATGTGTTCATCTTTCATTCTTTGAACATGTTCTTCCAGTTTTTTCTAGATACTTATTTTATTTAAAATTTTTAAAATATTTAGCTCATTTCTAATATCTTCACTTCTTCTTTTATCTAGAAGTTTGCAGCCAGCCACACTTCTCAGAAATCTCATTTCAACTGCTTCTTGATCTTTTCTTCTCTTTTAGTTAAAACTCAAAATTCACTACCATAAGTCTATAATTCGAAGATACGGAAATGATTTTTTTAATTCTTATAGAATGTTGCAATGTTAATAGTAATTTTACCTTTAGTTTTTTTAATCCCTTTATGCTTTATGTTAAATTATTGACTTGTTCAGTCAATAATTTTTATTATTATTTTTATGTTTATTTATCCTAGTAAGGGGACTGTCACTGCTTTATAAAATTTTAGTTTTTTTTTTCTTCCTTGTATTTTTAAATATTCTCTTAATTAATAAATTACATGCATATTATTTACTGAAGTGTACACTAATCTGATGAACTCTAACACTAACCTAACAAAAACAGCGTTATTGAGTTATTCATGGTGGCAACATTGGAAGAGGAAGAAAAATAGCTAGTGAGTATCACAACATTGTCTAAAAATGTCGTTACGTTACTGTGTGTTTCTCATAAATAAATAAATATGTAAAAATTGTAACATAATGTTATAAATATCATTGAAAAACATTTAAAATATTACAAAATGTTAGTCAAGACAGAAGAAGAATTAAATTAAAATATTTTATACCTCACCTCATATCCAGTCTTCGGACTGCAGGTGAGGTATAAAATATTTTAAATTAAACATCACAGTAATATTTTTCTATAAAAGTTCAACAAAGACAGAGAACTGCGTAGAGTAACAGTATTACATGAATTTACTATGGAAAGTGAAGGGAAAGGTAATGTACTGTTGAGCCAAAATACTTTCAGAAGAACAAATTTAGATCCATGAATTTTGAGTGTTCTCAGCAAGCAAGACTTCATCTCAATGTCCATCCAATCCATACCAGATGACTTGGAATGTTTGTGTTGTACACAACCTGTCCCATTCGAACTTAACAAAATGGAGTGAATTTCTTAAAATATGTTTTCGAATTACTGTAAATGTTGGTCACAACAATTTCACATATATGTCCTGCCATCTGATGGAAGTTTCATTAAGCGTTTGTGCATGTACATTACAATTCTGTAGAACTTTGAAAAAATTATTGAGAGATAAATACCAAATTGACATACATAGATAAACATTTAATAATTGTAAAATATGTTTTAAGAATTGTTGCAATATGTTTAAAATACTCCAAAATGTTAATAAAAATGGAAAAAGTGTGTAGTACAACAATACCATAAGAAAGTTGTATGGAAAAGAATAGAGTAAGTTATTGGAATGTGAAGTCTTTTTCCAAAATAAGAAATTAAAAAAATATTATTTTGATTCACAAATATATAAATTATCAAACTTACATGACAAAATGACGAATTCATTCTTTCAGCAATGAGAAGCGGCCATATGCTCAAAAACATTCTTCTTTCCATCCTAGTGAATTGCTGCTTAGAAATAAAAATACACAAAATTAATCAAATTAGTAGCAATATTTTTAATCAACAAAATTACAGAGCCAGATTTCATATCTTCAACCAACAAACTAAGATATCACTGACAGAAAAAAGCTAAATAATTAAAATGTATACAACACATCAGCGTATTATTTTTTTTAAAATAATTAAATTTCAGGATTCATACACATGTATTTATTACTATCTATGTACAGAACAAATTGTTGAAGTTCCCATTAGGTCACTGAACTTTTAAAATATCCCAAACAACTTTTGTCAAATTATTGGGTTATAGTTTCGTTCTTAATAACATTTCCTACTATTTTAAATGGTGGAAAACTTTCCAATGACTTGACCTCACTCACACAATGGTTTTTCTAAGTGCAGAGAAACTAGTGCTATGCGGGTTGAGCATAAATCAGCCATTGAATTCCCATAGAATAACTGCGATGAAGAGTTAATTTTTAACTTATTTAAATACATTTAAAATGTAATGAATCTGAAAGCTAATCTAACGTAATTTAATTACTAACCTAGGTTAATCCCATGGAACGCCCTTGGTTATGACGGCCAGGCCCGCATAATGCTCAAATAGCCCTAAGTTCTACAGAACAATAGTCCACAAGCGCAAATATTTATGGAATTGTCTCCAGATTGTGCCACATATATGCGAGGTTGATATTACCAACTTTTGCAATTAATTTCCATACATGTTTATAAGAAATGGATGTAATCTAACTTGGGAAAAACTGCACTTAAACTAGCGTGAAATATTTTCAAAGTCCTATAGAACAAAAGTGTGCATGCACCAGAGTTTATAGAGTCAGCAATAACCCACAATCAAACCACTTATCGATTATCATCCTTTATTACTATCCATCGCTATGAAATTTAAATGACCAATATTTGCAATAAATCCCCAAATCTATGTTTAAAAAACATATTAATAACATTAAAATTATCATAATTAAAAATGGGTGTACACTTACTTATCACTCCCTAACGCTGATCCAACCAGCGATAACCCAAAACAGTGATAGAAAAATCAAAGACTAAGTAATATACTCTGTGGAGAAAATAGCAATTAGCATCACAATATTGTCTAACAGTGTCATAATATTGTGATTTGCATATTTAAATAAATACTTCAAAATTGTCTAATAAGGTTATAAAAATTGTTTGAAAAACTTTAAAATGTTAAATAATGTTAGTAAATACAGAAGAAGAGCTATAGTTTACAACAATATAACTGAAAAATCAAGCGCTAGTAGAAGTGCAGTTGAGCCTCCAACTTTTCCCTTCATAACTAATAAATTACATATTTGGCTATTCTATGCCATCGTACCATCTGTGCATATTCATTCAGAGAATAAGTGACTCCTACTATCATGTTGGTCAGTATGATAACACATGTTCCTGCTACAGCTAATTGTCATCATGTTTACTCACATATAAGAGGATTCTATCCCAAGAGTTCACCTACATTAATGGGAAAGTTAGGTTGAGAAAATAGTCAAATTAGTGTTAGTTTGGGCAAGCTTGGATAAGAAAATGGGTTAGTTCATACACCAGATTAGTGTATTTGTTTGTTAGCAGGTTTTTGTGATGAGTTGGCTGCACTGTCTGAGCAATGACCAATACATATTTTACATTGGAAATATGGTGATTTTAAGTTATTTGAGCTCAAATTCTCACTTCATTTTAAGGTATTTCTCACATTTTTTACAGAAAAAATCAACATATATATTTCTTTCAGATGATTATTCACTTACAGCAACAATAAGTGTGTTTTTCAGTTTGATTTTATTTAGGTGGCATAGAATCCTTTATTATTTAATAAACTAAACCTAATGTACACTAACTTGCCCCATCAGAACATAACAAAATCAAGTGAATGAACATCCATTTCTTAAAATACGTTTTGGAGTTAATTGTGAATGTTGGTCACACCGATTTAACATATATATCCTGCCATCTGGCGGACATTTCATTAAACGTTCGCGGATGCGCGCTGCGATTCTATCCATTCTATCATTCAGAGATAAATGTCACATTTAGCGAACATTCGAAAGGCATCGTCTTGGAACCTGCGGTGTATTAATAAAATCACTCAAATGGACACGTCATAGCCACCATCCAAGAGCCGCATTTGACGTATCCCATGTATAGATAGATAAATATTTAATAATTGTAAAATATGTTTTAAAAATCCTTGCAAAATGATAAAAATATTGCTAAGTGATAATTAAAATGGAAAAAGCACGTAGTGTCCTACGAATGTTGTATAGAAAAGCACAGACCTTCAGTTATTAAAAATGTTAAAGCTTAAACCAAGGAAAAATAATTCTTAAACGTTATCTAACGCTTCTTAAAGCAATATTAACAATTTTAAAATAATGACGATATATCCATCTTTTTTTTTTCCGAATGTCAAAAACTTGACACCTGTAAACTGTATCTTAAATTCTTACAGCCATTTTACTTATTCTATATCTGCAGAAATGTATTTACATTTTTAAATGACTAAACAAATATTTAACTTTTATATTTAAAAATTATTGTCCATGTTTAATTGCAAACTAAATACAGCTCAAAAAAAATCGAGGATTATACTTACAATGCTTGCATCTCAAACCAATCACTTAACTGCAATGATTGAAATTAAAAATGGCGAAGAAATTCATTCAAATTCCACAAAACTTATAAACAAGAGAACTTACTCTATGACGTCACAACATGACGATACAGAGTGCATTTATTCTAATATTAATTGATCCATACTTTCAGATCACCGATAACTCACATCCTTGAAATCATTTATTTGATTTTATTATCTTATTAGGACTTGATTTTTAAAAAATATATTAAATTATGAATAAATATTTCACAATAAATTACTCAATTAAAAACTGTAATTTATTTATCAACTGCTACTAATTTTAATAGAATCTCCCGATGGTTTGAATGATGGAGAAATTTCTATTTTTGAGGTAATAAAAATAGCAGGGTATTTGGTAACATTGGAAACCCTTAGCAAACATAACATTTTATAATAAAATAAGTAATTTAATATTTAAACAATAATTATACCTTAACATTATTGAAATATAATCTTTAGATTAACTAACAATAGATACAATATATATTTTATTATTCTATTATCAAATGGCAATTAAAAAATTAGGTTAAAAACTGATGTAAACTACCATAATTTTTATGATGTACCTTTTTGTTGGTACCTTTGCAACATTACCACAACATGAAAAATGTATTTAATTTTTAAAGAAATTTGTTAATTTGAAAGGGTGAAAAATTAAAATAATACATTTTCTGTGTCCTTCTTCATATACTAAATATGCTATTAAATAACTATGATTATTTTTACACTGCTACCTTTAAAATAAATTATTTTAATAAAATATTATTTTTCATTCAATGATGGAGAAATTTATATTTCTAGGGTATAAAAAAAACAGTACATTGGTCACATTGGAGATCCTTAGGAAACATAACATTTTATAATAAAATAAGTAATTTAATATTTAAACAATAATTATACCTTAACATTATTGAAATATAATCTTTAGATTAATTAACAATAGATACAATATATATTTTATTATCCTATTATCAAATGGCAATTAAAAAATTAGGTTAAAAACTGATGTAAACTACTATAATTTTTATGATGTACCTTTTTGTTGGTACCTTTGCAACATTACCACAACATGAAAAATGTATTTAATTTTTAAAGAAATTTGTTAATTTGAAAGGGTGAAAAATTAAAATAATACATTTTCTGTGTCCTTCTTCATATACTAAATATGCTATTAAATAACTATGATTATTTGTACACTGCTGCCTTTAAAATAAATTATTTTAATAAAATATTATTTTTCATTCAATGATGGAGAAATTTATATTTCTAGGGTATAAAAAAAAACAGTACATTGGTCACATTGGAGATCCTTAGGAAACATAACATTTTATAATAAAATAAGTAATTTAATATTTAAACAATAATTATACCTTAACATTATTGAAATATAATCTTTAGATTAATTAACAATAGATACAATATATATTTTATTATTCTATTATCAAATGGCAATTAAAAAATTAGGTTAAAAACTGATGTAAACTACTATAATTTTTATGATGTACCTTTTTGTTGGTACCTTTGCAACATTACCACAACATGAAAAATGTATTTAATTTTTAAAGAAATTTGTTAATTTGAAAGGGTGAAAAATTAAAATAATACATTTTCTGTGTCCTTCTTCATATACTAAATATGCTATTAAATAACTATGATTATTTTACACTGCTGCCTTTAAAATAAATTATTTTAATAAAATATTATTTTTCATTCAATGATGGAGAAATTTATATTTCTAGGGTATAAAAAAAACAGTACATTGGTCACATTGGAGATCCTTAGGAAACATAACATTTTATAATAAAATAAGTAATTTAATATTTAAACAATAATTATACCTTAACATTATTGAAATATAATCTTTAGATTAATTAACAATAGATACAATATATATTTTATTATTCTATTATCAAATGGCAATTAAAAAATTAGGTTAAAAACTGATGTAAACTACTATAATTTTTATGATGTACCTTTTTGTTGGTACCTTTGCAACATTACCACAACATGAAAAATGTATTTAATTTTTAAAGAAATTTGTTAATTTGAAAGGGTGAAAAATTAAAATAATACATTTTCTGTGTCCTTCTTCATATACTAAATATGCTATTAAATAACTATGATTATTTGTACACTGCTGCCTTTAAAATAAATTATTTTAATAAAATATTATTTTTCATTCAATGATGGAGAAATTTATATTTCTAGGGTATAAAAAAAACAGTACATTGGTCACATTGGAGATCCTTAGAAACATAACATTTTATAATAAAATAAGTAATTTAATATTTAAACAATAATTATACCTTAACATTATTGAAATATAATCTTTAGATTAATTAACAATAGATACAATATATATTTTATTATTCTATTATCAAATGGCAATTAAAAAATTAGGTTAAAAACTGATGTAAACTACTATAATTTTTATGATGTACCTTTTTGTTGGTACCTTTGCAACATTACCACAACATGAAAAATGTATTTAATTTTTAAAGAAATTTGTTAATTTGAAAGGGTGAAAAATTAAAATAATACATTTTCTGTGTCCTTCTTCATATACTAAATATGCTATTAAATAACTATGATTATTTGTACACTGCTGCCTTTAAAATAAATTATTTTAATAAAATATTATTTTTCATTCAATGATGGAGAAATTTATATTTCTAGGGTATAAAAAAAACAGTACATTGGTCACATTGGAGATCCTTAGGAAACATAACATTTTATAATAAAATAAGTAATTTAATATTTAAACAATAATTATTCCTAAACATTATTGAAATATAATCTTTAGAATAATTGACTATAGATACAATATATATTTTATTATTCTATTATCAAATGATAAATAAAAATTAGGTTAAAACTGATGTAAACTGCTATATTTTTTATGATGTACCTTTTTGTTGGTACCTCTGCAACATTGCCACAACATGAAAAATATATTTAATTTTTTAAGAAATTTGTTAATTTGCAAAGGTGAAAATTTAAAATAATTTTTTTTTTGTGTCCTTCTTTATATATTCAAAATCTTTATAGTTAATATTTGCTATCTTTCATTTCAATAACATAATTTAATAATCATACTTAAATTCATTAAAGCTCCCGGCATGATATACAATCCAAAACGCACTCATGTCAGATGGATTGCCTATATTCAAAGGATTTATTTAAATTTTGATATATCTGCTCTAAAAAGTCTTCAGTACACAACTGAGTACCATCGAGATTAAAACCCGGAATATTAAAAATATAACATTAAGTTTTATTTTTAATATGGTCCCTATTCTAATTGTTTGATTCTTGCACATTTAAGGAAATAAATAAGATTTTGATTAGTATATGTCAAATTTTGTGTTTTAATGAATTTCGAATTCACTCTGTAGATTTTTCTTCGTAGTTCTTATAATTTCTAAAAGTGTCATATTATGGTGAAAACACCATGGCACATTCCAAATATTTTTATAAATTGTTTCTACTCTGCACTTAAGATTTTATTTGCTAATAAATGTATATCTAATATATAAAAATGAATGTTTGTTTTAAGTTATGTAGATAGGAAATAACACTATGAGGTTTTTTAATATTGTTTATTTTTTATTATTTCACTCACCTCATACTTCATAATTCATAGCAGACCCTGGGTTTCTTCACAACTTTTGTGACATTCTCAATGCTGCGTCACGTTTGTTTGTTTGTTCGTACTTTATACGTGGTCATACTGTTGATCCGATTGTGATGGGCTTTTGCAAAATGTTCAGGAGATTCCCGGGATGAACATGGACTATAAGAGAATTGTGATACTCAACTCCTACGCCCTTCAAAATCGCTCTTTGTAGTGGAAAACGTGAAAAAAGTAGCTGTTTGGAAGCTTAAATGCCTTACGCTGCCTAAACCATAACAAGTACACAAAATTAATGTACACAAAATTGAATATCTCGAAAAGCTCTACAAAAAAAGTCCGCGACAGCATATGTTTATCTCTTACGGATAACTCACAATAACCTTTTTTGCCTTTCATTGATGCCAAGAAGATCGAGACAAGTACCTGTACGTAGATTCCTGTGCAAGCATAGCAGCACATGGCGGGTATTCTTTTACGGATAACTCACAATAACAAATTTTGTCTTTTAGCTTATTTATGCCAAGACGATCGAGATAAGTAGATTCCCGGGCAACACCGGGTAATCGGCACGGGGAATCTTAAAATAATTACGATATGCATTTATAATTATTTTTCATTTTACTTATTCAACTAATCATAAGAAGTACCGTACATTAACTTTTGTCTTTTAGCTCATTTATGCCAAGAAGATCGGGATGAATAGATTCCCGGACAACGCCGCGTAAACAGCACAGGGTATCTAAAAATAATTACGATATAAATGTTTCCGTCACTTATTTAACTAAACATAAAACACATTAATTTTCGTATTTCAGCTCATTTATGTAAAGAACGCCGGGTAATCAGCACGGGATATCTAAAAATGTAAATTTATAATTATTTTTCACTTTTACTTATTCAACTAAATATAAAAGCACATTAATTTTCATTTATTTAGGCGTAGCAGCGCATGCCGGATATTAGGTAGTTCTTTACCAATTTTTCTTAATGCTGAAATCAAAAGAATATTATAAAATGAAAATGTTGCAAGATTTATCAAAGCAGGAAGATTAAGGCAGTTAGGTCATGTTGAATGAATGTCACAAGAGCTTGTACCAAAGAAAATACTTAAAACACAGATGTTCAAAATGAGAAAATCTAAAAAAAAAATAGGTGGATTGATGAAGTAGAGAAGGATAATAGAGCAAGGAGAGAGTGGAGACAGGAAGCTTTATATCATGGTAGGAGGAAAGAGCTTCTTAAAGAGGCCAAAGGGTACATCAACCTGTAATGTCAGGGAGTAAGTATATTAATGTAACATACATTTTCTCTGATGAGTGGATGAGAAGGCCATAACTCCACCAGGCTAAATAAATAAAATGTATACAGTATAGTGTTTCTTGCTTTAATTTATTTTCAAATTATTTTACATAGTTAATAATTGTAAAAATATATATGAAATTATATATATATATATAATATAAAAATATATATAAAACTATTATTCTACCAGTTATATTATATGGATGTGAAACATGGACTCTTACTTTAAGGGAGGAAAGGAGATTACGAGTAATTGAGAATAAAGTTCTTAGGAAAATTTTTGGACCAAAGAGAGATGAATGGAGAAGACTACATAACAGTGAACTACATGGTGTTTATAGGAAGTCAGATATAATGAGAACAATTAAGTCTCGTAGACTGTGATGGGCAGGACATGTGGCACAAATGGGGAATGAAAGACATGCATGGAAGCTTCTTGTAGGAAAACCAGAGGGAAAATGCCCAGTTGGTAGACCAAGAATGAGGTGGGAAAATAACATTAACTAGATTATACAGGGGATGATTGGATAGGGATGTATGGAGAGCTTATGTCTGTGCGGCCACAAACCTACGGGTTTGATAGTGCCAGTGAGTAAGTAAGTAAGTTAATAATTGCTCATGGGTATTGCAACATGAAGTTTATGTTAGAAAACTGATAGAAATCCATAATATGTTAAGCCTAAAAATAAATTTAGAAAAATATGTTTTATATGGGATACAGAATAAAAACAAAGGATTTAATGTTAATATTATTCGTTTTTAAACACCTTAATGATGGGCAAATTATATTTGAAAAGAAGAATATAAAGGATTTAATATTGGATGATTAGAAAGGACTTATTAGAGGATGTGAGGAATTTGAGTTATTGGGAGTAAAATTAGATAAAGTGAATCATCTTGATCATCATATTCCATTCACAAATTTAGGCCATTTGTTGATAAAAACAGTTAAGTCTCATAGACTGTGATGGGCAGGATATCTGGCACAGATGGGGATGAAATAGGTGCATGGGAGCTTATTGTAGGAAAACCAGAGGAAAAACGCCCAGTTGGTAGACCAAGAATAAGGTGGGAGAATAACATTATCCATGATTTGAGGGAAGTAGATTATATAGGAGATGATTGGAAAACATTAGCTCAGGACAGGGAGAGGCACGCCATAGCGTAGTAGTTAAAGTAATGCACTACAAGCCAGAAGGTAGAGGGTTCAAGACCTGGTAGGGTCAGGATTTTTAAACTGACCCAAACGTTCTGGCGGCATTATGGCCATGGGGTCGACTCAACCTCTAACGGAAATGAGTACCAGATGCTTGTTCTGGGGGTAAAGCGGCCATCATGCAGGACTCACAACCCAGCTGACATCAAGTGCCGATTGTCAAGAAAAACCTCTTACCACCCCAAGGGCCTCCTGAGGCCTGTAATGGGATCCCTTTACCAGGATAGGGATGTTTGGCGAGCTTACGTCCACATGGCCATGAACTTACGGGTTCAATAGAGCCAGTGAGTTAGTTAGATGATCTGTTTTGGCCTCAATAGAAATACCATTCAGAAGTCTTTTGAGTGGATGTCCTGGTCTTCTTCTTCCTGAAGGTTGATGTCTTAACATCTGCTTAGGTATCCTGTAATCTTCCATTTAATGAACATGTTGCATCCATCTTGACTTACAATCAAAAATTTTGTTTTCCAAAGATTCCATATGTAATTCATCTAAGATGTCTTCATTTATTTTATGATCTAGTAGCATGTATCCAGCAGTCCTCTGAAGATATTTCAAAATCAGCAAATTAAGTCCTTGCATATCCTTCTGTTTTAATGTCCATACTTTGCTACCATACAAAAGAGTTGGAAGAGCCAATTTTTATACACTTTTAATCTCTAATGTTTTTGGACTAACTGTGTCTTGAAGATAGAATTTATTAACCCTAAAATCCTTAGACATTTTTATATTTTGACATTTAGATCCTTTTCTTCTTCATATATTATATTGCATCCATGAATGTAGAATTATTCACCTCCTCCAAAATGTTATTGTCAAGTACAATTTTACTTCTGACAAAATCTGCACCTTGAAATGCCAAGTGGATAGAAAACAAAATGACATTAAGATCAGAATTAATAGAGATAAGACAATGTTAAATAATATTCTATGGAATACACAAATCACCAAAACAACAAATGAACCTTTTAAAGCCAAAGTGGTATAACTCCACTTTTTAAAAAATGCTGCATTAGTGCTAGAAATGAATTCTGGATATGTAAAACTGCCTGCAGGAATAGTGATGTAACTCTTAGATCCCCAAACTGCTCCACTGATTGCATCAGAAGTTCAATCAGTCAGCAGTGCTATCTATCTGTTGATAGCCAAAGTAGTGTAACTCCAGTTAGTGTTTTTGTTCTAGTGTCATGAATGCGACATGCTACTAATTGTACGTATATTCCACAAACACACAACATGTAGAGCACCAACAGCAAAACACATTGTATTATAAATCGATACATGCACAGGACGAAACCGGAACTGGAAAATGGCATTAAATTTATTGAGCCTAGTTTTGAATGAAGGCAACAACTTTGAAACCATTGATCAAACGTTTATGATCAGTGGTCATTCCAATCTTCCGAATGACTCAAACTTTGGCTAAATTGAATTGTGCAGTAAGACTCAATAGATATTTGCCCTTCTGACTGATTTCAAGTTATCACGAAATCAAGGAAAAATAATCCTCTCCATCTTATTCTGATGTTTGACGAAGAGTTTTAGCTAAGAAAATATTTAAAGAACCATTACTAAGAGAAAGCTTGATGAAGAAAACCATCCAGTTTCATGGCTAAGGATGCATTGGATTAGGTATCGGAAATCCAATCCATTTACAATCTTTTACAAGGAGAACATGTCTGAACAGCTTCCATTTTTCAACCTAAACCTAATCAATATGTTAATGATGATAATGATGGCCAGTTGATGTTCGGGGACCGTTTGGGCCTTAACATTTTCTGATATTTGTCCTACAGATGAAGTAAAACCCCGAAAAAAACCATCACCCAGGAAAATTGTCTCGACCGGCGATCGAACCCGGGACAGCTGCATGACAAGGCAGCACACTACCTCGAGCCCCACCACGGTGAACCTTTCAAATAAAATAAAAATATTATTTTTGTTGATTATGCAAGTTCATTCTTGAAATATACCCTCAATCTGTGTAAAGCCAAGTGGTATAAGTTATGTAAGTGCTTATAAATTACTTATAAAGTGGGGATAAGGGAAAAAAAGAACATACATGAGCTAAAACAATCAATTTTGAACACATCTGGTGGGGAAATTATTGTTTGGTAGTATTCTCAAATGTTTAAACTACTATTCTACTAAAAGTCTTTATATCTCAAAACAATGTTTAATGGATTATGTAGATAGGAAATAACACTATGAGGTTTTTTAATATTGTTTTTTTTCTTTCACTCACCTCATACTTCATAACTCCTGGCAGACCCGGGTTTCGTCACATCATTTGTGACATTCTCAATGCTGTATCATGTTCACAAATGATGTGACGAAACCCGGGTCTGCCAGGAGTTATGAAGTATGAGGTGAGCGAAAAGAAAAAAATAAACAATATTTATCCCGGGTTCGAGTCCCGGTCTAGGTGAAAATTTTTCTCTTCAAATATAATATTTAATGGAGTTACACCACTTTGGGTTTAAAAGGCTCAAATATATAATTCAATGGACTTGGAACCCATGATTGGAAGACTTCTTCCTTGGATTATCCATTCCTAAAATATCCATCAACCTTGGCTGGCATTTTCACATAATATTAACAATGGATGCCACTATAATATATGGTATGAAATTTTCAACTAATGAAAATGTTGAAAAATTTAGCACATTTTATAAATACTTAGGCATAGATATTTTTACACAAAATTGATATGAATTCACACTATGATACCTTTATCAAATAAATTGAATCTGTCGTTCATACCACATCTCTTTCTTGAGACTGTTTTCAAAGGAAAATTTTCTTTATCCTCAATTAAGCACTGGCTGTTGACACATTTGTTGGAAGGTCTACACATTCCTTCCTCCGGTGTTGGGCAAAAACAAATCTCACGGTCAAATCATTTTCTCTGGAAATTTAAAAATTCTTTAGCTGCTCTATATTTTTCTGAATGTACATCTTCTCCCAAACTGTGAATTCTGTTAGTATTTTCACTTCTGAAATTTTGATTTTTTTTTTCAGATCTATGATTTTTTTCTCCACACATGAGCAGCTTTCATGCATATTTCTATTTCTCATATTAATTTTTTCTAAAGATTCTTTCATTCTAGTGAAAAAAAAATAGGAAAAAATACAAAAATCTGAGAACTAGAACAAAAGGGAACATTTTAGAAATATATTGACTTAGACTTTCACGACCGGAGTTATTATGATGATCTTGTAGAAGATTCCCGAGCTGTTGGCCGTGATCTTGAGGCTTGAAGTTCCCCGACGTTTCGCCAGAGACTGCATCCGGCATCCTCAAGGGTTGTCTTGAGACTGGCAAGTTTGTCGACTACCTGCCCTATTTATATATTTATCTGCGCAGAGAACACGTCGCGGATAAATGTATAAATAGGTAAGGTAGTTGACAAAATTGCCAGTCTCAAGACAACCCTTGACGATGCTGGATGCAGTCTCTGGCAAAACGTCGGGGAACTACAAGCCTCAAGACCACGGCCAACAGCCCGGAAATCTTCTACAAGATCATCATAATTTTAGAAATATTAAACATAGAGGAACAGAAAAGCCATTGGTAGCTGCTCATGTGTGCACAAAATATCATAGAATTGAGAAGAACTAAAAATAGATTAAATAAGTAGAAAGACCAACAGAACTTGCAGTTTGGGAGAAGATGTACATTCATAAGAATAGAGACAACCTATGGATTTTTAAATTCCCAGGGAAAATTATTTTAGTATGAGATTGTCTGCCCAATACCAATGGAATGGGATAAGCAGGACTTCCAATGGACATCTCAACAGTCAGTTATAGGCCAAGGATAAAGATGATTTTCTTTTGAAAACAGTCCAAGAAAGACAGCTAATATGAAAACGAAAATTAAATATAGACAAAAATTTCAATAATTTAACCAACACATTTTGTTTGATATATTCCTGATTTTTTACTATCAAGAATCTTTACACTTTTGTTGGTTTTTATTAGTTTATTTAGTGGAAGATGAGCGATGGCCAAAGCAACTCTATGAATGGCATCCGAACAGAAAGAAGAAAAGAGGGAGACCAAGGTTAACATGGAAGGAAAACATGAAGACAGTAATGCAAGCTAGAGGGCTAAGCATCGAAGATGCCCAAGACCGTAGGCTTTGGAGGTTTGGCACGGGAAGACGGCAGCAGTTGTAAAAACCCGAAGATAGATAGATTATATTTGAAAAGAAAAATATACGCCTAGACTGGGGTTTGAACCCAGGACCTTTGACTTTCTATGTCAATGCTCTTCCATCTGAGCTCAGATGGAAGAGCATTGACATAGAAAGTCAAAGGTCCTGGGTTCAAACCCCAGTCTAGGCGTATATTTTTCTTTTCAAATATAATTTGTCCATCATTAAGGTGTTTAAAAACGAATAATTTTAATAGATAGATTAGTTTATTTAGGCTATAATCATTCTTTGGTGCTAAACTAATATTGAATTTTTCAAAAATCTTTTGAAATTTATTGTGTGCCCAAGGATGATATGTGAATTTCCTGTATTTCTTTCCTTTTGGTATTTTCTATCTAAAGGGTACTTTCATTCCTCAATTTTTGATTTTTGTACTTATCAATTTTTTGTGTATAATTTTTTCTTCAGAGTCATTTTCTTTTGCAACCTCAATTATGTGTTTTTCCTCTAACTCATAATTTTCTCTGTTCATGGGTATATTCACTCACCATATGGGAAAAAATCTACATACAGAAGAACAAGGAGAGAATTATGAATTCTGAAATTCGCAGGGAAAGCAACCTAATTAGCAAGTTCATTGGACCACAGAAAGAGGGAGGAGAAGTGAAGAATCAGGACTGACAACTTGAGAAAAATCAGTCTGTGAAAGCTGAAAATGGGACTAACAAGCCTTGAAACATATGTTCAACAAAAAACAACTATAAGAGATAAAAATATACAGACCAAATAACTTAACTATTAAGTAGACCTCTTAATTTAGGTAGAATTTTTTATCACTCACCTCATATTGTTCTTCTTATTTGACTATAAACTAGTTTCAGAACATAGTTTCTGTTCTGTGAAGGATGGTTCTTCAAGATGACAGAACAATGGTCGTGACGATACTGAGGATGGAACAAAAACTATGTTCCAAAACTAGTTAATAGTCAAATAAGAAGAACAATATGAGGTGAGTGATAAAAAATTCTACCTAATGAATATACCTCATAGTGTGAATTCCTAAAATAAGTAAGACCTCTTAATGTTACTTGCTATTGTATTTTTAAAACAATACTTATTATTTTCTGACCGGAAAATAAGTTATATTTTGCAGGACAGTGTTATCATTTGCCTCCAACAGGTGTAAATACTTCATAATCAATCACAGAGAAATTGTAATCTCCCATGAGAATACTGCAGGATGCATTATCTCCATCATACGAGTGAGGCAGGTTGGAATAACTGTCCATGTTGGTGTTACAGTTACTTGCAATCAGTAGATCAGCACCTGCACCAAATATTGGTCCACAGCTGTAATCAAATAAATACATCATCATCGTTCTGTGACTAATAAAAACAGAATAGAAATACTGACTAACTAACTCACTGGCACTATTGAACCTATAGGCTAATGCTGGTCCAGACATAAGCTCTCCATACCATACCCTATATAATCTAATTCCTTCAAATTATGGTTGATGTTATTCTCCCACCTCATTCTAGGTCTACCAACTGGACTTTTCCCTCTGGTTTTCCTAAAAGAAGCTTCCATGCATCTTTATCTATTTAGGTAGAATTTTATCACTCACCTCATATTATTCTTCTTATTTTACTATAAACTAGTTTCGGAACTTAGTTTCTGTTCCATCCTCATTATCATCATGACCATTGTTCTGTTGTCTTGGGAAAAGATCCACATTCAAAAGAGTGAACAGGATAAATTGATGGACTTTGAAATTATTGGGGAGAATGACCTGGTTTCGAGGTTTTTCAGTCTGCCAATGGAAGGAGCAAAGGACTGCTCTTTAAGACGACAGAACAACAGTCATGATGATACTGAGGATGAGACGGAAACTAAGTTCCAAAACTAGTTTATAGTAAAATAAGAAGAATAATATGAGGTGAGTGATAAAATTCTACCTAAATGAATATACCTCATAGTGTGAATTCCTAAAATAAGTAATTCCATGCACCTCTTTCATTCCCCATTTGTACCACATGTCCTGCCCATTGCAGTCTACAAAACTTAACCCTTCTTATTATATCTGGATTCCTATAAAGATCCTGTAGCTCACTGTTAATATAGTCCTCTCCATTCACTTAACTGTTTATCTCTCTTTGGTCCAAAAATTTTTGTAAGAACCTTATTCTCAAATACTCATAATCTCCTTTCCTCCCTTAAAGTAGAGTCCACATTTTGTATTCATATAACTGGGAGAATAACAGTTTTATATATTTTCAGTTTAACATGTCTTGAAAGGAGTTAGGACGACAAGAGTCCCTATAATGCATTCCTATCCTGAGATATGTAAGGCACAATAGCATGCATTTTCAGGATTGAGCATTTGTTTAATTTCCTTGTGCATCTCATTCCTATTTGTAATTATTGTTCCTAGATATTTGAATTCAGCCACTTGTTCACTATTTCCCTAGTTTGTCATTAGCTGTCCATTTCCATTATGTATTTCTATATGTGAACATATATTTAGTTTTATTGATGTTTACTTCCAGTCCCAATTTCTTGTTATATAAAACTTTAATTGAGCTCAAATCTCACTCATCTCAATGCTTATGGCATAGTCATAATTTTCATCCAAAACTATATAACTCCATTATGAAAATTAAGTCAGATTGAACTTTTATAGGAAAAATCACTTTGAGATCTAATTTAAGATTTAAATTAAAATACCTCATCTCACATCCAGTCTTCTAATTATACTGGTTTCAAAGCCACGGCTTCATCTTCAGTAATTTCTTGTTGACTTAATGACATAATATCAGTCAACAAGAAATTTCTGAAGATGAAGCTGCCTTGGCTTTGAAATCAGTATAATTAGAAGACAAACCCGCCATAGCCTGTTCCAAGCCAGGTTGAAAAAGGGTGAAGGGGAGGAGTAACACCTCGTAAAAAAGACCTCAGTCCAGCCTGCCCAGCTGAGAGTACCTTGTGAGGGCCTCTTGCCAGGGTTACGGCAAAGACCTCAACGGCAGATACAGCAGAGAAGGAGTCCTTCGGAAGAGGCAATTAAAATATAGGGGTAGGTAGAAGTCCTTGAGTCGTGGTGAAGATAATCAACCTAGGGGAAGGAGACCCTAAAAACAAAATCCCCTTCTGGTGGTTAAAGGTTGTGCGGTTGGTACCCCTTCCACGTAAAACTTATATTACTCATAAGCTCCAAACAGTTGCAAGCCGGACTGATTTAACTGGAAGCTGCCGAGATGAAATTCCTAAGATATGTGACAGGATGTACTCTCTTGAACAAACAAAGGAGTGAATATATTCGTGAGGAATTACAAACAACTAGTGTGATAAAAAAAATAGAAGAATATAGAAATAAATGGTTTGAACATGTTAGTAGAATGAGTGAAGAGAGGATACCTTATAGGATATTTAATTTTAGGAAGTGATATTTTGAGGCTATTTTCTTCTTCTTCTTCTTCTTCTTCCTTCCAAGTATTAGGCCAAGGCCTGTTACGATCCTATAGAAAATTTTCCCTCCCCGGGAAATTATTGTATAAGACTTGAAAGCATAATAATAGTCCCTTCGATTGGTTGCTGGCCAAAGGAAGGCAAGATCAGTGATGGGGCTGCCATCTTATAGCCTCTGGTCAGGCTTTTCTGGAGAAGAAAAGAAAATAAAGGAAAGAAGAAATGGAAGAAAGGAAAGACTCCCTAGCCCTCGGATGCCCTAATAGTGTCGGGGTCGAAAAAAACAAGAGTTAATATTTAATTTTAGGAAGTTATATTTTGAGGTTATTTTAATTATATTATTTTTGGTCTGGACATCTTACCTCAATATTAATGTTGTTTTGAAACATGTCCAAGAACAAATCAACATTAATATTGATAATTAAACAAGAGTTAACCAAGAGAGGTTAGATAGTAAAGTTAAAAGAGTGCAAAACACAAGTAAGTGGAAGAAATGTTTTGCTCAGCTTGGGCACCTTGTGGTCGCCATCCACATATCCCCTAGATGAGGACCCCTGAGGGTTTTTAATTATGTTATTTTTAGTCTGATCATCTTACCTCAATATTATTGTTGATTTGTTCTTCCAGACAAGCTGACGATAAAACAGAATTGTTTTGAAACATGTCCAAGAACAAATCAACATTAATATTGAGGTAAGATGATCAGACTAAAAATAATATAACCTTATAGGATGTTAAATTATAAGCCACAAGGACATAGAAGTCGTGGACGACCATTTAAAAGATGGAGCGAGCAACTACAATATGGAGTTGGAACAGATCAGAAATGGTCTAAACCGTGACGGTAGATGATATGAGGTGAGGTATAAAGAATTTTAATTTAAATCTTAAATTAAGTCAGTGCTTAGTAATCAGAATATTGGTATATTCAGAACTGAAATTACAAGACATATATCCAACAAGCAGTAAATAATTATTAATTCACCAATTTATATGTAAAATAACAAACACAAAATCGCATATAAACTATAAAATTTGTTTTATTAATTATAATGAGTTAGACTATGTCTTATTAAATTTTTTTAGACAATTAAACATCTTATCTCATATTTGAAGAGAAAAATTATATGCTCAGACTGGGGTTTGAATGCAGGACCTTTGGCTTTCTAGGCCAATGCTCTATCACTGAGCTACCTGAAAAACTGCAATCTAAATGCAAATTTTTCTCTTATACACTGTTAATTCCCAATCGTCGAATGCTACAAGCATTGCTGGATCATGCAAATGGCGGCTTTGTTTAAGAAGACATTTATTGGGAATTTAAACACTACTTTATAAAGCCAGTAGGGCTTCTTTTTATGTTTTTATTATTAATTTAACACTTCTCACTCAAGGATAAATTATATTTGAAGAGAAAAATTATACGCTCAGATTGGGGTTTGAACTCAGGACCTTTGGCTTTCTAGGCCAATGCTCTACCTCTGAGCTACTCATAATTTAGTATAAATCTTGAGAACATGTTTCAGAAGGCTTGCATGGAAAATGAGGAAACAGAAATATTTGCAATAGCTGGTCATGCTTGATCAGAAAAGTACAGAACTCAAGTAAAGGCAAGACTGATTAAACATTTGAAGAAATCTACAGAATTCACAATTTGGGAAACAATCTACATCTCAAAAGTACAAAGACAAAATAATAAATTTTGAAATCCAATGAATGAATGAGTCACTTCTTATCTTACCTCATAATTTATGTTTTTTTAAACATGGGAACTGCAGTTTTCAATAGGACATCTCTCTCATTTTCAACTGATATTATAAGAAGTGACTCATTCATTCATTGAATTAAGAACCTCATAATTTTATTTTCCATATTTAACTATAAAAAAATGTTGAAATTCCTGAGGAAATATATTTGATTTGGGAATTCATTGGTTCACCAACAGAGGGGGCGGAGACACAAAGTATTATGAACTGTCAAATCAACAGTCAAATCCAAGTTGAAGATGAGGAAAGTTCCTCGAAACTAGTCCTGGTATGAAAACAAAATATGAGGGGAGGTACAAAATTTGATTAATTTACTGATTGTTTAAACAACCTTCTGTGGAAGATGGAACCAGTTCCAAAAGACCTATAGAATTTTAAAAAGTTATAACCAACTTGAAGAGACTGAACCTTACAGGTATTAACTAACTAACTAACTCACTGGCTCTTATCAAATCCATAGGTTCATGGCCGCACGGACATAAGCTTTCCACACATCGCTATCCAAAATAATGTTTTCCAATCATCCCCTGTATAATCTACTTCACTCAAATCATGGTTAATGTTATTCTCCCATCTCATTCTTGGTCTACTAACTCAATGTTTTCCCTCTGGTTTTCTTACAAGAAGCTTCCATGAACATCTTTCATTCTCTATTTGTGCCACATGTCCTGCTCATCACAGTCTATATGACTTAATTATTCTTATTATATCTGGCTTCCTATAAAGACCATGTAGTTTTCTCCATTCACCTGTCTGTTTATCTCTCTTTGGTCCTTCGGCATGAATTCCCTGAAGTAGTCCCTGCCCAGAGAACCGAATGGGGACCATTCGATCTCCAGAAAATTTTACCCCACGTGTCCACATTTCTTGTCTGTTGATTTTTATGGTGAAAGATCATCACTCTTTTGACCAAGGTACTTTTTTTCGTCTAGCTTATTGCCTTCAACCTCTCCGGCATGGGTAACCCTTTCGGCAGAATGCTATTGCTGGCATAGCTCTCGGAATAATTTAAGCATGCAAATCACTCCACCACAACAAGGTTAAGATACCTTACACATATTCAATTTTATAATTTTATACTGTGACTAATATCTCAATGGAATTTCATCCTGCATTTCATTAGTATTACTAAGTAGTTCAATGGTAGATGGGTAGCACATAAAGCTGAACCTCTTGGGTTCAAATCCTGGCTTAGGTGGACATTTATCTCTCTAATTAAGTTAATTAATGTTAATTACTTACTCTGGATGATAGCATATGGCAAACATTTTCTTCACAATATCGTATTTTGTAGGTGGCATGTCTTGATTGTTTGTTAGTGTAAAAAGAAAGGCTTTTTCTGAAGGTATATAATGTCCTTTGGTGTTTGTCTTCCCCCAAGGTACATCACTGAATCCTCCACAAATCTCACTCCGCGCTCCCTGAAAATATAATACATAATCATTATATTTTCAATATAAGTAACATTATGAGGTTCTATTTAAAATGGCGGCTCATTTATTAAGAATACATATTTGGGAATTATACATTACATTATAAATGCCAGTATGGCTTTTTTCAATGTTTTTATTGTTAATTTTATACATTTCAATGAAGGATAAATCATATTTGAAGAGAAAAATTATACGCTCAGACCAGGACTTGAACCCGGAACCCTTGGTTCTCTAGACCAAGTGCTGTACCACCTGAGCTACCTGAACAAGTACCGATCTAAACGCAAATTTTTCTCTATGTACGTTATAATTCCTGCCCACCAAGGGCTATGAAGCCTTTGCTTCTATATTTTGCAAATGGCAGGTCCTTTGTTAAGAACACATATTTGGGAATTATACATTACATTATAAATGCCAGTACGGCTTTTTTCAATGTTTTTATTATTAATTTCTTACATCTCAATGATGGATAAATCATATGCATTTAATGTAATGTATAATTCCCAAATATGTCTTCTTAATAAAGTAGCCGCCATTCGTAAAAGATAGAAGCAAAGGCTTCATAGCATTTGGTGGGCGGGAATTACAACGTATATAGAGAAAAATTTGCGTTTAGATTGGTACTTGCTCAGGTAGCTCAGGTGGTAGAGCACTTGGTCTAGAGAACCAAGGGTCCCAGGTTCAAGTCCCGATCTAAGCGTATAATTGTTCTCTTTAAATATGATTTATCCATCATTGAGATGTATGAAATTAATAATAAAAACATCTAATGTTTGTATTATTCATTTTTAAACATCTTAATGATGGACAAATTATATTTGAAAAGGAAAATATACACCTACACTGGAGTTTGAACCAGGACCTTTGACTCTCTATGTCAATGCTCTATCCAAGTGAGCTACCTAGGCTCCAATCTTATACATAGTTAATTGCTTAACCCCAAATGCTATGAGTCATTGCTACGATTTTTGTAAATGGCAGTTCCTTTATTACGAAGACTTTTTATTGGGAATTTTAAACATTACTTATAAAGCTAGTAGTGTTTCTTTTATCATCATCCTCCTCCTCCTTCACCGGTGTGGAAAGCAATGGGAAGCTACCACACCTATAATTCCTAGTAAAGCTGCAAGCATAGCATGAAATTGCTATGACTGCAGTGAAAGACCTGCCCTTGGGCAGAATTACTATGGATGGATGATAAAAACATCTATTTAAAAATTACAATAGGAAGTAACATTATGAGGTTCTTTATAAATAAGTAGAGTCTGTATTCATCTTGTCTCATAGTAGTCGAGTTCTTTTAGGACATGTTTCAAAACAAATATTCTGTTTTATCATCAGCTTGCCCATATTGTTGACTTTTACATTGTCGGCCCTGGATGTCAAATTCTACACCATCTTATGTGGTCCAAAGAACCTGCATATTAAATCTGTCTCCCCGGGAATTTCAAAATTCATGATTCTATCCTTGTTTTTTTGCATGTAGATCATCTACCAAATTGTGAATTCTTTAGTATTTTCTAACTGTTTTAATAATTTGGTGTTTACATCAATTTTATGTTTTCCTGACCAAACGTAACAGCTACTGCAGAATTAATAAAAAGTGTTGTCTATATTATTCTCACTCATATTGTTGTTTCTGTTAGGCATATGTTTCAAGGCTTGTTAGCCTCATCCTCAATAGTTACTGTAATAAGCCTTGAAACATATGTTTAACAGAAACAACAAATATGAGGTAAGAATAACTCAGACAACACTTATTATTAAGTAAAACCTCATAATGTTACTTCCTATTTTCAAAAAACTGCAGAATTTTCTACTTCTTTTTTTTTACATTTCTAATATGTTTTTTTAGTTCTAATGGCTTTCTCTTTCTTTTTCCCTATGTATATCTATCACAATCAGCACACTTTATTTGGTACACTCCTGATTTTCTGCCATAATCAATCTTCTTACTTTTGTTGGTTTTCATTAGTTTATTTAGACTGTATTCATTTTTTGGTGCTAATCTGATAATGAATTTTCAAAAATCTTTTGGAATTTATTGTGTGCCCATGGATAGATGTGAATTTCCTGTATTTCTTTTCAATTGGTTTTTCTATTTGAAGAGTGATTTCATTCCTCATATTAAATTAATGTTGGGAAGTAAACATTATGAGGTATAATCATTAAAATTTTGGAATATATTAAACAGTACCAACTAAATTGGAAACACCATCTTGAAAGAATGAGTTCAAATCGGATCCCCAAAGCTGTTTATAATTATATACCAAGAGGACGAAGATCACTGGGCCGTCCTATGAAACGCTGGAGGGAAAATTTTCTATAGGATCGTAACAGGCCTTGGCCTAATACTTGGAAGGAAGAAGAAGAAGAATCATTAAAATTCATCGGAGAACATTTTGTTTAAACAACTCACCTCATAGGATTCATTCCTCAATTTTTGTTTTTTGTATTTATCAATTTTCAAAGTAGATTAACACAATAGAATGGAAGAACATTTAAAATAAGACGAATATGAATAAATCAAGTTTGATCCCCTTCCTAAAACAGTTAAGAAAGTGGAAAAATACTATAATACTAGAATGGATGCCACTTGTAGAAGAAGAAGAAGTAGACTGCCAAAAATAACATGGAATGATGGTGTTTTGAGCAGCATGAGAGAAAAAAGGATTGGAATGATGGAAATTGGAATGATAGTAGATTAATAGGACATAGGAAGAAGTTGTGAAACTTGATAAATAAATAAAAATCCATTGACTCTAGCTGGGTTTGAACACATGAACCTTGAAATCCTAGGTGAGCTTGGTAACTACTAGTCAATGAGGACCAATTCTCTTAATTCAAACTTGAGGTTCTTATACATGCCATAAATTTATGACATGGGATACGCAGCTTGACTTTCAAAGAAAGCTGTGATTAGGAATTTATACCTTTAAAAATCCATTAACCCCAACTGGATTTGAACCTATAAATCTAGAAATTGGATACAAGCATGTTAACCATATTCCACGAGAACCGAGAGAAATACTGACTTACCAAGACTATGACATATGTTGGTGCTACACCATCACAGTGTCTGTGAAAGGATTCAGCAGAATAGCCATGACTTGATGCTCGGTACACCAGTCGCCACACTTGTTTTGACACCCATACCAGTTGTTCAACACTCGCTGATAGCAAGTCTTCTCCTAAAACAAAATTAATAAATAGTATCTTCTCGGTGATAAAACTGTATTACACACAGTCAATAAAATCTCAAATCACCAAAATAAAAAGTTAAAAGATTCAACAAATTTCAATAGTCATGCTATCATTATCAACACATAATATTGACTAAAGACAAATAAACTGAAATGTGTAAACTAAAATTCAAATAAAATACGACTATGTTACATTACTTTTTTTTAAAATGAATGACTGATCTAACCAGCCTGAGATTACTTTTATCAATAACATGACTGTAATTAGACATATGTTGAGCAATACCAGATTTATCATTTCTATTCAATCTAAAGTTGGAGGATGACACAATGAACAATCTAAAGAAAATGAAAGTGACTAATTTGAATATGGCAAGAGACAGATTGGCATGGAGCAGGATGGTTGAGAAGGCCAAAACTTTCACTTTTGAAATTGTCGCGCCTTAGGATGATGATGATGAGGTGGGCAAAAATAATCATTATAGACGAAATGATTGAACAAGTATTAAGTTATGTAGATAGGAAATAACACTATGAGGTTTTTTAATATTGTTAATTTTTTCTTTCACTCACCTCATACTTCATAACTCCTCGCAGACCTAGGTTTCGTCACATCATTTGTGACATTCTCAATGCTGTGTCACGTTCACAACTGACGTCGAACGGCCTTCTATCCTGCAGACTGACCTCCGCGTCATCTGATGGCTGACCAATGAACTTCAAAATCAATCCCCTCTCCTTATCACTGGGTATTTCAAAATTCATAGTTGTGTTTCATTCTTGCATATGTAAATTTTTTCCCAAATTGTGAGTTCCTTCGGTTTTTTCAATTGTTTAAGTAATTTTGTTTTGGTTTCTATTCTATGTTTTTCTGACCAGGCATGTGCAGATAATGCAGATTTTTCCGTTTCTCCAATTTTAATGTCTGTGAGATGTTCCTTTAATCTTGTATTTAGATTCCTTTTTGTTTTCCCTATGTATATCTTTTCACAATCTTTACAATTAATTTGATAAGTTCCCAATTTTTTGTAGTCTTCAATCTTTTCATTTTTGTTGGTTTTTATTAAATTACCTAAACTGTAATCATTTTTCGGTGCTAATTTAATGTTGAATTTGTTGAAGATTTTTTAAACTTGTCAAATACTAAAGGATGGTATGTGAACTTCTTGAATTTTTTACCAATATTTTTATCTGTCTGAAGAGTACTTTCATTAATCATTTTTTGTTCCTTAAATTTATTTATTTTCTAGTGTATCATCTTCTCTCGAAATCCATTATCCTTTGCAATTTCTATGATGTGTTTTTTCTCTTTATTGTAATTTTCTTTGCTCATGCGAACATTCACAAGTCTGTGTGTTAAACTATTACATACTGCCTGTTTGTGTGAAAAATGGTTAAATCCTGTAGCTTTTATATAATTGTCAATGTGAGTTTCTTTTCTGTAGATTCCAAATTCTATTTTCTTTTTTTCCTTCATTCCTGATCAATTAAATTGACTTTCATCCTCCATTCATGCCACATGTACTGCCCATCATAGTCTATGAGATTTAACTACTCTTATTACATCTGGTTTCTCATAAAGATCCTGTAGATCATTCTTCATTTGCCTGTCTGTTCATCTCTGTTTGATCCAAAAATGTTCCCAATCCGATTGAGGGTCTTTCCACTTTTCAGCGGTTGCCCTTTTACCAGCTGGCTGCTGGCCCTTCACATCCACATGTGTCAATCACAGAGGTAGATGATCAACAGCCAGTGTAGGGGTGACATGTGGTTAAGCATGTCGAGTCCCCCAGCCGTTATAGCTGGTTCCTCAACCTGGAGCCACTACTTATTGTAGCTACCCAATTGCCTCACGATGCTGGGTGGGCACCGGTCCCATACTGGCCAAAATACCATGAGAAAATTTCTTCCCCCATGGAGACTCGAACCAGTGCAAGTCCCGTAGCTCTGCGCCAAGGCTTCCTACCTTAACTGCTCGGCTTCCTACCTTAACCTTTGAGAATAAAGTTCCCAAGAACTTTATTCTCAAATACTTGTAATCTTTTCTCCTCTCTTAAAGTAAGGGTCCATGTTTTGCAACCATAAAATATAACTAGGTGAATAACAGTTTGTATATTTTCAATTTAACATTTTTTACAGAAGTTGGGATAACAAAAGTCCTTGTAATGCATAATAGCATGCATTTCCAGAATTAAGCCTATGTTTGTTTTTTTTTCTGTTCTGATTATAATCAGAATTATTGTTCCTAAATATTTCAAGCCACTTCTTCAAAATTTTCTTCATTATATTGTCATTAATTATCCATATCCATTATATAATGTACTTTTATGTTGTTGTTTTCAAATGGCTGGAGCTTGCCTTACACCATTAGTCCTCCTACTTCCCAATAAAGTCCTGCAATGTCTTTCCTGTCTTTTTTTTTTCTCAGAGTCTAGTTGCCTGCAGTATAGCAAGTGTTCCTTGCATAGGAGAACATTTTCTCAACACAAAGAGCATCCCATAGTTCTAGGGACAATCCCCATTCTATGAAGGTGGTCATCCAGACAGTCATGGCCTGTTTCCAATCTGAAGAGAGCTACTGCTAATCTTCTAGGGAGATGTTTTATTGTTTCAGCATATTTCGCTGTTTTCATATTTCTTATTTTGAAGATCTTTTATATTCTGTTTCCTTCTTTTGAGATGTATTATCTGTTTTAGCTCCTGCTGTCTTCTTTGTAGAGATATCTCCTTTGTTGCCCTTAGTCTGATTTTGGAGTATTTCTTTGCTAAGAAGTCAGTACTTTTATTTGTGACCATACATTTAGTTTAATTTCTTTGTATTATTCAATTGAATGTGCATGTTGGCCCTTAGTATCTTCTCACTATCGCCTAAAAAGACTAGACTACATGACTACATACTAAAGTAAATATTTAATAATGCCAGTTTACACCTAGGCAGAAGGGTTGTTTATTATTCTCATTTATTTACAATAAAGGATTGTAGGCTAACTACTTTCTGTAACTAAAGTTTTTGAGTTTTGCCAAGAATTATAATAAGGCCAATAGGAAACAATAACAACAACAATAGTATAGAAACACTTACTTATTTTAGGAATTCTCACTATGAGGTATATTCATTAAGCATCAGTAGACTGATTAGACCTAATAAGAATGAGAAAATTAAAGAAGAAACAAATCAGGGATTTATCAAATTAAATGTGAAGAATGTGAGAAATTCTACATAGGAAAAACTAAAAGAAATTTGAAAACTAGAGTGAAAGAACATCTCAGGAATGTCAAGAAAGGGGAAGTAGAAAAATCTGCAGTGGCTGCCCATGCATGGTCTGAAAAACATCTTATCAAGAAAGACGCTAAATTATTAAAACAAATCAGGGGTCCTCATCTAGGGGATATGTGGATGGCGACCACAAGGTGCCCAAGCTGTGCAAAACATTTCTTCCACTTACTTGCGTTTTGCACTCTTTTAACTTTACTATCTAACCTCTCTTGGTTAACTCTTGTTTTTTCGACCCCGACGCTATTAGGGCATCCGAGGGCTAGGGAGTCTTTCCTTTCTTCCATTTCTTCTTTCCTTTATTTTCTTTTCTTCTCCAGAAAAGCCTGACCAGAGGCTATAAGATGGCAGCCCCATCACTGGTCTTGCCTTCCTTTGGCCAGCAACCAATCGAAGGGACTATTATTATGCTTTCAAGTCTTATATGAGAATTTCCCTCAAACGCTGGAGGGAAAATTTTCTATAGGATCGTAACAGGCCTTGGCCTAATACTTGGAAGGAAGAAGAAGAAGAAGAAAAACCTAAAGAACTTACTGTTTGGGAAAAGATCTACATTCAAAAGAGCGAAAAGAAGAAATTAATGAACTTTGAAATTCCTGGTGAGAATGACCTGGTTTCGAGGTTTTTCAGTCAGCCAATGGAAGGAGAGAAGGACAGCTCTTCAAGACGACAGAACAACGGTCATGACGATACTGAGGATGGAACAGAAACTATGTTCCGAAACTAGTTTATAATCAAATAAGAAGGACAATATGAGGTGAGTGATAAAAATATTCTACCTTATAGAAACACTTACTTGTACAAGTATCTGCGAACCAGGAAATAATTTGAGAGATACACGAGGCTGGAGTCTTTTGTCCTCAGAATTCTCACGGAATTTATTTGGCAATGCTGCATAACGATATCGCTCAAGTGAAAGCTCCATCGGCACAGCTCCAGTTGGTTCAACTTCCTCAGCAAAAACCTGGCTATCTGTAAGAAAACCAACTGAACTTACAAAGGATGCGGAAGTAACGGCTATTCATATTTCACTCCAACAATTACTATACAGAATAAATAAATTTCAAAATGCTGTCATATTCTCTGATTCTAAGGCAGCAATATATGCAATAAATTCACACAAAATGAAGTCAATGCAAATTAAAGAGTGCTGCAAAATGATTCAACAACTTCAAAAACTACAGAAAGGAATTCAATTGCAATGGATACCTGCACATTGTGGAATTGCTGGAAATGAGACTGCTGATTTTTTGCCAATAAAGGCTCCAATCTAATTCAGAATACTACTAAAAGCTTACCTTTCACATCCATAAAAAGAATAATTAAAAACAAATATAAAATCAAACAAAACCAAGACCTATGTAATAAAGCCAAAGACAAAAAATGGAATATTTTAGTAAAGAAGCCAGATATTATTCCAGAAATTCCATGTAAAACTACAGTAACAAAATTTAGACTGCTTACAGAACATGACTATTTGGCCAAACATTTATATAAAATAGGAATCTACACGAATCCAAATTGTCCTCTATGCAACAAAGACGAAGAAATGAACGAAGAACATCTACAAACCTGTGAAGTATTACCTGTTGGATCCACCATAGAGAAATATTGGAGAGCAAGAACGCTAATGGCTTCATTGCCAAGGCCCAACATTTGAAAACAACAACATATTCTCATATCAAAACCAAACAAAAAATGATTAAATACCAAATTGTACTGGGATTCAAGATTTTTTAATGAGCTAGATAATTAAGTAAGCAGTAGTGAATAGTTATGATCCTTGCCTCTAGTACCGAGGGTCACGGCTTCAAACTTGGCTGTAGTTGATGGATTTTTATAATGAAAAATTCCAACAAACAAGTCCTCTGGGAGGGAATTTAATCCATTTGCTTCAGATTTAAATTACCGTAAATTATATTGTCTATTTTCAGACATTCAAAACAAGCAAAATATAACGGTACTTGAGATCACAATAAAAATAAAGGCCAAAAGACAATCCTCTACTATTCATAGATGTTAACAAGATTACCTTGCCAAGGGATGTACAAAATATCGCAAATATATAACAACAGAGCTAAGTAAGTGTACCTCATCTTCTAAGTTGAAGGCCATTCAACTGCCAGCGAGTCTACCTCATCTTTTGAGGTGAATGGGTTAAGCCATGGGTCCTGAATCTGAACATTTTCAGACTCATAAAAGAACCTTAAGCCTGAAAAAATAAGTCTCTTTAAGCAAAAATTTACCAACCTTCATCAACCACATAATACCTTAGTTGCCTACTAGATGTCTCATTAGGTCGGTATGCCTGTATCAAAATCAAGATTTCGATACATGGATTACGTCATACTGCGCAACCAATACGTCATCGCATCTCCATTTCTTCTGTGATCTTAGTGAACAGTGCCAAATTCTCTCCTACTTACCCCCTCCTTTCCTATTATACGCCATGTGCTATCGCGCATACTCCCCTCTCCTAGTGAACTCTCAAATAGAGCTGTACTTACTAACAGCAAATCATCATCTGTTTATCAACCGAAGGAGTCAGGTCCATATAGCTCAGAGGAGCTTGTTTGGTTTATTAGTCCCTTAGGCCAGGGTGGGGCCACAAGGACCGTGTACCCCAGCCCTTGGCTGGACTAGTGTGAATGCAATATCATACGTATGGTTTGTTAATATTGTTTTTGTATAGATGATCGATGATAGTATTATTTTCTTTTGTTAACTTATTTTCAATGTCAAACAATTATCTTTCATTTATTTCATTGTTATATCTGACTGTTTCTTGACTCGCATTAAACTTTAGTTATCTGATTTTAAATACTTTTGCCTATTGATTTAATAGCTAGTCTATATCAGATATGAATATAAAATTCCAAAGCTTTCTCAAGCGTAAATGAGTTCCTCTTTCCTAAGAACTTCCACGATTATGATCTGTATAGGTTACAACATATTACATGTTTAATAATTCATTAAGGAGAGTTGAATTAATCTTTGTCTTTTATGGGCCCGGGCAAAGATACGTTAATTTGAGCAATCTATGTTTTCTACTCAAGGTACTTATCAACAACATTGGTATGATCCAGCACCAACACGCGGTGCAATTTTTTGGTAGCAGTCAGCGTGGTTAGAGGGTGCACATGCCAATGATATGCCATTCATGACATGTATAGGGAAATAAGCACACCTAAATTCCCAGGAAGCACTCATATCCCCCCTGTGGGGTGAACAGGGATCAATCAATCAATGAAGGGAGTACATACCTATGAGAAGTAATCTGACATGGTTGATGACACCAGTAAGATGCTGACACACCCTCACGCGTTCTTCCTCAGTCCAGTGAGCTGTCGGTTGCGTTACACCTGCCTGATATTTGGCCCAGTTCAGAACAGCTCTCCAAACATCTTCTTCTTCCAGAGCAAGCTAAAACAAAGCAGTAATAAATTATTTTAATGACAAAATAAATAGTAAACAAAAAGATGCTTTAATTATTATGAGATCATAGGATGATTATCGACTTGTTCTTTTCCTGTAAAGTTATGCATCAAATTGTTTTGCTTTGGTATTAAAAAAAAAAAGAAAACATAAAATTTTTCATGTGTTAGCTATCATTAGAGATCAGATTTTAAAGGATATATTTTTCCTTTAAACTATATCACAGAACATAAAATGATCTATATAAGAATGTATGTAACTGTTTAATACACTCAAGATTGTATGGTTTTAAGTTCCTGTTTTAATTCATGTTCTCTTTTACATACTTTGGAGTTAAGTATCCCTTCTTGACACTTAATGGCATTTTTTTTACATAAATCTCAATAATTTATGTAATTTTATTTATTTTTTATTCATTGCCACCACATTGCCATTTCGACATTCTGTTATTCTCTTCTGGCATGGCATTATTGTTACCACTTCTAAGGTTGGGGCACCTGGAAGGCAGAGTTACGTTGCCCCGATGATATATGATAGGTGATGTAATGAAGTGCCAGGAGAGGCTTTAATCCTAAACTTACTGAATAAGTTAATGATGATAATGATGACCAGATGATTTTCAGGGAACATCTGGGCCTTAAAGTTTCCTGACATTTGTCTTACAGATGAGGAAAATCCCCAAAAAAAAAACATCGTCCAAGAGACTTGTCCCAACTGGGGATCAAACCTGGGCCCCCTGCATGACAAGACAGCATGCTACCTCGAGACCACAGTGGTATTATATAAATCATAAAAATTAACAACTTATATAAAGAAATATTACAAATATAACAACTCCTGGCGCGACAGGCCTACAAGGCCCTTAGCCTACCAGCCGGCTGCTGGCCTCACATCCACATGTGTGAATCACAGAGGTAGATGAACAGCAGCCAGTGTAGGGGTGACATGTGGTTAGCATGTCGAGTCCCCCAGCCGTTATAGCTGGTTTCCTCAACCTGGAGCCGCTACTTATTGTAGCTACCCAATTGCCTCACGATGCTGGGTGGGCACCGGTCCCATACTGGCCGAAATACCATGAGAAAATTTCTTCCCCCATGGAGACTCGAACCAGCGCAAGTCCCGTAGCTCTGTGCCAAGGCTTCCTACCTTAACCGCTCGGCTACGGCGCGGGACATATTACAAATATATCAAACCATAATTCAGAGCATTTTAACATATGGAGCTGAAGTCTGACAAATTCCTGCCAGGCGAAATGAAAAGAATTTTAAGTGCAGAAATGGATGTTTTAAGAAGATCAGCTGGAAAATCATTCTAGAATGGATAGAATGTGAAATAAAGAAATAAGGGAAATTATGAGTGTACAAGAGGAGCCAGACATCATAGACATTATAGAAAAGAAAAGATTACTGTGGTATGGCCATGTCAAAAGAATGCCAGAGCAAAGATTGCTTAAAATTGTTATGGTATGGAAAGGAGGAAGACCGAAGAAAACATGGATAGAAAGGGTACAAGCAGCTATGGATATCAGAGGAATGGAGGAAGATCAATGGATGGACAGAGAGGAATGGCGTTTGGTTTCCGGAAGACGGCGGCAGCTGCCATGACACCGGATGATGATGATATAAAGAAATAGTTGAATGCAGACTTTCACAGCCGGTAATCATAATATTAAAAGATTCCAGACTATGTGACTGTGGTCAATTATTGGTGAAACGTCTGGAAGAAATAGCAGTCATGGACCACAGCTACATAGCCTGGATCTCTTAATATTTATGTAAAGAAAATTTATAAAAAAAACTAATCTTTGAAAAACTTCGAAAAGTACAGTAATTTGGAGTCCAGAATTAAAACCAAATATTCACCACTGGTTTAAGTTGATGTAGAGTGATCATTTCTTTGTACAAAGACACATTCGAAGAGATAAAATCTAACCTTGAAACAATTAAGCATAATTCCTTCTTAATACAGTAAAGTGCTTATTTTCATGCCCACATTAGCATCATCATCATCCTATCATATCCTCCTTTTGGAAGGTCGATTTCAAATAAGTCTCCAACCATCTCTATCTTCCCATGCTTTACTTCTTTTTAGTTCTTCCCAGTCATATCCTCTTTCTTCTAAACTTTTCTTCACTTGGTTAATCCATCTTTCTCATGGTTGTTTTCCTTGCATCTTGAGATTTAACAATCTGTGTGGTAGGTTTTCCTTTTCCATTTATTAAATGTCCAAACCATTTTAGTCCATTTTTTCTATGTCTGTTGTTAACTTTTCTACATTTAATGTCTCCCTGATTCTCGTTTCTTATTCTATCTCTTATTGCATGCCAATTTATATGGTCTTATTTTTGGATTTTTTTGTCCTTTTTAATGAACTCTTTTGCCTCTAAAATATGTTATCTGGTTATCATCTTTAAAGAACAATAATTTTTGCATAACTAGGTCTACACAAAACATCCTTAAATCTTCCTTTTGTTAGACCTGGCAAATGATAACTCTGCACTTGTGGACTGTTATTGTGGGAGAGAGATAGATTCATAGTGATATTGTGAGCTTATGCAGAAACATTTATGCAGAAGATATCATTTCTATGAAAACATTAGTTCAGTCTTTTCTGTTCTATGCATGGTGAATTTCTGCAATCATATCTTTTTAATTTTTAGGTTATCATTATCAACTTCATTGTGAATTTATTTAGGTTTAGGTCATTTGAGCCTGTTCCTATGAGATCTCTAAAATGTGGTTGGTCAGCCCATCTTAGTTTGGCCTTCCTCTATCTCGACGTTAAGATTATATAAATCTAAATGTTTTGAATATGTCTAAATAATATTCCCTGAGAGTATTTAATAATCTTCTTCTTCTTCTACTACAAGGTTTAGGCTATGCAGCCTGTTCCGGCGAAGTTAAAAGTGGAGTCCATCTTCTGCGTGGTCGGCCAACATCTCTTGTTCCTCTGGGATTATACAGGAAGGTTCTTTTTGGTATTCTTTCGTTGTTCATTCTCATTAAGTGTTCTGTCCATTTCTTATTATTTTCGCTGATTTTATCTTCAATTTTATATATATTTAATTCAGAAGAATATGGTTTGAAGATATCTACAGAAAAAAACAAAAATTATGGCATTTCAAGGTGTAGATCCTGTCAGAAGTAAAATTGTACTGGACAATAACATTTTGGAGCAGGTGAATAATTTTACATATCTAGGATGCAATATCTCATATGAAGAAGAAAAGGATGTAAATGCAAAAATATCTAAATTTTTAAGAATTTTAGGGTTAATAAATTCTATCTTCAAGCCACAGTTAGTCCAAAAGCATTCAAGATTAAAAGTGTATAAAACACTGGCTCTTCCAACTCTTTTGTATGGTAGCGAAGTATGGACGTTGAAACAGAAGGATATACAGAGACTTAGATCTGCTGAAATGAGATATCTTCGGAGGACTGCAGGATACACACTACTAGATCACAAAAAAAATGAAGACGTCTTAGAAGAATTACACATGGAATCTTTAGAAAACAAAATTTCTGATTATAAGTCAAGATGGATACAACATGTTCATCGAATGGAAGATCACAGAATACCCAAACAAATGTTAAGATATCAACCTGCAGAAAGAAGAAGACCAGGACGTCCACTCAAAAGACTTTTGGATGGTGTTTCTCTTGAGGCCAAAACAGGTCAACAAATGGCCTAAATTTGTGAATGTACTATGATGATGATGATAGTTTCATTCCTTATTCTATCCGCTCATGTGCATCCTTTCACATTACGTAAAAACAGCATTTCCGCAGTATGTATCCTGCTTTTATCCCTTGATTTCATTATCCAATTTTCACTTCCATACAACAACAAAGGAACAGCCATTGTTTTATATAATTTAAGTTTCGTATCTTTCCAGTAGTTAATAATAATAATAACAATAATTAATTTGTTATCTCAGTCAAATATTCAATTTATTCAAGTCAATGTTTCAATCTCTTTGTGTGAGAAAATTTTCAAGACATTTGACATTTCCAGTTATCCATTTTGTGTGGTTGTTTATACTACATAGATACCATTAATAAGACAATTTTGTGAGTATTTTTTTAACAAATTTAAATTAACAAATTCAAAATTCCAATTTTATTTAAATTCATCGGAGAAAATATTTTTGAAAACTCACCTCATAAAACTCATAGTTGGAGTTTTGATTGATGGGCGAGATTTTGCTTGAAACCATGCTTTCGTGAAAAATACTAAATTTATGAAATGAGTTTTCAAAAAAATTTTCTCCAATGAATTTAAATGATTAATAACCTCATAATGTGTATTAATTAAATAAAAATAAAACGTAGTTTTATTTGATTTTCATATTTATTATATAATTCAGTGATAGCTGTTTCGGTACACTGTACTTTCTTCAGACATGTTAACAAATTATGATAATGTTTACTTCCCAACATTAATTTTACTATAATTCCAATTTTATGATTAAAAATTGTTAATGATTATGATTATGATTAAAAAATATTGGTATCTATGTAGTATAAACGTCCCGCGCCGTAGCCGAGCGGTTAAGGTAGGAAGCCTTGGCGCAGAGCTATGGGACTTGCGCTGGTTCGAGTCTCCATGGGGGAAGAAATTTTCTCATGGTACTTCGGCCAGTATGGGACCGGTGCCCACCCAGCATCGTGAGGAAATTGGGTAGCTACAATAAGTAGCGGCTCCAGGTTGAGGAAACCAGCTATAACGGCTGGGGGACTCAACATGCTGACCACATGTCACCCCTACACTGGCTGTTGATCATCTACCTCTGTGATTGACACATGTACATGTGAGGCCAGCAGCCGGCTGGTAGGCTAAGGGCCTTGTAGGCCTGTCGCGCCAGCAGTTTTTATGTAGTATAAACAACCATACAAAATGGATACAGTAACTGGAAATGTTCAAATGTCTTGAAAATGATCTCACACAAGGAGATTGAAACATCAACTTGAATAAATTGAATATTTGACTGAGATAATGAATCTAAATATTTTATCAGAATATGATTTACTTTACACTCAGAATAGGCATGTGTGGAGAGCTTATGTCCATGCGTCCATGAACCTATAGTTTCAACAGTGCCAGTGAATTAGTTACTTTAAGGGAGGAAAGGAGATTACAAGTATTTGAGAATAAAGTACTTAGGAAAATTTTTGGACCAAAGGGAGATGAACAGACAGGTGAATGGAGAAGATTGCATAACAATGAACTACATGGTCTTTATAGGAAGCCAGATATAATAAGAACAGTTAAGTCTCATAGACTGCAATGGGCAGGACATGTTGCGCGTATGGGGAATGGAAGCTTCTTGTAGGAAAGCCAGAGGGAAAACACCCAGTTGGTAGACCAAGAATGAAGTGGGAGAATAACATTAACTATGATTTGAGGGAAGGAGATTATACAGGGAATGATTGGAAAGCATTAGCTCAGGATAGGGATGTATGGAGAGCTTATGTCCATGTGGCCATGAACCTTCAGGGTTCGATAGTGCCAGTGAGTAAGTAAGTAAGTAAGTAAGTATGTTTTATTGTAGTCCAAGAAGTCGTATCATTACAGTGGAGAATAGAATTACCCATTACCTATCATGTAACATAGGTTGAATACAGAGTTATAATGCATTTGCTCTGCATATTTCAGTTAAAATATATGCATATCTTGCAAGTAATTAATGCTACTGCAAGTAGATAAGTCATGACAACATGATACCACTTACACAATCTGATGAGATCAGTTTCACAAGTGCATCTTTTGGAAGGTTAAGAAATGAATTTGTCTTCACACATTCTATGGCATTCTCTCCAACATATGCAATGCAACGGTCCACAAATGATTTAGCACCTTTTCCACCTGAAACATATCAATAACAACATTATCATTTTTACATTCTGGCACAATTACACTGGTCAACATGATTTTTGTCTCATGAGTACCAATAGTTGTACTTAATGTAGTTTTTTTATCGTGTTTTCAAATATGTGTTTGGAATTTCTCCATAACCCACAGTTTTTTTATTTCAATTTCAATTAATGGATTTAAATAATTATTTTTTTAATAAATGTTTTTCGTCCATTTGTCCATTGTAAAATAAAACCAAATGAGCTAACTCAAATGGTTTCAGCTATGGAAAAGAGATATCAAGGCAAATGGAATCCTAATATGCTGGCCTATTATTGTTGGACCATCAAGAGGGATGCTCCACAGGTGAAATATAGCAGAAAATCGTCATTTCTTACTTTCTAGGTGAGTCCTCATGTTCAAATATTGTGTAGTTATGAATTTAGAAAATATTAAAGTGTTTGAAATTGTAAATTCCTGTCTCTCGGAAACCTTGCGTGATGGAGAAAAACCGATATCATACTTGAATTCAGGAAAAAAAAATACTATCAGAATCACATATTTTTCTTTCTGAGACAAAAAAAAGTTTATATTTTGTTGCTCAGTGTATTCAAACTAAACTCACAAGGGAACCATCAACAATTGCATGCTGAAACCTACCTTGAAATTTTTTTCAGAGAAGCGTTGTGATGTACCAAGGCATGTCAAATATTATCTGCCTTTTTAACTGCAAGGCATTAAAATCCAGCAACAAATCTCTCATTTAAACTATAGGAAAGCAATACAACTAATGAATTGGTAGATTGGATAACCCTCATTACCAACTATCTATGCCATGTCCTGTCTCACTTCACTCGGCTCTTACTCATGCTAGGAGTCCACCTGCTCTACACAGTGGGTTGTCATTGCAGGATTCTAGCTTCAATATCTGTAGCTTGAAGTTAAAAAGGCACTTTTTTTTTTTTGAACATGGCCTTGGTATCTCACATCGCTTTTCTGGGAGAAATTTGAAGGTAGCTTTCAGCATGCAATGATTGGCAGTTCCCTTGTTAGCTTTGTAAATTAAAGTCATAGGGAAGACAACATTAATAGATTGCATATAAAATGGAGTGATAAGATAAAGAGAAATAATCAACTTTTATAAGATTCATGATGTGTTCCGTTGAGGTTTATTCTATAATTTTATATTAATTTTAAAGAGAAATAGAGAAGAAAACAGAATGGATTACAATGTGTGTGTGTATGTTTCAATGCCAGTCATTGCACTTTTCATGCTTTCAGGTTCCTCACTTGGCAGATAGAGGCATCAGTGTGGTCTTTTTCAATTTACACACCATTTTGACAGACCGTGTTATGTAGGTGATGTGTACTTGTATAGTGTACAGAGAGGATTGTAAGATGATATGTTTTTAAGTGTTTGTATAGTATATGTGTCCCATGCCGTAGCTGAGTGGTTAAGGCAAGAAGCCTTGGCGCAGAGCTATGGGACTTTCGCTGGTTAGAGTCCCCATGGGGGAAGAAATTTTTCTCATGGAATTTCGGCCAGTATGGGACCAGTGCCCACCCAGCATCATGAGGCATTTGGGTAGCTACAATAAGTAGTGACTCCAGGTTGAGAAGACCAGCTATAACGGCTGGAGGACCCGACATGCTGACCACATGTCACCCCTACACTGGCTTATGATTGTCTATCTCTGTGATTAACACATGTGGACATGAGGCAAGCAGCCGGCTGGTAGGCCTAGGGCCTTCAAGGCCTGTCACGCTTGGGGAAAAAAAAAGTATAGTATATGTGATAAAAAGAACAGAGATGTTCCATCATCATATATAGCATGACAGCCCATTTTGGGTCCTAGCCTTCCTCAGAATGTCCTTCCAGACTTCTCTATTTGCTGCTAAAGTCTTCCAATTTCTAAATCTTGGTCTTCCAACTTTTCTGGTTTGTAATGGTTGTGCCATATAGATCTTTTTAACGGTTTTATTATTGTCAATACGTGTCAAATGTCCAGCCCAGGCCAATCTATTAATTTTTTATACTTCACTAAATTGGGCCTTATATAATTCATACAATTCATAATTTCTCCTTCTTCTCCAAATATCACCTTTTTTCACAGCTCCAAAATTAGCTCTTAATATCTATCTTTCAAAAGTAGCCAGAGATTTCTCATCTGACTTTATAAGAGTCAAAGTTTTTGATGCTTATGTAATTACTGGTCTTATAAGAGTCTTATAAATCAGTAACTTAGTTTTCTTAGTTATTATATTCTAAGTCCGTCCACCGCTGTGGTCTCGAGGTAGCGTGCTGCCTTGTCACGCAGCAGGCCCGGGTTCGATTCCCGGTCGGGACAGTTTTTGTGGGTGAGGTTTTTATCGGGGTTTTTCCTCACCTGTAAGACAAATGTCAGGAAAACTTTAAGGCCCAAACGGTCCCCGAAATCATATGGCCATCGCAATCATCATCATTCATATTCATCTTAGGTTAAGCTTAGGATTAGGGACTCTCCTGGCGCACCATTATCATCATCGTCACCCATCATATCATCGGGCGCCCCAACCTCAGAAGTGGGTTACAAGTATGCCATGCCAGGAGAGAAACCAGGAATGTCAAAAGACAAACCTGGGGCTTTTGAAAAAAAAAATTCTAAGTCCAAAGAAACATCTGTTTGCAGCTATTATGCATTTTTGAATTTTTATATGGTTGGCATTCTTACAAGTAATTTCTGAGCCCAAATATTTAAACATATGAACAGTTTGGAATTTGTATGAATCTATTACAATATGCAATGGATAGTGTGTACATTCCTTGCTGTAAGATGGCATATATTTTGTATTACATTTGTAAATTCATTTTTCTAGCAGCATTTTCAAATCTTATAAAGGCTTCTTTTATTGCTGACTGTGTTCTTCCAATTATGTCAATGTCATCTACATAGGCAAGATTTTGCAGATTTATAAAATATAGTATCTCTTATGTCCAATTCAGCATCTCTGATAATCTTTTCTAATACTATATTAAGAAGGAAGCCATATATAAGATTTTTAGGTCCTGATAAAATCATTAACCCCAACCAGCTCTGAATGCGCAAATCTTGGAATCAGAGGTGAGTAGGGTAACCACTAGTTCACCAAGACTGATGATTTACAAATGCAAACATTATCTTTTATAATGATTATCCAAATATTTGCTTCTTCATCAATAAAAAAGTAACATTGAATTGAATGTTCTTTTTCATAAACACAGTGGTTATTATGCTTACCTCTGGTTCCAAGGTTTACAGGTTTAATAGTTGAATGCAGGCTTTCACGGCCAGTGATCACTCAACATTTACAGGTTCAAGTCCGGTCAATAGTCGTTGAATTTTTAGGGGCATATAATCTGAGCAAGGCTTCCATAAGAAGATAAGAAAGCTGTGAGTCCTGTGTCATAAATTTACTGCAAGTAAAAGGACCTCAAGTCTGAAATAAGGGATTTATTGAGCAAAATATAACATTTTGGCTAGACTAGTGTTGACCTATGGTAGTGAAGCATGGACATTAAAAAGACAACATGAAAGCAGAATAACGGCTTGTGAAATGAGATTCATGCGCAGAACAGCGGGTTACACCAGATGGGATTGGAAAAGGAACACCGATATCTTAAAAGAATTGAAGACAACGCCTATTTTGGAATATATTAAACAGTACCAACTAAATTGGAAACACCATCTAGAAAGTAAAGTAAAGTGATCCCACAACAGGCCTCAGGAGGCCCTTGGGTTAGTAGGAGGTTAAGGCTCCCACTTTTTCTAGACAATCGACACTTTATGTCAGCCGGGTTGTCAGCCCTGCATGACGGCCGCCTTTACCCCCAGAACAAGCGTCTGGTACTCATTTCCGTTAGAGGCTGAGTCGACCCCAGGGCCATAGTGCCGCCAGAGGGTTTGGGTCAGTTTAAAATACCTGACCCCTACGGGACTTGAACCCTCGACCCTCCGGCTTGTAGCTCAGTGCCTTAACCACTACGCTACGGCGTGCCCGCCATCTAGAAAGAATGAGTTCAAATCGGATCCCCAAAGCTGTTTATAATTATATACCAAGAGGATGAAGATCACTGGGCCATCCTATGAAACGCTGGAGGGAAAATTTTCTATAGGATTGTAACAGGCCTTGGCCTAATATTTGGAAGGAAGAAGAAGATTTATCAACCCTTTCATTCCCAGAGTTGAAATGCAATATTTATGACCTTAACTGTTGAAGAGCATTATTATATAACTAACAGAGATTACATTTGTATCACATTTTTCAAAATCTCCTTTCTGCTTTGTTATAGTCCATGAGGGCTAAAGTGTCTAGAATATTTTAGAAAGAGAAAGAGAGTACTCACCATCTTCTTTCTCACTCATATGCATATCTTTTCACGGTGACAGCGGTAGGGCAGACACTCCCTGTAGTGAACATAGATCAGTGGTGGCATTCCCTTCTTCTAAAGATTCTTTCTGGCAAGTTTCTATGTCTTCATTTTCATTTTCATCGTCGTCGATATTGTCTAAATTTATTTCAAACCGATCACTAATTTCGTCCATTAAACCGTCTGCCTGCCAATATGACTCTTCAATCTTTTCAGTGTGTTCACACACTCTTCTCCAATTTTCTGCAGTCACTTTTAACAGAGCACTGAACCAGTCGCCACTGACAAAAATTACCTGACACAAAAGTGACTGGACGGAAGTGGGGGGTGGGTGGAGTTTTTCTAGCATTCCTAAGTAATTTTACAAGGGTAGCCCATTATAGTACACATGTCACTCAGACGTCTAATGAAGGGTGGAAGAACAGTTCTCTAGAAAAGGATAGCAGAAATCATGCCAACTTAGTCCTTTTACACTATAGTATGTAAATTCTGTTCCTTGAAAAGTAATTTTTATGTTACAGCTGTGAAAAGATGTCTGGACATATTGATAATAAATTAAAAAAATGGATTTTTATGTGCTAAAAGTTAAGATTGCAACATAGTATAGTTTTTTTATCAATTAAAAATAACTTGTTTACAGTTTTACAAATATAGCTTAAAAAAGTTCTTCAATGATTTTTGTGGATCTTGCAATATTACAAAATAATTGCATTACTTTTCTATTAGAAAATAAATAATGTTCCATTTATGTTAATATTATACCAATCTATGTTGCAATCATAACTTTTAGAACATAAAAACCCCTTCCCTTGTGATAAAATATGTGATATTATTCTTAAATCATACTACTATACAAAGTAGAGGTGCATGGAAGCTTCTTGTAGGAAAACACTCAGTTGGTAGACTAAGAATGAGGTGGGAGAATAACATTAACCATGATTTGAGGGAAGTAGATTATACAGGGGATGATTGGAAAACATTAACTCAGGATAGGGATGTATGGAGAGATTATGTCTGTACAGCCATGAATCTATGGGTTGATAGAGCCATTGAGTTAGTTATACGAAGTAGATTTATTATTCTTTCTGTAAGTACATATAAAATTACATGCCTTAAAATAAAATAATTATTAGATTCTAATTACATCGGCTGCAAAGGTCTAGTGGTTATGTTTCTTGCCTGCAGTATTGAGGGTCATAGGTTCAAACTCAGTTGAGGTCAATGGAAAAATCTAAGGGACAAGTCCTCCAGGAGGGACTTAAGCCGTTGGTCCTGAAGATTTTCGGGCTCATAAAACCAAAAATTTAACCACAGTCTGGGAAAAAATCCACATAAAAAAAAACAAGAGAGATAAACTCATGAATTTCGAAACTCCCGCAAATTTTGACCTGATCCAGAGGTTCATCGGTCCACCGATAGAAGAAAAAAGAAAACCGCCAAGAAACGACATAACACCGGTCAACTAGAGGCTACTGATGATGGAGATAAGCTCCGAAACTGCAGTATAGAAAAAAAAAGGATATGAGGTGAGGTAATAAAAACATTAATTTAATTCTTAATTTAACCAATGTTCATCAATTCAAGTAATACTTATTTCCAATTAGATGTCTCCTCGAGGTGATGTACAAACCATATGTCACTCACTGACATCTATAAGGAAATAAGAGTAACTAAATTAGTATGGTTCAGGAACTTCCCACTAGACAGCACTCATCTCCCGAACCTGGACAAAAGGGGATCAATCATCATCATAATGTAATTATGACGTTGGCTCGTAGTCTACCCCTGTAGGGATACGAGTGTAGGGATATCCTAAGGGCATAAGATACTAAAATAATAATTAAAATAAAATATATATATATATATAGATTTTTACCATAGTATATATATATATATATATATACTATGGTAAAAAATCTCAATATTCAAGTCATATTCATGAACTGGTCTGGATAAACAGGATGTAGATAAGAATGTCAAAACTATATTGGAAACTGATGGAAAACACATTACTCAGTAATCAGATTTACCTTTGACAATAAAGGTCTAAATTCACCATCTCTATCAAAACAAGTTGAGGTTCTAGAAACATTCAGATCAGAAAAAGTAGCCCTAGGCTTAGAATGTAGGGTTTTCACATTTAATTTGGAATGTGAAAGTAGTGGAAAATGGATATTTAAACTAAGCAGTTAGGACCTAAGAGAGAGAATGTGAGAGACACTGAAGCGCTACTAGTCTGAGCATGGCATCTGTCCTCTTATGTAAGTGAAAATACTAATTACTAAATCTTTTCAGGTGGAAATATAAATTATTACTTAGATAACATTTTTAATTATTTAGAGAATATATTAAGTAGAATAAAGAAGCTAGGTTCTTGTAAAACATACATATCTAACTAAAAATATCGCTTATGTCCTAATAGACTTGAGTTAAACAGGGAACGTAATTCTCACCAATAAATAATTACATTGAGAATAAAGTACTAGTTAGAACAGTAAATTAAACTGAACTCTCTTAGTAATGCTTTGAATTATATTTCGCGACATCCCTAGTGTTTTCCATAGTTCCCATGTTATTCTGGGTTGAGGTTAACATTTATTTGTATTTCTAAGAGCTTTAACATTTATTCTGTAATTCTAAGAGTTTTTATATTTATTGGTAGTTGGTTATTGTGAATAAATTAAATTAATATTAAGAAGCTAAAGCTGTTACTATGATTGAAATAAGTACATTAAAGTACACTACTAAATTATTGTAATCAAATGGTAAAGAGAAAAATTTATGCCTGAACCGGGCTTTAGCTTCTTAATATTAATTTAATAAATAATGCTATAGCTATGTGGAGTCCTTTCATGTCTTCTTCAGGTAGAAGCCATTCATTGTGTATTTGTGAATGATGATTCATAGCATTTGAATGTGGGACCAAGACAGTAAGGTAAAGGAAGGATTTATGCTTGGATGGGAAGGAAGCCTGGATTAGCTCAATGGTTAAGAGCATCAGCACGGAAAGCTGAAGGTTCGGGCTTCGATTCCCGGTTCAGGCATAAATTTTTCTCTTTACCATTTGATTACAATAATTGTGAATAAAGTTGTTAGATCTTAATATTGCATTCCAAGCTTTCAGAGTCAACACATTCCTGCCTCCGCTTGGGCCATAGTTAAAGTTAAACTCCTTAATTGATAAATGAAGACATTTTAGGCTATATCGGTTTTTTATGCTACCAAATTGTTAACCCTCACCTAGTTTATAACAATCCCCCACAGGGACAAGGGTGCTTCTTGATCAAGCTAATTCAGTTATGCTTATTTCCCTGTAGATGTCAGCAAATGAAAATGATCAGTACATCTAGTAGGTATTACCTGGATAGTGAAGGATTAAATTTTGCCCAGAGGCACTAATTTAGGCTTGAGTTTCTTTTACAAGCCCAAAATTGTCAGATTCTGGACCCGTGAGTTGAAGTCCCTTCCAGTGGACTTGTCCTTTAGATTTTTCCATTCTAAAAATCCATTGAACACATGCAGGGTTTCAACCCATGACCCATAAGACTAGAGGAAGGAAAATAATCTCCAGATCATCAAGGCTGATAAATTTGATGCAATAATTAATAGTATAATTAGGCAAGTTGATAAGGACTAGGCCTAAAGTGGGACAGGAACAGGCCAACAAGTGGTCTAACTCCATGGAAGGGAAATGATGATTAGGCAAGTATGTGTATACAAATATGGAATATTTATTTTTTTGGATATGGTGTATTAACTGTTTGTAGAAATTTATGCAAAGTGTTCTTAGATTTTGAGACTCTCTCCGTTGTTAAGTTGGTCTTCCAGGCTGAAAAGTCGTGGTCCCATTTTTTTTAAACTCGATGTTTTGTCTACTACTGCCACAGACATCTTCAGAATATTCTGCATGCTCTCTGTGAACTTCTCAACTGTCGGCTGCAGACTGGGCATTCCACACCAGAACTTTCCAGCTTAAATCTCTACCCTTTGCATCTAACATCATCTTCTTAAACATAATTTGTAGGATTTTCATCCTGTTTATTTCCAAAATCACTCCTCGGAGGAAGACATATTGGATGTGCATTCACTGTCTATCCATCTCTTGGCTGGTCTTCCTCTTCTTCTTCTCCCGTCCATTGGTCTATCTTCTTTATCTCTTTTTTGCAAGTTGGTTTTCTTCCATTCTTTCTATATGACCCTTTCAATATTTTCGTTTATCTATAATAAATTTGGTTATGTCTTGAATATGAAATTTGTCCCTAATTTCTGTGTTGTATATTTTATCAAATAATGTTTTCCCCTGAAGTTCTTATGATTTTCAACTAGCATGGAAAACAAAATTTATTTGTAGATTCACAGCTGCAAATCCAACTATTTTGATCATAAATCTTCAATCTGAATGCCCTACAAAATTTCTTACCTCTGCTGGTCTGCATATGTTTTTAATCTAGTTCAGCTAACACTCTGCCAAGTTTCTTTATTTTACACTTATCATCTGAACTTAAATTTTAAAAGTTTGTCTCTTGAAGGAAACAAATTCTATTCATTGCTTATTTATAATTAAAATTACGTTATATTTAAAATCACAAGAAAATTAAACATTTTCAGTTCATATACTATAAACCCTGTTATTATCATCCAATATTATGACAGCTGCCGCCGTCTTCCGGAAACCAAATGCCATTCCTCTCAGTCCATCCATTGATCTTCCAATCCTAGCCTCTTGTACACCATCTATCCAGGTTTTTTTTTTTTTTTGGGTCTTCCTTTCCATTGGAATCCATTCCACAATAAGTTTAGGCAATCATTGCTCTGCCATTCTTTTGATAATGGCCATACCACTGTAATCTTTTCTATAATGTCTGGCTCCTCTTGCACACCCATAATTTTCTTTCTATCATATTCTATCCATTCTAGATTTTCCAGGTGTACTCAAAATTCTTTTCATTTCCCTGGTAGGAATTTGCCAAACTTCAGCACCATATGTTAGAATGCTCTGAATTATGGTTTAATAAATTTGTAATTTTTTTTAATATTTTTGCTCCACCAAATAGGGTTTAAAGCATTTACTGCTTGTTTTGTTTGTGCAATTCTCTTTTTAATTTCCACTCTGTTTATCGCCTGAATTGTCTAATTTTGTACCTAAATAAGTGCAATACTATTAACAAACACATAATTTTGTATTAAAACTGAAAATGTCTATTCTGTCATACTTGCTCTCAAATAACAGTAATTCAAGACTTCTAGATTAACTTATTCAATTCCACCAGAATTAGATTGTTTGAAAAATTAACAATGCTCGACACTGGACAATTGAATTTACTCATCCGATACTGCCAGGCTTCTTTTTTTGGAGCTGCAAGTTTAGCCAGCTCCAAAAGTAATTAAATCAAGCATATGTCGCCTTGCCTCTTGCATACATGCAAACTGATATCCAGGGAGTTCATACACAGAAAATGCACCTGCCTACTTCTAAAGCTTGTCTAAGCGAGATCTCCATGACAGAAATACACTCCTAATATACATCTGAATTTGGAGTTGAACCCGATATCTCTGGTTCTGTACACTAGTGCTCCGACCACTGAGCTACCCGGTTCCTGATTCAATCATATATTAATTTTCTCCTATATATGAATTCCTGCATGCCGAGGCTATGAACTTTATGTTCCACATGCCATCTACAGCTTCTTTAACAAAAAGACTTTATTGGGAATTAGTCTGGCCAACGGATATGTGTCCCCATAACCTAAGTGAACTAAACACTAATTCCTTTTCTGCCTCAGTAATTAATTTCCCTCCCTTGATTTCTATTTCTCTCATTTCTTTAACCCCTCCCACTATTAATTTTGAGCCTTCTTGCAGGACAGATTATTTGTACTTGCAGTCCAGTGTTAACTCAACATGAGCACTGTAGCTCAGAGTGGTGGAAGAAATATTACTAAACAAATAATAAAAGTCAATCAGCGTCATTAGACCTACTTAAATATGAAGTAATAATTTACCTTACATTATTCAGTATTCAAGGTCCATGACACTGTTTGCAGGAAGTTTCGTAACATCCATACTCGGAAAGTTATCCTAGCTGCTGTTTGGCGTGGTGGGAGGGAAGTGTGTGGAATGGAGTGAGTACAGGTGATAACTTTTCTAAGAATGATTGGAGCGCTAAAGTGGCACAGATCTGTTGATCCAAAAATAACCCATATTTATGGCCAGTGAAGCTTATTTTTGATCTTACTTATTAAATTTATAACTTCTTTCAATGAGAAGTGATAAATTTAACAAGATCATAATTTTGCTTCCCTTCCAAAGGAAGCCATACTCAGAATTTTTATATCCTTAAAAATCAATCAACCTGGCTGCATTTGAAATTTCAGGACCGATAAAAATGTGATATTTACTAGATACTCATATCCCATCTCAATTCAATGATAATTGGGGATTAAAATTATTCTTAAAATATTCCTATGATATAGGTATTAATATTATAAAACTAATTAGGGTTCCAGTTGGTATAAAATTTACTGTAAAGTTTTATATATCTATTTCATGCAATACAATTTTCAGTATATACTTACCAAAGTATTCGTGAGATATCTCCCTTTCTCTGGAGGCATCAAGTATTCAACAAACAAATTTAGGGGTAAAATAAGCAACTCACAAATTGACAACCTTCGCACAGCAAGTTAAAGGACCTTCCTACCACTCTAGCAGGTAATACTGCTTGGTTATAAGCAGGGTTCGGAAGTTGACGGCCTATAAAATACCATTGAAAAGACCTAAAAGATATCCTTAAAAAGACCTACAAACTGAAAAAGTATGTAAAAATACAATTAAAATTAAATAATAATTTTAGTTTCAACTGCATTTTTACTTGTAAGCCCATGTTACCCTTAACAGAGATTTAGATGCTCTTTCCCTTCAGGGAAGAATTTGAATCATACTAATTTAGTTACACTTGTTTTCGTATAACCGCTGTGGCCTCGAGGTAGCGTGCTGCTTTGTCACGCAGCGGGCCCAGGTTCGATCCCCGGTCAGGGCAGTTTTTCTGGGTGAGGTTTTTCCTCACCTGTAAGACAAATGTCAGGAAAACTTTAAGGCCCAAACGGTCCCCGAAATCATATGGCCATCATCATCATCCTTATCATTATCACCACCATCTTTCACCAGTGTGGAAAGCAACGGGAAGCTACCACACCTACACAATTCCCTAGTAAAGCTGCAAGCATAGCATGAAAATGCTATGATTGCAGTGAAGGACCTGCCTTCGGGCAGAATTACTATGGATGGATGGTTTTCGTATAGATGTCATTTGAGTGGTCATACTGACATCTAGGAAACCAAGGTAGTACTAGTGGCACAGATCTGTTGATCCAAAAATAACCCATATTTATGGCCAGTGAGGCTTATTTTTGATCTTACTTATTAAATTTATAACTTCTTTCAATGAGAAGTGATAAATTTAACAAGATCTCGTAGTTTTGCTTCCCTTCCAAAGAAAGCCATACTCAAATGGAGTACTGCATTTTTAATGAATATAAGAAAATGTTTAAAAGTACAAAATTCTAGTGAAATGCAAAAAAAAATTGATTTAAAATGATTCTTCTTTCATACTTTATTTTTTTAATTCAACATAGTTTGAAAAAGGAATTGTGTGCATTAAACAGAAAATGTTTGGAGAATTTAGAATGAACAATGTTTCCCACTTAGATTAAATTCAGCAAACCCATATGAATATCAGGCACTCAGTAGGCTGGTTAAAAATAATGGGGTATTTCGCGATGTTTCAATAGTTTCTCAAAGAACAAAAGGGTTTGCAACGTAAAATTTTTTTAGAAAGTAAAATTAGATAGTTTTTTTAAATAAGTTGGAATTGAGACTCCTTTCTTTGGCTCTATGGTCCTCTAAGAACCTTGGCCTCCTTCATAACATCTGCCCATTCTTCTCTATTACTGACTTTCTGTCTCCATCTTTTCAACTTCAATTGTCGTAAGTCTTCCTCAACCTTATCTAACCATCTTAGTTTCTGTCTTCCAACCTTTCTTCTTCCTTCCGGTTTCCCTTCTAAAATCTTTCTTGCTCCATCCGCAACACATGTCCTACTCATTCCAGTCTCTTTCTTCTATCTCCTACCAGATCAAAACTGAGACTGACTCTGCGGATTCTTGAATTATACAAATGGTATAAACGTAGTCAAAAGAAGATAAAAGTTGCAAAAAAAGCCATTAAGACCTATAAAAAGGACCAAAAAGCCAAAAGAGGACGAATAAAACCCACCATTTTCTGATCTAAAATGACCTAAAATGTATATATGTTAAATTGGGCCTCGTCTTCAGAAAAAAAAAAGAGGATTTTTCCTCAACTTCTGTACCCTAGTTATAAGATATTAAAACTTACTAAAGGGAATTCCGTACTGCCCCAACTCAATCTCACAGTAAAATACATTCATTTGAAAACTAAAAAATGTATTGTCACTCCTGTGATACATGGCACAACAGGCCTAGGAGGCCCTTGATCCACCAGCTGGCTGCTGACCTCACATCCACATGTGTATTCAGAGGTGGACAATCATCCAATCAGTATAGGATATACATGTGGTTGGCATATCAGATGCCCAGCTGTTATGACTGCATTTTTGTTTACTGACAAGTATACACATCTCTCTACTCCTTCATAACTGAATATTTGGTAGGAAGTTAGCATTTACTTCACTCTGGTGTTGTGTTCAAAATACTAATTTTACCACTCCCTCATGCAGAGAATATTAAATAAATTCTATATCAGTTTGATATTATAGGCTCCATGGAGGAAGAAACGTTGGATACCCACAATTCTAATCATTCTAGCTTTCATCAAACTGGAATGAGCCAACAGGCTTAATCCTTGGATGATGAAAAAGTTTGATATTCTGGTATTTTCAAAACTTAAAAAAAGGAAATAAGGGATAGAGAAGGGATTGTATGCCAGGAGTATGTCTACATAAATTGAGATAAAAAATGGGCAAATTATTTTAGCAGTATGCGAATAATTACTTGAGAAATATGTTGTTTTTTTTTAAAAAAAAGGTGAGATATGCCCTAAAATTGAACGAGCAGTTGAGGTACAGATAACCCAAAATTACTGTATTTACAATGGAAAATATCCATTAGAGATCGTTCAAATGGAATAGCCAGATTATCCAATAAATTGTGAAATAATCTGGGGATATAGTTCCCAATATGCAATGCAATTTTTTTTTTCTAGCTGACAATCAGCAGATGAAAGCAGATACAATTAACCATGCAATGCTCCCAACATGAACACTTGTTGCCAACCACAAGAGAAACACCCCAATATCTTAAAATTAAAAAAGCTATCAAAATAAAGATACTCTAACTAGATTTGTTGTAGGAAGGAATCTGTTTACATTTAGCAAAGAAAACCGAAACATAAAAAATTTATGTTTATTGTTGAAACAGAAGTCATTATACGAACTTTAAATGTATAGGTTAGCTGCACTGAATAGGGTTACCGCATCCTGAATAACAGTAACTGTATATTATTAAGAATTTAAAAAAGTTTTAATAATTTATGATCTACAAAATAATTAGTGTTATTAAATACCTAAATAAGTGTTATTAAAAATGATTCTATAATTTTACACTTCGACAAAATTTGTGTGTGATATTTTCAAACTTGCATTGCATACTGGATACTTGAGCCCTAATCTGGTGTACACTAACTTGCCCATTTTCTCACTTAACTAAATAAATTGAGTATATAATATGTGGTACACGGGCCTAGTAAAGAATGAATGCATATATAAAAAGAATCCCAATCTGATAGCAGACACATGTATTACAGTGGTTAACATGATGCTAGGAGTTATTTGCTCTCCGCTGCAACATTCGAAGACATACTCCTCGCATACAATAACCAATAAAGAATTCAATATGTGACATTTTTTTTTAATCTGAAGTAGACACCATGTGCATGCATCAGCAGATGAAAGTGGATACAATATAGAATCACATGATGCAGCCAAGATTGCAGCAAGTACATTGGAATGCATGTTGCTAACCACAGGAAAAGCATCCAATGATTGAAGTCTTAAACTTAAAAAACCTAACAAAAATACAAATACTCACTCTAGATACGTCTTGGTATGAGTGATTACACATACAGATAGTAAGAAAATATAAATGCCTGAACTAGCAATGATAAGCAATTCTGAGATCAAACTTGTTTTCACACGAACCACTGATTGCTAAACATATTGATTGCTTGTTATTATCGCCTCACTACGATGGTTGTCCGTTTATATAAAAGTGGGTGCTGCACAACAATGCTTGACATGCAGAATTATTATAGTGGCAGTAGTCGGCATCTTTGTATTTAATTATATACCAAAACTGCAGGGAAACAAAGTGAGCTGCTGGACAACCATTATAGTGAGGCTATAATACCAACATGTCTAATTATCTTTATGTTATAGCAAAATGTTTAGTGGCATTATCTATGATTTACTCTAGCGATAACCCATCTAAGTTTACTCAAGTTTCCACTAAAGGCTGTTTAGTGTGCATGTTTACAGATTATTTATAATTAATGAAAAGACAATTTTGTGTGCATATTTTCATGAATATAGTAATTTGCTGTACATATTTTGATGAAAAGATAATTTGATGCTAATATTATGATGGAAAGGTAATTTCGTGCAAATATTTATCCTCTTCAGATTCTTAGCTATGGGAAAGTTTAATTTCATACGACTTTACATCATTTCTATTAAACATTGGAATGTGACAATGTTTATTTTTTGCATTTGCTTTGTGCCGAAGAGAAGTCAGTGATGGAAATGATCAAAGGAAAGAATAATGAATTAGAATTTCACATAAATATAACTTAAAAATTGTGAAAAAAAAAAAACAAATTGTCTTACATTTAGGTATATTTGGGAGGGCTAGATAGCGATTTGGGAGGGTTAGCTGACATTTAGTTAATGCACAAATGTATCAAGATGGAATTTCCAATAATATTGAGTAATCAGTCATCTAAAGCCATCTATAGTGATTTTAATTTTTTGTATTAGTGACTTTTCTATTTATTTTTATTTAATTAACAAATATGGATTTTCATCAAGTAAACACCAACTCAATTGATTATTTAATATAAGCTGAGACAAGCTTCTTGGTGATTTGGTATTTCAAATTATTACTTTTCTATTTGTTAGCTATTCTGTTTCCTCTATGTAAACAGCCACCAGAGATTACACATATTGATTGAGGCAGCCATGTTGTTGCAATATGACAAATTCTAGGTTATGTTTATGTAAACTTCTCGGTGATCCCATACTTCAGGGCTCTCTTATGGTAATCCCATACTTTAGCATTCCTAAATTATAATTTCGGAAGCATAACTATAGACCTAAACTAATTTAAGGTAACAGTAAAATTAATAATGTAGTATTCCGATCGTTAATTATTAGCTGTTAGCCATTTGTTAAATTATAGAAGTGTGATTGAAATTATAGATTAACATTTCTATAATGAATTCTCAATTTTGAGAAAAAAAATGGGATTGCTCATCACTGCTAGTGTTTCCATATAAACTTCAAATCTGTTGGCTGCAATAGAAACTTAAATTTGTTTATTTGCTACACTGGAAATTATAGAAACTTTTGAGTTGGCTGCATTGGAACAGCAATATTGTTAACACATTATTTAAACAAAAGTATATGGTTAAGAATACTGTAAAAGAAATATTAGAATAATCATTACAAAACGTTTAAAATATTAAAAACGAACCATAGAGTAAAATTTGACAAAACTTATGAGAGTTATTTTGGGATTTTACAGGAAACTTGAGCCAAAATAACAAGTTTTTGGAGATTCTTTAGACTGGGACTCATCGAGTGTTCTGAGTTTGAAATTGGCTCAACTTTAGAATAATTCGTTCTATAATTTTCCATTCTACATTCTTGGGCCGGGTGGGAGACGACCAGCTTTTGATTTACCCACTTTAACAGTACCTAACTGCATGAAATATTAATAAAATATTATATTAAATGTATTTACCTGCGAGAAGTAATTATCATTTCTTCATTTTACTCGTAAATATGAAAATAAAGTGGAACTATTCCCTGTCAAGACCACAAAGGTTACAACAGTTATTCAAAATGGCCATCATAACCAGCGATAAACCACCAATTACCACACTTATAACCAGCGATTAATCACCAATTACCACACTTCTAACCATTGATAAATCACCGATTACCACACTTAGACCATATCTGTGGTTTCAATAAATTATGTCCAAATTTAACTTTTACTTATTTAACCACGTAAAATAATAAAAAGGGTGTTCCATGGGATTCACCTAGGTTAGAGTAATTGAATTAGGTTAGGTTTTAGATTCCTTGCGTTTTAATGTGATTTAATATGTCTGATGGTTACAACGTAAAATCATATTCCCACTAGTACATTTCATAATACGTTAACATAATTTGACGATGGTAATTACTCACAGATAAATGGTATCATGAACAGTTTGTAATACTTCAAATTGCATCAAAAATGGTGTGTCGCATAAATAAAAAGCTGGTCTTGTACAACCCCACCCATTCTTGTAAACTATTGCTTTACGTACTTCTCTTTTATTAACATTTTGTACTATTGTAAAAGTTTTACTATAATAACTTTTTTGCAATTATTAAATATTTATCTAGACATGTAAACTGTCGCATTTATATCTATCATTTTTCTAAGTTCTACAGAATCTTAATGCACATGTACAAATGCTTATAAAACTGCTGCCAGATGGCAGGACATATCTGTAAAATCGAATTGACCAACATTTGCTGCTCTTCTTTAGAATACTTTGTTCTATAATTTTTCGTATTACATTCGGACAACACTTGCTTGGCTGAAGTTTCTAATAAGCACAGTGAGAATTTTTTTGTCCCAAGATTTTGTACTATTTTAAACATTTTGCAAGGATAACCTACATATAACATTTTTTTTTAAAAAAATGTCTGCCATTTGTCAATCACTTACTCCATGAATTCTTCAAAGTTCTACAGAATCGCAGTGTGCATGCATGGCACAAGTTGCTTTAATACACAATGTAGCATCAATTAGACGGCTTGGCTGAGGTCCATTAATTGGCGCACACAATTTCACACTTACATTCTTATGCCACTGATTCACTAAACACTTTTCAACCATTTATAATGTTTCGTACTATTTTAAACATTTTGGAACCATTTTATAAACATTTCTTACGATTTTTAAATATTTATAAAATATGCAAGATTTGTGCATCAGGTTCTAGAGATGCAGAAATGCTTCATATAACATCTCCTTGGTGGCTCTCAAATCGGAGTTACCAACATTTGAAAATAATTTCAAACCATATATAGTGTTAGTTTATAGTTTATTAAATGATACACATGCCAATTGTTTTGTTAGGTTAGGAAACGGGAAGTTGGTTTACGTCCATTTTTTTTAACATTTGGGAATAAATAATATGCACGTAAATTGTTTTCTTTGGTTAGGAAATGGCAAGTTAGTTTACGTCCATTCTTTTTAGCATCTGGGAATTTATTCCCAAAGTTGGTGATGCCGACTGCAGAGCCATCTGCCGGTAGCTACATTAACCATTACAGCAAGTCCCACAACTCGTACTGCGATTCTGTGGAACTTAGAAGAATTTGTGTGTGCCAATTACTGGACTTTCCGATGGTTCTCATATCAGAGTTACCAACTTTTGGAATAAATTCAGAAACGTGTATGACAAATGGACATAAACCAACTTACCATTTTCTAACCTAACTAAACAAGTTACATGCATATTATTTAATAAACGGGTGAGGTAGGTTATATGCCGGTCACAATTCTACACTTACATTCTTATACCACACAGAAATGTAGTGCATATGCACGAAGCCTTAAAGAAACTTCCACTAGATGGCGGAGTTGCACAAGTTGCTGTAACAGTTAATGTAGCATCCATTAGATGGCTCTTAAATCAGAGTTACCAACTTTTGGAATAAATTCCCATACGTTTAAAAAAAATTGACGTAAACCAACTTCCCATTTCCTAACCTAACGAAACAAATTACATGCATATTATTTAATAAACTATGGACTAATTTTATATACACTAGTATATGGTTTAATAAACAATATATAATTCATTTCGATAGGTTATGAAAGGGCAGGTTAGCATAAATCTATTTCTTATAAACACATGAGAATTTATTGTGAAGGTTGATCATAGCAATTTCACAGATGATGTTTCATCTGGCAACATTTCCATAAACGTTTTGTACATGCACACTGCTATTCTATATAACTTTGAAAAATTCATTGAATGAAGCTTTGAAAAGTTCATTGAACGAAGTATTCTAAAGTTTTTCCCAAATCTAATCTCTCACACTACTGAGGTCTATAGATTAGCAATTATTTTATAAAATATTTACCAACAAACTGCTTTCTTATTATTAAACTCACATTTTACAAGTGATATATAAAAAGCTCCGTTTTCAATTTTCAAACATGTTATGATACTTCCTGGAAAGAAAAATTACAGAAACACTGTATCAGAAGTAAGTTACACTTTCACCCAAGCACGCACATACTTTTCATCCACATTCCAGTGTTTATCACCATTGCCCATGTGGTAGGTACATTCAATAAACTGTTCATGAAGAAGACGCCATAGCTTGAGGATTTACATTTTGGATCAGCGTTATATTATCGCCCTTCAACATCAAACGACCCAAGGACTTCCTATTTCTTGTTTTAATGTGGTATTCTTCTGCGTCATCTAAAACCAAATTCATGTATTCGTCGAATCCAACAATGTGGCCCTCCAAGCGAAGATTCACATTTTCATATAACCATACCTGAACTCTTGATCTTGTTTGTAAATATCTGAAGATAAGGTTAATGGGCTGAACCATTACCTTCTGAACTTTCTGGGGGCCTTTATATGCCATTTTACAATACTTATTCTTGCCTTCCTACACTTTTCGTTAAACTTAACACACAAAGCCGGCGTACAAAATGGCGCTACAAAATGTATCAATTGCCAACCTAGTAAATAACAAGTCGGCGTAGAAAATTTATCAATTGCCAACCTAGTAAATACAATTTCATTAAATTCGAACAAGATGTATAAATTCATTATTTGAATTACATATAAATTAAGAACCAATTAAATGTAAATATAGGCTTGATTACATAATAGCGCTTATTTATTTCTTAAATAACAAACGTTTTTAAAATATATGCACGTTGGCAATACCACTCTACATAAGTACCAATCGGTTTCTCTATGTATTAGTACCATCTAGCCACGAAATGTGTCACCACTGATAGAACTGCAGTTTAGCGCCATATTGCGTTCGTTTTTTGAACTAAATTTTTTTAAATGGCGGTTTCTTTAAATTCGTATGGACGCCACTTAAACTTAATTTGATTTCTTTTTCTTCACAGTTTAACGATCTAACATGAACCTTGTCTTTTCTCACAACAACTCTCCGTTGTTCTCTATCCTTAACTTTCATTTTCCATTTCTTAAATCCCAAACTTGCAATATTGTTCTCAATGTTGTTTATCCATTTTTTCCTCAGCTGTCCTGCAAGTCTTCCTCCATCCCATTCTGCATCCAATAACAATTTTGGAATCTTTATCCTGCATTCGTTCTATGTGACCCAGCCATCTTGGTCTTATTGAATTGACAAATCTAATAATACTCTCTCCTTAATAACTCATCAGTTTCCTTATTGTCTTATTTTCCAATGACAATTTACACATACTGTAGTGGACAATGTATTCTCCCGACAATTTTCCATTCAAAGATACTAAGATTATTTTCATCTGTTGTTTTCATTGTTCATGTTTTGGAGCATATGTGACAACTGGGCAACTAAGGGTTTTATATAAGTTTTGTTCTTTTAGAAAACATTTTCAATCTAAACAGATGACAAAATAAGAATCAGACTATCATTCCCATCATTATCAATGTTTTTATTTAATTTTTAATTTTGTTTAATTGTCTAAGATGGAGCTGAGGTAGGTAAATTCTTTTACATTCTTAAATTTGTAATTTTAAATTACTAGATTTGGTTTTATTCCATTTCCGTACCTGTATAGTTTTCCGTATGGTAAACTTCATAGTGATTAATTCCTGTAAAAGTTAAATATAGTTTTATGTATTTTGTTTTACTTTTGTTCCCTTTTAAGCCAATCTATTTTCCTTCAACTTTGAGGATACTAAACTACTCTTTCAGGACAGGAATGCTTCTAATTAATACAATGTCATCAGTGAATCCATAAACTTGTTTTGATTTGCAGGCCATAGTTACAGAAGTTTCTATTTGACTAATTACTTAGTGCAATATTAAATTTAAGAGAGTAATAGATAGGCTATCTCCTTACCTTACTCCTGATGTAATTGGAAATGTATCTGAGGTTTGATTTCCAGCTATCACTTTCTCCTGTGTCTTATCAAGTGTCATTTCAATTAACCATATTAATTTCCATCATCATCATCACTGCAGCAACAACTCATTCCTGAGTCCTGGCCTCCTCAAGGAGCCTCTTCCAATTAGCTCGATCCTTTGCCTCTCTCCACCAATTTCTCAATCCCAACTCTCTAAGCATACAGAGTGAAAATTATTTAAACCGACAAACTCTGGGAGGTTGTAGGGGACACCAAAACAAATATTTTTCCTAATGCCATTTTTTCTTGTGAGGATTATTTAAACCAGTAGAGGAAGATTTCTCTGGCGGCAAATTAATTAAACCAACAAACACTTTTGCATTTTTTATTACCAAGAGACAACACATTAACCCAACACAATTACTTAAATTACAGTAGAGGTTCAAAATGCCTCCATTGACATGTAAACAAAGGTTACACCAGCGGATCATGTTCTGTCTAACACGGGCAAAAACTCCAGGAGTATCGTTAATTGCTCCTGCTGCTGCTGCTACAATCCGGGCAACCAGATCCTTTTCTGATGTAACAGGAGTTGTATAAACAAGGTTGCACATCTCTCCCCACACAAAAAATCCAAAGGGGTCATATCTGGGGATCGAGCAGATCATGGTACAGGACCACCTCTGCCAACCAACTTTTCTGAAAACCGTTGGTTCAAGAATCGATGCACACGACGACTGAAATGTGCCGGCGCCCCGTCATGTTGGAACCACATGCGTTGTCTTGTAGGGAGCGGGACATATTCCAGCAATTCTGGCAATGATCTGGCGAGAAAATTGTAATAGTACCTGCCATTTAATGGCCTAGGTAGGAGATATGTCCCAATTAAACAGTCCCCAACAACATCGGCCCACACATATCAGTGTACTCACTCCAGGTGTATTGCTCCATTAGTAAACAGATACAATTCACTACTACACTGGTGGACAAAACAATTCCTATCATCAACAGCAGTTACAGTCATGACAACTGAAGAGCGTAATATGCCCTCTACCAGTTTAAATAACCCTCATAGGAAAAATTGGCATTAGGGAAAAATATTTCTTTTGGTGTCCCCTACAACCTCCCGGAGTTTGTCGGTTTAAATCATTTTCACCCTGAATACATTCACCTCATCCTTCCATCGTAGTTTTGGTCTTCCTCTTTTTCTTTTACCCTCTGGTTGAGTGGACCATATCCTTTTACATATTTCTAACTCTTCCTCTCTTCTTACATGCCCTGCCCATCGTAGTCTGGTTAATTTAATGAATTTACTAATTTCCACATCTTTGAATAATGCATATAACTCCTCATTATAGTGTTTTTGCCAGACACCATTCTCACATTTAGGGCCATATACCCTCCTTAATATTTTTCTTTCATTGCAGAGCACATTCATTGTTTTTCCCCATTATCCATGTTTCACATCCACATGTCAAAACGTGTCTTATTATAATCTTGTATAGTAATATCTTTAGATATCTTGACAAGACATGGCTTTTCATGTTTTTTAGTATTAATTTCCAATGGATGCCAAATTCTTCCAATATGTTGTAAATTTGATATCACTTTATACTAGCATATGTTTGTTGAAAATCATTGAAAGGCATAGTACATCAATATTATATTCAAAATATTTTTCCAAGATTTGCCTTTTATTAATAATTTGATCAATAGTACTCTTATTAGGTCTAAAGTCATATTGAGATTATCTTAAAATACTCGTATCTTGAGTGTAATTAGACTACTTGTTCATTTGGTTAAATTTTAAGATATGTGATAAATATATAGGCTAAGAATTGAGATTTTATTTAGTTAATTCATATTAAAACACGATTTTTATTTAGTTTCATATTGAAATAAATGTTGAAATATGGAGAGACATGAAATATGAATAATGAAATTTCCAGGCAAGTTATGTAGGATATCTAACAGTATATTTCTAAAAATAGCATATATACATGTAGCTTGGTGATAGAGAGAGGCAGGGTCAGAGAGAAAGTTAGACTATGGGCAGTATAAAAATACAGAGACTTAGGACTCTGGGTCTTTTTCCACTCTGAAGTTTCATCAAAAGGTAAGTCTGCACCATTTTTCTTAATACGTTTTATCATCATCATCTTCAAGGTATGGGCCTGTTGGCCTGTTCCGCTCCCCGGCGCACTACATGCCGCAGGTGCAGGTTGTCCTTCCAACGACGTTTTGGTCTTCCTACATTTCTTCGGCCTAGAGGCCTATAATGAAGCAGCTGTTTTGATAAACGATTATTTGGCATTCTTTGTATATGTTCAAACCAATTATGTTTATTTGTGTGTATTTTCTCGTTTATATTATAGATTTGTAGTTCATCTCTCATATCTTGACTTCTCTTTTGATACCTGCAACTGATCTGAGAAATCTCATTTCAATTGTCTCAATTTTATTTTTATCAGAGATCGTTAAAGGCCAAGTCTCAGACCCGTATGTTAATGCTGGAACGGCTACTGTTTTGTAAAATTTTAATTGAGTTTCCCTTGTGGTCTTATTTCTCAAATATCTTCTTATTGAACCACATATCTGTTGAAATTTCCCTAATTTCTACTTCGTGTCCAAATTTTGCTGGTACGATATCATGCATCCCAGATAATTGAAACAAGTTACTTACTTACTTAATACGTTTTATTGCTTTAATAATGAGTTAAATAGTTCAATCTTCAAGAATTTATTAATACTTTAAAATGATGGATTAAAAGTAAGTTATTTGAGAATAATGTTATACTTAAGGATAGGTTGTAATGGGCTTTGTTCCCACCAAAGTCCTCCAGCTATCTCTCTCTCTCTCTCTCGTTCTGCCCTTAGAAATACCATAGTTTTAGTTAAAGTTAGTTTAATTACTATTAAACTGTATAATTTGTTGCTTATATTTTTAAATACAGAGTGTTAATTTATTCGATTATTTATTTTGTGAATCTCAACTACCATTCATAATGGAGTCTTCAGCCTTTTCCGCTCGGTGAATCCAAATTCCGTAAGTAAACCTCAAGCTACCTAACTGACCCCAGTAACCACATTCCAAAGTCCATCTAAGCCTTTTGCTTAGCCTCTAAATCGCTACAAGATAAAATTTTATATGTGACATTTAAAAGCATTATTCCTCAATAATTTTGACATAGCAATAGGTCTTTTTTATATATATTGAGAGATGAGCCCAATATAGCATTCACTAGGAATTTGTTTTCTCTTCCCATAAATCACATATTATTATGTATTCCTTTCTATAATAGATTTCCTTCATTCCTTATCATCCTATTGTTATAGAATCTTCCATACATTCCATATTTTCTTCACTTCCCTTTTTCTGTTCTTTATGGCAATTGAGATTCTGTATCTCAGTGTGGCTCGACTAAAAGATTATCAGAATCACAGTTTGGAACTCTGCTTGATCAGATTTATTTTTCGTAAATTTCTTATGTTTATTTCCATGGGTTTTATATCATCTATTAGAGTCTAATCACGACCTGAGGAATGCACTTCCATACCTAAAAATTTTCCTAGTAACATGCTCTTATATCCAATTGTTCTTTTATATACCATACAATTAACATGCAAAAATCTCTGAAGCAGCTTTTATTTTTTCCTTCTAGGCAAACAATGTCCTGAAATGTTTCTCACCAGAAAAAAAATCACAGACATTGGCCAGATCTATGTCTACAATGGCATAACAGACCAATGTTGGAGCTTTAGCCTCTCCATTGTTAGTTAATTTAGTTATGCTTGTGGTGAAATTAAATGTTTCTTACTAATTCTTCTTCTTCTTCTTCCTTCCAAGTATTAGGCCAAGGCCCGTTACGATCCTACAGAAAATTTCTGTAAAATTCTCGTATAAGACTTGAAAGCATAATAATAGTCCCTTCAATTGGTTGCTGGCCAAAGGAAGGCAAGACCAGTAATGGGGCTGCCATCTTATAGCCTCTGGTCAGGCTTTTCTGGAGAAGAAAAGAAAATAAAGGAAAGAAGAAATGGAAGAAAGGAAAGACTCCCTAGACCTCGGATGCCCTAACAGCGCCGAGGTAAAAAAAAACAAGAGTTAACCAAGAGAGGTTAAATAGTAAAGTTGTTAAAAGAGTGCAAAACACAAGTAAGTGGAAGAAATGTTTTGCTCAGCTTGGGCACCTTGTGGTTGCCATCCACATATCCCCTAGGTGAGGACCCCTGAGGATTAAAACCAATAAAAATGAAAGAATTAAAAATGAAAACAAATCAGGAATTTATCAGATCAAATGCAGGGATTGTGACAAAATTTATATTGGAAAAACTAAAAGAAATTTGAAAACAAGGGTGAAAGAACATCTTAGAAACATCAAAATGGAGAAGTGGAAAAGTCAGCAGTAGCTGCTCATGCTTGGTCCGAAAAACATTTAATTGAATCAAAAGCCAGTCTAATTAAACAAATAGACAAACAAAAGGAACTCACAGTTTGAGAAAAGATCCACATTCAGAAAAACAAAGGAAAACTTATGAACTTTGAAATTCCCGCAAATGTTGACCTGATCCAGAGGTTCATCGGTCCACCAACAGAGGGAAGAAGAAGAGTTTCTTCCGATCGACATAACATCAGTCGCCAAAGAAGTACTGAAGATAAGACCATTATGGTCTCTAAATCGTGATCTGCTTAGAAGATTATATGAGGAGAGGTAAGAAACATTTAATTTCACCATAAATTAAACCTCATAGTGATTAATTCCTATAAAAGTTAAATATTAGTTATGCTTCTTTGCCAAAGATGTCATGAATGGTATGTGGTCAACATATTGACCCAATGAGACATCTAATAGGCAACTAAGATATTACTAGGATGTAAAATGTCAGTAAATTTTGCTTAGAGGCCTCTTTATTCAGGCTTAAGGATCCTTTACAAGCCTGAAAATCATCAGACTCAGGATCCACAGCTTAAAATCCCTCCCGGAGGACTTACTCCTTGGATTTTTCTATCCTAAAAAAAATCCATTGATCCCAGCCAGAAGTGAACCTGCGACCCCAGGACCAGAGGCAAGGAACATATTCACTAGTCCACCGTGGCCGACACATTGGCCAGATAGAACCAGCAAATTTCGGATCCCAATACTGGCATGACCAAAAGGTTTTCTTCAATAGATAAAGAGAAAATTAATTAGAATTTTCATTATCACAATTTCATTTCTCCAATAATTATAATCATCAATTATAAATCATTACACAATGAAGTCAGTGAATGTATCTATGATCTACTTGATATATACCAGTGGCAACTTAGGGAATCAGATAATGGTATATGTACTTACTTACTTACTTACTTACTCACTGGCACTATCGAACCCGTAGGTTCATGGCCGCACGGACATAAGCTCTCCATACATCCCTATCCTGAGCTAATGCTTTCCAATCATTCCCTGAATAATCCACCTCCCTCAAATCATAGTTAATGTTGTTCTCCCACCTCATTTTTGGTCTACCAACTGGGCGTTTTCCTTCTGGCTTTCCTACAAGAAGTTTCCATGCACGTCTTTCATTCCCCATACGCGCAACATGTCCTGCCCATCGCAGTCTACGGGACTTAACTGTTCTTATTATATCTGGCTTCCTATAAAGACCATGTAGTTCATTGTTATGTAGTCTTCTCCATTCACCTGTCTGTTCATCTCTCTTTGGTCCAAAAATTTTCCTAAGAACTTTATTCTCAAATACTCGTAATCTCCTTTCCTCCCTTAAAGTAAGAGTCCATGTTTCGCACCCATATAGTATAACTGGTAGAACAATAGTTTTATCTATTTTCAGCTTAACGTTTTTTGAAAGGAGTTGGAACATCAAAAGTCTCTGCAATGCATAATAGCATGCATTTCCAGAATTGAGCCTATGTTTAATTTCTTGTGCATCTCATTCCTATTTGTGATTATTGTTCCTAGGTATTTGAATTCAGCCAATTCCTCAAAATTTCCCTCATTTGTCATTAGCTGTCCATTTCCATTATATAATGTATTTCTACGTGTGACCATATATTTAGTTTTACTGATATTTACTTCCAGTCCTAATTTCTTAGTGTTACTCAATAGTGTGTGCGTGTTGGCCTTTAGTATCTCCTCGCTATCGGCCAGTAGTACTACATCATCAGCATAAACTAACAGCTTATTAATACCATTGAGTTGTAAGCCTTCCTCATTCTCCAAAGATTTAATGGCATGCTCTAGTACAAAATTAAATAGTAGAGGAGATAGTGCATCTCCTTGCTTTAACCCATTCTGGATTTCAAAAGTGTCTGAAAACTGTTTGCCTACACGCACCCTACCCTACTCGTTGAGCCATTTAGACACATTCGAATAAGTCTAACTAACTTTTTAGGAATTCCAAACTCCAGCAGGATACTATATAACTTCTCCCTCTTAATTGAATCATATGCTTTTTTGAAGTCTACATATAGTTGATGTACAGTACCATTATATTCCCATTTCTTTTCTAAAATCTGTCTTATACTAAAAATCTGATCTGTTGTAGACCTGTTTCTTCTAAATGCACATTGATGATCTCCTAGAATGTCATCAATATAGGGAGTAAGTCTGCTTACTTAATATATTTGTTAGAATTTTGTACGAAGTTGAAAGTAATGAGATGCCCCTATAGTTGTTGCAATCAGTTTTATCTCCTTTCTTATAAATTGGTACGATAATTGATTCCTTCCATTCATCTGGAAAAGCTTCTTTTTCCCAAATCATACTAAGCAACCAGCGTATCTTGTCCATCAATTTTTCTCCCCCTGATTTTATCAGTTCTGCTGGGATCTCATCTGAACCTGATGCTTTATACATCTTCAATTTTTCAATTGCCATTTCAACCTCTAATGCACTTGGCTCTGCGACTAGCATTTCTGCTGTCTGTAAGTTATTCTCCTCAATGTCCTGTTCTGTATGTACATTTAATAGCTGATTAAAATAACTTTTCCATCTATTTAATATACTCTTGGAATCTGCAATCATATCCCCATTTTCATTCCGAATTATGTTTGTTCTAGCCTGAAACCCTTTCTTCTCTACACTAATTCCCTGATATCATTCTCTAATGTTCCTATTTTTTGCATTCATTTCAAGATCATTAATCTTCTCTCTCAAATATTCCCTCTTTCTTTTACTCTTTAGTAACTTGGTGGTTTCCCGTCTAACACTACCCAATTGCTCTAAATTTACCTCATTTGGCTCGTGTAACCATTTAATTTTTGCTAGCTTTCTTTTCTTTACAATGTCGGCACATTCCTCATCAAACCATTTCTTGTTTTGCCTCTTTTTTAAACAACCAATGCTTTCTGATGCTGACAATTTAATATTATCTCTTATAGCCTCCCATTCTTTATTTATATCAGTTTCTTCTTCGTTTGCCACATTGTCATCTGAAGATTCCAGTACTTCAAATCTATTAGCAATTTTGATTTGGTATTCTTGCCGCATTTCATCATTTTTCAAGTTTTTTAATTCATATTTTACAGAATCATCTTTAGCGTTTGTTCCTCTCATAAGCGATAGCCGTTGTCTGATTTTCACCCTGACCAGATGATGATCTGAATTGCAGTCTGTCCCTCTAACTGATCTAACATCAATGATGCTACTGTGCCAGCGTTTATCCACTAATACATGATCTATCTGGTTCCGAGTTTCTCCATCTGGGACGTCCAGGTGTATTTATGAATATCCTTATGCTGAAATGTTGTGCTCTTAACAACGAGATTCTTTGATGTGGCAAATGTGACTAATCTAACCCCGTTGTCGTTACTATCTTCATGAAGACTGAATTTGCCTATTGTTGGTTTGAATATATCTTCCCGCCCCACTTTTGCATTAAAATCTCCTAAGACAATTTTCATATGATATCGTGAAAGGCTATCAAATAAGCATTCTAATTCTTCATAGAATTCATCCTTGATCTTGTCATCTTTATCTTCTGTGGGGGCATGTACATTTACAATTATAAAATCATGTCGTTTACCCTTTAGAATTATGTATGATATCCTATCACTAACAAACTTAATATCTCGGATAGCGGATAGGATCCTCCTCCTGACTAAAAAACCCGTTCCAAATGCAGGTCTTTCTGCACCCCCATAGTATAATGAAAAGCTTCCTGATTCCTGACTACCTTCTCCTGGCCACCTAACTTCCTGTAAAGCGACTATATCCAAGGGCGATTTATCCAATTCCCGCATTAATATCTCTAGTGCCCCGCTATTGTATAAAGTCCTAACATTCCATGTTCCTAGGAACATGTCCCTGTGTTTGAGCCTTTGGCACGAGTTCCCTGAAGTAGTCCCCGCCCGGAGAACCAAATGGGGGACTATTTGACCTCCGGAAAATTTTACCCCAGTAGAACCCATGTCCGCATTTCTTGACGGTTGTATTTTTACGGTGAAAGATCGTCACTCTTTCGACCAAGGTACTTATTTCGTCTGGCTTATCACCTTCGATCAGTCCGGCATGGGTAACCCTATCGGATGGTATATGTACTTAGAAACAAAATATAACCTAATACAATGTTTATCATAAGTAATGCCACGAGTGATTTCCAAATTATCGATAAATTCACGACTCACGAAGTGAGGAGTGAATTATCTAGAGAATTTGGAAATCAAGAGTGGCATTTGTTAGGACTATTTAACGAATAAAATTAAGCTGTTTACTCACAAATCATTATTTAAATATAGTTATTTTAAAATATTTATATATTTAATGTAAACGCCGATGTTTGAAAACAAATGAGAAACGATTGGTATGCTTCATCTGCTTCTTTTGTTTATCACTGCAACCAGATCATACTATTTATTGCCAAAGGAACGCAATATTGTAAGAATGCTCTCTAGTGGAGAAAAAATGAAACACATCAAACTGTATATTAATTCATTTCTGATGTCGTATGATGTAAATATGACAATTATATTTTTCTGGATTATTACCTGGGAAAAAAAATACATTTAAGAAAGTGCAAACAGTTGTTTCTTTTTTTGGTGGTATAACAAATTGCTACAAATGTTGACATGTATGCACTATATATACAAACTGGTAGCCGTATTTCTTATAGGCTCAGTCACTGCAGAATAACGGTCAGACCTGTTCAGAATATTAAAAAGGAGGAGCTTTGTTTAATATGGTAATTATAACACCGATAAATATTTCGTGAAACACGACTCTGATTGGTTGTAAAACAGAAATCATTGAAACGTGATTGGTCATTGACTCCCATTTGGGGCATGAGTTAAATAGTCATAAGTAATGCCACGAGTGATTTCCAAATTATCGATAAATTCACGACTCACGAAGTGAGGAGTGAATTTATCTAGAGAATTTGGAAATCAAGAGTTGGCATTTGTTAGGACTATTTAACGAATAAAATTAAGCTGTTTACTCACAAATCATTATTTAACTATAGTTATTTTAAAATATTTATATATTTAATGTAAACGGCGATGTTTGAAAACAAATGAGAAACGATAGGTACGCTTCTACTGCTTCTTTTGTTTATCACTGCAACCAGATCATACTATTTATTGCCAAAGGAACGCAATATTGTAAGGAGGAGCTTTCTTTAATATGGTAATTATAACACTGATAAATATGTGGTGAAACACGACTCTGATTGGTTGTAAAATAGAAATCATTGAAATGTGATTGGTCATTAACTCCCATTTGGGGCATGAGTTAAATAGTCTCTATAAAGAAAATGCAAGAGAAATAATAAAATGGATTAGTCACTTCATCACCAAATAACCAGTTATGGTTTTCATTACCAGTACATATCTTGCCTAAAAATTAATGTGAATTGTCTTTTTTTTGCATTCATCTGTCTGTTTTATATTCAGAACTGGTGGTACAATCCTTTTTTCCCCTTATAGCATAATTTTCAAAAGCCTGGCACAATAGACAAAGAATTTTAAATCAGGGATTTATCAAATTGATTTTAAAGATTGTGAACTTGAATACAAGATTGAAAGAACACCTTAGAAATGTTAAAAATGGGGAAATAGAAAAGTCTACAATATTATATTTGAAAAGAAAAATATACGCCTAGACTGGGGTTTGAACACAGGACTTTTGACTGTCTATGTCAATGCTCTTTCAAGTGAGCTACCTAGGCCTCCTATCTAAACGCGTATTTTTATATTTTTCTTTTCAAATATAATTTGTCCATCATTAATATGTTTAAAAAACGAATAATATGAAGTCTGCAATAGCTGCACATGCATTGTCAGAAAAACACAGAATAGAAACTAAGGCCAAATTCCTGAAACAATTAGATAAATCTAAGGAACTCACAATTTGAGAGAATATTTACATCCACAAGAATGAGGATAAAACTACAAATTTTGAAATTCCCGGGGAAAAAGAGAAAAAAAATTGATTTGGAAGTTCATCAGTCAGCCAACAGAGGGAGCAGAAATCAACCTACAAGATCAACAACTGCTAATTTAACAGTTAGGAAGCATTGACAATATCACGCATATGTGAAGAAACCATGGTCTGCAAGAAAATAAAAAAAATATGAGGTGAGTCTAAATCCCTATAAAATAAAATAAGTTAAAATATACCTTCTTAGGTAAGATCCGTCGTCCTCACTTGTAAAATATGTATTCTTTATGTCTGTAGGCTTTTCAGAACATCTGTTCCATCTTCAGCAGGTCTTTCTTTGCTACATTATCTAATATGATGGTTGATACTGCTGGTCCTAATGTGGTGTTGTCGTGACTAAAGCTTCTTCCTGATGATATCGTATAGTGGGTTGTTTAGTCTGGGAGTGCTTTCATTTATTAACAGTTTGTTGTCTATTTCCTCGATAATTTCCAGGTCTTCCAATATGTTGATTTTTGTTGGATTTCCCTAACTCATAATAATTAAAAAAAAACTCATAGTTTGCTTCCTTCAATTATTAAATAAAAATTTTAGAAATTTTCAATGACAGAGGGTACAAAGACAAGCCTGGCCTGGAATTCATATAATTCTAGGAGGTATTGGACATTTAAAAAATAACTTTCCGAATTTTACAATGATTTTATATTCCTAAGTCATTTTATCCTATTAATCAATACCATAAATGTCACTGCACCCCATATTGAGCCCTGGCCGCTGACAAAATCTCCCTCCATTCATCCCTGTCCAATCCCTTTTTTCTCCATCCTCTAACACCACACTTTTTAAGATCTTCTTCTATGCTATCTAACCATCTCAATTTCAGTCTGCCTATTCTTCCACTTCCTTCAGGTTTAAGTAGTGTGAGTTTTTTAATAGCTATCATGATAAAATGGCCAGGATTTAGGAATCAGGAATGTCAGGATCTATGAATAAGGAATACAATTCATGATTGTATCTTACTCACCATTTTAAGCTATTGTCAATGTAAAATGAAGAGTAGAGGAAAAGAACCAGGTATTACTCGACCGCATTAACATTTTAGCCGGTGAGGGGAAGCAATGGCGCTAGTGGTGAAAATGGGGAAAGTGTCTCCGTCCACTGTTGGTACAAGCGAATAACTGGGCAAGTGGTATAATCAGTGGCAAAATATAGTGGTAGACCTACTTGAAATAGGAGATGAAGTTAATGAAAGATCTTCGGAGTTTGCATGTCTACGGGTTTCTGGAAAATGTGATGTACAGAGAAATTAAATCAGCACTGATTTCCAACTACTGTCTGGCAGACTTAAATGTGTATATACTGTGAATAGGGTCTAACTTTAGCACTTGACATTGTCACTAACAACTGACTATACACGACTGATGGATAATAAACACTGTCACTGCAACCTGAGACAAGGGTCTACTACCTCCAACTGCTACTCACCCTTACCACATTCTTTTAGTTCACAGGTTTTCCGCATTGAAAGTTAACATTGTCGAGTAATAAGTCACTTTTTATAGAAATGGAATTTGAAGTGTCATTAGATTCTCCACGGAAAGCACTATCATTTATGAGTATGAAACAGTAAAAGATACACTTTAGTCATTGGTTTATTTACCTTCAAAATTTTGCAATTTCTTAATTAAAGAAAGTAAGTATATTATACAACTAAAAGTATGTTTTCTAAGTTTCAAAGAAAAGGATGGTAATTCTGTATACTTTAGAGCTCCTATGGTGATCCCATACTTTAGCGTTCCTAACTTATAATTTCGGAAGCTTGCCTATGGACCTAAACTAATCTGAGATAACAGTCAAATTAATAATGTAGTAGTCTGATCGTTGTTAGCTTTTAGTTAGACTTTTAGTTAGCTTACGTTATATTACATTACAAAAGTATGATTGAAATTATAGATTAGGAGCCTTAAGTATGGAATTTTTTCGTTGTACCCTTTGAATAACATATTACACTGAGCAGAAACATATTACACTGTCTCAGAAAAAAAAAAGTGATTCTCTATAATTTTTTTCTCCTGAATTCAAATATGATATCGGTTTTTCTCCATCATGCAAGGTTTCCGAGAGACAGGCATTTATAATTTCAAACACTTTAATATTTTCTACATTCGTAACTATGCAATATTCGAACATTTGCACTCACCTAGAAAGTAATAAATGACGATTTTCTGCTATATTTCGCCTGTGGAGCATCCCTCTTGATAGTCCAACAATAATCGGCTAGCATATTAGGATTCCATTTACCTTGATATCTCTTTTCCATAGCTGAAATCTCCTGATGACGATTTTCTGCTATATTTCGCCTGTGGAGCATCCCTCTTGATGGTCCAACAATAATCGGCTAGCATATTAGGATTCCATTTACCTTGATATCTCTTTTCCATAGCTGAAATCTCCTGAGTTAGCTCATTTGGTTTCATGTTACAATGGACAAATGGACAAAAAAAGTTTATTAAAAAATAATTATTTAAATCCATTAATTGATATGAAATAAAAGAACCGTGGGTGATGGAGAAATTCCGAATGCATATTTGAAAACATGATAAAAAACTGCATTAAGTGCAACTATTGGTACTCATGAGACAAAAATCATGTTGACCAGTGTTATTTTTTTTTAAATGTTCAAATTCCATGACAAGTATCCACTGAACATTCTTAGGACAGTAAGAGTATATGGATAAGTAAATAAACAAAATATTTAATGGAAAAATAAGAGAATTCTATGCCAGGAGTCACTTTTCAAACAGAATAGTCAACTTTTCCCTACGGTGTGCTAGATTATCCAATACACTGTAAACTAATCTGGTGTACATTAATTTGCCCATTTTCTCACCAAACAAAATAAAAGGAGTATAGGTTGACTCCTGGCAATGTATAGCCAAAAATAATTTCTAAATCAGTAACCAGAGCATCATAATTACAGAAAAACAAAATGCTATGTCATTTTAGACTGACTTCCCTTATAAGCAGTTTCTGATAAAAAAAACATAGGCTGTATCTTATTAGATTAACATTGAGGTTTGACTTACCCACAGCTCGGTCTTGAATGTCCATAGCAGCAGCTAGAAAAGTACAGGCATTGAGTACGGATAATGTAGAAGTTACGTGGTCTTCACATGCTGCTCTCAGTTCTTCCACACCAAGTTCCTGCGCTAGATTCAACATCTCAAAGACTCCGCTATCCTGAAGCATTATCTGTCAACAGGTGAAAATAGATTCCTTAAGAAAATTAAAATTTGAAAGAGGAAAAGTGTATGAAGATAACCTTCCTATTCATTATATTTTCTGTTAAAATGTTATATAACATTGATCATCATCAAACATCTACAAAACAATAACAATCTTATTAATAAACAAATTTGTTATGAAAATAAAACAGGAAGTAACTTGTGAGGTTCTATGTTTTTATTTTTCATTTCATATATCTCACTGATGGATAAATCATATTCGAAGAGAAAAATTATATGCTCAGACCTTTGGCTTTCTGGACCAATGCTCTACCGACTGAGCTATCTGGGCAAGTTCCAATTTAATGACAGCATATATAAGAGAAAAATTTATGTTCAGAATGGAACTCGCCCAGATAGCTTATTCATTAGAGTATTGGCCCAGAAAGCCAAAGGTCCTGGGTTCGAGTCCAGTCTGAGCGTATAATTTTTCTCTTCAAATATGATTATGAGGTTCTACTTAATAAATAAGTTTTGTCTGCCTTCATCTTATCTCATAATTTATTGTTTCTTGTAAGACATGTTTCAAGGCTTCTTAGCTTAATCTTCAGTTGGTACAAACTAATATTCTTTAAGTTGTCAGCCCTGGATCTCGACTCCTGCTCCCTCTTTTTTTAAGAGAAGCGAACTCACCATATGGGGGAAAAAAATTCTACTTACAGAAGAATAAGGAGAGAATAATGAATTTTGAAATTCCCAGGGAGAGGAATTTGATAAGCAAATTCTTTGGACCACAAAAATAGAGAGCAGGAGTCGAGATCCAGGGCTGACAACTTAAAGAAGATCAGTCTGTACCAACTGAAGATGAAGCTAAGATGCTTTGAAACATGTTTTACAATAAACAATGAATTATGAGGTAAGATGAAGGCAGACCAAACATATTTATTAAAAAAATTTGTGTTTATTAATGAGATTATTTTACTATTTTCCTTTGCTAGGATTTCTATAAGCTATTTTCAGTATATAGGGCCAAAGGGGTAGTATGTAGTCTCAAGGATGCACATTTTGTTGATGGGAGATGTGTACCACTTAAAAACTCGAGAAATACCATTTACCAAGTGCTACACATGCATGTCCATGTCATGGTCCCTGGATAGCACTTAGTCACATGAGGCAAAGAGCGAGTTCTTGATGCTATACTTGAGACCTATCAGCTAGGGAAGAAAACCCTAACAGATTTTATCAAAAGAAAATATCAACAAAAACTAAGAGCCAGAGAAATGTAGGTAAATAAGCTATTTGCTTTGATTATTGCAAAAATGTTCTTTGACCTAATATTACAACTAATGATGTGTATTAAAAAACCGGTCGTGTCATTTATGTGCGAGAATATTTGGTACCGACTCTTTTGAGGTTTTGACCCTTTCTTTTTGGTGCTTGTATATGTGTGATTTTTGTAGTTTTGTGTTACTAAGAAAGTTGTCCTCTCTTAGTTTTCCTTGTTATTTAATGACATTTTTCTAGAGTGACAAGGAAGAATATATTTTTTCTGAGGTGACGAGAAAGAAGCTTAAGTTTTTTGGTCTTAAAATCCTTGTGTGTAAGTGTAGGACAACTCTCAATATATATTTTCAATAATGCATGCCAATGGAAAGAGTGCATTTTAAATATCTGAAAACCTTTAGTAATAAGAGAAGTAATGACTGGAGGTCATATTTTAAAATAATATTCCTCTATAAAATATGTACAAAAATATGTAACAACAAACCACAAAATATGTAATAAATATTTAATATAAAAAATTACAAAGAGACATTAAAAATGTTTAATTAATTTATCAATTTATTCTAATGGCAGGAACATGAATTTCTTTATTTTCCCAAGCAATTACAAGATTTAAAATGTTTTTATGTAACTAAAATGGTGAAAAATGATTTTATATAAATTGCATACATAAATACATTGTAAGTTCCATCAGATTAGGTACATCCTAAAGTCTATCATAGCACAAAACATGGTAAATCACAATATATGTATCAATATTTTCAGGAGTTATTTTTTCGTGGAGGAGCAGAAATAATGTTTTTTTTATATTGTGAAAACAATTACAAGAGAAAATCCTAGCAAGATCGAGGATTCAAGTCCCAGTGGGGTCAGGATTTTTAAACTGACCCAAACCTTCTGGTGGCACTATGGCCCTGGGGTCGATTCAGCCTCTAACGAAAATGAGTACCGGACGCTTGTTCTGGGGGTAAAGACGGCCGTCACGCAGGGCTGACAACCCTGCTGACATCAAGTGCTGATTGTCCAGAAAAAGTGGGAGCCTTAACCTCCTACTACCCCGAGGGCCTTCTGAGGCCAGTAGTGGGAATACTTTCCTTTTTACACGCTTTATATTAGCTTGACCTGTATCTATCTATCTATCTATCTATGTAACGGAATCTTTCAACGCGATTTTCACCCACTTAAAATCATCGGATCGACTTGAAAACTTGTATACTTGTAGAGGATCTGTGACAATACCATAATTTCATATTTATTACACGCTTTATTTTAGCTTCACCTGTATATATCTATCTATCTATATATCTATCTATCTATGTAACTGAATCTTTCATCGCGTTTTTCACCCACTTAGAATAATTGGATCGACTTGAAATTTTGTATACTTGTAAAGGACCCGTGACAATACAATAATTTCATATTTATTTTACACGCTTTATATTAGCTTGACCTGTATCTATCTATCTATCTATCTATCTATCTATCTATGTAACTGAATCTTTCATCGCGTTTTTCACCCACTTAAAATAATTGGATGGACTTGAAATTTTGTATACTTGTAAAGGACCCGTGACAATACAATAATTTCATATTTATTTTCTAAAATCCTGGCCAGATTAATCATAAAATAAAAAAAAAAAGTGTTTTTGTATTTATGTAACGGAATTTTTGAACACGATTTTCACCCACTTAGAGACATTGGACCGACTTAAAACTTTGTATACTTGTAAAGATCCCGTGACAATACAATAATTTCATACTTATTTTCTAAAATACTGGCCAGAATCATCATAAAATTAAAAAAAGTGTTTTTGTATTTATGTAACGGAATCTTTGAACACGATTTTCACCCACTTAGAAGCATTGGATCGACTTGCAACTTTGTATACTTGTAAAGGACCCATGACACTACAATAATTTCATATTTTATTTCTAAATTCCTGGCCAGAATCATCAGAAAATCAAAAACATTAAAACTGGTATAATAGGTTACGGACTTGTCGACTTTTTAGTCAATCGTTGTCAGAGCTCAGTTGGTAGAGCGGTGAACTAGTGGTATATAATTTTAGTAATCCATAGGTCGCTGGTTCGAATCCGGCTGGGGAGCATTTTTTTTAGAAGAGTAATAATTTTAGCTCATACTACAATAGTATGGAATTTAAATATATTTACATTCTTATCTTATTCTGTAAAATATTAAAACTAAAAAATAAATAATAAATAGTTTTAAAAAACTAAAACAGCACGCTTTATTAGAAAACCGAACTCAAAAATGAAAAATAATTTTAATTTCCAACACGCTTGGGATAAATTTAAAGTGGTCAACAAAAAAATCTTCTCCAACACATATAGAATAAAACTAGAATTATCAACAAAAAGAAATAATTTTACCATCAAAAGCGTGGGGTGCCTTTTATGATTTTACATGTTCTTCTTAGAGACTTTACTTTTACCAATATCTGTTTATTATCAAATATATTAATTGATATAGAGCACCCCACGCTTTTGATGGTAAAATTATTTTCTTTTTGTTGATAATTCTAGTTTTATTCTATATGTGTTGGAGAAGATTTTTTTGTTGACCACTTTAAATTTATCCCAAGCGTGTTGGAAATTAAAATTATTTTTCATTTTTGAGTTCGGTTTTCTAATAAAGCGTGCTGTTTTAGTTTTTTAAAACTATTATTTATTATAAAATACAGAGAACGTTAACCTCACAGTTGACACAATTTTTATAAAAATTACTAGTATACTTATAAAGATGCTGAAAATTATGTAATTCTTTTTTAACATCAAGAATTAAATATAGCAATCAGGTGAACTTATACGATAATACTGCAAACATATGGAGATAAAAAAGTAAATCGAACAGAAATAGAAGTTATATTTAAAATTTATAAAGATACAAAGAAATGCAATAGACCATGAGATTTGAAAAAGAAAATAATAATTACATAGTTTTCATACCTTACCATAAAACACAAACTTTTGGATTAATTAGAGGAATTCATCAATATCACTCTGAAGAAGAAATACTGGCAAACATAAATCATCAGCCCTAATAATAGCTTTAAAAGAAAAGATTAGTAAAGTGATCCCACAACAGGCCCGGAGGCCCTTGGGGTAGTAGGAGGATAAGGCCACTTTTTCTAGACAATCGGCACTTTATGTCAGCCGGGTTGTCAGCCCTGCGTGACGGCCGCCTTTACTCCAGAACAAGCGTCTGGTACTCATTTCCGTTAGAGGTTGAATCGACCCCAGGGCCATAGTGCCGCCAGAGGGTTTGGGTCAGTTTAAAAATCCTGACCCCAACGGGACTTGAACCTTCGACCCTCCGGCTTGTAGCTCAGTGCCGTAACCACTACGCTACGGCGTGCCCCCAGAAAATATTATAAATGTGATAAATATCAAACACAAACAGCTAAACTATTTTTTTTAAATTCTAATGTCTACCAGAATCTGTATATATATATATATATATATATATATATATATAATATAAGATTACAAACAGAAAAGTATATTTTTCCAGTTGAACAAAAAATAGTGCGTT